>CP136061.1:159665298-160865298 GCA_032622095.1 Siphonodentalium dalli | reverse complement strand
ATTACCCAAGGTGTTGTAGACTTCTGGGAATGCCAAGCTTAATTATATGAAAAAAACAATGTGCCCCATTTTGTCAACATTCTTGTCTGACACTTGATACTCAATTGTTTTGCAATGAAGAATTATCAGATCATGATGCTATTTTCCCCAGAAGATACCGGATTTTACACATGGGCAAATATTTAATGACATGCAGTATTAAAATAGAGTTGTCTCCCTTGGAACATGTATGCTAAACACAATTATGGTGTGAACTACATAAAGTTTTCTGGCAAACAATGTAATTTTGGTGAACAATTTGTGTTGATGCATGAAGTGATGCTTGGGGGGGGGGGGTAATTAATGTTTGTCTTATTATATATATAATATTACATTTATGAAATGCATTTCTGACATATATTTTATTGAATAATTTCTGAATATAGCATGTGTGGAGTGAGCATATTTTAAATGGGGGTTCCTGTTCCTGGCAAGAAAAATCCTTAATTTGCAGGACACTTAACCGAAAATGGTATAAAATACTTCAAAATAATCATCTTTATATAAAATGTCTATTTTAATGGAAATATTTATCACATGACAGGCTAGGTAATAATAGCTTTCAGCAGTATCTGCAATAGATATATTGGTCCCATTTCACATGTATGTCATTCAGCCAAGAGACTAATACAAAAGACATGGAAACAAACCTATTCTAACTGGCTGTACAACTTTTCTGAAGAATATTTCTTCAAAATGCTATTATTTTTATGGAAATATTTATGTAATTATTTGTTTCATATGTAGTTTGCTGTTTCAAAGCATAATTCTGATATCTACATTATCTTTTTTGTTCAAGTGTCGTCCATAGTAAATTTAGGGTTAACAAAAATAATGGGAATTTGAAGTTGGTGTGTATAAATATTAAATTGAAACATTGAAGACTTACCTTGCATAACTATAACTACTGGAATATGTGTTGAGTTGTCTAATCGCTGCATATACAACGAAAAAGTGTACATTTATGGAATGAGATCTCCTTTATTGAGTATGTTTTATGGAGTTACTCAGAGCAACATTGGAACCAGTCTGATAAATATCCAGACTCCATCTCATTACTTTCAAATACGTCTGACGACACTGGCATTCTAACTGATTTCCGAGATAAAGCGGGAATTCCATTGTTTGTGAAAACTCATTAATATTCATATTAAAGGCAAGTTTATTATTGCGATACACACATAGATCTACACAATTGCGCCTGAGGTCATGTGAACATGCAAGAGTAGTCACTCTTCCTCTAACCAATTTCCATGCAATAAAATGCTCGATTCAAGGTTTGTTTTTCTATACATGCAGAATACAAGATATTCATTGGACAAGCAATGCATCGTTCACTGCGCATTAGCTCGATTCCTCCCGTTTGAAATCATAAGTTGAATGAAATGAAACACAGTCTAATTTTGTTGACTATAGAAACGGGCTCCGTCCATTCGTCCGTCCATCCAATCCGTCCGTTCATCGTACCGTCCGTTCGTCCGTTGTCACACTTTTGAGTACCTTCATGGTGTCATCATCTCCTCCTACAGATTTCATCCCAGAGATTTGAAACTTCAGAATATTGTTGCCCATATATTGAAGATGTGCAACATGTATATAGATGACGGAAAAATTCTTTTTTGACAGAGTTATTAACCCTTTTCGACTTAGAAAATTTCAACATTTTTATAATTTTCCGCATGAGGAATTACGTATGGTGTAATCAACACCTTGTACAGTTTTGATCGTAGATATTTGAAACTTCAGAGCATTGTTAACCATATTTCTGATTAAATCCTGAAAAATTACCCATAATTATCATGTGGTTAAGGAGTCGATTATTTAGGGCATTACTGTATATTCAATATTGTGCGCCCATCAGCTGATCATTCTGGTTATCAGGGAGTATTATAGGAAGATAATTCTATTTGCCCATTAATGCTGATCACTAATGAACAATTTGGTAGGAAACAATGCATTTCAGGGCTATACACATTGACAATTAATTATTATTGCCGTATTCTGAAAGATACCGAAGCAGACATCGCTATAAGCCACATGGTTGATTCTATCTGGATATATTATGATTATGTTCTCAACTAACACTCTGTTCTGACTTGTTAATGATTATGTAGATGAGGTCCAGATATTAGCCACTGAAGAATGATAAGGAATATTTAGCAAATTTAACTTAACGAGTTATCACAAAGTTTAGTGTATATGATAATAGGCAAATAAATTTAAAGGGGAATGGAAACTTTAATTTGCGACCATTAATTGGCCATAAATTAATTGTTCAAAATTATAACATAAATCATTTTGGCTTATAATACTTGTATGCAGTCATCAATAGGCTGTGATTGCTTGGATTTTGCGCAGATTAACAAACAAAGACGCCAAAATGATTTAAGTGTGATAGCCTTTGAAGAATGAGTAACACGAAGTGAGGCCATGGCGTCATGATCTTATAAATATGGACATTCTGTAATTAGCGGGAGTTTTGTGTTACGCATGTGACATCATTGTGTTTGATTATAACTGAGAAATGAGAGGCGTTTTATCGCACCATGGTTGATAAAATAAATATATTAACAGCCTGATTTGTTGAGTGTTTCCTTCCCCCTTAATAAATTCAATTATTTATTATACATGCTAGTTTCCAGTTGACTTATCAAAGTTTATTCAGATCTTTAACCCTTTCAGTGCCAAGTCTGATTTTTGTATCAACCCATACTTCCTTGATCATTTTTCAAATTTATTAATTATAATTATTAGAGCTCTTTCCATCAATGTATCACATTATTATAATCAATAAATGTGAAAAATTATCAAGGAAATATGGGTTGATACAAAAATCGGACTTGTCACTGAAAGGGTTTAAAAAAGCCACAATCCTGGCAGTTTGCACTCCAAAATAATACTAATTATATTTGCTTTTGAATTTTTCCCGGTATCAAAATAGGTCGATAAATACCTGAACTACCTTTCTATGATAATTATATGTCCCAGAAAGACGCTTTGAAGTCACAAACAATACAACTACAAACACAGTGTACAATTTGTCAAAATGGTGCCATTTTTATTCATCGGAAACGGAATGTCTGGAAAAGATATATTACGTTATCTTAATTTGAAACTATTAAAAAACTTCATGCACAGCTTTCGCCTCTCTTTAATCATCAAAACTATGTAGTACCATAAATGTTTCAGAGTGACGACAGCTCTAGATTCTCTTCCCATGGTAAATCCCGTTTTTTTTTCGCGCTATATTGGCGAATTTGTTCTGAAATTTTCTGCTTCTAAAGGTATATTTTGATATAACTCTTAGCAATTTGTGTATACATAATTTTGGTGTTCGAACAAGCCATGTCTGTTTAATAAATTCAATGACATGAAAATGGCAAGATATAAATACACTTGAATGCCCTGGGTTTAAAATTTGACAAACTAATGTATACACATATTTTTGTAGGACCCCATCGGACCAGAAGCCTGTTACTCTCGGAAAAGATCTCTCCTCGTACAGCAGCTCAGCTCACAGCCCAATAATTATGGAAGGAGGACTGATGAAGAAGCAACCCACAGCATCTGTCAAGAGGAATGCTTCCTTTACAATAGGAATGCCTCTCCTTTCTCGGAAACATGACATTAACAAGAAAAGCATTGGTGGATCAGAGGTTTGTTTGAAAGCCTGTATTATGTACCATATCATGCTGAATTGGCTTGTCAATATTCTTAATATAATGCTGGCATTATCCACACTGCTATCCTGCAACCTCGAAGTAAAATCTCCTGAAGAGAGGTTTTACTAATGAGTTACTTGTATCTAAATAGAAAATGAAAATGCCTTAGATTTTGCATTATTAATAATTGGTTTAACCTGACAGGCCAAAATAGCGGCCAACTTTAAACGGCTATAACCTGACAGGCCGAAATATCCTCCACAACGATGCAATAGCCACATAATCTACATAAAATGTATCTAAATTGGCCATAATATAACAAGAAAGGGTAGCAATATATACAGCATATACTCTTACTAAATACATGATACATTTTTAGCTCAACTTTACTTTGTAAATGTTAATATTGACCACGTGCTATTCACTTTGCGAACCTACTGTTATTTATGCGGATATCTTTTACAATTACGCCTACGATACATAATTTATAACTTGTTACTCGTATTACTTTTAGACAAATTTAACTCTCGATTCATGATTTATTTATCTGGTGTTTTAAGACGAAAATAGACAACGTATTTATAGATACGAAAATATGGCGAAATGTTGGTCAATCATTTCCAATCCCAAATTATCAGCGACATGGGAATTTACTAGTAGTAATACTATAGTATTCTAAGCCATATAGAAGGTATCGGAATATTGAAATAGTCATAATTATGAACCCTCATGAAAAAGCGGAATAATGAACCCTCAGAATAATTAACCATCGGAATAATGAACCATATATACCTGAAGACCCCCCAACCTACAAGAAGAGAAAAAAGAGTCATGTGCAGTGTGTACTGTAAAATATAACAATCAACATGTAACACAATCTATGCCAACTATATATCATATGAGTAATATGTAATTGCACGCATGGTCATACATAATGTATGAATAGGGTAAACAAGTTAGTGAAGATACATGATGCATAATACCTAAATGTCACTTCCTCTGCACAGGTATGATTCCCTGTACTATATAAATGTACACATAAGCCTTCATGGCTCGAGTTTGAAGCATACTACCATGAAAAGTCAAATCCGTAACCCAGCACATTTATTGTGCACCAGCACTATTATTCTATTTTTGGTAAAAATGTTACCCAGCACTTTTTGGCCAGCACTTTTATTTGGCACCTGAGAGTAGATGGGAATGAGTCATTTTGGGGTTATTCGGCCATAATACATGGCTGCTGGCAGCCATCTTGGATTTTACTCTTTACATGACTAAATCCTTTTGCACTGGCTACATGTTGTACCTTTGGTTACATCATTATGAAACTTTTCATGGTTCACATGGTTCTTCGGGTTGACCACAAGATGGGAGTAATCTAATTGCTACAGGTCGTACCTTTGGTCGGATCATTATAAAATTTGTCATAGCTGTTGACATTGACATGTAGATGGGAACGAGTCATTTTGGGGTCAATCGGCAAAAAAAATGGCCACCAGCAGCCATCTTGGATATCAGAAGTCAATCCATTAGCTTGGGCTACAGGCCGGACTGTTCGTCTGATCATCATGACATTAGTCATGGATGTTAACATTGACATGCAGATGGGAATGATCATTTTGGGGTCATTCGGCCATTAATCTTTGCATGACTAATTCCTTGGGCACAACTTACAGATCACATGCCTCATCTAATCATCACCAAACTTCATCTGGATAATCGAAGTGACCTCCAGATGGGATCGATCAAAGTTTTCTGAATTTCCTTGAAAAACATGGCCACCATGTTTAAATTCTTCAGCACACCCCATACAGGCCACCTCCCTCATCCGATCATCACCAAACTTCATATGGAACTTCGGGAGCCATCTATTTTTCCGAAAATTTGTGAAAAAAACATTAGCAGCAATCTTGAATTTTAAATTTGAATCTATCGGCACACCCTGCAGCCCGCATTTATTAGAGAGTTGTTTTGAAAATTTACTGGCATGTTTAGGATCTGGATGGGAGCCATCAAAATTGAATATTGTTTTTATGAAAAAATAATGTTTTTATGAAAAACATGGCCGCCAGCAGCCATCTTGGATTTTACTCTTTTCATTACTAAATCCTTTGGCACAACCTACAGACCACATCCCTGATACGATCATCAACAAACATATGGATATTGTGGGTAACCACTAGATTGGAGTCATATAAATTTTTTTCAATATTTCGTTCGTCTCTAAACTTCACATGGTTCTTCGGGATGACCACAATATGGGAGTAATCTAATTGCTACAGGTCGTACCTTTGGTCGGATCATTATAAAATTTGTCATAGCTGTTGACATTGACATGTAGATGGGAATGAGTCATTTTGGGGTCATTTGAAGAAAAAAACATGGCCACCAGTGGCCAACTTGGATTTCAAAATTCAATCCATTAGCACAGGCTACAGGTCCAACTGTTCGTCTTATCATCATGAAATTTGTCATGGATGTTAATATTGATATGTAGATTGGAACGAGTCATTTTGGGGTGGATCGGCCTTAAAACATGGCCGCCATCTTGGATTTTAATCTTTGCATGACTAAATTGTTTGGCACGGGCTACAGGTCGTACGTTTGGTCGGATCATAATGAAATTTGTCATGGATGTTAACAATTAGTTGTAGACGGGAACGAGTCATTTTGGGGTCATTGGATCATAAAACATGGCCACCGCCAGCCATCTTGGATTTTACTCTTTGCATGACTAAATCCTTTGGCACGGGCATAATTTCATTATGAAATTTGTCATGGGCATTGACATAAACTTTACATGGTTCTTCGGGATGACCACAATATGGGAGTAATCTAATTGCTACAGGTCGTACCTTTGGTCGGATCATTATAAAATTTGTCATAGCTGTTGTCATTGACATGTAGATGGGAATGAGTCATTTTGGGGTGATTTGGCAAGATGGGCATAATCTAATTGCTACAGGTCGTACCTTTGGTTACATCATTATGAAACGTTTCATGGTTCACATGGTTCTTCGGGATGACCACAAGATTGGAGTAATCTAATTGCAGTGTTAAATGTTATTAACAAGATTCAACGGATCGAAACTTGGTGCAACATGCTCGATTTCTCGGGAAACTGAAAGTAGGAAATTTATAGGAATTTTGCCGGCAGTGTCGCAGATAACTGGTCGTACATGATCACGCCCATTTAAGAACGCAATAGACACCATTTGTGTTCGTTCCAATCTATGTTTTGTCGCTCATAACGGCGGCTGACATTGAATTGTATTCATATAATCAGAATTGGATATATGAAGTTCTAAACATAAGGTAATCAATTGAGTTCCGCATCTAGCGATCACGCAGCGTGTAGACAATTTACATAGTGTCGATATAGATTACAAATATATGCGGCAATTGATCAGCGTCACGGGTTGCGATCGAAGCACATAATTTGCATAAGCACGTCTATTCTGAACGGCATACATTCAAAATTACCTACATTGGCTAACTTGGCAACCTTGTGCTTCAATTTTTGTGAGCTCAGGTCATTTGGCATGTGCTATTTAGACGCAAAAAAAAGAGATTACACCGAAGTAACACCGATTCGAAAATATCCGAATCAGCGGATATATTCGGTGTCGATCTCGAATCCGGTGTCCGACATCGAATCGAATCTCGAATATTCGCAGGTCCCTACTATCAAATGTTTTGAATTTAATTTGAAAATATGTCCATCAGTGGCCATCTTTGATTTTGCTTTTAATATACAGTAATGCTCTAATTAATCGACCTCTTAACCAAAGCAGAATTATGGGTAACTTTTCAGGATTTAGTCGGAAATATGGCTTGTTGCCATTCATCGGAAAGCTCTCCCTGAGAGCTTTCCGATGAATGGCAACAAGCCATATTTCCGACTAAATCCTGAAAAGTTACCCATAATTCTGCTTTGGTTAAGAGGTCGATTAATTAGAGCATTACTGTATGCCAGTATATCTCTTCAGGTTGATATCTAGTTATTACTTAGATCATTCAACTTTCCACATTCTTAATCGCTCCATTGACTGAATATGAAATTATCCCCTCTCCAAGCTGAGCTAGTGTCATTGACACTTTCATTTATATATCTTTATTGACTTTCTTCTAATGTTGCACCTCTTTATGAGCCCAAAGAATTTTTTTTATGAATATTTCGGTCATTTTTTGATTTTCAGATGGCATCTTGGTTTTCCATACCACGTGACCAATATAATAGGAACACAAGTTATTACTGTCCTACATAATTAATATATAATCTATACATAATCTATTCATAATCATTTTCTTTTGATTTACGCTACATGTATTCTTTCAATTTGGCATCTCTTTGTGAGCACAATGTTAGATATTTTCGTAAATTTGGCAGCCATCTTGGATTTTCTTGTCACATGACTAAACAGTTATGAGCAGAATATAATAGTATCCAAAAAATTGAATTCTCAAGGGAATACATGTTTACTTCTTACCTTTTATGAAATTCACATCTATCATATTATATTTTGGAACGTAGGTCGTATGTGTGTATATTTGTGTGTTATAGACTCGAAAAGTGCTTGACCGATCCCACTAAAATTTGGTATGTAGGTCTACTTTGATCCCCCGGGAACAATATGGGCGGGTCCAATGTCCATGTCCTTGACCTCGCTCATATACGCTCATATAGGCATGTTTCTGGACCTCGACCGATCCGACTAAAATTTGGTATGTATGTCTTCTTTGATCCCGGGAACAATATGGGTGGGTCCAATATCACGTGTGACCATGTTCTTGACATCGCTCATATACGCTGATATTGGCATGTTTCTGGACCGATCACACAATAGTTTGTCCTGACGCTGTATATTCTGCCCAGACGGAGGCGATCACAAAGAAATCCCTAAATGGCCTGGATGAAGTCGGGCACATCCGGAAGCTAGTTTTCAATATTCAGCCAATTTTGCCTCTATGATGCTTCAAGATATTAGTGCCATATATGGCATATCATTGAGTGATATTACCTGGATGTAGGGCATATATGCACCCTAATTATTATGATGTCCATCCAAGGGGGGGGTCGGAAAAAAAATTCAGGCACGTATGGCATTTTTTCCCTTTTGATCATTTTTTGTACCCACCCACCCCCACCGCCAAATTTTTTCCCGTTTTCGGCAGTTTTTTCCGACCATTTTTTGACACCCACCCCCCCCCTTTTAACACTAAAACAGAGATTTGCGGGGGGAAATTCACTGTAAACAGATGTATATGAATTTCTGTGCATACTATTTATCATGGATGTTAACATGGACATGTAAATAGGAATGAGTCATTTTGAGGTCATTCAGCCAAAAAAACATGGTTGCCAGCGGCCATCTTGGATTTCAAAATTTGCAACAAAATACAACACGATAACTGCCTGCAGTCAGTTTACCAGTTAGAATTACATTATTTCTCTCATTCAAAGTGGTTTTAAAGCCTAACTCATTGCCAAAACACTAAAAAACAAGCAGGAATTTTTTTTTTAACCCCCCCCCCCCCCCTGGTCCATCCACATAATATATTGCTTACTAAATACAGTATTGTACTTTATGAATGTCCTGTCAACATTTTGAGACCAAATATGAATGAATACACCACCGAATTCATGTGTAGTCTAACCTCTGAAGTAGGCATAAATAGTGCTGGGACGGTTGGGGTTTTTTCCTAACTGGTTAACCGCGGGAATTAACTTAATCACAACCAGATAAACTGCGACCATCATTACCCTAAGTACGAGATTGAATACACTGGTCACTATATCGGCATAACAAATGTTAATTATGCGTCCCAGAAACGTCGATATACATATGATCACAAACGATGTCTTGGTCGTACAATGTGGTCCCATTACGGCGATCAAATAGTGGTAAATGTGTATAAATTAATTCAGTTTTGAGCCCAAACAAACTAAAATATAATATATATTAGTAGTGCACAATAATTCCCACTTCCTGATGGTTTGTGATTGAGCAATCGTTTGTGGTCGCTAGTATATCGATGTTTACGGGAGTTCCGCATAAACAACGCTTACAATAAGTTATTCTTAAAACATATCAAGAACCGTTTCACATATTTAGCATATATTTGTTATAGAGAGTCCGAGGGTGACTGGGATTCAGATGTGTTCATATGGGGTGAGATCACGGACATAACTATTCTGCCTAGTAATTCTTAAAACATCTTTTGCTCAAGAGCCATTTATAGCCCTATTTACATGTAGCTTTTGTATAGTAGGGAGGGTCCTTGGATGACTGGGTTACAGATTTGTTCAAATGGTTTCGACCAGTCAAGAAATAGCATTTGGTGTATAGGGCCCATGAAGAGTTGGTATTAAAATTTAAAAAGAGGTATGTCCATTTGGATCTTTGCAACAATTGGGAAAGCTTGAGGTATCAATTGTAAAATTTCAACATGTGCAAAGGAATTTTAAGAACTTGAGAGTGTATGGGTTTGCTTCACTATGGAGGGAACAGACTACGTGGGGGAGGGTCAGGAGCTTGCAGTTGAATATTTCAAGGTGGACACCCCACTGCTCGATGGAGACCCTCTAGCTACTTGTTTTTAAGTAATTTTGAGTATATTGATATGATTGTCTTTTTGAGTATATTGATGCAATCGTCTTTTTGAAGATGTATCTGTTGATATATAATGCTCTGACTTAGTCTTTTTCACAATTTACACAATTACTTATGTGGCTAATTTTAATTATTTTTCACAGGAAAACCTATCAGAGAAGCCAGCTAAAGGGCCGCTGAATGTAAGTAATTTCATGTATCGAAATTACAACCTTTGTTAATTGAATTTCATTTTTAAAAGCTTCTCTTCTTCTTTGTAGTTTTTCATGTAATCAATCATACTGACATTGACAATATTCACTTAATTTTACTCAATCAACTAAGTTGATACACATACTTTTTTTTTAGTGCAAATTTCAGTCAAATTGTTCATGATCAGGATTTATGACCAGTACTTATAATATTATTAATTGATTTACATCATAGAGACTAATTAATGTAAGTCAAATTGTTTGTATATTAGCTTGAGAATGGGATTTGTTACCCATATTTTGTTACCCGTATAACTTATAACAAATATTAAAGGATTACACCGGTGCCTGCTAATCCACTGAGCATGTTGCCGAAAATTCTTTTGTGCTAGACTGCCCGTAACTGAAGTTATGCCAATTCATGCGATTGCATATTCCATTATGGATTATGCAGTCTGAATCGTTAATCTTCCCTCATGTGATGTCACACGAGGGACTGCTAGCGACACACAGTGTCAAGCTTGAAAGACTGTTGCAAAAGGCTTTTATCTACTTGTTGTTTATACAGAAACGGCTGGATCCTCAGAGCTGAATTTTTTTACATATGGGTAATTTGACCGGGTAATCTTATTAGATAGGTCCCATTGATATCAGAGATGTTAAAAGGGCACTTATAAAAAATTTAATTAAATAATCAATTATATACCCAAAATTGCTGCAATCTGGTTGGTAAAAAAAATAACATGGTGATAAATAACCTGTAGAGGACCTGGAGATAGATCCTATTGACCTCAGATGATTTAAAGTGACAAATATGAGCAATAAAGAGCATTCCTTGAGTAGGAAAATTGGTACAGATGGGTAGGGTTCACACTGTCGGTGGCCAATTTTTAAAACAAATTTGCCAATAAAAATTTCATTTGGTCACAAGATTTTTTGGTCCAGCGCAAACACTGCAGATGGGTCACCTGACCAGGGGAATGGCATGGGATAGGCGCATCTTCCATGTTCCATCCATGAATAATGGCTAAGAATAAAACATTACTTTACTTACCTTATTTATAAATTGAGTATCCGAACCCAAATAGCATCTTGGTTACATTTGGGTCCATATCATGCTAATGTTTTGTAATAATTTATAGTTTTTATATAGCGCATAATCAGATGAGGCTCTAAGTGCCTTTTAACACATTATTACCCCTGTTGTTGAACAATGCTGAGTCTAGTGCGTGCTGCCATTTTACAGGTGCTTCACTAGATCGGTGAGACACGTGTACACACAAACATACACACCCCTCCACACAAACTTACAATTGCCCAACACGCCAGCTACCTATTTCACTTCTAGTTACGATGAAGCAGTCACAGTATGAGTGACCTTGTTCAAAGGTCACAACTTTGTGCGAGATTTAAACAATGTACAACTCTGCAGTCACACACCGTATAATCCGACACAACCACTGCTGTGGAAGACTCGGTATCCAGCTGCTGGGTGTGAGCTCACAATGCTGTGTTGACAGCATTACAAGTCCACCGCACTATCCGTTTGGCTATCGAGCTCCCAAGTATTCAAGGCTTATAATTTATATAATTTTCATTGAGCAATCTTTACCTTAACTCTGTTGAATTTTTGTCTGTTATAACACACCCTTATTTTGTAGTTACATAATGTCATACTAAGATGAATTGCTATATACATTTAAGATATCTCATTTCTGGATCTACAATACAGCTAGGATAAAATAACAGATAATGATTTTAATTAACGTTTATTTGTGACAAAATTACACAATAAAATATCTGGTGTCTGTTAACATTAACCACTATTATTTATTAGCTAAACAACCATATGTTTTTATGGGTGATATACGCATGTCATTATTAAACAGGACTTCTTTGTGAATACATTAATATGTTTTATTAACATTTTGAATACAAATTACTTATTTAATGGTTTGCCGAGGTGTTTTATTGACAAAAGGCACTCAGTTTTCACAAGTATCTCATTGATCTTGCAGCACATTCACAGTTTGTTTCATCTTACTAAAATGCTTTCTTTTTACCCATATAGCCGCCAGACTCCTGAGCATTTAGGACCATCTAGGTATATTAGTTTCTATTAGTTCTGTCTAGTTGCATGCCTCTCTGTTATTCATTATTTATTATTAATTGTTTTATTATACGTCTCTATCTTATAGTATCATATTACTTCTCTTGCTTCAGTTAAGAGCTGTTGGTTCCCAGTAAGCATATAATAATTTACTTGACACTCACGTAAATTTCTTACAATTTCAAATACAATTTACATTATTATTATCAACCCTTCCATGACTGGAGCTTCCTGCTGAAATTTTGCGGAACCCTGTGCCAATGCATTCTCTTATATATGCGAGTCTGCCATAGGGCACCTTGCTTCTATACGAGAATGCATTGGCCTAACAATATTTACCTTCACCTTGTAAGTCGGTGCATTCTCTTATATATGTGAGACTCCCTATGGGAGACTTGCATATATAAGAGAATACACTGGTACAGGATCTTTAATGCTGCACCAGAGCAGCTCGCATCATGAAAGGGTTAAACTATTTTTGCTTTGCTGTTATATGTGTAATCACATACTGGCTTGTTAAAAGAAATAAATGCTAGGGGTTGTGAAACCATGTACGGGAAGTGAATGGAAATTTCTTTTTATAAGTTTCATCCGGCAAACTTCCACTAACTATTTAAATTGAAATTTGATCAGTTGGTTATCAATTCAGTTAATTATTCAGCTGACCATGATTGATATCATAATCGTATAGGCCTTTATGGCGATGAGACAGTGGTTGAGAAAAGTAATAAAAAGACAATTTTTATTTGATGCAACATCAACTGAGAAATGTTGTACCAAGAAAGTTTCTGTAAGCTTGTCTTGATGTTTATTGACATGTTTGGGAATTTACCACTAATAAATGGTAGCAGAGTGAGGTTACGATCCTCGGACATCTTGGACCTATAACCCAGAGGTTCAAGGATAGTAACTGCGCTCTACTACCATTTGTTAGTGGTAAGTTCGCAGAGATTTATAGAGGACCAACAACTTGTCCCCAGTTTATAGCAAAATTTACAAAACTCGTCCAGAAAATTAGGTTTGTACAGGTATGTTCGGTAAACAGACGACAAACCGGTAGTCAAAGGTCAGGACATGGTTTAGCATTTGTTAGCTGATGTTGCAGCATGATGATCAAATCAAGCTATAAGATAGTCTTTTTGTCACTTTTCTCTACCACTGTCACATCGCTGTAAAGGCCTATACCATTGTGATATCAATCATGGCCTATACCATTATGATATCAATCATGGTCAGCTGAATAATTATGGCCTATACCATTATGATATCAATCATGGCCTATACCATTATGATATCAATCATGGTCAGCTGAATAATTATGGCCTATACCATTATGATATCAATCATGGCCTATACCATTATGATATCAATCATGGTCAGCTGAATAATTATGTCTATTGATGTTATCTAAGATTAAACTCCATCTTGATGTATGTTTACATCTATTCTTGAATAACTTCATAAATTATGCATCCAATACTGCTGATATAAAAATAAATGGTCACGATAAAAATAAATCTTGAAATATCTCCATGGGTAAGATGTTGATGATGGTTATAATATGTAAGCCATTTGTTTCAAATCTTCTGCATGTCGCAAATTTCATGTGATCACTTCGGAGGAAACCATGTCGTGACCGGCAAAATTTGATCTCTCGTGTTTTCTCTCTCCATTGTTATATTGCATGCATATATTTCTCTTAGGCGCTTCTTTCTGCTTCCTTATTACAGATATTAAAATGACCAATTTTGACTGTAAAAAAATAGTACTTCTAATTTATTATATGATTTTGTGTTCATAATTATATTTACAAAATATGGGTTATTTTCTTTTTAATGTAGCCTGTAATATACCTCTTCCACTGGGCATGTACACAAATTATGGTACCATTACCTATTTGTGATGAAAGAAACATTTCATAAGCTTGATAGATGTCCATGCTTCGGAAGCAGAATTAGTCATCTTTCTCCATTTAAAAAAATTGGTAGTAAACTGGATTGACTTAGTCAACCTGTCTATTTGTCTATCTATCTGTCCATGCTTTAATATATGTCAGCCATGGGTTATCAGATTTCATGTTTATATTTCCCCTGTTAGATTGAAAAAAAAATAAAAAATTCTTACCTTCCTACCCTAATTATTTTAAACCATGTAACTCTAAACACAGGTATTATTTTGTTTGGCCTAATAGAATAATCCCAAAATGTCATCTTCATAACACTGAAAAATTAATTTGATAGAATCATGACCAGTACTTTTGGAATGTTACGTCTGATGCATCTCTGGATGTTTTGAAGTGTCAGATGTCAAACAACTTAGCGAGTCTATTAATCGCATCTAAAATTTCTATATGGTCAGAGATACATAAAAAACAACAGTGATCAGCATTGATTGCTTATAATTTTCCGTTGACCGAATCGGAATAATAAGCTGAACATTTATTAGTCGAAATTTAAATTACTATCTATCGGACATTATCATGTCTTTCAAGTGGGCACCAGATGAACAATTTAATAAACTGGTACATCTCACGGTCCTGACTATTAGATCTAACCAGTGCTGGATGTGTATCACTACCAATATCTTATGCTGGTGAAGGTAAATGAAAATTGATGTACAAGTTAGGCCACATAAATAAAACTTCTGTGTTCTCAGGCACCTCCCTCATTTTTTTCTTTTAAAAGCCTTTTGTTTTTATACGCCCTTTTTGAAAAAAGGTCGTATTATGTTATCAGTCTGTCCGTCCGTCTGACGAGCCGTCCGTCTGTCCGTCCGGCCGTTAACATTTTTGGTTTCCGATCGATAACTCCAGTTTGGATTATTTGATCTGAACCAAAATTGGTATGTGTATTTCCCAGCTAAAGATACAGGCCAAGTTCGAATATGGGTTCCGTTCAGTTATTTTTACATGAGTTACGGCCCTTTTTCAACTTAGAATTTGACCAATTTCATAACATTTTGGTTTCCGACCGATAACTCCAGTTTTGATTATTTGAGCTGAACCAAAGCTGGTATGTGTATTTCCCAGCTAAAACTACAGACCAAGTTTGAATAAAGGTTCTGTCTAATTATTTTTATATGAGTTATGGCCATTTTTTCGACTTAGAATTTGACCACATTTTGGCATTGAAATTAGGGGTATATCAGATTTTCTTCAAATGTAAGCTCAAAGTATTATCTTATTTTGCGATAGTACAATTCGAAATGGCTAAAGGGCGTATTTTGCCACGCCCTAGCGATGCTCTTGTTGCATTTTGTGCTAGATATATTTAATTTGAACACTGAATATAATTTGTTTCTTTTTTTTCTGGAGTATGTTTTCCTGATTTTGAGAAAAAATTAAAACAAATTGAGATCTGACTACCTGAGAATACAGTTATTTTATTTGAATGGCCTAATAATGTACTCCTTATAAGTCTGCCATGTTGTTGTATGCTCCATCTTCTGAGTTGTGTTGTTCTCTCATTATTTTGTGTTACATTGATGTTCTGTGTGATGGAATAGCTAAGTTTAATCTACTGATATATTCAGAAATCAAGGCTAATTTTTACGAAGTTTGTATTATTTCTTATATTGATTCTAGTGAATAAAATAATATGTTTGAAACAAGGCATGCTATATGAAAGAGACCATTTTGTTTGGTATTGAATTTTCTGTGCATTTATTTCATATCCTTCGATGTTTTGAGGGACAGCAAAAATAATTTTGTTAATTTATTCAATAATAAAATGATATTCTTTTTTATAAACCATTTCCTGATCAAATTGGTTATAACAAATTGGTGATAAAAACATATGTATCATTACTGCAGTTGCGGTACATTATTTGATTGCCTCCCATCATGGGTATTATGGTAAAACATATCACAAAGCAACTATTAAAATACATATTTGTTGAGTATTTATTATATAATTAAATAAAAACAGTTGTAACCATTGAATTCAATTTCCTATGGTATATTCGCGTGAATTTGCAGGTTGGGAGAATTTAGCAAATCGAGCTAACCATGTGACCCTGATAGATTGGCAGGTTGGGAGAATTTACTCAAGAAAGCTAATCGTCTAACATAAATCCAAAGATTTTGGCATTTAAAATGAAAGTGTCAATGACACTGTAGCTCGACTTGGGAAGGGAATAATTTCTTGTGTTTCAGTCAATGTAGCGATTAGGAATGCGGAAAGTTGAAATGTCTAAGTGATACTAGATTATCAACACGAAGAGACATATATAAAGTAAAATCCAAGATGGTTGCTGGCGGCTATGTTTTAAAATGAAATTCCAAAATATTTGATAGCTTCCATCTACTAGATCAATATCAAGATTATTATGAAGTTTGGTGATGATTGGCTGAGGGAAGTGGACTGTAGGGTGTGCCAAAGGATTTGGTCATGCAAAGAGTAAAATCCAAGATGGCTGCCAGCGGCCATGTTTTTTGGCCGAATGACTCAAAATGACTCGTTTCCCATCTACATGTCAATATTAACATAAATGACAAATTTCATGATGATCAGACGAACAGTTGGACCAGTAGCCTGTGGTAGATAAACCTGTTATATACACAATGTGTTTCTAACGATTCGTGTATAGCGACTCAGCTAGTTTTTATGGCCACATAGCGACCAAGGTCGCCTCGTTGCTATATGGCCACAAAAAACTAGCCTTGTACATGAATCGATAAAAACACATTGTGTACATAACACATATGTATTTATAGGTCTAGATTGTTTGTTATATTTGGTTTTAAATATTCTCTCAACAGGAAAAAGCGGAAAACAATGTTAAATAAGATTTGTTTGTTTTATTGTTGTATAATTTGAGAGGCCACTTTAGTGTCTTTGGACAGTTATGAGACACACTGAAGACATCTAGACGGCAGATCTCTTCCCTGAACTTTAATACTGTGCTCACTTTAATAGTGGTATAATCCAGTTAATAGAATCTTCACTCACAAGGAAATAATCTTTTCTCCTGATCTGTTCGATGAATGGGGACAATATGGGGTTACCATTTTTAGAACATTACTACAATTTGATTGAATCATGTCTAGCACCACATGTTTTTCTTGTGTTTGGAAATGTTAAGACTATAAATGCGTCTTCAAAAAGTGTTTCATAGAATGTGTTGTTGAAATAGATAGAGCATCTTTAGCTACTTTAATATAGGAGTGAGAATTTGTTCATGAAAATTATGAATCACTTTATAGTTATCCAGTGCCTTACACATTCAAATTTATTCTAGTTATGAGATAAACGGTACCCTCTTGAGTTGGATATTAAGGGATTCAAGCATGAAAACAGTTTATGAACAAGTTTGAAGTGAGATCTCCTTTTCAATGCATAAAATCTTTGCATACATTCTATGCGGTTACTCAGAACAGCGCCTGAACAACTTCCTGTTAATCAGTGAAGATAGTATCTAGCAGCTAGTTGCTCTTGTGTACACAACTCCTGGCTGGTTGATGGTGTATTTGATGCACATGCTCAATCGCAATGTGCTCCATTCAATTGTGTTACCACGCTCGTGAATTGAAACCTAAACGTAACAGTTCTTGACCAACAGAATGCTTGTTTATTGACAAATATACAACTTGAAATACAATCTTGTAGAATTGGTCTTGTATGAACTAGAATACTCTTGCCCATCTAAACATAGTATTCAAACAGCTAGTGGGTAACTAATATTGTTGCTATCTATAATAGATTAACTGTTGATTTTGGCATTTTTCAGGTTAAATTTTTAATAATTAATGATGTTATAATTATTTTCCTATTTATATCTATAAGGTTCACAATTATAACACATCATAGGTATGTTGTTTAGACAAAAACACTGGTAACAATTCTCTCCTCAATCAATGATCCATCGTTCTATTTCAGGAGTTTCATCAGGCAGAAGCCAGTTATAAGCCTATGGTGCAATCACATACATTGGACAGTGATCAGACTGATATACACAAACATGTTAGTCCTCATCATCAGTCACACTCGCCGTTATGTGTTAATGAATTCATGAAGCAGTTCAAAATACCTGAATCAGTTGCGAGATCGGTTGATGCCAAAATACGCGATCTTCCCAAAGCACCAAGACATCAAACAAAGTCCTCTACAGGTAAAAGTTGTAATCTTAGAAGATCAAAGTCATCCATCGATTTCATTCCTCCGTGGAGACGAAACTTGGCAACACAAGAGGCCACGAAAGTTGCAGAGATTTCTGTTAGTTGTGCAGATATACATTCTGCCAGCAATTCGGATTCTAATCTCCAAAATGCTTCGAAATCCAGAGTACAACTCAGTGTAAAAGACAGAATAAAGATGCTGCAAATGAAGAGAAAATCTTTACAAGAACAGGCGGACAATGCTGGAAGTGAGGCTGATCCTGAGGAGGTGGGAGATGTTGCTCTATGATGGAATCATTAGGTGATGGGAATGTGCATTTCTTTGTAATTATAGTTATATATAGTCTTATATTTAACATGGATGTCACACATGCATTGCACACTATTACTTGCAGACTAAACTGAAGTATTTTATACACATTCAGTTAATATTTTTTGGAATATTACTGTCAGTTTATTGCATTTTTCGTCAAACTGAAACAATGTTTATCACACACCTTTCTATTAACACAACAATATTAGTTTCATGTCTACAGTTATCATTATTTAAGATTTGAAAATCTGCTGGATGACTGTATATTAGGCAAGTTCTGGATCCAATGCATTTGATTTTGGCAGGGCTGTACTATAATTTTTTCAATTGGGTTAAAATTCATTGGAAAAGTAAAAATTTATGACTTGTACAGCTGACTTGAATTAATAAATTTCTCATTTCAATAACATAGAAAGGTGCTAAATTGGATTATCCATCGACAAAAGACACTGCGTACTATTCAAATATAAAAAATAAAATCCCCTTTCTCACTTAAATTAAAAAGAGAATTCTGATGATTATAAAGATATATATTTTGCCTATTTTTATTTGTATCACTTAAATTGTCTGTGTTTATACAAATAACTTTTATCCTGTTTAATGTTTCTTTGTTTGGTATGTGGTTGCCATATGAATACCTTAGCTAAAAAAATTCAGCCATACAATTAACTAATCAAGGAATATTACAATATGTTTTAGGGCTTTGGCTTCAAATATGTGTAATTTTTTGTGAATTGTTAGTTTTTAGCTCATCTTAATGAAGTCAAAATTTTAGCTGTTTTCATGAGTTGGTGTCAATCCTTGTGTCCTTTTGGCACTCCCTACAGGCCACATTCCTCATCTGATAGTTGTCTCAAACTACATATGGATATTCATGGTCAATGGGAGCTCTCAATGAAAAATATGAACGTAAACTAATATTTTCCATCCAATTGATCCCATACATGTATGTTCGTATGGATCCTAGGGGGGCTTACAATTTTTCTGTATTAAAAAAAATTTCACATCTGAATCCATCGGCAACCCTGCCGCCCACAATTAATGGCTATTGGTTTAAAAAGTTACTGCCATGTTTTGAATCACCTCTGTATAGGAGCTACTGAATTTGAACGATTTTCGATTAAAAACATGGCTGCCAGCAGCTATCATAGATTTTACTCTTTTGAATGATTCAATTCTTTGGCACACACTACAGGCCACATCCCTCATACAATCATCATGATATGGATATTCGTAGTCAATGGGAGCTATCAATGAAAAATATGGCTGTAAACTAATATTTTCCATTCAATTGATCCCAAACTTTGGGGTGATCTTTAGATGAGAGATATCAAATTTGAACTATTTTCAATCAAAAACATTGCCACCAGCAGCCATTTTGGTTTCACTCTTTGCATAACTATATTCTTTGGAATGCCCAACAAACATTTTTATTGCCATGGCTTGGTATGCGTCATGCGTGGAGATGTCTGTTAACAATTTGTATGGGCTATAGCCGTTGGTGGATCATATGAAATTTGTCAGGGCTGTCGACATTGACATATAGATGGGAACGAGTCATTTTGGGGTCATTAGGTCAAAAAACATGGCCGATGGCCGCCATCTTGGATTTCAAAATTCAATCCATTAGCTACAGGCCAGAGTATTTGTCTGATCTTCATGAAATTTGTTGTGGATGTTAATATTGACATGTAGATGAGAATGAGTCATTTCAGCCATAAACCATGGCCGCCAACAGCCATCTTAGATTTTACACTTCGCATGACTAAATCCTTTGGCACGGGATACAAGTCATACCTTTGGTCAGATCATTATGAAATTTGTCATGGCTGTTGACATTGACATGTAGATGGGAACGAATCAGTTTGGAGTCATTCTGTAAAAAAACATTCTGCCACTGGCCATCTTGGATTTCAAAATTCAATCCATCATCATGGGCTACAGACCTGAGTGTTTGCCTGATCATCATGACATTATGGATGTTAATATTGACATGTTGATGGAAACGATTCATTTTGGGGTCATTCAGCCAAAAAACAAAAACTATATCCAATGAATAAAATCCAAGATGGCTGCCAGCAGCCATGTTTTATGGCCGAATGACACCAAAATGACTCATTCCCATCAACATTAACATCCAATTTCATGATGATCAGGTGAACAATCTGTCCTGTAGCCCATGGTAATGGATTGAATATAACATGGCTGCCGGTAGACATCTTGGATTTTACTCTTTGCATGACGAAATCCTTTGGCATGGGCTACAAGTCATACTTTTGCTCGGATCATCATGAAATTTGTCATGGATGTTAACATTGACATGTAGATGGGAACAAGTCATTTTGGGGTCAATCGGCCATAACACATGGCTGCTGGCAGCCATCCTGGATTTTACTCTTTGCATGACTAAATCCTTTGGAACAACCTATACCACAGACCACATCCCTCATCTGGTCATCACCAAACTTCATATGAATCATCAGGGTGAACTCTGGATGGGAGCCATCAAAGGTTTCAGAATTTCGTTGAAAAACATGGCCGCCAGTGTCCCTCTTGGATTTTACTCTTTGTATGACTAAATCCTTTGGTAAGATTTCTAAGTTAAAAAAATGGTCATAACTCCATAAAAATTATCAAACCATGACTTGGCCTGCATCTTCTCAAAGGTATAAAACCACATACCAAATATGAAGTAGTTATGTTGAATATTGCTCAAGATCACAGCTGAACAATGCAAAAACTGTGATATCAAAGTCAAATTAGGGGTATAACTCCATCAAAATTCATCGCACCATTACCAAAATCAAACTACATTACCTCACTAAAGTGATGATAATACCTCAAACCAAGTTTAGTTTCGATCAGATAATTTGAACTGAAGTTAATGTCCGCACAAGGGACAGACCTGGCTGATTACAATAGTCCTCTGAAAATATTTTCATGGGACAATAAGTCCACTCCGTTAATTAATAGTTAGCTTGAAGCAAAATTGATTTCCTTTCATTCATTTGGGGGTGTTCAGATACTAAGTTCCACAAACAGCTGTTATTAACTTATTATCTGAACACCCCTACAATGGTAATCAATCAACAACTTATCAGTGAGTATCCAGTTGATAATGGGGTAAAGCCCTGCAATGTCTTCTAATACATTCTGGCTGAAATTCCTAACAAATCATGAACATATAAACATAGTAAAATGTCAAAGCATTAACAATTATTAATTTATTCCATAAAATCAAAATTTTCAACCAAACTATTTATTAAAATCCACAAATTTTCTTGAAAAGTTGATATCTTACTTCAACATAAAAGCGATGGGCATTTTTTGTGACCTGTCATTCAACAGAGGACAGTCGCGGAACTCATGAGTTGATATGCATGTTGAAGAGTGCATTTGCATTCATTATATATTCATAAATAGATTTTTTGAGAATAATGTACATCTATGTATGACTGCATCCCAACCACTCTACATTCCCACTACATTCTCAACTAAGAAATTATTTTCCGACTGTTACATACTGCATTATACTTCAAATTTGCTACAGTAATAGTCCTTCTCTATATCGATCTTAGCCATAGGCCTATGTTTCTCTACCTGAAGTGTATTCTTCATAAAAATTACGAGGTCTTGGTCTCGATTGCGCAGATGATCAAACAAAAATATCAGATCAATCTTGACATATTCATTCAGACATTTCCGATCATTGGCAAGGAAATCACTCAATGCCATGCATTTTACTTAGTTTGTCATTTGGTCAACAAGCAATATTAAAACTTCCATATTTATTTTGTTTCTGTTTAAAGATTCATATTTATCGCTTCAATTATTTTCTCATTTCCATTTCTCTTGTTATAAAATGACAAACTGATCGAACATTTAATATATGCATATTAATATCACAAAATTTGGCACAACGAGGTGTTAAAGTTTTACTCACAGCGGTATTTACCAGAACATTTATGTAAAATGATGCAAGTATTATTTCTGAGTACAGCTTAGTACAAATTACTTAATGAGGGAAGACAAGACACATCTCTCTGTCTGATTATGATTAATTCAATCTCTTCATTTTCATCATTGAGTTATTGCTTTGCAGAAAAATAGGTTATTTTAAAAAGCAGCAGTGTTTGTTGACATATTTTGCTCTACTGTTACAGTAGTGTCCGTAAACAATGATTTCAATACACTGTCTCTTGTCAGTGACAAGAGACAGTGTATTGAAATCATTGTTTGTCACTAAGGGATTACTGATAATGAGAATAAGAACAATGTCTATCAGGTTCTTGATGATAATGGTTTTAAAACTTTGTATTATTTTTTCAGCTTTACCCACTGCTAACACCTTCAGTTGTTACCAGTTACTTCAAATTTATCAGTGGATAAATGCTTACAACATTATATGTGTATTATAATAAAATCCATCCACCACACTGATCAGAGTGGTCACTCAAATATTTGACAGAGTGACATAGCCATGTAGACGCAGCATCTAGTCCAGTGGTCTGCTGACATTGTTCTGTTTTTCTTAATTCATTTTGCTGGAATTACTAGTAGATGTATGACTTTATATCCATATTGAACTGTGATGTATTTATAGTAGTGTTTCACAATGGACATTGTTACATTTTTCTTTGACACTGCCGACTGTATAATGTTCATAATTGTACATCATTTTAAGACAGTGCTGTTTAATGTTCATAGTAGTACCTCATTTTAAGACAGTGCTATTTCTACATACAGGTATAACCATACTGTGCATTTCACTAAATTTCCGACTGTTAAACAATACAATTCATCAAATAATCCTACATTATGTATTCCCACAAATAACCACTGAATTTCCATAAAAGCACAATATATAGATGCATTGCTGATTTTGAATATTAGGAAGAATTTTTTACAAATGGGAAAATTTTTCATACTGTGCAAGTATATACAAGTCTGATATGATTGGCATACACTTCATGTTATTTGAAATTATTACTGACATTGACAATATATACACAGAATGCATCACACACTGCAGCACACTCTCCACTCATGCCCAGTCACCCCATCTGCTTTCACCATTCAACAAATCATCCACTTCGAGTTCACTCACACTGATTTGCAACTCAGAATATCTTGGTGAAAAGATAAGAAGTAAATATCAATTCAATTTAGATGATTCAGCTATATTTCCGCTAACACAACAGAAAAATCTTGAACCCTGGATGGCAACAAGCCATATCCTGGATGGCAACAGTGACTGCCGTGGAGAGACTCCCTTCGTTTCTATGATGTCAGTCTTTCTAGTGATGCACCACAACATCAACTGTGGGGTGTGTTATCTATATATGCTAAATAGCATGATACAGAGTACAGACCCTATTAAGTTCTTTTTGTTGGGTGGCTCTGGCTAAGACACTGTGCTTGTGTTGTCTTACCATGAAATCAACGAACCAGCATTCGAGCATTGAACAACAATTACAAAGTACTAGTAGGTGCAAGTTGTGCAGACGCAGGTTGTCTATTGATTGACTAATTATATAACGCAAGCGTGACTGCCTTAACATCTACACAAACTTGTTGCAATTGCCATTCTTCTGAAGAAACTTTTGTAACAAATATTCGACATGTGGTTGGAAGTGTCAATCCTAACACACCAGCAGTTGGAAATTTTGCATCGAAAATAGGTTGCAAATGGTTTCATAGTTAAATTTTTCAACCACTATTTATAGTGTGAAATTGGTTTTGACTAACCTTATTCCAAGTATTACACCCCAATGGAAACATTCAAGAAGCATCCCTGTAAATACGTTATAAAACTTTGCTCACCGCAACCTTCATCACAATTCTGATATACATGTAGATGGGTCATCCCTCTTATCTTCATATATTCGTTCCAGCCACTATCGCAGAATGGGGCGTTTTACTGTAGACCATCCAGGAGTGTCCTTTAGACAGAACGACATGTACACAAGCGAGTTCATATTAATCCCATGCAACAAATTTAATTAATCGTCCTGTTATCACTGGATTTATATATACATGCATCATCTAAATTGGATAGATCATCTCACTCGTGTCTTCATAATTAAGAAGGGTGGCATGCGTCTTGATTGGGAGTTATTAACTCTATTAGTATAATAGAGTTAGTAACTCCCAAACAAGATGCACACCTTCTTAATTATGAAGACACTCGTTGAGATGATCTGTCCAATACTAAGATGATCGTCTGTTGGATGAATTCTATATTGGTTATCACCACTCTGTGTATTCCAGAGATAGATATTCAATTCTCGCTACCTTCTCTGGGCCACATATTGTTTACAGACCAGAGAAGATAGCTCGACTTGAATCTGAGAATCACAAATGATGGTGATAGCCTATATATATATATACATATTTTGGTATGCTTTGTTAACTATTTAATACATCATTATTATAGATGTATCATTATGAGGTGACAAAGATATTCTAGTTGATGTGAGATTTCCTGTGTATGCATGGAAATTAAATCTTGGCATGTGCTGCTTTGTTGAGACTGCATTGAAACATGAATAGATCACAGCATATATGAATACGTTTGCTAAATTTCTGTCAGGCCCTGCTAATGGTATATTTAATGTCAACTCAGTGACCTAGCGATGAAGCAGTCTCAAGAAACTGTTGCCAGCATATAATTTTGCAAGTTTTGACTAATAAATGGAACCATTACTTTTCAGCTGCCTATCTGTTTTATAGCAGATGTAAAATGGAGATAATTTAAACAATAGCTGTTGGTTCCCTTATCTGCAGCTTGATATGGTGATATTTAACCCTTTCTTTACTAATATTCATTGATGAGTAGTTCCCTTAGGAAATGTTCAGATAATAAGTTCAACAAATGACCATAGCCATTTGTTGAACTTATTGTCTGAACATTTCCCAGTGATAAATAGGAATCCTTCTGTTCCTGTATTGTCTGTCTGTTTTCTGCTTATGTTACCTGAACATACCTCCAAATCAATAATAGACCATTCCAATGTATGTATATAACTGATGCTTATATCACTGATGGGAGAGACTGCATATAGTAAAGGTTAATGCACATAGAATGAGAGGAAATGGATTAAGAGAACTGTAGTATACCTGTTCATTCTTATCACAATGTTACATGTTATCATTACTGTTTTGGAAATTTAATTGTTGATGTACATATTTTTATGTAAGCAGTATTATGTTGTAATTGTATAGTCGTACATTCCATTAAATTATCTATGGTATTCAATTGATGGTGACATATGTGCGTGACTTGTTTATCCAGCTAAGATCTCAATGGGATTCCAATATCATTACACACCTCTCCTATTGTTTGCCCAAGTTCACCCAACAATCAGATTAACTCGGTGCCCAGCAATGTTTGGCATCAACTCGAACGATGTATTAAAACAGGTCGGTAACTGGACGGGTCAGGTTGGTAAGATCATTTGCAAACCTGTTTATGAAATTTCTCAAATTCAAGCCAACATTGCTGGCCGTCGAGTTGATCCAGTCCACTGTCGATCGCTGATTTTAATTCGCAAAAGTAGAAAAAGTTATTGTGTGATACAGTCACGATACATAATATAACCAGGGCTGTTCCGAAATGGGGTGTCCAACTTTGAATTCCACTTTCACCCCACCTCCATGAAACAGACACTGTCTGGGAATGTGTACATGTATATGCACCCCTTGGGTTGGAATAGTCCAACAACCGGTATCTAAAAGTTCTCCAAACTGACATCTATTATGGTTGCAAAATGTTCAACTGATGGCCATTTCAGAAAAATAAATTAGGAAGCGAGAAATGTCACAGAAAATGCTGGTTGGAAAATAAAACAATCCGAACACATTTTGGTCTAAATTCACAACGGAGTTTGACCCAAGTTAGTCCAACAAGTTTGACTATTCTAAGAGGTATTTTAATATTTGGACATTTACGAACCTCTTAATCCTTATATATCTTACATATATTACAATTCATATAGACTACCAACGGGGCAACACACATGTTCATAAATGTCCAAATATTAAAATGCCTCTTAATCTGAATAGTAATTTGTTGGACTAGGTTCTCATCAACTCCAATGCTAAACTACTGCGTCTGTCACCATGTAACGTCCGTGCATGCATGATTATAACCGACCTTATCATCTGGAAATAAAATTAATCAGCAAACCGGTCAGAACATAGATTCAAACTTATTCAATCAATTTATTCTTCATTTGAAAGATCGGACAGCTGTTGATATAGAACCAAAATACTCAGCAGATTTTAAGTTTTCAAGGACCATTATCATGACTGTGGCAAAAACAAATTGATTACTTTAGATATCACCTCAGATGAACACGTCCGATTCATATCTCTGTATGTTGAAACGGGCAAGACCGACATCAACGAATCGACATCAGGATTAGAAAAACATGCCAGGCTAGCACAGTAATAACTTTTTTCGGCATATTATCTCTTTGACATGGACAACATAACTGGAGTCAGACAAACAAATAATCAAGATAATTGTCGGCTTGACAGATATTGGTCCAAGTAAAGGGTGCGAGTGAATTTCATGCTGTCGGATATGTGCACAATGAGACGACCATGATGCGCAAGTCCATTGTCACTGCAGTTGGAATGCACACAATTGTGCGTAATTTTGTGTCAAAGTTGTTGATATAGGGTCTATGGTATATACATTCCAGTGGTGTGTAAATTGGTTACCACACGAGGTCTGGGTAATTCATGGGAGGGAATTACCTGCCTCGAGCGGGCGACAACCCCGCCCCTATGAGGGGGCTAGATTGTACCCTCTGCAGAATGAATGACTCCGACCTCGTGTGGTAACCAATACTTCTATAATGCCATCGAGAATGTAGAAATATTATCCCAAGTATTTTGAAGGTATTTGAAATTTCATAAGTTAATTTAAAGTGGAGGGACCCAATCTACAAGGTAGAGTTATCACCCTTGATACACTGGTCTGATCTATTCCTCCACATATCAGCCAATGTGGTTCCTTTAATACATTTGTTCAGTGATGGCAAAAACTCTTTCTGATAAACTAAGCTGCCCATTTTCGTTTGAAGACTGACCAGAAATTGTCAAAATTGCCCGGTGTATTATACCGAATAGTGTGCCCCATCAGATTCATATTCTGTTTTTACTATTGACCGATTTCAACCAGGAAGATAACCTATTGGGGGGGGGGGGGGGGGGGGGGGGTTGTGATAATTTTAAATAGAAATACTTAAGCCAAAAAAACAAGGGACACCCACTATCTTCATCAAAATAACTTGGGAGAGCAAAACCATTCTAACACTACTCAGCTTCACGATGGCTGACACATGCTATCCAGTATACCCACCATCCCCTTCAGTCATGAACATATCATTACATATTTTGTATGCATTCAACCAAACAATATCTTTATGAAATTTGACGAAAAGTAGAGAACAATACCTATAGCCATTAGCGAGTTAATTTTCCAAGAAATTTGAGGACAAAGTGCATTAATCCTGATTTAATAGCATCAACTTATGATCTAATATGATGTGAGGTAAAACAGAGTTCCACAAATAAATCCTGATTGAATTTGAAAACTATGCAATACATATTTTCTATGTTGAATTATAGTAATACTAATGTGTTCTTGCTTAGGCTGTATAAGTCGTCGCCCACGGTTTTGTGAACTACAGAACCTAAGTTTGCAAAATTGGTATTTCAGTACCCATGTTCATTTAATTTTATGTAATGTACTCAGGTTTATTAAATCTCACCTAGACAACACATGACACTAAAACATTATCAAACGAGAGGCCAATGACGATTACCCATTTTTGGCGATAGTAAATTGCTGTGATCAGAATCATAATCTAGAGTTTTTATGTTGAATTATAGAGATTGGCATCAATGGTCAACAAAATCAAGACACTGCACAGAAAACATCCATGCAAAGGTGGCTTAGTTTTATGAGATGGCTTAATTAAAAAGAAATCATGATCGCATCTGGCCTGTAATGACTGGACAAAACTTGTTAGATGTTGATTTCTTTCATCCTGTTTATATCTGATATAATATGATGGAGATGCAGGTATGGGTGTGTTTTATACTCTACAGACCATAACATCAATATAAATGAATGGGCATAACCTGTTAGATGTGGATATTTTTTACTTCATGCAAATATACTACAGATCATTCAAACATAACCTACATGTACAATGACCGAGTAGTATTACAGATCCAAAATTGGCACAGATGTATTTTACTCTATTAAGGGCTACAACTCTGCAACAAAAGAATGGACAAAACATTTTCCATGTGGGTATCCTTTCGCCCATGGTGATTCATAATAATACCAAAGATCATTAAAATTGGACCTATGATGGCTGAGATACAGAGCTCTAAAACTGTTGTGGACTGACAGATGCACGAAACTCATTTCTGTACACCACACCAACTTCGTTTGTAGGGTATAAGGCCAAAGAAAAATGAACGTCTGGTTGGTTTACATATCAGAAAATATTAGTCAGTTTAAAAGTTTATTAGTCGACGGTTGGTGGGCGGGCGGACCTAAAGAATGCCTTATAACTTTGACATTTGTGAACGGATTAAAAAATTTTTTGGTATGGCAGTTGCTCCCAATGACTATTTACTGCCTGTAGAAAATGGGTCACGTCCGAACTTTTTAACAAGAGTTATCTATCTTAGATGGTTTTTAGTTAAGTTTTTCACCGATAGCGCGATACATGTAACTCACGCAAATATTAACCAATTTCAACAATATTTGGTATTTGAGACTCTTGTAACAATATCTCGGACGAGTTCGAAAACCAGGTTTGTCCGAATTCTTTTTCCGGAGTTATGGGTCTTAGTTTGTCTATTTTAAGCAATTTTATCACCGTTAGCGCGATAACTGGATGAAATATTAACCGATTTCAACAATATTTGGTATATGAGTCTCCTGCAACAATATTTCGGACGAGTTCGAAAACCAGGTTTGTCCAAATTTTTTTCACGGAGTTATGGGTCTTAGTTTGTCTATTTTTTTGCAATTTTATCACCGTTAGCGCGATAACTCGATGAAATATTAACTGATTTCAACAATATTTGGTATATGAGTCTCCTGCAACAATATCTCATACGAGTTCGAAAACCAGGTTTGTCCGAATTTTTTTCACTGAGTTATGGGTCTTAGTTTGTCTATTTTTAGCAATTTTATCACCGTTGGCGCGATAACTCGATGAGATATTAACCGATTTCAACAATATTTAGTATATGAGTCTCCTGCAACAATAACTCTGACGAGTTCGAAAACCACGTTTGTCCGAAGAAAAAAATTCGCAGAGTTATGGGTCTTAGTTTGTCTATTTTTAGCAATGTTATCACCGTTAGCGCGATAACTCAATGAAATATTAACCGATTTAAACAATATTTGGTATATGAGTCTATTATGCAACAATATCTCGGACGAGTTCGAAAACCTGGTTTCTCCGAAAAAAAAATCCGGAGTTATGGGTCTTAAATAGTTTGTCTATTTTAATCACAATTTTATCACTGTTAGTGCGATAACTCAATGAAATATTAACGGATTCAATTGATATTTGGTATATAGGTCTATTGCAATAAAATACCACCGTCCAACTTTTTTCCCGGAGTTTTGCACTTTATTGGCAGAAGTTTGGTTCGACTGCCAAAAACTCGACAAAAGCATCTTAGATGCGTACCCCTTGTTAATTTATTATTTGACAAATTATTATGGCTTTCCGTGTCTTCTGCAAGATTTCAATAACATAAATTGAGATTTTCTTTGTATGAACTGTAAAAAACACATTAGTGGAGTCCCTTAGCAGTACCCAGAAATAGAAAATCAACATGGGAATTTCTCCATCTCCGGGTGACACCTACCTCAGCCACAACCCGGTCTAATTGACAACTTTAGAAAACAAATGCTCAACACTATTAATCTCATTTAAATTATGAATGACATGAATATACAGTCCCTGGGGACTCTGCCTATAGCCAACAGCAGTTTTGTTATCTATCTGGCACTGTTTATAAACAACATGTGTCATGTCTATCAATTCTTAGCCCCTTGGTTCAGGGATGGCTTGTAGTTGGAATGCAAGGATATTAAAAGGAAGTTACTGAACATTTCTGTACATCTGTCTGTTGGTGTTTTCCCCCAAACCCCTGATTTCAACCAAATTTAAAACTAGAGGTACCTACCCAACCCCCACCCGAAGATGTAATGTCATAAGTTCTTCAAAATTTTAATTAATTGTTTTTTATTTTATTTAAAAAAAAATTTATTTATTAAAAATAAAATATATTACATTTTTTTGGTTAAATTGAGCAATAAGTTAAATCTTGAAAAAAATATTCTTCAGATTTATGTCCATAGCCCCACCCACATTTGACCCAGTGACCTCATTTGAACAAATCTGAACCACAGTCACCCAAGGTACCCTCATACCAAATATGAACCCATTCGGCCCGATGTCGTTTTAAGAATTACTATGGGGAAAATAGTTATGGTCCTGACATCAATTACTATTTGACTTGGTGATCTCATTTGAACAAATCTGAACGTCAGTCACCTAGGGAACATCCACACCACATGAGCCCAATTGGCTCTATTGATTTAAAGAAGATGTTCAAAGAATTGTTGACGGACGACGAGTGATGACTATAGCTCCACTGGAGACTTCGTCTCAGGTGAGCTAAAAACATGGTCAGATTCCCAAAAGAAGTTTTTGGCAAAATTCCATACTGCATCCTTTATAATTAATTTGTCATGCCTCATATGTAACATGGTTAATACAAAGTGAGTCACAATTTGCTGCCTTTGAGTAATTTTGTCCAAAAACAGATCAGTGTGACCCATTTAAGACAGGTGAAAACAATAAACACCTTCGATGCCAAAGATAGTTCCATTTTACTTGAGAAAATTGTCTTAACCTGAAAAGTGATATTTTTTTTTACGATTTTGATGTCAAGTTTGTGATAGAAAAATCCAATAATTCTGGTAATGTCAGTGTTTAAAATAGTAACAATTAACCAAGGTGCATCAGAAATGGTAGAATTCAATATCTATAAGACAGAATAGTCATTTTTTCATTAACCACAACTTGTATACAGTTGCATGACTCGCTGGGACAATATTTACATTTTTTCCATATTTTGAGCCAAAGTGACAATTTGAGGAGATAGCTCAACAAAAGCAGATATCTGCTTGCTGCTAAATCCTCTTCCCCTTTTCTATTCTACTCATGTTTCCATCATAAAAATGTTGTTCATCATAAATGTTATATTAATTGGGGCAAATAAATATTGTTTAAATCAAAGTGACAATTTGGGTACAATTGAGTTGGAATATTCATAAGAAATGGAATTTGTCACTTAGATTGCACAGTTCTTCTCATTTCTTGACTAAATATGACTAGAATCCCAATGGTGATTTTTGGTGAATTTTTATACCGTGTTCTGTAAAATCAAATTTTTAAGGGATCATAGGTGTAGTCTAGTCGTAATTCTCAGAAAAGACATTTCTAGAAGCATTTCCGCGGAAAAGTGTAAAACCAACTTTTTTACCATAAATCGAAGGTGCCGAACACGAATAGACTGCCTGTCGCCCGATTGGATGAACATAGGGTTCAATAAAAGGCTTTTAAAATCTTCGTGTTTTCTTCGCTGGAGGGTTGTTGATACGGCACCATACAACGTCATATGAAATCACGTAACTGGCCTTGAACATACTCAAAAACTTATATACTCCTCACGGAACGTTCAAATCCGCGTTGTATCATGATACTATCATCACAGTAATAATTCTGAAACATTAACATCATATTAATCAGGTACCTACGGTAAGACATTGCTGTTTTGTATATTTATCGACGATTCTCGTAATAATTATCTTATTGTCCGGGAGTCAATAGGGGTACCCTTGCACCCGCCCCATGGGACTTCACCCCACTCATTTTGTTCATTATTATGTCCTTCAACTTTTAAGCAATGTTAATAAGAAACAAAATGGCCGTGTAGACTTCAGACAAGATGGCGTCCATCCTGGCCGCCATTTTTCAGATCAGACCCTAAGTCAGTTTTATGCAAATTATAGCGGGAAAATCTGGTAAAATGTATACAAATGTATATATTTTTGTGAAGCTAAGACATAATGACACTTTTTTTGGCGCAAAATTGAAACTCACCCTCCAAAATGGCCGCCAAAAAGTTGAAAATATGACGTTTTTTCACAAATATCTTCTAGATCAGTTCATATTGTTTGGAACTGGTTGAGTAATATGACTTGATTTTGTGTTTTGTATATTAACGGATTATTGGAGCGGCGTGTATGAATACGGTATACAGTGAGTTGCTGAATTGTCATGTGTGAGGTGTATATGCAAGTACAGAAGGTATAAGTGGTCGTGTGTGTGGGTATTCGTATATCTGGAAGGGCTCACCATTGGTACCTGGATTGACCCTATGGTCATGGGTATGGCAAATAGGTATATATATAGTGGCTGTATGGTCCATAGTGAGATGAATATATATGCACTGAGTGAATGTATGATCGTGAATGTGGTACATATGTATACATAGAGTGACTATATGGTCATGTGCCAGGTGTAGGAGTACATCTGGTGTTCATGCATGGTGAATCGTGGCTGTATCGTTAGTGGGGGGGGGGGGGGGGATAATTACAGGAAAACATAAAAATCGTTCACTTTGTGATAGAAGCGCCAAACTTTCAGAATTTGTTAAGTGGTTGGTGAGTATCACTAAACTGGCTGGTTCCAGATTTTGGAGGTCACCTTGACCTTCAATTTGACCTTGACCTTTTTGAAAATCTCAGTTTTTGGGTTGGGTGGTTTATGCTATCCTTTTCTTGTGAAAATCGCATCTTCTCACAGATTTCTCAATACAATTATAGTTGGGAGGTGACCACGGTTCATTTGGGCCAAAACATATCTAAATTATCATAAGATGGCCGCCAATATGGCCGCCGGAAGTTGAAAATATGACATTTTTTCACAAATATCTTCTAGTTCATTTCCTGCTGTTTGGAACTGGTTGAGTAATGCAACTTTATTTTGTGTTTTGTATATTAACCGATCATTGGAGCAATTAAATATGCAATTATTGGGGCCCTAACCCCTTCCAATCCGTCAAAAATTCGATTTTACAGAACGCGGTACAAAATTTTACAAAAATATCACAATTGGGATTCTAGTCATATTTCAACTAGAAATGAAAAGAAAATTGTAATGCAAGTGAGGCATATCATTACCTATAAATATTCCAATTCTCTGGAACCAAAAATCTTACCTTTGCTCAAATGGCTGCCAAAATGGCCGCCAAAATATGGAAAATTGTAAATATTGCACCAGGGTGTCATGCAATTGCTTACAAGTTGTGGTTGATGTATAACATTGGCTAATCTGTATTCTATACATTGAATACTAACATGTCTGATACACCATGTGTCATTGTTACTATTGTCACCACTGACATCACCAGGTATATTGGATTTTTCTCTCACAAACTTGACATATATATCGGCAAAAAATCACTTTTCAAGGTTCGACCATTTTTTCAAATAAAATGCAACTACCTTTGGTATCAAATGTGTTTATTGTTTTGACCTATCTTAAATGTGTCACACTATGGTGTTTATAGACTAAATTGCTCAAGATGGCTTCCAAAATGGCAACCAAATTTGTAAAAAGTAAATTTTTTACACATATCCAGAAAATTATTCTCTGCGTTATCCGAAAAGGTAGCAAATTGTGACTCACTTGGTTATTATACCTGTTAGTTAATTAACTGACAACTATGTTCTATTATGTTTATCCTAGTTCCGTATGGGGCATGACAAATTCATTTTAAAGTTGCAGTATGGAATTTTGCGGATAACCTCTTATGTGATTATGGTCATATTATTGAAAGGAAATGGGCAGAACTTTGAGACGGAACTGAGATGAACCATGAGATGTGGGTATAGTCTGGCCCATTATGATAAAAATTTATCTACTGGATACAGGGTGGAAGCCAAGATGACAGCCAGGGAGTTACTCTATGATCGTAGATGAGGATAATAGGTATACCGCGAGTTATTGTAAGGTCATGGATGATGTGTGGGTATATGGGGAGTGCCCTGTTGGCAACGGCGGGTTGTATATTTATATATGTTGTGGATGTGTTATCATTGATGGTGTATGGGTAGTAGATGCATGATCATGAGTATGGTAAGTGTGGAACTTATGAGATGTTGTATGTGCGGGTATTGGTATATCTGGAAGGGCTCACCATTGGTGATGTGCATATGTATAACTGGATTTACTCTATGGTAATGGATATGAGAATAAGTATACATGTAGTGGCTGTATAGTCCACGGTGAGGTGAATAGGTATACAACGCGTGACCGTATGATCGTGAATGCAGTGAATATGTATACATAGAGTGACTATATGGCCATGTGTCGGGTGTATGTGTATACCTGGTGTTCATACATGGTGACTCGTGGCTGTATCGTCGTTTGTGGTATGTATGGGTATAACCAAGTATGGCTGTATGCTCAGGTGTACGTGTATAAAGTGGGTGACTATGTTGTCATTTGTGTTGTGTTTATGTAAATATGGAGTGACTGAGGTAATGAGTGGGTTGTACATGTGTACCTTGGGTGACACAATAACTCAAGGATATGTTAATCAATGGAGAGGTCATGTCAGAGAGTTCTCTATCTTGATGGTGTTTAAAAACATGGGGGGGCGTTAAACACGGAAAACGATGGCCACCTATTACCACACAGTCATTACTTATATACATAAACACCACAGACATATAACAATATAGTGACCCACTGTATAAATGTACACCTGACCCATGACCACGGGTGACCTTACAGCCACGCGTCACGATACAGGCACACCGGGGATACTTCTAAACATGACCGATAACTATATAGTTATTCCTTGTATACCCATTCAGTTCACCATTGGCCATAAGGTCATCCCCTGTATACATATTCTCCAAACACGTGGTCAAATAGACAATCAATATATACATCAACAATGACCATAAAGTCACTCCGGGTATACATATGCACCTCACCAATGGCCATATAGCCATTCGCTTCATACACATACCTTCACCAATGGTACCTGACCTATGGCCATATAGTCACACCGTGTGTACCTATTCAAAACATTCATACACGACCATGGTCAATCCTTGCATACATATTCACCTCAACATTGGCCATGTCACTCCCTGTATCCCTATTTGTCACACCATAGCCGCATAGTCACTCAATATATACTAATACATCCCAGCCATGTCAGTATAGTCACTCCATGTATGCATATGCACTTTATCCATGGCCATATAGCCACTTGCTATATACACATATCCCTTGCCCATGACAAAAAGCAACACATGTGTATACTGATATAACCTACACATGCCCATACCGCCACGAGTCACCAAACAGGAACACCAGGTATACTCATACGCCTGACACATGACCATTTTAATAGTCACCCCCTGTATAGATGTCCATTATATTTATGACCATACTGTCACTACTTGTATACATACATGTACTCATCTCACCATTGACCATACATTCACTACCTGTATACCTATATCGACACACATAGTCATATAACCACTCAATATACATATACAGCCCACCCTAGACCATAGATTCACTCCAAGCATACAAGTAAACCTCACTAATGGCCATTCAGCCCTTCCAGATATACACACAACCACCCAAACAATCCATACTTGCATATACACCTCACACATGACAATTCAGCAATTCACTGTATAATCATACATGCCATCCATGATAATAGAGCTAATCCCTATACACCAACCAATGATAATACATCCATAAGATATATAAATATGCATCCCACCCGTTACCACAAAGACGCTCCCTATATACTCACACACTCGACAATGTCCACCAAGCTTACTCCAGGTAATCATATTCAATCATGTCCGTACAGTCATTCCATGTATACCTATACACATTACCCGTAACCATCAAATCACACCCTATTTACCAACACACCCATTTATGATCATACAGACAACACATGTACATCACACCCATGCCCTTAGAGTCACTCCATATATACATAATCAACACATAGATGACCATGTAGCTATATCCATACACCACACCAATGCCCATACAGGCACACCTGGATATACACAATCATACACTATACAGTCACTCCATGCATACCGATTCACCTCACACCTGACCATGACATCTCCTTGTATACATATATCTTACAATGGACAACCCACTCATAACCATATAGTCACTCATTGTATACCTATTCACATAAGTCATGACATACAATAACTCACTGTATACCTATTCACCTCACGTATGATCATAGAGTAACTCCCTGGCTACGATCTTGGCATCCACACTGTATTCAGTTGACATTTTCTTAGCATAATGGACCAGAATAGCCAAATATTATGGTCCATCTCAATTCTGTCTCAAAGTTCTGCCCATTTCCTTTCAATAACTATGGCCAAAATCACAAAAGAGGTGCTCGGCAAAATTACATACTTTAAAATGAATTTATTTTGCCCCATACGGAAGTGGGACAACCAGAATAGAACATTTAGTTGTCAGTTAATTAACTAACACGTATAATAACCAAGTGAGTCACATTTTGCTACATTTTCGGATAATGCAGAGAATGTTCGGGATATATGTAAAAAATTAACATTTTACAAATTTGGTTGCCATTTTGGAAGCCATCTTGAGCAATTTGGTCTATAAACACCGTAGTGAGACACATTTAAGATAGACCAAAACAATAAAAACCTTTCAATCCAAAGATAGTTACATTTTACCTGAAATGAAAGTGTCAATGACACTGTAGCTCAACTTGGAAAGGGAATAATTTAATGTATTACAGTCAATGGAGCCATTAGGAATGTGGAAAGTTGAATATCTAATACATGTTTATAGACATGAAGAGAAAAGTAAAATCCAAGATGGCTGCTGGCGGCCATGTTTTCGGCCGAATGACCCCAAAATGAGTCGTTCCCATCTACATGTCATCGTTAACATTCATGACAAATTTTATGATGATCAGACTAAAGGTATGACATGTAGCCCGCGCTAAAGAATTTAGTCATACAAAGAGTAAAATCCAAGATGGCTGCTGGCGGCCATTTTTTTGGCCGAATGACCCCAAAATTACTCGTTCCCATCTACATGTCAATATTATCATCCACGACAAATTTCATGACGATCAGAAGAACAGTACGACCTGTGGCCCGTGCTAATGGATTAAATTTTTAAATCCAATATGGCCGCTGGCGGCCATGTTTTTTGTCCGAATGACCCCAAAATGACTCGTTCCCATCTACATTCTAATTTCAACAACCATGACAAATTTTATGATGATCAGACTAAAGGTACGACCTGTAGCCCGTGCTAAAGTATTTAGTCATACAAGAGTAAAATCCAAGATGGCTGCTGGCGGCCATGTTTTTTGGCCGAATGACCCCAAAATGACTAGTTCCCATCTACATGTCATTGTTAACATCCATGACACATTTTATGATGATCAGACTAAAGGTACGACCTGCAGCCCGTGCTAAAGAATTTAGTCATACAAAGAGTAAAATCCAAGATGGCTGCTGGCGGCCATGTTTTTGGGCCGAATGACCCCAAAATTACTCGTTCCCATCTACATGTCAATATTATCATCCATGACAAATTTCATGATCATCAGACGAACAGTACGACCTGTGGCCCGTGCTAATGGATTAAATTTTTAAATCCAAGATGGCCGCTGGCGGTCATGTTTTTTGTCCGAATGACCCCAAAATGACTTGTTCCCATCTACATTCCAATTTCAACAACCATGACAAATTTTATGATGATCAGACTAAAGGTACGACCTGTAGCCCATGCTAAAAGATTTAGTCATACAAAGAGTAAAATCCAAGATGGCTGCTGGCGACCAGGTTTTTTGGCCGAATGACCCCAAAATTACTCGTTCCCATCTACATGTCATTGTTAACATCCATGACACATTTTATGATGATCAGACTAAAGGTACGACCTGCAGCCCGTGCTAAAGAATTTAGTCATACAAAGAGTAAAATCCAAGATGGCTGCTGGCGGCCATGTTTTTTGGCCGAATGACCCCAAAATTACTCGTTCCCATCTACATGTCAATATTATCATCCACGACAAATTTCATGATGATCAGAAGAACAGTACGACCTGTGGCCCGTGCTAATGGATTAAATTTTTAAATCCAATATGGCCGCTGGCGGCCATGTTTTTTGTCCGAATGACCCCAAAATGATTCGTTCCCATCTACATTCCAATTTCAACAAACATGACAAATTTTATGATGATCAGACTAAAGGTACGACCTGTAGCCCGTGCTAAAGGATTTAGTCATACAAGAGTAAAATCCAAGATGGCTGCTGGCGGCCATGTTTTTTGGCCGAATGACCCCAAAATGACTAGTTCCCATCTACATGTCATTGTTAACATCCATGACACATTTTATGATGATCAGACTAAAGGTACGATCTGCAGCCCGTGCTAAAGAATTTAGTCATACAAAGAGTAAAATCCAAGATGGCTGCTGGCGGCCATGTTTTTTGGCCGACTGACCCCAAAATTACTCGTTCCCATCTACATGTCAATATCATCATCCATGACAAATTTCATGATCATCAGACGAACAGTACGACCTGTGGCCCATGCTAATGGATTAAATTTTTAAATCCAAGATGGCCGCTGGCGGTCATGTTTTTTGTCCGAATGACCCCAAAATAACTCGTTCCCATCTACATTCCAATTTCAACAACCATGACAAATTTTATGATGATCAGACTAAAGGTACGACCTGTAGCCCATGCTAAAAGATTTAGTCATACAAAGAGTAAAATCCAAGATGGCTGCTGGTGGCCATGTTTTTCGGCCGAATGACCTCAAAATGACTCGTTCCCATCTACATGTCATTATTAACATTCATGACAAATTTCATGATGATCAGACTAAAGGTACAACCTGTAGCCCGTGCTAAAGGATTTAGTCATACAAAGAGTAAAATCCAAGATGGCTGCTGGCGTCCAGGTTTTTTGGCCGAATGACCCCAAAATTACTCGTTCCCATCTACATGTCAATATTATCATCCACGACAAATTTTATGATGATCAGACTAAAGGTACGACCTGCAGCCCGTGCTAAAGAATTTAGTCATACAAAGAGTAAAATCCAAGATGGCTGCTGGCGGCCATGTTTTTGGGCCGAATGACCCCAAAATTACTCGTTCCCATCTACATGTCAATATTATCATCCATGACAAATTTCATGGTGATCAGATGAACAGTACGACCTGTGGCCCGTGCTAATGGATTAAATTTTGAAATCCAAGATGACTGCTGGCGGCCATGTTTTTTGTCCGAATGACCCCAAAATGACTCGTTCCCATCTACATTCCAATTTCAACAGCCATGACAAATTTTATGATGATCAGACTAAAGGTACGACCTGTAGCCCGTGCTAAAGGATTTAGTCATACAAAGAGTAAAATCCAAGATGGTTGCTGGCGGCCATGTTTTTTGGCCGAATGACCATAAAATGACTCGTTCCCATCTACATGTCATTATTAACATTCTTGACAAATTTTATGATGATCAGACTAAAAGTAGGACCTGTAGCCCGTGCTAAAGGATTTAGTCATACAAAGAGTAAAATCCAAGATGGCTGCTGGCGACCATGTTTTTTAGCCGAATGACCCCAAAATTACTCGTTCCCATCTACATGTCATTGTTAATATCCATGACAAATTTTATGATGATCAGACTAAAGGTACGACCTGCAGCCCGTGCTAAAGAATTTAGTCATACAAAGAGTAAAATCGAAGATGGCTGCTGGCGGCCATGTTTATTGGCCGAATGACCCCAAAATTACTCGTTCCCATCTACATGTCAATATTATCATCCATGACAAATTTCATGGTGATCAGACGAACAGTACGACCTGTGGCCCGTGCTAATGGATTAAATTTTGAAATCCAAGATGGCTGCTGGCGGCCATGTTTTTTGTCCGAATGACCCCAAAATGACTCGTTCCCATCTACATTCCAATTTCAACAGCCATGACAAATTTTATGATGATCAGACTAAAGGTACGACCTGTAGCCCGTGCTAAAGGATTTAGTCATACAAAGAGTAAAATACAGGATGGCTGCTGGCGGCCATGTTTTTTGGCCGAATGACCCCAAAATTACTCGTTCCCATCTACATGTCAATATTATCATCCATGACAAATTTCATGATCATCAGACGAACAGTACGACCTGTGGCCCGTGCTAATGGATTAAATTTTTAAATCCAAGATGGCCGCTGGCGGTCATGTTTTTTGTCCGAATGACCCCAAAATGACTTGTTCCCATCTACATTCCAATTTCAACAACCATGACAAATTTTATGATGATCAGACTAAAGGTACGACCTGTAGCCCATGCTAAAAGATTTAGTCATACAAAGAGTAAAATCCAAGATGGCTGCTGGCGACCAGGTTTTTTGGCCGAATGACCCCAAAATTACTCGTTCCCATCTACATGTCATTGTTAACATCCATGACACATTTTATGATGATCAGACTAAAGGTACGACCTGCAGCCCGTGCTAAAGAATTTAGTCATACAAAGAGTAAAATCCAAGATGGCTGCTGGCGGCCATGTTTTTTGGCCGAATGACCCCAAAATTACTCGTTCCCATCTACATGTCAATATTATCATCCACGACAAATTTCATGATGATCAGAAGAACAGTACGACCTGTGGCCCGTGCTAATGGATTAAATTTTTAAATCCAATATGGCCGCTGGCGGCCATGTTTTTTGTCCGAATGACCCCAAAATGATTCGTTCCCATCTACATTCCAATTTCAACAAACATGACAAATTTTATGATGATCAGACTAAAGGTACGACCTGTAGCCCGTGCTAAAGGATTTAGTCATACAAGAGTAAAATCCAAGATGGCTGCTGGCGGCCATGTTTTTTGGCCGAATGACCCCAAAATGACTAGTTCCCATCTACATGTCATTGTTAACATCCATGACACATTTTATGATGATCAGACTAAAGGTACGATCTGCAGCCCGTGCTAAAGAATTTAGTCATACAAAGAGTAAAATCCAAGATGGCTGCTGGCGGCCATGTTTTTTGGCCGACTGACCCCAAAATTACTCGTTCCCATCTACATGTCAATATCATCATCCATGACAAATTTCATGATCATCAGACGAACAGTACGACCTGTGGCCCATGCTAATGGATTAAATTTTTAAATCCAAGATGGCCGCTGGCGGTCATGTTTTTTGTCCGAATGACCCCAAAATAACTCGTTCCCATCTACATTCCAATTTCAACAACCATGACAAATTTTATGATGATCAGACTAAAGGTACGACCTGTAGCCCATGCTAAAAGATTTAGTCATACAAAGAGTAAAATCCAAGATGGCTGCTGGTGGCCATGTTTTTCGGCCGAATGACCTCAAAATGACTCGTTCCCATCTACATGTCATTATTAACATTCATGACAAATTTCATGATGATCAGACTAAAGGTACAACCTGTAGCCCGTGCTAAAGGATTTAGTCATACAAAGAGTAAAATCCAAGATGGCTGCTGGCGTCCAGGTTTTTTGGCCGAATGACCCCAAAATTACTCGTTCCCATCTACATGTCAATATTATCATCCACGACAAATTTTATGATGATCAGACTAAAGGTACGACCTGCAGCCCGTGCTAAAGAATTTAGTCATACAAAGAGTAAAATCCAAGATGGCTGCTGGCGGCCATGTTTTTGGGCCGAATGACCCCAAAATTACTCGTTCCCATCTACATGTCAATATTATCATCCATGACAAATTTCATGGTGATCAGATGAACAGTACGACCTGTGGCCCGTGCTAATGGATTAAATTTTGAAATCCAAGATGACTGCTGGCGGCCATGTTTTTTGTCCGAATGACCCCAAAATGACTCGTTCCCATCTACATTCCAATTTCAACAGCCATGACAAATTTTATGATGATCAGACTAAAGGTACGACCTGTAGCCCGTGCTAAAGGATTTAGTCATACAAAGAGTAAAATCCAAGATGGTTGCTGGCGGCCATGTTTTTTGGCCGAATGACCATAAAATGACTCGTTCCCATCTACATGTCATTATTAACATTCTTGACAAATTTTATGATGATCAGACTAAAAGTAGGACCTGTAGCCCGTGCTAAAGGATTTAGTCATACAAAGAGTAAAATCCAAGATGGCTGCTGGCGACCATGTTTTTTAGCCGAATGACCCCAAAATTACTCGTTCCCATCTACATGTCATTGTTAATATCCATGACAAATTTTATGATGATCAGACTAAAGGTACGACCTGCAGCCCGTGCTAAAGAATTTAGTCATACAAAGAGTAAAATCGAAGATGGCTGCTGGCGGCCATGTTTATTGGCCGAATGACCCCAAAATTACTCGTTCCCATCTACATGTCAATATTATCATCCATGACAAATTTCATGGTGATCAGACGAACAGTACGACCTGTGGCCCGTGCTAATGGATTAAATTTTGAAATCCAAGATGGCTGCTGGCGTAAAATACAGGATGGCTGCTGGCGGCCATGTTTTTTGTCCGAATGACCCCAAAATGACTCGTTCCCATCTACATTCCAATTTCAACAGCCATGACAAATTTTATGATGATCAGACTAAAGGTACGACCTGTAGCCCGTGCTAAAGGATTTAGTCATACAAAGAGTAAAATACAGGATGGCTGCTGGCGGCCATGTTTTTTGGCCGAATGACCCCAAAATGACTCGTTCCCATCTACATGTCATTATTAACATTCTTGACAAAATTTATGATGATCAGACTAAAAGTACGACCTGTAGCCCGTGCTAAAGAATTTAGTCATACAAAGAGTAAAATCCAAGATGGCTGCTGGCGGCCATGTTTTTGGGCCGAATGACCCCAAAATTACTCGTTCCCATCTACATGTCAATATTAACATCCATGACAAATTTCATGAAGATCAGACAAACAGTACGGCCTGTAGCCCGTGCTAATGGATTGAATTTTGAAATCCAATATGGCCACTGGCGGCCATGTTTTTTTTCCGAATGACACCAAAATTAATTATTCTGGTCTAAATGTTGATGTCAACAGCTATGACAAATTTCATAATGATCCGACGAAAGGTACGACCTGTAGCCTGCATTGTTGACGCCTTACGTACACACGTACACACGCACACACGTACACACGGACGACGGACGACAAAGCCATGGCAATAGCTCAAACTTTACAAAGTAAAGTTGAGCTAAAAATGGTCCAAACCTGAAAAGTGAATTTTTGCCAATATTTATGTCAAGTTTTTGAGAGAAAAGTCCAATATTTTTGACGATGTCAGTGGTGACAATAGTAACAATTAACCATGGTGCATCAGACATGTTAGTATTCAATGTATAGAATGCATAATTGCCAATTTTATACATCAACCACAACTTGCAAATGATTGCAGGAGACGCTGGTGTAATATTTACCATTTTCCATATTTTGGCGGCCATATTGGCAGCCATTTTGAGCCAAAGTAAGAATTTTGGTTCCAGTGATTTGGAATATTCATAGGTAATGATATGCCTCACTTACATTACAAAGTTATGTTCATTTCTTGTTGAAATATGACTAGATTCCCAATTGTGATTTTTTGTGAAATTTTATACCGCATCCTGTAAAATCGAAGTTTTGAGGGATCGGAAGGGGCTAGGACCACAATAATTGCATATTTAATTGCTCCAATGATCGGTTAATATACAAAACACAAAATAAAGTTGCATAACTCAACCAGTTCCAAACAGCATGAATTGAACTAGAAGATATTTGTGAAAAATTGTCACATTTTCAACTTCCGGCGGCCATATTGGCGGCCATCTTATGAAAATTTAGATATGTTTTGGCCCAAATGAACCGTAGTCACCTCCCAACTATAACTGTATTGAGAAAACTGTGAGAAGATGCGATTTTCACAAGAAGAGGATGGCATAAACCACCCAACCCAAAAACTGAGATTTTCAAAAAGGTCAAGGTCAAATTGAAGGTCAATGTGACCTCCAAAATCTGGAACCAGCCAGTTTAGTGATACTCACCAACTACTTAACAAACTCTGAAAGTTTGGCGCTTCTATCACAAAGTGAACGATTTTGCAACTATCCCCCCCCCCCCCCCCCACTACGTCATTTGTGGTATGTACGGGTATAACCAAGTATGGCTGTATGGTCAGGTGTACGTGTATAAAGTGGGTGACTATATTTATATTGTCATTTGGGTGGTGTTTATGTACATATGGAGTTACTGAGGTAATGGGTGGGTTGTACATGTGTACCTTGGGTGGCTATCGCTTTCCACAATAACTCAAGGATATGTTAATCAATAGAGAGGTCATGTCAGAGAGTTCTCCATCTTGATGGTGTTTATGTACATGGGGGAAACGTTAAACGTGGAAAGCGTTAGCCACCCATTATCACACAGTCATTCCATATATACATAAACACCACAGACACAACAATATAGTTACCCAATGTTTAAACGTACACCTGACCCATTACCACGGATGACCATACATCCATGAGTCACAATGGAGGCCCACCGGGTATACTCCTAAACATGACCCATAACCATATAGTCACTCCGTGTATACCCATGCATTCACCTCACGATTGGCCATACGGTAATCTCCTGTATACATATTCTCCACACTGATGGTAAAATAGACATTCAATATATACATCAACACCACAACAATGACCATAGAGTCACTCCAGGTATACATATACACCTCACCAATGGCCATATAGCCACTCGCTTCATACACATACCCTCACCCATGCCACCTTGTATACTCCTTCACCTGACATATGTCCATATAGTCACCCCGTGTGTACCTATTCAAAACATTCATACATGATCATGGTCAATCCTGGTATACATATTCACCTCACCATTGGCCATGTCATTCCATGTATCCCTACGTGTCGCACCATAGCCGAATAGTGACACAAGATATACTAATACACCCCAGCTATATCAGAAAAGTCACTCCATGTATGCATATGCACCTCACCCATGGCCATATAGCCATTCGTTATAAACACATACCCCTCGCACATGACCGTATAACAACACGTGTGTATACCCGTATAACATACACGACCATACCGTCACGAGTCACCAAGCAGGAACACCAGGTATACTCATACACCTGACACATGACCATTTAGTCACTCCCTGTATATATATTCATTACATTTTATATAATATGATCATACAGTCACTCCTTGTATACCTACATGTACTCGTATCACCATTGACCATACAGTCACTACATGTATACCTATTCGACACACATAGTCCTTCAACCACTCGATATATACATATGCAGCCCACCCTAGACCATACAGTCGCTCCAGGTATACATATACACCTCACCAACGGCCATTCAGCCCTTTCAGATATACAAAAAAAACCTGCACACACGACCACTCATACCTTCCATACTTGCATATACACCTCACACTTGACAATTCAGCAACTCACTGTATAATCATACACGCCATCCATGATCATACAGCTAATCCCTATATGATAATATAATACATCCACGAGATATATAAATATATACCACAAGGACACTCCATATATACCCACACACTCGATAATGTCCACCAGCTTACTCCAGGTATGCATATACACTTCAATCATGACCGTACAGTCATTCCATGTATACATATACACATTACCCGTAACCATAAAATAACTCCCTATTTATCCACACAGCCCATCCATGATCATACAGACAACACATGTACATCCCACCATGACCTTACAGTCACTCCATATATACATAATCAACACATAGATGACCATGTAACTATATTCATACACCACATCAATGTCCATACAGGCACATCGGATGCACCCGTACTGGATATACACAACCATACAACATAGTCACTCCATTCATACCGATTCACCTCACACATGACCATGACCTCTCCCTGTATACATATACATCTTACAATGGACAACCCACACATAACCATATAGTCACTCATTGTATACCTATTCACACCATTCATGACATACAATAACTCCCTGTATAACTATTCACCTCAATTATGATCATAGAGTAACTCCCTGACTACCATCTTGGCATCCACCCTTCATCCAGTTGATATTTTTTGTTACCATAATGGACCAGAATAGCCACAGATTATGGTTCATCTCGGTTCCGTCTCAACGTTCTGCCCATTTTCATTCAATGATATGGCCAGAATCACAAAAGAGGTTCTCGGCAAAATTCCATACTTTAAAATGAATTTGTCATGCCCCATACGGAACTGGGACAACCAGAATAGAACATATAGTTGTCAGTTAATTAAATAACACGTATAATAACCAAGTGAGTCACAATTTACTACCTTTTCGGATAACACAGAGAATAATGTTCAGGATATATGTAAAAAAAAAAATTAAAAATTTGGAGGCCATTTTGGAACCCATCTTGAGCAATTTGGTCTATAGACACATTTAAGATAGACCAAAACAATACACAAATTTGAATCCAGAGACAGTTACATTTTACCAATGATAGTTGCATTTTACTTGAAAAAATGGTCTATACCTGAAAAGTTAATTTTTGCCGATATTTATGTCAAGTTTTTGAGAGAATATTTTTGGTGATGTCAGTGGTAACAATAGTAACAATTAAAGGTACTCAACCCGATAAAACTCCTCTCAATTACTATTTCAATGGCTTCGGGGGTCAAAAATATTTGATTCGAGTCGAGGAAGTCACCCATCAAAGCTCAGATTTGTTAGATATCGATTTTAGAAATCTATTATTTTTCATTATCGGGAATTCTTACTGGCCCAGTACGTAGTCAATTATTACCACTTGATTATAGAGTTATCCATCCTTGTCTGTTTGAATAGAATTTTGGCGTAAAATCTCGAGCATGTTACCAAATTGACGGCAGTTATAAGTACTCATCTCGAGAACATAAGAATTTTCAAAAATCAATATCTAATAACGCTGAGCTTTGTTTGATGGGTTCCTCGACTCGAATCAAATATTTTTTACCCCCAAAGCCAAAGAAATAGTAATATAGGACCCTCTGATCGGATTGTTGTTGTTGGAATCTGTTGAGATGGGGACCCTCTTTACGGGTTGAGTACCTTTAACCATGGTGCATCAGATATGTTAGTATTCAATGTATAGGAGGCAGAATAGCCAATTTTATACATCAACCACAACTTGTAAGCGATTGCAGGACACGCTGGGGCAATATTTACCATTTTCCATATTTTGGCGGCCATTTTGAGCCAAAGTAAGAATTTTGGTTCCAATGAGTTGGAATATTCATAGGTAATGATATGCCTCACTTACATTACAAAGTTCTGTTCATTTCTTGTTGAAATGTGACTAAAATCCCAATTGTGATTTTTTGTGAAATTTTATACCGTGTTCCAATAATTGCATATTTAATTGCTCCAATGATCAGTTAATATACAAAACACAATATAATGTCACATTACTCAAGCAGTTCCAAACAGCATGAACTGGTCTAGAAGATATTTGTGAAAAAACGTCATATTTTCAACTTAATCCTGATTCACAGAACTTTCAACCGGGTGTGATTTCATGAAGAGCGTTTATTTATTAAATAACATACTTGTCCATATATGTATAGCAGATGATGAGATAGTTTATGACAGAAAAGATCACGAGGGGTGATTCAAATAACAAAGTATTTCCATGTTCATGAGATTATATGTATAACGAGTGTGATATATGTCTCGATATTGACTTACCGTATTTTCGCGGCAATAAAAACAGTATGTGACTTTAAGTTGATTTTATGGGTGAAATATGGGTCACAGGCAGCGACAGGCACCCTCATTGGATTCAGCATACTTGAATTATGCTAGAAAACTTAGTTTCATGCTTTTCCCCAAAAATGCCTCTAGGGTTCTAGTATTCCACAAATGTAGCTTTTCCGACCAGACTAGTCTAGTCGTAATTCTCAGAAAAGACATTTCTAGAAGCATTTCCGCGGAAAAGTGTAAAACCAACTTTTTTACCATAAATCGAAGGTGCCGAACACGAATAGACTGCCTGTCGCCCGATTGGATGAACATAGGGTTCAATAAAAGGCTTTTAAAATCTTCGTGTTTTCTTCGCTGGAGGGTTGTTGATACGGCACCATACAACGTCATATGAAATCACGTAACTGGCCTTGAACATACTCAAAAACTTATATACTCCTCACGGAACGTTCAAATCCGCGTTGTATCATGATACTATCATCACAGTAATAATTCTGAAACATTAACATCATATTAATCAGGTACCTACGGTAAGACATTGCTGTTTTGTATATTTATCGACGATTCTCGTAATAATTATCTTATTGTCCGGGAGTCAATAGGGGTACCCTTGCACCCGCCCCATGGGACTTCACCCCACTCATTTTGTTCATTATTATGTCCTTCAACTTTTAAGCAATGTTAATAAGAAACAAAATGGCCGTGTAGACTTCAGACAAGATGGCGTCCATCCTGGCCGCCATTTTTCAGATCAGACCCTAAGTCAGTTTTATGCAAATTATAGCGGGAAAATCTGGTAAAATGTATACAAATGTATATATTTTTGTGAAGCTAAGACATAATGACACTTTTTTTGGCGCAAAATTGAAACTCACCCTCCAAAATGGCCGCCAAAAAGTTGAAAATATGACGTTTTTTCACAAATATCTTCTAGATCAGTTCATATTGTTTGGAACTGGTTGAGTAATATGACTTGATTTTGTGTTTTGTATATTAACGGATTATTGGAGCGGCGTGTATGAATACGGTATACAGTGAGTTGCTGAATTGTCATGTGTGAGGTGTATATGCAAGTACAGAAGGTATAAGTGGTCGTGTGTGTGGGTATTCGTATATCTGGAAGGGCTCACCATTGGTACCTGGATTGACCCTATGGTCATGGGTATGGCAAATAGGTATATATATAGTGGCTGTATGGTCCATAGTGAGATGAATATGTATGCACTGAGTGAATGTATGATCGTGAATGTGGTGCATATGTATACATAGAGTGACTATATGGTCATGTGCCAGGTGTAGGAGTACATCTGGTGTTCATGCATGGTGAATCGTGGCTGTATCGTTAGTGGGGGGGGGGGGGGATAATTACAGGAAAACATAAAAATCGTTCACTTTGTGATAGAAGCGCCAAACTTTCAGAATTTGTTAAGTGGTTGGTGAGTATCACTAAACTGGCTGGTTCCAGATTTTGGAGGTCACCTTGACCTTCAATTTGACTTTGACCTTTTTTGAAAATCTCAGTTTTTGGGTTGGGTGGTTTATGCTATCCTTTTCTTGTGAAAATCGCATCTTCTCACAGATTTCTCAATACAATTATAGTTGGGAGGTGACCACGGTTCATTTGGGCCAAAACATATCTAAATTATCATAAGATGGCCGCCAATATGGCCGCCGGAAGTTGAAAATATGACATTTGTTCACAAATATCTTCTAGTTCATTTCCTGCTGTTTGGAACTGGTTGAGTAATGCAACTTTATTTTGTGTTTTGTATATTAACCGATCATTGGAGCAATTAAATATGCAATTATTGGGGCCCTAACCCCTTCCAATCCGTCAAAAATTCGATTTTACAGAACGCGGTACAAAATTTTACAAAAATATCACAATTGGGATTCTAGTCATATTTCAACTAGAAATGAAAAGAAAATTGTAATGCAAGTGAGGCATATCATTACCTATAAATATTCCAATTCTCTGGAACCAAAAATCTTACCTTGGCTCAAAATGGCTGCCAAAATATGGAAAATTGTAAATATTGCACCAGGGTGTCATGCAATTGCTTACAAGTTGTGGTTGATGTATAACATTGGCTAATCTGTATTCTATACATTGAATACTAACATGTCTGATACACCATGTGTCATTGTTACTATTGTCACCACTGACATCACCAGGTATATTGGATTTTTCTCTCACAAACTTGACATATATATCGGCAAAAAATCACTTTTCAAGGTTCGACCCATTTTTTCAAATAAAATGCAACTAAATTTGGTATCAAATGTGTTTATTGTTTTGACCTATCTTAAATGTGTCACACTATGGTGTTTATAGACTAAAATTGCTCAAGATGGCTTCCAAAATGGCAACCAAATTTGTAAAAAGTAATTTTTTTACACATATCCAGAAAATTATTCTCTGCGTTATCCGAAAAGGTAGCAAATTGTGACTCACTTGGTTATTATACCTGTTAGTTAATTAACTGACAACTATGTTCTATTATGTTTATCCTAGTTCCGTATGGGGCCATGACAAATTCATTTTAAAGTTGCAGTATGGAATTTTGCGGATAACCTCTTTTGTGATTATGGTCATATTATTGAAAGGAAATGGGCAGAACTTTGAGACGGAACTGAGAATGAACCATGAGATGTGGGTATAGGGTATAGTCTGGCCCATTATGATAAAAATTTATCTACTGGATACAGGGTGGAAGCCAAGATGACAGCCAGGGAGTTACTCTATGATCGTAGATGAGGATAATAGGTATACCCGCGAGTTATTGTATGGTCATGGATGATGTGTGGGTATATGGGGAGTGCCCTGTTGGCAACGGCGGGTTGTATATTTATATATGTTGTGGATGTGTTATCATTGATGGTGTATGGGTAGTAGATGCATGATCATGAGTATGGCAAGTGTGGAACTTATGAGATGTTGTATGTGCGGGTATTGGTATATCTGGAAGGGCTCACCATTGGTGATGTGCATATGTATAACTGGATTTACTCTATGGTAATGGATATGAGAATAAGTATACATGTAGTGGCTGTATAGTCCACGGTGAGGTGAATAGGTATACAACGCGTGACCGTATGATCGTGAATGCAGTGAATATGTATACATAGAGTGACTATATGGCCATGTGTCGGGTGTATGTGTATACCTGGTGTTCATACATGGTGACTCGTGGCTGTATCGTCGTTTGTGGTATGTATGGGTATAACCAAGTATGGCTGTATGATCAGGTGTACGTGTATAAAGTGGGTGACTATGTTGTCATTTGTGTTGTGTTTATGTAAATATGGAGTGACTGAGGTAATGAGTGGGTTGTACATGTGTACCTTGGGTGACACAATAACTCAAGGATATGTTAATCAATGGAGAGGTCATGTCAGAGAGTTCTCTATCTTGATGGTGTTTAAAAACATGGGGGGGGGGGGGGCGTTAAACACGGAAAACGATGGCCACCTATTACCACACAGTCATTACTTATATACATAAACACCACAGACATATAACAATATAGTGACCCACTGTATAAATGTACACCTGACCCATGACCAACGGGTGACCTTACAGCCACGCGTCACGATACAGGCACACCGGGCATAAAACAAGAGCTACGCTGGGCGTGCAAAATACTATGGCAAGCCAAACCGCTATTTAATATTAATTTGACTTAAGTAAAATTAAAACGCACACTAATTTTACTTAAGTGAAATAAAGCGCCATCTACATGGTTTTATTTTACTTAAGTAAAATTAAATGACACTTTATTTTACTTAAGTAAAATAAAATGACATTTTATTTTACTTAAGTAAAATTAAAACGCACACCTAATTTTACTTAAGTGAAATAAAATTACCATTATGTTACGCCCTTTTTTATCGATAGATGTCATTTATTTTACTTAAGTAAAATAAAGTGCAACCGGGTGTTAAGAGTTATTAATGATTTCCACCCAATCAGTTTAGAGACCAACTTCAAATCCCACCAAACCACATGTGACCTTGTTATAAGGACAGCAGTGTTTTATGATATATAGATGACAGAATGAGATTAGCACCAACCTCATGCAATAAAATTGAGAACATTCCACACCCACTGCAAGAACCGCAATAATCAGAGAAAACTGCTAAAATGTGTGATGCGTTTGTGTTTGATGCTTATTGTGCTGAGAACAAGATATAATCACATACTCTTTTAATTATCAGATTTATGGAGGCATGGACTTAGTACGAGTGTTAATTGCTTGAAATGTGCTTGCTGCAGCGAGCGAGATCATTGGTGAATTGATATAGCAACATAATGCCAACATTATGCCGACATTCCAAGTTCGGAGTTGTGGTACAATAGTTAGTGACCACCAGCTGTGGCCGGCTGCAGCTTTCTGTAGCTTTCTACTGCGCATGCCTAGCCGGCTACGACTGTAGCCTGGGTTGCTCAAATACACTCATAATACACAACGGGAGATAACTTTCTCATGAACAGCACTCCCGGCGCACGTGCCAAGGGAGCAATTATTAGTTTGCAAGATGACTCCCATAGTGGGCGCTTTATTTCACTTAAGTGAAATAAACGCCATCTACCGGTCATCGATAGATGTCATTTATTTTACTTAAGTAAAATTAACACATTATTTTACTTAAGTAGAATTCTTTTTTACTTAAGTAAAATAAAGGTCATTTTTTATTTTACATAAGTAAAAAAGAATTCTACTTAAGTTAAAACATGGTTAATTTTACTTAAGTAAAATTCTTTTTTACTTAAGTAAAATAAAAAATGACCGTTATTTCACTTAAGTGAAATAAAATGACATTTTATTTCACTTAAGTAAAATAAAGTGTAATTTTATTTTACTTAAGTAAAATTAATATTAAATAGCGGTTTGGCTTGCCATAAAATACGCCCTCTCTGGGGAAAATTGGCGGATGGAACCCAAATTCGAACTTGACCTGTGTTTTGGTGGGAGAAAGTAATATACCAAATTATCATTGAATCCGATAAGCTCTAGTAAAGTTATCATCCGGACAACAAATTTCAGGGATTTTCTAAGTCAAATTACATCAAATAAGGGGCATAACTCCGGTGAAAATTGGCGGACGGAACCCAAATTCGAACTTGAGCTGTCTTTTCTCCTAATAAACCCACATACCAAATTTGATTGAAATCGGTTCACTCTAACTAAAGTTATCATCCGGAATTACGTCAAATAAGGGGCATAACTCCGGTGAAAATTGGCGGACGGAACCCAAATTCGAACTTGAGCTGTCTTTTCTCCTAATAAACCCACATACCAAATTTGATTGAAATCGGTTCACTCTAACTAAAGTTATCATCCGGACAACAATTTCAGGGATTTTCTAAGTCAAATTACGTAAAAAAAGGGGCCATAAACTCTCGCAAAAATTATCGGATTGAAACGAAATTCGGACTTGAGCTGTATTTCGATATATGTAATCCACAAAAAACGGGTTTTGGGTATAAACATTCCAAAATCGAGTTATCATCCGGAAACCAAAAAACATAAGTAAAACTGAATTTTCTGAATCGAAAAAGGGGCATAACTCTGCCAAAAATGGTCGGACAGAACCCAAGTTCGAACTTGACCTGTGTTTTGGTGGGATAAAGTAATATACCAAATTTGGATTCATTCCGATAAACTATACTGAAGTTATCATCCAGACAACAAATTTCAAGGATTTTCTAAGTAAAAAAACGTCAAATAAGGTGCATAACTCCGGTGAAATTGGCGGGCGGAACCCACATTCGAACTTGAACTTACTTTTTGGCTAATAAACCCAGATACCAAATTTTATTAAATTTGGTTCACTCTAACTAAAGTTATCATCCGGAGACCAGGTTAACGGACGGACGGACGGACCAATACTATAATACGGCCGTTTTTTCAAACGGGCGTATAAAAATTGTACAAAAAGGGCCATAACTCCATTTAAAAACATCGGATCAAACCCATATTCGAACTCGATCTCTACTGTGGGCTGAGAAACTCACATGCCAAATTTGGTTCCAAGCGGATAAACAATGATTGAGTTATAGCAGCATGCATTGATTCACAAGTCGAAAAAGGATCATAACTCAAGATAACTCTGTAAAAAAAAAATGGATCAAACCCATATTTGTACTCGATCTGTATTTTGGGCTGAGAAACACATAACCGAAAGTTGGTTCTGATCCGATAAATTTTTTGTTTGTTATTGCATTATGCGTAAAGTGTCTATGGACAGATGGACAAATGACCAGTCATCAATCTGGACATTGACACTATGTGTACACATAGGTACACATAAAATGGGCTTCCAATTTCATTCTTATGGTCACCTCCCGTGACATTTTCTTGAATGAGTGACTATATATGCTATAGGAAGGATTTTACGGTACTTAACCCTTAGGCGAGTAGAACGACATATATGTCGTCTATCGGTTGAGGAGTAGAACAACATATATATTGTTTCAGGAAGTGTTATTTTATGTAGACATAACTTCAAAAATCATATGATTTATAAATGTTTTGTATAGGACTTATTTTGATTAATATAATGTCCCGAATGTATAAGTGAAATCGATTATGATAACACACGTTAACAAAAAATGCCCATAAATTAAAGGAATTATTGGACACTTTTGACCCGAACTTGTTAATAATTATTGCTATGACGTTGACGTTAAATTTACTCATGACGTCATGTATATGACGTTACAGATACTCTCCAAAGGGTTAAACAGAAATTGTGAAAGTCCACATGTGCCTGAGCACACACATATATTAAATCCAGTAAACATGAGTACAAAAACTTTCCCTTTGATTTCCAGTTATCACTAAAGAAATTGTTAAATTTGGGAATAGTTAAATAACACCCACTTTAATAGTACTGTCAATTACAGAATTCGGTTGTACAGGGGTCACTTCCATTGGATGGCAAAACCGACTCCCATAATTATCGATCACTTGACCATAACATCAGGGTATTATTACGCATTTCTCACTGCTTTCACAGGAGTGTTGTTTTACTTGGGAACGAGGGAAATGAAGATGACACTTGATTGCAATTGAAAACAATATTAATTTATTGGAATGTCAAGATACAACAGATGGTTAATTGGTCAAAATATAGTTGAATATGATATGTTTACATGTTTGCATATATTCAGAAAGGAATAATCAATAACAGCAAAAGCATAAAAGAATCAAAGAAACAAACTGGATTGTAGAATGCAAGGTATATCACTACACATAAAATATGGACACGGAAATGCAACCCATAAAATAGTTATGTGCCGTCTCTCTTGAGCATACCGGTAATGGAGGCCTATGCCTTCTCTCAAACATACTAGAAAAGGAAAGACATAATTTTTTTTTTAGAAAAGACAACTAGCCATGGAATTCCAAAATTATTTGATATATTCCATTGAGATATGTTACACTGAATCAAACTACACATTCAGTTAAGAAATGATTGTAGTGTGTTATTGGGGACAGGGCACTGTAGTCATTGGGGCTAAGCGGTTCTCACTTGAATTCTTGGGTACAAACAGCCATTGTTCACAAATTATTCATATTGTTTCATAACTTCATGTTCTTTCGCCAACATGAAGCAAATATATTCACTAAATCGAGTTACATGTTATACATTGGTACAAGAACTCCATCCCGCTTTTCAGATATAAAACATTGATGACATTATCAGAGTATGTACCAGGCGCTTCAGAAGTTCGTTTCGGTAACGCATCGCACTTTTTAAAGAGACCGCGTCGCACTTTTTGAAGAGACCGGTTCCGTAAATAAATGTCAAGTTTATTGCTTTAATCTAAGCACAACGTGTAATCGATATGGGCCGGATCGGCGTAAAATCTGCTATGCAGCGGTTCCAGCTCCGCTTCCCGGAATTTAATCCAACCAAAGTCAACATGGCGGACACTATTCAATATCGTGTTGTGTCTGACTACGTATACGTATACCCCCATGTCTGAATACGATCGATTCACGTCGTTATTGTTCGGAAGCGACAGCCTGAACACGAAATTGGACTGATTATAAAAATAACGTTTCAATTCACAGCGTTGTCAACCCCGACCTGGGCGTTGTCAATTTTTGCCAATAACCAGGAACAAATATATTGGAAAAATACGGTTAAAAATATGTTTTATTGGCAGAATTGTGTTGGACATGCTGTACGAGTATCGGATTCACCACAATAACCACACTTATGCACCAATATCCGGGCATACAATTATTTTTACGCTAATACCGACTGCGTTTTGGCATATATTTTGCCGTTTTATTTAAGAATATCATTTTGTGTTCAACTTTTCGCCAACTAAATACTGTTTCACATAATTGGTATCGAGTTCCATATCTTCATTAAATACCATTCTACTTGATAGAACAGTTAAATTACTATTGAACATAATACTTACTCAGTTACTTTTTGAATAGTGTCCGCCATGTTGACTTTGGTTGGATTAAATTCCGGGAAGCGGAGCTGGAACCACCGCATAGCAGATTTTTCGCCGATCTGGCCCATATCGATTACACGGTGTGAATCGGATTATACCAGTGATGTGGGCATTAATTAAGGGAGGCCATTAATTAAAAAAAGCTTTAGCAATAAAACTAAAAGCTTTTGCAACTCCTTTGTTAGTTAGTCCTTATTGTTTATTTTAGCGGACACCCACATTACAGCCGTGACCAAATTAAACTTACAAAGTTACATCATTACATGCATCATGATTCAGACTGTACAAACGTATCTTCCAAGTTACAGTCTAGGAAATAGTACTTCAATATTGTATGACAATACTACTTTCATTTAAGTTAACTACTAAAAAATTAACTACTACTGTAACTTGCTAATTGTCTTGCTTAAATGATATCTACACAAAACATTTCCAAAATTTTTAAATTTATAACAATTAAATTAATAGGCTAATTTCAGATAAAGTCAAATTTTTTTTAGTTTTATTTCTTATTTTATCTTTTTATTGATGTTATAAAATAAAGTGATATTTGAAAATTAATAAGTGGTTCTTATGTTTTTCTTAAGTCTTCCCCACTTCTCCCTATTTTGGCTGAAGTCTCTCTAAATTCTCCAGAGGGAGAAGTCACTTCTCCCTGTTTTCAACCCCTAGCTTGGACCCTGGTTTGAATCATTCATTAAAAAAAATATCTTGTCCTTCGACAATACAAACCGATTACGCTAATCACAACATTCTTGATGAGGACGTCAATTCTAACAGAAATGTCTTCACTATTATGTTTTTTCTAATGACGCAATATCATCCCAAAACTACAGTGGTGTTAACATGTTGACGTTATTGCAATCGTTCATTGTGCCGGGGGGTACAACTCAACCTACAGTTCTTGTGCCTTCCCATCACAACAAACAAGTGCAATAACATTAACCAGTTCATACACTTGTGTTCTATCTATTTATCGCGGAACTTTAGGAATTTGACAAAATTCATTATGCTGGGTAAGACATTAGATATACTGGTATTGACACATGACCGACTCGAGCATTAAGTAGAAACATCATGACTTAAACACGTTCCTTCAGCAATGGATCCACCACTCCACTTAGATATCTAGTCACCATGGACTAACATTCATCAATCCAGTGTATGGCACAATGAATGTCACGACTGCTGTGGCTTCTCAATATTCTGTCTGTAAACATGTTAAGGTTATAATAATGTAAAAGTATCTAACAGGTTCATACATAGTTAGTTTTGCACTGATTTCTCGCATCACCTTTTAAACTTGGCATTTTTCTTCAATGGCAATGCTTGTGAATTGCATGAAATTTTCAAGGGTTGTATCTATGCTCACAGTTTGGGAAGTTTGGGACTAGTTTCACTCATTACCACTCTGACCGCAGCTGATTACAAACCCCAGGTTACTTTGACATTGTGACTTTAAAAACTCAGTGCACCTTGCCACGGCGACGTAATTTACGTCCCATTTCCTCAGAGATTTTGACGTTTTAGTCAGCTTTAGCATATTTTTACCTTAGTTCTATGATCGCCGTCATTCTAATTTCTAAATTCTAGAAATGGCCTTTCATGGTTTCGCTATTTAGTATTTATTCAGAATTTTTTGCTTCAAATTACCAATTTAATAGACTGTGCCACCTTTCCATAATGTCACAATTCCAAGTTATCAAAAGCAATCATCGTTTTTATTATTTTTTAACAAATGTACTTTCGAGCAAGGTAAGGTATGAATGGAATAAAATGTTCTGATTGGATAGAATATACTTCAACCGCATACTTCATGTAAAATCAAAACAATCATGATGATTAATGGAGAAAGCCACGCAAATTTGGTTTTTACTTAAATTATTAAATAAAAAGGTGTCAAAAGGTGCTTCTGAGGAAATGACGTAAGGTGATAAAAGGTGCCTCTGAGGAAATGACACAAGGTGACAAAATGTGCTTCTGAGGAAATGTTGTGAGGTGTCAAAAGGTGCTTCTGAGTGGAAATGAGTTAAGGACAAACCTGGTTTTCAACTCAATCAAGATATTTTTGTGAAAGATCCATATACCCAATACGAATGGACATTTGTTCATGCTTTCACGCTAACAGTCATAAAATTGATATAATAGACAAACTAAGGGCCGTAACTCAGGTAAAACAAGAGATGGACTGTTGTCCTGTGCATACCCCCTCGTGGCATACCGCCTAGTGTGGGCATATCTATAACTTATGATGGCTATACTCAGACAGATGGACCCAAAAATCAGCATTTTCATATAAACAAAGATGAATAACTATAGAACAAAAAACCAAACCAAACATTTGAATATGCCATTAAATGTCCTCATAGTGGTGAACATCCACACACAATTTCATTGAGATCCTAACATTACTGTTCAAGTTATGAGCTGAACAGACATCGGATGGACCAAACAGCCAACATTTCCAGATAAACAAAGATGAATAACTCTAGAATGGAAAAGCGGAACAGAACAATGTAACCCTCTATTGAATGTCCTCATAGTAGTGAACATCCATACCAAATTCCATTGAGATCCCAGCACAACTGTTGAAGTTACAACATGAACAGACACCAGACAGACCAAAAAGCCAACATTTCCAGATAAACAAAAATGAATAACTCTAGAATAGAAAATCCGAACAAAACAATGTAACCCTCTTTGAATGTCCTCATAGTAGTGAACATCCATACCAAATTTCATTGAGATCCCAGCACAACTGTTGAAATTATGACATGAACAGACACCAGACGGACCAAAAATCCAACATTTCAAGATAAACAAAGATGAATAACTCTAGAATGGAAAATCCGAACAAAACAATGGAACCCTCTATTTAATCTCCTCATAGTTGTGAACATCCACACCTAATTTCGTTGAGATCCCAGCACAACTGTTGAAGTTACGACATGAACAGACACAAGACTGACCAAAAAGTCACCATTTCCAGATAAACAAAGATGAATAACTCTAGAATGGAAAATCAGAACAAAACGATGTAACCCTCTATTTAATGTCCTCATAGTAGTGAACATCCATACCAAATTTCATTGAGATCCGAGTACTACTGTTCAAGTTATGACATGAAGAGACATCGGACGAACATTTTTTTTAAAAGGGGGTATAATAAATTTAGATCCTAATATTGTTGTGAAATGTCCACATATAGATGAAATATGAATGTAATCAGTAGACATTTGTTCATGTTTTTGCACTAACAGTCAGACAAACTATAAAGTGCTGTATGTCAGGTAAAATAAATCTGACAAAATTAAACCTGGTTTTCGAACTAGATTGCGATTTTGTTGTGAAAGGTCCACATATCAAATATGAATGTAATCAGTTGACATTTTTTCATGTTTTTGCACTAATGGTCATAAAATTGCTAAAAATAGACAAACTAAGGGCTGTAAGGCAGGTAAAAAGGATCGGACAAACCTAACCTTCGAACTCGTTCGAGATATTGTTGTTGAAGATCCATATACCAAATATCAATGAAATTGGTAGAAGTTTTTTCAAGTTATGGTGCTAACGGACAAACAATTTCAATAAATAGAACTAGAGGTGTGACTGTCCCAATGGGACTACGGATACCCCCCTATTTTAAAAATACTAAGATGTTTCACATGTCAGTAAACATTTAGTTAAAATAATAAAATAACAGTTCCCATTGCAGGTGTACAACCATAACCCTAATCTTAAACCTATTGACCGAAAAATATAGGAATAAAAGCTCTGACAAAATTATGCATTTTGCAAAAATGTTATAAGTCGAAAAAGGGGAATAACTCCACAAAAAAATCATAATCATAATCATAATCGCAGGTGCACAGGTTCTCATGGTGCTAAATATCAGTGCCAAGATTAAAAAACATTGACCTAAAAATGTAGAAATAAAAGCTCGGACAAAATAAGGCATGTTGCAAAAACATGTCTAAGTCAAAAAAGGGGAATAACTCCACCAAAAAATGCCGGACAGACGTCATAATCGCAGGTGCATAGGTTCCCATGGTACTAAATGTCTGTGCCAAGTTAAAAACAAATTGACCTAGAAATGTAGGAATAAAAGCTCGGACAAAATTATACATGTTGCAAAAATTTTCTAAGTCGAAAAAGGGGGAATAACTCCAACAAAAATAGTACGACAGACGTCATAATCGCAGGTGCACAGGTTCCCATGGTGGTTGATGCCTGTGCCAAGTTTCACGGAAATTGATCAAAAAACGACTGAGAAAAACTCCGGACAAATTTGTGTCCACGGACGGACGACGGACGACGGACGGACGACGGACGGACGGACAAGCTGACTCCAGTATACCCCCCCTAACTTCGTTGCGGGGGGGGGGGGGGTATAAAAAAGTGTAATAACTGGGTAGAAAGTCGGGGCGGACCCGATTTTCAGTGTACAGCTGTCGCACATCACAATTAACTGATACCAATAAGGGTTGTGCATCAAAGATGGCTCTGGTCAAGTTTCTTTGCCCATAAGAGTGAATCTGTTCGACCAAGAATCACTAATGAATGTGTCAATGACACTGTAGCTCAACTTGGGAATGAGTTAATTTTTTTCTGAGAAATGAATAGAATGATAAAGAAGAAGGAAACTAAACTAGAGGTCACCACAAAAATACATATGACGTTTGGTCATAAACGGATAAGGGATATGGTCTGTAGGGTGTGCCAAAGGATTTAGTCATACAAAGAGTAAATTCCAGATGGCTGTTGGAAGCCATGTTTTTCAATGAATTTTGGTCAAAATAGAAGGCTCCCATCAAGGTGATCCTAAAAGCCTATAGAGTTTCAAAACAATTCTCCGATAAATGTGGGCTGCAGGGTGTGCCGATGGATTCAAATTTGAAATCCAAGATGGCTGCTGGCGGCCATGTTTTTTATTTTTTTTTTGGTCAAAATAGGAGGCTATCATCTAGAGGTAACCCCGAAGATCCGTATGAAGTTTGGTGTTCATCAGATGAGGAATGTGTTTTGTAGGGTGTGCCAAAGGATTTAGTCATGCAAAGAGTAATATCCAAGATGGCTGCCAGCGGCCATGTTTTTCATTGAAAATGTTCAAATTTGATAGCTCCTATCTAGAAGTGATTCTAAACATTCACGTAATTTTCACATGTCTTAACTTATTGAATTGGTGTGAAAGGGTTAATTATTTCTAAACCGATCAACCAATCGATATGAACACAAACGGACAAAAAATGCTTAAGTTATGGCATCGGATAGAACATGACCATGTATGGATAGAAAGTGTTAACCCTTTTCCCAACAGCACATGTAGTTAAACCACGTCATATAGCCAACGTCACCAGGTATGAAGGTAATTACGTTAGCCAACAGGAATTTTACGTTATAATATCATTGGGTGTTTCCCCACACTGGCCACAGGTATATGTGCCATGTGTATCATCCGATATGCAACAACAAACATGCTTTCACTTAAGTGTCATCTGTAAATACGATAATGGAAACATAAACCAATAGACGAACTAATTTTAATATGTGCATATAAACAACCGTTTATCTTCATTTTATCACACATGTGAGTCAAAAATGACATTTTATGCAAATTTACGGTATGCCTATGCGAGTATGTCCTTTAGTTTAAGTTTGTTTACCCACGGATTCGTGTCCTGATAGAAAAAAAAATAATTCATGATTTTTGAAAACAAAAAAGCGTATTATAAATAAAATAATTAAACCAAATGTCTTTATATTTTATGTGCATTAATCATATAAACCATGATTTGACAAAAGTCGTAAAAAGACTTCCGATAAAAGCGCAAATTATTAGCAATTATGTCACGTTGCTTTGTGAAAGTTTGTAAATTTTCATGCAAAAACCACATGTTCAAAGGTCACTTTTTGTTGATTCTAAGAATGTTTTCATTGACAATCAATGATTAGAAGTTTGAACTGATTTCATTGGCTCAAGTTTAGGGGTGGAGTTTCCCCATTGATGCTAATTAGATGACAGAAAACGAGCGCGAATTGTTCGAAATGGCAGTGGGCTAACTTAGCAAGACGTCGCCAGCAGGTGCTCGAATGTGTCGCTTGGGATATTCTTTGTTTTATCAACATTGCGTTGATATAAGTACCTTATTACTTTATACTCGGTAATTATATATGCATACATGCAAAGAAGCTTCCCAAGATGAATTTGAGATATCTGCATGTCAACTGTACATAAACTCGCCTTTATTTAGAAGCACCCGCATTGGGCTGACTTGATGTCAAACCAGGAGATATTTACTTTTTTTTTTATTGATTTCTTTCTCGATCGATCAGGGTCGATGGTCTTTTGCGCGGTATATTTGAAATCTTGAACAGATGGACATATAAAAGTAATATCTCATCAATTTATTATACTAAATTTGTAGATAATATATATAAAAAAGTTTCAATTATGTGTTCAGAATCCCGCCGATAGCACAACAACGGCCGCGTCCATAGTTACATTACAACCGGAAATAATATTCCGATGCTCCGACATAACCTGATTTCGCAGAGTAAATTTGTGCAATAAAAGCAGAAAGATCCACTTTGAGTCATCAATTTGGAATTGCAATGTTCGAGTTCTCAAATTAAATAACAATTGTGACACTTAATGAATATGTTTCACAACATTTGGTTTGTGGAGAAGTTCACCTACATTAAATATTGATCAAATTTCGTCTTCGTCGAAAATTCTTTACCAGTGAACCACGTGTTTCTGTTTCTTGTTTTCATTTTGTCAGCCAATACGAGACTGAGAACATACTCGATGTCAACATGTTTTAATATTTAGGAAGGCAAGGTGGAAATACGTGCCTTCATTATGATGTTAGTCCATTAACAAAAATATTATTATCAAAATCTGTTTTCACGGGTGAAGTGACAATCATAATGGAACTTGACAGGAAAAACATCCCAATGGCCGGTTCCGCAACTGTCACGCTGAGATTTTGCTTAGCTGTGGCCGATTTAATTACGGCTGGGGAAAATGTTCATATTGCACTATTTGGAAATATAAAATCACCACTTTAGAAATAATACATAATCCAATATAAATATCAATTTCAAGTTGTCATATTTTACATAGATTACCCTCGAGGCCACGCAAAACGCAATCAACAAGGAAGCGTCTCTGACAACAACTTTCGTTTTCGTCGAAACCACGTGTTTCTATTTTGTTTGTTTTCATTTTGTCGGCCAAAACAGTATTCTAAGTAAACATTTTGCAAATCTAAAGCCTAGCAAAGGAAGAAAGGATTTAATATGTGCCCTTCATGATCTTAACCATCAGCAGAACAAAACACAATCAATGTAAATGTCATTATTATTCTTTATTCGAGTCTCAAATCCGAGTGTTGAAAATGCAAAAATTAAAGACGTCAAAAGACGATACGGACGCTACAACAAAAGACGTCAAAAGACGATACGGACGCTACAACAAAAGACGTCAAAAGACGATACGTTGGAATAAGGGTTAATCATTTCCAAACCCATCAACCGATTGATACCAAAAACTATACAGGTGGGGGTTTGTCATCATAAACATGCACATAAAATTTTAACACGATCTGATAAACAATACTTGAGTAATCGAATCGGATAGCAAGTGTCTACGGACAGACGGATAGACAGACAGGCAGACAAATGATGGATGGTTGATCTGGACATCGGCATTATGTGTACCATACATGGTATAGGAACACATAAAAATGCGACTAAATTTTTTTTATTTCATCTCTGGAAACCTGTTGCATTATTTGCATAGGAATTTCTTTTGACGTTGTGATATACAATTATTCTGTTTTGTTGCACTACTGTTACCTGTTTTGTTTATATCCTGTCTATTGAGCCTTAGAACTCTTTGCTGAATGTTAATTGTATGGACTGGATTGAAGTGATGGCAAATTCCTGGATGATAAAATATTCTGCACTTAGGTGAGGAGATTGAGCCACACTCCGTTTTATGATCAGTCAGTCTGTTATTTTATGCTAAATTTTTTTTTGGAAGGATACATGGATGTGCTGACACTCTCCAGCTGAAAGTGAGAATATACTAAATTAATTCAAGCTGAGTAATTTAGACCAATCCATATTATCAGTCAACCTTAGTGTGATCTCTGGACACAGCCAGCAGGTAGCCCATGATATATGGTAGGCTCTGAAATGTACAGGGTTCAGGATGATCCTATGGAATTCGCTGGAAATGACCGAAGTTGTCTGACTTTATACTTCGATGACCTTCACCTAAAGGCATAAATCAGAAACTGCATGTACGAATAAAATTGTGTGTGACCATTTCAGTCAATTAACTCATTTCATGATGGGTGCTGAGCTGGTGCAGATAAAAGATCCTGTGCCAGTGCATTATCTATTAATATATGCCAGTCTTGCATATATAAGAGAATGCAATGGATTACAAGGTCAAGGTAAATATTATTAGGCCAATGTATTCTCATAAAATTCTCCCAAATTTCAGGAAGCTCCAGTCATGAAAGGAAGGGTTAATAAAGATTTGGATATACTTTTATTACTCCTTTTAATTTTGTATTACAATAGAATGAGTTGGCCTTTACATGGGTGTTTGTTGCACTTTAAGTTTAATTTAATATCAGTGTTTATGTTTCAAAGGTTTTCTGAGTTTACTGCATGGACAGGACATGTTGACTGGACAGGAAGTCAACAGTTCTTTATTCTATTCACTATTTGTAGTTTCAGAGGTTTTTTTTACTTTCTATGAAGCACTGCGGACAGCAACAATAATATAAAGTACAGTGTTGTATGTGCATTAAGTACTAAAAACTTTGTTTCAACATAGTTGTGGAAAAATAAAACAACAACATCAAAAACCTGCGTAATTCAGATACCCTCTCCTCAAGCTAAAAAAAAATGGCCACAAAATGATATTTCTGGGACAAATAGGTTAGGCACTGCCCACATTCTTGACTCAGATGATACTGTGCGACATATTCAAGGTAAGAGAATCAAAGAACAGATATATTATGCTTTTAAAAGCGTAATTAGCTAATATTATTCATATGATTTGGCCTGCTGTAGTGGAGGCTAAATGAACTTGAAGTTGAACTTCAATTTCACTTCATCCAATGCGATTAAATATAATTTGGCTTTATCACAATTAACAAGACAGTCAATGACTATGGGGTCGCTCACCAGACAGCACAGACTGATAAGACTAGGACCCTGGAGACTACAACAGTCAGAACATGTCATAATTACTTTAAAAGAAGTAGTTCTAAACAGGACATGTGGCTAGAGTGGCTTCATGATTGTAGATCAGTGAATATCAACCTTGAAATTACCAACTGTACACTACTGATCACCCCCCCCCCCTCCTTCCAGCTCATAACAAGTCCCCTCCCTCCCGGACTCCCAAGTTCATAAATCCTTTTGCGCACCTCCCTTAGGTTCTAATTTCAAAACCGACACCTCAAACTTTCTTGATTGTTGGAAATTGTTCCAATCTCACAAGCACTTTTTTAACGAGAGGCCGATCACAATCGGCAGATGTTTAACCCATACCCGGGCGATAGCGATTAGCTATAACTGATAATTTATCAAAGATATGATCACAGGTATCCATATATCAGCACCATCTTGAATTCAATAGCTCAAATAATTTGTCTTAAGAAGTATTTGTGGTTGCGGAGGGGGGTGTTTTAAATCTAATAACTCTATCCTTATTCATCCAAGGACCTCTCCATGTGAGATCCAATGGTTTAGTTATTTCTGAGGATATGTTTATAAGTTGAAGTTAGCTCATTAGAAGCAAAACTAATAAAAGGTCGGTAGACCTCATGTCCGCCTCTAAGTGTCGGCTTGATACGACCGTTGTTTGCGCATAAAAACCCGTCTTTAGTGCTAGTAAACCTACATACCAAATTTAATTTCATTCAGTACACAAGGGACATAACTCTGGTGAAAATTGGCGGGCGGAACCCGAATTCGAACTTGACCTGTGTTTTGCTGGGAGAAATACACATACCAACTTTGGTTCAGATCAAATAATCCAAACTGGAGTTATCGGTCGGAAACCAAAAATGTTAACAGACGGTCAAATTCTGAGTTGAAAAAGGGCCGTAACTCATGTAAAAATAATTGGACGGAACCCATATTCGAACTTGGCCTGTATCTTTAGCTGGAAAATACACATACCAACTTTGGTTCAGATCAAATAATCCAAACTGGAGTTATCGGTCGGAAACAAAAAATGTTAACAGACGGTCAAATTCTAAGTCGAAAAGGAGGCATAACTCTGGTGAAAATTGGCGGACGGAACCAGAATTTGAACTTGACCTGTCTTTTCTGCTAGTAAACCCACATACCAAATTTAATTTAATTTGGTTCACTCTAACTAAAGTTATCATCCGGAAACATCGGACGCATGGACTCACGCACGGCTGATTATAATAGTCCTCCGAACCCGTTGGGTTGGCGGACAATAAATATCTATCTCTGCCACTTTTGACCTACTAGCTATTCAAATCTCATTCACTTCTAATTAGTTGACAAGCCAGACTGCTTAGAACAACATGTGGGATTCTATCTCATATTTAATTTGAACTTTAATGACCCCCCCCCCCCCCATTCTTCCCAGTTGTTATTTGTTTATCAAACATGTCAAAAATGCATGTAATTTATACAATACAAAAGTGTTATCTATATAATGTTATACAGCCATTATATGGTGCGATGCTGGCCCCTATGACCCCTAAATCGAAAAGATTACCATAGTTAATATAAAGGAAAGTAAGTAGCACTCAATCAAATGGTTTCAAAACATAACAATATTTTACAAGTGGCTTGCAGACTAAAACACATAACCTTCACTGTTAATCGTTTAAGCACTCTGTGGGCCCCAAAATTCAGTCAACCATGACAATATGAACAGATGGGAAAATAAGGTTCCTGGCAATATTAACAACATCTGCCATATTGATTTTCAAAATAATGCATCACCTATAATCTGTAAGCATATTCAATTGGTGTCTTATTGAGTGTTCATTAACTAATGAACCTGATTCAACAAGAGGGTTCATTTAATATGTTTCTGCATAATTCAAACAATAATGTAGATTTATCTGCGTGTAACCCATTGCATATAAAATTATATTGGCTATTAGCCATTATTTTAATGTAATATCGAAAGAATGTGTCTGAAGGGTTAATATATTTTTTCAAAAATCAATTAATCAATCAATACCACAATCCATAGAAGTGAATAGTGTGAAGATAACCCAAGATAAGACATATGAGGAAGAGCCCATGTGCATTATAGCATGAGTCTGTTGGAACCTTGGAAAGGGTTAATTATTTTCTAAGCATATCAATGGAATATAGAAGACAATTATGTAGGTCATGGGTCCATTATCAGACAGCCTGTAATGAAATTTCAAAATAGGATAAACAAGAGTCTCATGTCATTTATCAAATTTGACAATTAGCCAGCCATCAGTACTGTTTATCTTGGTATCCATCTAACCACTGGCCATAGCTCTGTAGCAGATGTCATTACTCATTTCATTTCATGTGCTGTTTGTCTGCATGGGCAAGCAAGAGGGAATGTTATCATTATATTTCTAATAGAGTTGTCCACCACTCCACCATATAGCTTTAACCAGTGTATTACATGTAACTACATTACCAGTTACTTGAATTATAAAGGGCCATAACTCTGTTAAAATATATCGGATCAAATTTGAACTTGATCTGTATTTTGGGGTGAGGACCACATGTACCAAATTTGGTGTTGATCAGATGAAAAATGTTTTGAGTCATAGCAGCTTGCGTGAGTTCTAAGTAAACATAAGAGTGAAAAGGGTTAATTAAATAATACCAAAAACCATACAGATAGACCATGCTAAGAAAAACCTAGTTAAGAAATATGAGGCAGATCAGAAGAAATATGTTCAACTTATTACATTGGATAGCATGTGTGTGAAGGGTTAATTATTTTCTAAACTGATCAACTAATCTATACCAAAAACTATACAGGTGAGGGGTGTGTCATCATAAACCTACATATCAAATATGAAAACAATCGGACAAAAAAATACTTTGGTTACAGCATCGGATAGCTCATGCCTATGTGCGGATGCAAAGTGTTAATAATTTCTAAACCAATCAACCGATCGATACCAAAAACTATACAGGTGAGGAGTGTGTCATCATAAACATGCACATAAAATTTGAACACGATCCGATAAAAATATTTGAGTAATTGAATCGGATAGCAAGTGTCTACGGACAGACGGACGGAGGGCTAGACGGACAGACGGACGAACGACGGTTGATCCGGACATCGGCATTATGTGTACCATACATGGTATGGGTACACATAAAAAACCATTTAGACATATTTGAAGCCCAATTATCCATGGACCCAAAACACCATATGTCAGATTAATCAGTCAGGTGTTCCAAGGGTAGATGTTTTAATGAGTTTGATATATCAATGATTTTATTAGACAGAAAAGTGGTAAGTCCTCATAGCCCCACCATTTCTTGACAGGTTGACCTCATTTTAACAAATCTATATCTCAGTCACCAAAGGACTTTTTGATCCCATTTTCACAAATCTGTCACCCAAGATAATTTCATACCAACTATAAGCAAAATAGGCCATTTGATTCTTGCATAGAAGACATATCATGAATTACTATGGAGAGAAAGAGTAATGTAGCTGGCCTTACCCTGATTGAACAAATCTGAATCACACATCACCAAAGGAGCCTCAATATTAAATATGAGCTGGTGGTTCTATCAAAGAACAATTTTCAAGTTTGCCAAATATGTTCTAGTGAAGTGGTGGGTGTCGGAGTGTTAAATGTCCCATTGAAAGATTTGAACAATACATATGATAGATTGTTGTTGTAATTGGGAATTAATGACCTCTGGCAGATCTCCAGGGAATGTTTATAAAAATGTCAGATTTCACTTGACATGTGTAGGCATACCCCGCATACAGTTAGCGCCAAAGTAAATGCTTCTTATGAATGATTCTCTGTCAAGAATTTGAGTAAATATATTTTTTGGGACCAGGGTGGCAGAAGCAGTGAACTTGAGTAAAGGGCCAGGGGGGCACAATATATATATATATATATATATATATATGTATATATATAATTGACCATGGAGTTATATAAAAAATAATCTTTTAAAAAAAAAAAAAATTTGGAGTTATGTCCCTGGCCCCAGTCACTCAAGGATTCTTCATTCCAAATATGAACACATTTGGCCTGATGGTATTTGAGAAGATGTTTAAAAGAATTACTATGGAGGGAAAGAGTTATTGCCCTGGCTTTGCAACTATTTGACCCAGTGACCTCATTTGAACAATTCTGAATGAGAGTCACCTAGGGAACATCCACACCAAATATGAACCCATTTGGTCTTATGGTTCCAGAGGAGAAGATGTTTAAAGAATTGTTGACGGATGGACGGACGGACTATAGCTCCACCGGAGACTTCGTCTCAGGTGAGCTAAAAAGTCAATTTCGGCAACTCGTCAATGCACAAAAAACAAGAGATGGACTGTAGTCCGGTGCATACCCCCTTGTGGCATACCACCTAGTGTGGGCATAGCTATAACTTATGACTGCTATACTCAGACAGTTGGACCCAAAAATCAGCATTTTCATATAAACAAAGAGTTATCACCTGAACAGACATCAGATGGACCAAAAAGCCAACATTTCCATATAAATAAAAAATGATTAACTGTAGAACGGAAACTCGAACAAAACAATCCAATCCCCTGTTGAATGTCACCATAATAGTGAACATCCATACAAAATTTCATTGAGATCCGAGGACTACTGTTATGATCTGAACAGACGTCGGATGGACGAAAAAGCCAACATTTCCAGATAAATAAAGATGAATAACTCTAGAATGGAAAATCCGAACAAAACAATGGAACCCTCTATTGAATGTCGTCATATTAGTGAACAACCATACCAAATTTCATTGAGATCCCAGCACAACTGTTGAAGTTAAGACATGAACAGACACCAGACGGACCAAAAAGTCAACATTTCCAGATAAACAAAGATGAATAACTCTAGAATGGAAAAACCCGTACAAAACGATGGAACCCTCTATATAATGTACTCATAGTAGTGAACATCCATACCTAATTTCATTGAGATCCAAGCACTACTGTTCAAGTTATGAGATGAACAGACATCAGACAGACGTACGGACATAGACGCACGGCACGGACAGACAGGTGCAAAACAGTATACCCCCATTTAAAAAAACCAGAGGCCGATCACGATCGGCAGATGTTTAACCCATACCTTGGCGATAGCGACTAGCCATAACTGATAATTTGTCAAAGATATGATCACAGGAATTAATCCATATATCAGTACCCAACTTGAAATCAAAAGCTCAAATAATTTGTCTTAAGAAAGGGTTAAAGTATTTGGGTTGGGGAGGAGTAGTTTTAAATCTCATAACTCTGTCCCTATTTTAACAAAACGTTATATTTATATAACACGATGCAATAAAGAAACGTGTCAAAATCATCCCTTTTAAATTTCCTAAATCATGAGTTCAAAATAGAAAAATTAGCAACCCAATGGAATAACAGTTTAGTAAGCAGTTTTGAAAAAAAGTGGAACAGTGTCCTCAGCCTAATTAATGATGTATCTTAAAGAAAACACTATATCGTAAAATACAAAATACTAGGATCTGAATCCGATTCTGTTCTTCCGGACAGAACATTTCCCAATTTTTTCCCCCCAAAATGATAGGATGGAAAATGTGCAAGGCCTCTGCAAAAAGTTCACAAACACAACCTCTAACATGAGTAACAGGTCAGCTTATACAAAAAAATACAACCATTATATTTTAGTTATACCATTAAAAAGTCAATCACTAGTAAAATCAGAGAATGACTGTTTAATGAAGACCTGACAAAACATTTTAATGACACGGATTTCATTTTAATTTGAACGATATTTGACACTGTGCCACAATATAATGTAATAATGCATTGGAAAAAATAAGATTATATAACATATATCGTTATTATTATATAAGTTATGTATGTACTTGAATTTATGTAAAACATATCGCAAATTGTACCAAAAAGATGAATAAATTATAAAAAAATATAAAAAAAACTCTGTCCCTATTCACCCAAGGACCTCTCACTGTGAGATCCAATGGTTTAATGATTTCGGAGGACATGTTTAGGAGTTTAAGTTAACTCATTGGAAGCAAAAGTGATAAATCCCTATCTTTGCCACTTTTGACATGCCAGATATTCAAAATTGATAATTCACTTCTAAAGAGAAATTATAATTGCTTAGAACGACATATATGTAGGGGATTCCATCTAGTATTTAAATGGTACTTTAATTACCCCCTCCCCTTTCCCCCATTCTCCCCAGTTATTTGTTTATCAAACATGGACATATATAAAATCAGATCTGAACTGTGTATTAAATAAGATTAAGTGTTTCATAACAGGGGTGTATGGTTTTCAAAAATATATGTAGTTTATACAATTCAAAATTATTATCTATATAATGTTATACAGACATAAATGATGGGGATGCTGGCCCCTATGACCACTAAATCGTTCATATAAAAGAAAGTAAGTTAGCCCTCATTTGAATGGTTTCACACATTACAATGTTTTACAAGTAGCTTGGGCACTAAAAGCCACAACCTTCAATGTTAATCTTCTAAGTGCTCTGTGGCCCCTAAAATTCAATCAACCATGAAAATGTGAACAAATGGGAAAATAAGGTTCCTGGAAATACTAACATCTACCATATTGATTTTCAAAACAAGTCATCACTTACAATAGTCATGTATATTTATCTGCCTGTTTCCCATTGCATAGATAAATCATATTGGCTATCAGCTGTTGTTTTAATTTCAAATTGAAAGCACGTGTCTGAAGGGTTAATATATTTTTCAAAAATCAATTAATCAGTCAATACCAAAATTTATAGAAGTGAATAGTGTGCAAAGATACCCAATAGATATTAAGAGATATGAGGAAGAGTCCATGTACATTATAGCATGTGTCTATGGAAACCTTGGAAAGGGTTAATTATTTTTGAAGCAAATTAATAGAATTTAGAAGACACTTATATAGGTGAGGGGGCCCTTATCTCACCCTGTAATGAAATTTCAAGAATAGGAAAAAGACCAGTCTTGTGCTGCCATTAATCAATTTGACAGTTAGAATAAACAAACAGCCAGCCACCAGTGTTGTTTATCTTGCTTGACCCACCAGAGCTCTGTATCATATGTCATCACTCATTTCATAACAGATTTCACTTGGAATGACAACATCTATAAAAATCCTCTCATATACTCTGGATGTTGGATGATCACATGGTAATTTATTGATATCATTATATTACATGAAACTATTGCAATAAAATCTTCATATTTTCAAAACAGGATATCACACCTAATTAATCGTATAAAACTAAAATAAATGAAAGTGTCAATTTTTTTTATTATTTAATTTTTTTTTTATTGTTATTTAAAGTTCAAACAAAATTTAATATTTGTATATGCTAAATTTAGCAAGGAGCTAAATCTAAAAAAAGTTATGTTTGAGTTATGGCAGAATGCGTGAATTATAAGTTGAAAAAGGGCCATAACTCTGTAACAAAAACTCGGATCAAACCCAAATTCGAACTCGATCTGTATTTTGGGCTGAGAAACCCATATACAAAATTTGGTTTTGATCGGATAGAAAATGTTTGAGTTATCGCATTACTCGTAAAGTGTCTACGGACAGACAGACGGACAGACGGACGAACGACGAGTGGTCAATCCGGGCAACGACACTATGTTTACCATACTATGGCATGGGTAAACATAAAAATGGGGTATGATGATACTAACAAGACAAAAATCAAGCCAAATTATAGATATCTTGATTGCATTGAACTTTCCGGAATGAACAGTTGGCTGTTTTACAGAAAGCTGAACTTGAGATCATAATTAACTCAGAAATAGCGGGTTAACGTGTAATTATCAACATGTAATGACAGAAACTCAAGCCATGTAAACATAGTTCCTTTGTTTTTGGGGGAACATCTAGTGTGAAATGCATTCTGAAGATGAAACGAAACAGTGACATATAAAGTATACCTGTGTTATTCTTAGGATGATTAGCCTCATAATCACAACTGGTGTGTTACCGTAATATTTCAAGCCAACCACTGCTGTTACAATTATATACAGGAGATTATTTCAAACGACTTCTGCTCTTTTGGGCTGAATATAGTCTTGTGCATCAAACATTTTAAACCAGACAATGACTGTATCATAGATTTTTGACATAATATTATGAAATTAGACTAATGATATCTAGTAAGAGGAGATTAAGTGACATCAGTATTAGCTTAACTTTGATAGGGAGACCAATATTGAAAGTCCCGTGGGGCATGGGATCATTACCATGGCCGTCCATATAACTGACCAATGAAAATAGAAATTTACTGTCATGGGACTATGAGATGTTAATTTTAATTGATATGTACAGGTCGGTTACAGGTGGGATATTGGTTCAATGCTAGAGCCATCTTGTTTCCTACCATGGACCAGCCTAGACCAGATTTTCAATGAAATTTTCTCGCTACCACAAAAATAAGGCAAAGTGGTCATTCTCTAGGACGAAGTGGACATTACAAAATTGAAATTGATAAGTAGTCACTTTATAACGAAAATAGGAGAGAAGTAATATGTAAATTAAAATTATGAAACAATGGTTCAAATATGGAGTCTTTATGTTCACATCATCACCCTAATAACTATGAATAATCCCCAAACATCATTGTGAGAGAATGACAGCATCTTATATAATAGTTTTTTGAGAATGGCAGCATTTATTTCTTTTTTTTTTATCAGCGGTTGTTTAAAAATGCCAACAATCACCAAAACCAAACGAAATCCTGAATGCGCGTGCTCATTTATAATGCTCTATCCCCGGTTCAGATTTTAATATGCTACACAAATGAATTTGTTTTCAAAGTTCTTTTACCAAACTTTCACGGAGAGAGTGAGGAACTGACACTTGTGAAATGAATGAGTTGTAATTTTCATTGGAAGGTGTAATAATCTTAAAATCACAATTCAGTCTGACAGTTGAAGACACCTGACGATTTTTCACAGCTCTCAGCAATCAAGACTCAGGTGTGAATGTTTCCAGATTGGACCAACCAAGGTGTTAAACACCCTAACAATGCAATAACTGTTTGCAGATGTAAGCCAAGTAAATTAGAATGAATATTGGGGGGGGGGGTCATTTTAACAGTTCGACGGTCATCTTTATAATTTTCAGAGCGACTTGCACCTCGTCAGCTGCAAAATTAGAGCAAGAATAGGGCCCTTTTGGCTGGTCCATGTTTTCTCCTCTAATTTCTGCCACCTCAGGGACATTTATGTACATCTGTTTATTGCTCAAACACGGAAATACCATTTTCAATAGAAATCCCTAATAAGATACTTACAGACTGAACTACATCATATATTCCTTTCTATTCACAAAGGAGGGATTTATGATACCCTTATAAATTTTTATTATTTTGGTACGAAATAACATTAATACATTTCGTTTGATAAAAAGTTTCGGGTAGATGACTAAGGTAACAACTTGAACAAGATCCATTGAAGGATCAGCGAATAATATAGAAGTTAATTAAAACAATATGCCAGCTAGTGCAGCAGCTTGCCAGCACAAGAGTTGTTTGAGAAAACAAGGGACATCGCGCATGGTGAGTTGAGCTCTTATCGATCTGCGAGATCCACACTTGTGTTAACATGCAGCGGCATATCGGCATCATCAAGGGGTTGCTAAAGGAGTAATAACTGGATCTCTGAATAATAAGGGTACTGTTTTATTGAAGGATGTTCATTATTTGACGAGATCTTTACACCTTATGTTATTTATGGTGACCAGTAGGCCATGTTGATTTCAGCGTTGACCTATTTAATAATCGATGTTGATTTGTAGACTAATCGTTTCAACACTAACCGTGCATTTCTTGTTATGTATTTTACTAGTATTCCAAACATATGCACAAACATACAACAATATATAAACATGCATTTGTACCTGTTCTATAAGTTTGGTGAGATTTTTGTGAGCCTCTCTTCTTGTTTCCTCAGTATCATGCCTGCAATACACAGAGATAAATTTTTGGTTATCCCGCTTGACAAAACAATTGTCCACTTAACCGTGGTGTGGTTAGCACTGCTAGCACAGCCAACTGCAATTACACCGTGGCTCCACCAGCTAATTGCAGTTGGGCTGTGGTGTACTTGCTGTTCGACCGTGGTGTACTTGCCATTCACCCGCGGTGTAGTTGCCATTCGGCCATGGTGTACTTGCAATTTGGCCGTGGTGTACTTGCCGTTTTTAGAATGATATGTAAAAACACAAAGAGGGAACGATAAATGGGGTTTGATTGTGCCCATTGTTTAAATACCATCAGCCAGACATTCTATTACGTTTGAGATCTAATCTGTCTGGTGACAAGGTGTGATAATCGTATAAGTAGCAGTGTACTTGCCGTTCGACTATGGTCTACTTTACATTTTATGACATATGGTCAATGAACGCGCTTTCATACCATATAAAGTATGCATCGGAGAGCATCTAAAAATAGGAGACCTGTGTTGGGCATATTAACCTCTTGGCTCCCATAAATGTCACGATGTATGCTATATGGACATACTTCAGCACACAAGCGGTTGCTCATTATTCGTAACTGGAACTAAGAAATTAGGTCATTGGAACCATTGTATCACAGTGTTTGAAATGAAAATGTCAATGACACTGTAGCTCAACTTGGATGGGGATAATTTCATGTGTTACAGTCAATAGAGCGATTAGGAATGCGGAAAGTTTAAATGTCAAAGTAATACTAGATGTCAACATGAAGAGATATATATAAATGTAAAACCCAAGATGGCTGATGACGGTCATATTTTTCAATAAAATTCTGAACAAATTGATGGCTCCCGTCTAGATGTCACCCAAAATATCCATATGAAGTTTGGTTATGATCGGATGAGGGATGTGGATTCATATTTGAAATCCAAGATGGCTGCTGGTGGTCATGTTTTTTTAACAAATTTTGGTAAAAACAGGAGGCTCCCATTTAGTGGTCACCCAAAATATCAATATGATATTTGGTTATGATCGGATGAGGGATGTGGATTCAAATTTCAAATCCAAGATGGTTGCTGGTGGCCATGTTTTTTACCAAATTTCGGTCAAAACAGGAGGCTCCCATCTAGAGGTCACCCAAAGTCATGCAAAGAGTAAAATCTAAGATGGCTGCCCACTGCCATGTTTTTTACTGAATTCTGGGTCCCATCTAGAGGTCACCCCGAAGTTCCATATGAAATTTGGTGACAATCGGATGTGAGATGCAAGCTGCTGGGTATGCAATTGGATTCAAATTTGATGTGGTCTGTAGGCCAAAGGATTTAGTCATGCAATGGTGACTCTCAACAATTTTGAATGATCAGTAGGGGTAAATTTCTTAGAATAAAGTACCAGTGTTTCTGACACCATGGGTGTGGCATGTTTATTGAGAGGTTAGTTATGAATTTGTGTATTTTTAGAGGATTTGAAAAATATTGTTCCAGGTGACCTAGACCCCACCAGTATCAAGTAGTAGCGGTTTCTAGGAACTAGTGGCTCCAGACACCAGCGTGACTTTTTAGCACCTAAAATTTGTCATCTGCATGAAATTAGTTTTTTGGAAATCCCAGTGGTGAGAAATTTAACTTTTTTATATTAGTTTGAGGAAACAGTGTTCATTATGCTCCAAAAAATTTTGTTTTTGTGTCCAACGGGTCCGAAAACGCTTATTTTGGCAATTTTTGCAAAAAAGTTTTATTTTTCAGGCACACAATGAAGGGGCATAACTCTTGCTACCCCCATTAAAATGCTATTTCTGTACTAAAATATTAAAGCCTAGTAAGTGCTCAACCAGGTATATATACATTGTATGTGTTGTGGGTTCACATTTCAGTTATTTTTCAATGAATTGATGCCCCCCCCCCCCCCCTTATTTTCACCGAAGTATCACCAAAGAGTAAAATCCAAGATGTCTGCTGGCGGCCATGTTTTTTATTTAAATTTTGGTCAAAATAGGAGGCAACAATCTAGAGGTCACCCCGATGATCCATATGAAGTTTGGTGAGGATGGAATGTGAAATGTAGGCTGCAGGGTGAGCCGATGGATTCAAATTTGAAATCCAAGATGGCTGCTGGCTGCCATGTTTTTTAAACATTTCTGTCAAAATTGGAGGCTCCCATCTAGAGGTCACCCCAAAGTTCTATATGAAGTTCGGTGATGATCGGATGAGAGATGTGACCTGTAGGGTATGCTAACAGAAATTGTTGATGGATGCACACACGGACCACGGACACCAGCCCATGACAAAAGCTCAAACTTGACTGCGTCAAGTTGAGCTAACAATGTATGATGTTCCAGGAGAGTTAATGATACGCAGTCAGTCTTATGGTTTTGCGATATTCACGTAATATTGATCCACTGGATAATTGGCAGAACGTCAATGGCCCAGCACATGATGACATGACGACATTCAGCAGTGAATAGGTTAACGAATCAGATGGAAAGGACATAACACATCAGTTTGAACACATATATTCCAACTTTTAACATCGTATCATGCAAAAGGGATGTATCAGATTCATTTCAACACTCCTTACGGTCAAGCCCTCGAAATTAGCTACAGCAAATGGCAATGCCATAGTAAAAGCTGTAGAAGCCAAAATAGAATTACATGCAATTCTAAAGTAATGCCATAGAAGATAATTCAAATTTCAAGGGTTGACTTACCTGTGAAGGTCTTGTTGAAGATCAAGATCAAAATGAAGACGGGCTAATTTTTCCTGTTCCTCTCTGATCTGGTCCATCTTCTCAAAGGTTGTTGCATCACCTATGATTATTTGAAGACATAGATATGAAATATCAAACTGATGTAGACATGAGAGTACGGTAGAATGAAAGTGTCAATGACACTGTAGCTCAACTTGGAGATGGGTTAATTTAGCGGATATTTATGCATTGCAGTTAATGAGATAAATAGGAAAGAGGAAAGAAAAACCAGAGGTCAACCCAAAGAGCCGTATGAAGTTTGGGATCAATTGGATGAAAACTGTTGACTGTAGGGCATGCCAAAGTATTTAGTCATGCAAAGAGACAAGGCGGCCATCTTTATCATAGAAATTTGAAAAAATTTGATGGCTCACATCTTGTGATCGCCCCTAATATCCATATGAAATTTGGTGACAATCGGATGAGGTATGTGGTCTGTAGGGTGTGCCAAAGGATGTAATCATGCAAAAAGTTAAATCCAAGATGGCTGCTGGTGGCCATGTTTTTCATCGAAAAATCTTTAAAATGTGATAGTTCCCATCTAGAGGTGATCCAAAACATGCCTGTAAATTTTCAAAACATTTCTCCAATAAATGTGGACTGCATGGTGTACCAGTGCATTCAAATTAATATCCAAAATGGCTGCTGGCAGCCATGTTTTTTTCCCATGAGATATGAGGATAGTATCCACATTGATACTAAGAAATGTTTCTATTCACCAAATGCCTGCAGTTTGCCAGAGTGAAAGTCCTGAAGTAGCTGCAGCAATCCCTGTTCCATGGCACGGACATCAGCCACATCAGTGAGGAACGAATGTTCTTTACATGGTCGTGTGTCAGATGCATCACTCTTCTGGGCTGCAATATAAGAACCATTTAGGTTGAACCACCCATATCTCTATACTTTGCAGAGTTATCTTTCTTGTATCGTTAATTTATTATCTGATCTACGGAATAAACATTTTCATCATTGTAATGAAGTTAATTTCAGCAGTCCTAAATTTCCTTTGTTTGAGAACCGATATACAACATTTATTTATTTTTTAAAGTGATGTGAAACACTCTGGTAGGGTGATCAAACAGAAATTGAGAAAAATCTTGTTTATTAAATGTAGTTATTTTTACAAATATTATATCCAAATTGACAACACACAACGTCATTCTTATATATTAATTAAATTCAGTGATTATCGATGACAAAATGGGTTTCATTAGTTTATCGATCGCCAATAGATGCATCCCGAATCGAATAGTAGATATTTACAATTGAGCATATCTAGAACAGACGATGTTTTCTATGGAGTGGTACGGTCGATTTGCTTACGATTTTCGGCGATGTTGGTATAATGTTACATTCCTCCAGTTGGCATAGCGCCTGAAGACTAACTTATCAGTTTCATGCATCTGAACAAGTACATAATATGTCTTTAATTAACTACTTTGAGACTATTTTGTTGAGTGAAATATTTTGACTATTTAACTGAAGTTTATTCATGATGTATAGATAAATCAAAGTTATTATGTGAGTTACTGCAACTGAGTTCTTCCACAATCATATAATCCAATTAATTCCATGTAGCTCTTATTGTTATGTCTAAATGTTTGTTCAATAAGACACAGACCAATCTGTGCCCACATCTGATACTGCAATAATGAATTAGATCAAAAGAGATGGGCGAATAATCCTGGGCCGGTTTGTCCTTGTACTGAAATTCCCGTTCCCCTCATCGTTAGTACATGTACTGTTATTGTTCATATGATAGGAATGATCATGCAGAACATCCAGAGCTGTATCTCAATGAACATATGTAAACAGGCTCTTAAAAATAATGCATTAGAAGGAGGTGAAGGCTATCTCATAACAGGAAAGATAACTCTGGAAAACCTATACAAACTTGAGTGGTTCAGCACTAGATATGGGGGCAGATTATACTAGACTTGATTTACCCTTTCCTATGAAATTCCCTGATAAAATTGGCGATAACGAATTGGAGATAAAAGTATCTGTATCATTACTGCAGTTGTGATATAAGGCGCTTTTGACATCCTTGACTGTCCAAAATCATGAATGAACTGACGTCACATGCAATCGCGTGCAAAATCAAAACAACAGTCCAATGTATATTCTTGCGCACTATAAACAAATAGTTTGTAGTTTGTATCAGTATTTGATTGCCTCCCATTGTGGGTAATATGTTAAAACATATCAAAAAGTAACTAATATATATTTGTTGAGTATTTATTTTTTAATTATATAAAAAATGCAAGTGTAAGAGATTTTGTCCATTCAATTTCCGTTAGACATATACGTGTGCAATTACTGTTGGGAGAATTAAGCAAATCGAGCTAATCACGTGACAGAGTTACACTTGCAGGTTGGGAAAATTTACTCAATAAAGCTAATCGTCAGACACAATCTAAAGATTTTGGCTTTTAAGAAAACGTAATTTGTGTGGTGGTTTCTGTTATACATACAATGTGTTTGTACTGATTCATGTATCGCGAATCAGCTCGTTTTAATGGTCATATAGCAGTTATATACACAAACACATTGTGTATATAACACATATAAATTGACATGTAATCTTGTGTAATATATATAATATCTGCTCTATAATCAGAACAGCTATTATATATATCAAATGTAAATTTACATGGTATGCACTAAACCAGTTCAGTTTGTCACTAAAAATAAATTAGGGGCCTGCGAAGCTTCGAGTATTCGATTAGATTCGAAATCGTCGCAAAGCTTTGATTCCATACCATTGTATTCAATAGTCAAAATTTTGAATACTGGGGTTTGGTTTTCAACCTAAATATGTGCGACAGACTGTTTCGTGCTAAACCAATGCAGATGGCCACAAATCGTGGCCCTTCTGGATCTCGCATGAATTTGAAGTCTAAACGTACATAGAGAATGTTGTACCACATCCGGGCACCTCTCGTCCTCAACTCAACACCATCATAAATGTAAAAAAATATTAAAATGTAGACATATTTTGTTCTTATACACATGTAGTGACTTACACCACACCATGCTACATATTGATACACAACACAGCATAGATCTTGAAGATTACACGCTATCTACGCGATATTTATGATTGGCATAGGGCACAAAAGGCATAAAATATTTCTATATTTTAACATTCTTTCCACTTACTAGACACTAGTATTAAAGTTTCAACGAATGCGCATATTTTTACAGCAATACCCACCACAAACGCTACCCATTCCTTTACAATAAGAGAGAGAAGTTGAGAGAGCCTATTTTGTCGGTCGGTAATTGATGTTAATTTTGTATTTTATCACATGAAATCCCTATTATATCATTTAAAAAGTCCATTACATATTTCCTTATCTCTTACTAGTGAGAATAGGCGTGTACATCGCACCAATAAAATTACTAATCAAATTTATCAAACTCGTTTCATAAAATCTTATATCCCAACATAACTCGGAGATCCTCTATGTCTATTATAGTTGAAGAGTTAGTGGAGACATATATTAAATATGATTGAAATGCCCTTGTATGAGTTTAAATTCCATATTACACCATGAATCCATGATATACAAAAGTCTCATAGAAACCCAAGCGGCAACTGTACTCAGATATTGAATAACTAATTCGTAAAATCACGTGTGTCTTCACGTCTTTGTGGCGACAAACCCCACTGGTGATTGTCATTATTGATTGATTATTTTGCTAATTCAGGAATCAAATCAGTTAGACAAATGTCAAGTTACTGAGAAATGAGCTTTATACACAAACAATAATGACACAAGTAAATATGTTTTTGTATTTACAAGTTTCTCGTTTCTTTACGTAACTATTGATGGTGTCAACATTTGGATTTTGGGGATTCGAAATTCGATATTCGAATCAATTTGAAAAATTTTGAATATTCGAGATTCAGTTTGAACCAAAATCTCAAGATTCGCAGGCCCTTAAAATAAATAGAACCGATCAGTGATCGAATGACTATTTATTTGAGTTATGGCATCAGATAGCATAGATATACTCAGGTGAGCTGAAAATAGACAACACATGTACCTTGCCTATCAGATGTACTTGATGATATCACAGACATCTCTTCTGTATGTGTTTTCTTCTTTGATTTGGATTCCAAAGGAAGTGTTTTGTTTGTTCTCTGTGTATTTTCCATTTTAGGTTATCACAAAAGCATTCTCCTGGAAAAAATCAATCAGACGGCCATTTATAACATCATTAATTATGTAAAATTTAATATATGTTCAGATATCTGCAATAGCGTCACAAATTGGGGTGGGGTGGAATTCCGGTGTTGACTACTTTATCTGAGCATTTATTCCTTCTTTTTCTGTTTTCAGAGTAGAGATTCTCACTTATACTACGTCTGTATTCCACCAATTCAAAACCTGGAACTATTTTTTTATTCTCACTGGGACCTTTAATATAACGTCGAAAGAATAATGCAGGTAAATATTTATCAATGTTTTGAGATGCTTGCAACGTATTAAATCAAATAACAAATTTTCAATTAATGTGTATAATGGGCTCTTTCACGTTAGTTGTTCTCCTGACACAGGAGGGATGTACAGAGAAGGTAAAGGTAAAGGTAAAGGTTAAAGGTTGACCACAAGTGGCCAAATAGGGTGCAAAAAAAGTGTTTTTCAAATCACTTTTTCTTCATTAATTCATGTTAGGAACATCATACTGGATCGGGAACTAAAGTTTCAGAGCAGGAGCAAGTGTATTTTGATTTTTCAGGTTTGGTCTATGCAGGAATCCCTCATAATTGAAAATACTGAACAACTAATTTCAAATGTCTGAATTTTAATTATTATGCATCTGTTTCTGGAATGATATCACATGACATTGAGCATTGAACAATGAGAGAACATATATGTCAAAATTACTGGAAAAATCTTTGCATTTCCATATTTTTTTAATTTATATGTAAATTATAAACTCTTAATATTCATATTCCCCAATTGTTATTCTCTGATAATAGAAAATGCTTCAGTAGTTTAAAGATTTTACTTCTCAAGTTGAAGTGCATGCTTCAAGGATTGTAATATTGAAAGCATTTTCAAAATCGGACAAAAATTGACTCAACAAGAGCATATTTTAAAATTGCCAATTTCCACTGACTTTTTCTCGGAGAGGACACACTTTTTTAACATTCATTCACTGTAGACATCAGAGTCTTGTAACTCAATCTTAGAAAGATTGCCGATTTTCATTGCCTTAATATATATTTTAGTGAACTTGAATAGACCTGTCAAACTGAGAAATGTGAAGATAAACATATTGAGACTCTTGGAAACATGACTCGACAAATGATAAGTTGGGGCAAAATTTGTTGTCCCATAATCGGTTTTTATGTGTACCCATACCATCGTATTTTACGTAATGTTGATGTTCGGATTGACCACTCATCGTCCGTCCATCTGTCTATCCGTATGTAGACATTTTACACATGGTGCGATAACTCAAACATTTTCTATCCAATCGGAACAAAATTTTGTATGAGTTTCTCATCCCAAAATGCAGGATGAGTTTGAAAATGGGTTTGATATGATTTTTAAATAGAGGTATGGGCCTTTTTCGACTTAGAATTCAAGCATGCTGCGATGACTCAAACATGTTTTTATCTGACTGGAACCAAATCTGGTATTTTGGTTTGTGATTTCGCAGCCCAAAATACAGATCAAGTTCGAATATGGGTTTGATACAATTTTTTTTACTGGAGTGATGGCCCTTTTTTGACTTACAATTATTCAGATGTGAGGTTTACTGATTAATACAGGCTTTACTGTATAAGAGACAAGAGACACCTGCAGACAAGGTGAATTATTGAAATAGAGTTATTTTTAGCTGTCATATGTTAGCCCTATTATAATCTGTAACTCATTGGCATTCACAAATGAATGGACTCTCCCATTTCATTCTAAAAGTATAAATTGGAATAGTCCATTGTCCATTTGTATGGATGTTTTTTCAGAATATGAGCAGACAGAGCGAACCCACATTTAAGTAGTAGTGCACTATTTAAAATTGAAAATTATTTTCAGTCTCACTGGGCCGATTTCCATAATACTTGGTATGGAGACATAGTTTATAATTTGTTCATAGGGTCAGGGTTGAGTGGATTTTAGGGGACAATGAGGGGTGAGAAGATTAACATTGAGGGCTATGGGGTTGTCATGGATTTAATGTCGAGAACAGAAATCAATGCTTTTCTACCGGTATGTATGAAACAAATCTATTGAGTGCTATAGAGCATTTGGAAAATGGGCTATCTTCAGTTTATCATATCAGGGGCTTCAAATGGTCCTAGTCAGGAGGCATTAAAAGGGTCAGATAACTCTAAATAAAATAAGAACTTAAAAAAAAAAAAAATCCAGTCCAAGAAGGCGGTTAACATTGTTTGGATTATTGCGATGAACCATAATTTCCAATTTGTTCATCCTGTCATGGTTCATTGAAATTTAGGGGCCATGGGGCGCTTAGAAGATTAACATTGATTATTATTGATTTTAGCGTCCAAGTTACTTGTAAAACATTGTAATGTGTGAAATCATTCTATTGGGGGTTACTTCCTGTTTTGCTATATGAACTGTGGTAATCTGTATTGAGTGTATCGAGGGGTCATAGGGGCAGAATCCTCATGTTATGGTTGTATAAATATATGGATAATACTTTTGTATGGTCTAAACTATTTTATTGAGAGCTATACAGACCACCAGGGTATGAAGTGTTTATTTATCTCAGTTTACGGGTCCTATGGTATTCCAATGTTATTATATGTACACACACATGGATTATTCCTTTAATATTGCAAGTAAGTGCAGATACTCTGTAATCTGTTAAAAAATGTGTCCTCTCCGATAATTCAAGACAATTATATTTAACTATTGAGAAACATATGTTTTACGAACAACACTTCCATCAAACCATTTGTAATCAATGACATGATTATCAATAATCAAGAAATTCTTCAGATTGACAATGTACTCAGACAATTGCAGTTGAGCAGACCTGAATTTCCTCAATGGAAATAAATGAAATAACACTTTAGTAGCTCAAATTGGACACAGCATGTTGCATAAACTGTATTTTAATATAGTATACAATTTCTACACCCCATTCTCATTAACAGAATGGTTAAAGTTCAATATAAACCAATGTCTTCCAGAAAATCTCTGGGTTCTATGCTTGAATTCTCGGAGAGGACATTTTTTTTAACATTTAATGAGCTGCTGTACCAAATCGGGATGGTTCAGCCCACCAATTAAAGTTTATATACCCTCAATACTAGTGACAGTTTACCCACAATACAAAATGATTTTCTCATTTCATTAATATTAGCAGTTGACAAAGATTCTCGGAGAGGACAGATTTTAACGGAATTTATGTGCACATATTTTGGAGAATTGAATATAATTTAAATAGACTAATACACAGAAAACGAATTTTACCATTAATCTTCTATACCATGAAATGTCCAACTGAACTATATTCCTGATCCATGGTTATTGTAAATTGTGTTTATAAAAAGCTTTATTTTAGATTCACATGCTATAAATCATTTAACGGAATATCTCAAAAACCTTCAAATTCAAATATCATCAAACTGAATGCACGAAATCACTCAAAATTTTCACCACACGATCAAGCAGACATAAGCTAAAGGTTAAATGAGGACATTTTTGGCAAACCCATCAATTAAAATAAATATAAGGAATACAAAATCATCACAGCAATGATTGGCCACTCAAAATATGCCAAAATTGGTACCCATCGCCCTATAATTTTTTTATTTTTTCCAATATAGTAGTGAAATTTTGTCTGCAGGTTGGGCTGTGCGTTAGTACTATAGAAATATTATTAAGACACTCCAAACACAATGACAAATGCATCATTTTCCCTACTATCCGAAAAATTCATTTTGTCAACCTTTAACGTGAAAGAGCCCGTATGCAATATTTCTGTAGCCTGTGTGCATACACATATATCTATCATGAGGTATTGTGGTGCACAGTTTTGTGACTACTTGTAAGTCATTGCGAGCATCTTCAACTTTATCTGTTCAGAAACTGGAAGCCAATGTAGCGTGTACATTGTCTGGTTATATGGTCTTTGGGTGGGATCTTACACACCACTTTGACAGCAGTGTTTTGTAATCGCTGCAGTCTCAACATTCGTTTTTCGTTGACACCATACATTAAAGAATTTCTGCAGTCCAAACGACTACAGTGATGAAAGCATGCTTCTGTGGTAGATTTGGTTAGATACTGCCAGCCTTACTCTAATGATATTATGCAGATGATGATTATCTGACTGCAGATTGTAGTTACATGTATATGTGCACCAAGTCCCAGCTCAAGGTTGCATGATTTTCTACTGGGTGACATTGTGAGCCATTTTCGCTTTGCATCACTTACGATAATAAATGTTTTGTCTGAGTAATCAATTTATATTTATCATGAAACTGGCTTACAAAATGTAACCTAAATCTCAATACAATATCTTAAATCAGAGCATACTATTTTCAGGCTAAAAAAAATATAGATCTCTACATTTCCTCGAACCTGACAAACCCTGGCCAGACACCACAGTGGATAAACCATACAAACATATAATCAGAAGTCGCTTTTGCAAAGACGAAATTTTTTTTTTTTAGAACATAAATACTACAGAAGGATCAAAACACCAAAAAACAAGCTTTCAGACCGGACAGATGGTTTCCCCATCATAAATTGTACAGACATTTGCTGATCGCAAATGGGCTCCATTTGATTGAAGGAATCTTTTTTTATAGATAAAAATGGCCGTTGATCACTTCAGAAAATAATTTTCTCGCAAAAATTCCCCTCTTCAAATGTCATTTTAACACATATACAGCATCTGTCGGAAATCCCACTATATTGCAATGGAAAGGCCGTTATGTGTGCAACATATTTTGACATTACTTTGGCTCAGGTGTATTCACAATCTGATAGTAGAGACTTTTTATTTGGACACCCCACTCGTCAGTCTCTGTACGTCTAGTTGTGTACAACTACAATCACCAGTTGCGCCATTGTACATGAATCGTACAGTAATGATATGTTCCTTTCGACCCATTTAAACATAACTATGACTTCAAAATGTCATGCCATTGAACTTATAGATTCTGTCTGAATCAAACAAGGTATTCTTATTAACAAGTAACAAAACTGTATTTGGGGGTGGGGGCTGTGTTATATTCTGTGATGAAATTGTGTATACATGGGAATTTAGTAATATAATAAAAACTACAGGCCCTATCGACTCCTATGTGCACCATCACCTTATATTTGCGGTCATGTGACAAAGGGGTCGTGACTGCGAGTGCCTCCTTGGGTATCACTACATGACTATTGACTGGCCAGTCGCGAAAAGTCCAACAAGTGCTAGCTTCAAGTTGCACCTCTTGGGTTGGAATTTTCCAGCATAGACTCACAGACAAACAATTGGAGAAAATTAATTATTCCCTCCCAACCCCATCCTGCCCATTGGTTGTTCGATAGCGCTCGCACATCACAAAGTCCCTGGATACAGGACTATTTATATATGCCCACATTTTAGACACAGTGTCTCCAATAAAATCACATATGTCCACATAAGTAGAATTGGCTAAGATATGTGTGGATAAGACATATTATTACCACTTTATAGGGCGTTCTCAAGGCCATTGATAATGTTTTTCGGGGCGTTCCAAATAGCGTATTGTTACCAAAACAGCGGGCCGCGGGCAGATAATGAGAAGCCTAGTTCATTATCGGCCTGCCGCCCGGAAACTATAGATCTTGTTTATTATCGCGAGAGTTACGTCCCTTCAACTTCCGATCTGGCGTGTTTATTTCAAGAAAATAATGGGAAGATGTATTCGATTTTCTCGACACTATAGTGGTTTTATGATTGGAATTCATGCTATATGATTGAATTATTGTATCAAGCGTAAAGCTGCTTTCACATACATGCGTTTAACGCATGCGTTTTACGCATCCGTAAGCGCATCGTTTCGGTCTCCAATGTTATCACTGGGGCTTTCACATACCATCCGTTAAACGCGCGTGTGTGCGTGCGCGCAAAACTTTTCGCTCCCAGACCGAAAAGCTGTCCGTTTTACGCATATCGGACAGGGGTATTCGGTGCGATGTCGTTAATCATGGGATATACCGTAGATATTTTACGAATGAGAATGGTATAATATGTGGGGGCGGATGCCAGCTGGCACCATGCTATCTAATCTTGGGTAAAATTAAAGAATGAAATAATTGTGATGGCAGTTATAGGTCAAAATACACATCAAATGACATAGAATGCCTTGGTTTTGGTGGGAAGTACATTTTTGCTGGCAGTCTCTCATATAGAAGCGTAGGTACATCATGCCTAAACAAAGGTACGACGCTTGTTTCGACGAGGAGCTGATCGATTCTGTTCGCCAATATGACAACCTGTTTAATCCGAAAAACATTGGATATCACGATTCCCAGAGATCGCAAAATTCATGGGAAACAATTTCGAGCGCCATGAAGAACTCGGGACATGGAGAATGTTCAGGTAATTAACTCTCAGTCCATGCACGATGGCAGGGTGACACAATGTGTATAGTATTTTGTTGTTTATGTGGGGAGGGTGGTTCATCTGTTATTTCAACTGACGATAAATTCATGTCAACAATCAATATAGATTCAATATTCACTATATATACACCATAACTCAGCATTTGGTATGTTGGTATTTCTGTTAAATATATCAATATCTTGGGATATATTACCAAATTATATTGCTAAATTGCTGTTAATTTAGTCTACATATGTGTATCTGTTCGTCCCTATATTGCTGAGTGAAACTGAACACATTTGTTTTAATACTAAAACGATTCATGGATTCGTTGCATGGAGGACAATGAAATGTTAAAGCAATATGGCTTAAAATCTGCGAAATCGCTCCAAACGTTGCTTTTTTTCCTCTCTCATTTAGTACTAGATGTGAAGCAAAGGTGGAGAAGTATTCGAGATAAATATACCCGATTAAGAAGAGTTTTCAAGGCATCGAAGAGCGGGCAGGCGGCTGGAAAAGTACAGAAAAAAAAGGATATCGAGTTCTTGAAAACCCTTTGTTTTCTGGATGGACTTTCCCAGTCGGAATTCATGTGAGAACACTTGATATAATCTATTTATAGTATTATTATTATTATTATTATATTATTATTAATATTATTAATATTACAAATATCGCCAACTATATATATTGCTACGAATAATCTTATTCAACAGCTCTTAAAAAGATAATATGAAGTAACCCTTTAAATATAAACATATAATTATATTCCATCGATTTATGTCCTTAAGTGATCGGTAAATACCGATACGATGTTTATTTCGTCACAATATACATGCATCTTTGGAATATGTGAGTACTATAAACTAATTTCTGAAAACATATATCTGTATATTGATTCACCCATCCAATAAATAAATGGTTCATTTGTTTGGCATGCATGATCAAAATATTGATGCAGGTCAAACTGATACTTATCGGCATTATATACATGTATGTGTATGTACATGTATGTGAGGGTGTATGTGTGTGTCTGTGTGTGAGGGTGTGTGTGTGAGAGGGTGAGGGTGTGTGTGTTTGGTGGTAAATTAAAAATATGATTAAAGCTTTTGTTTATGAATATTGTGTAATATGATTTCCAAATATATTGCAGCTCTGAAACGAACGTTCCCGCAGTCGATGACCCCTCCGATGACGATGGAACAGAAGAACTATCGGATGGTAGTTCCCAATTAGAAGAGTCGTACACTGCTTCCGAGAGGTAAGCTATTTCGGTTCTCTCCCCCTTTGAACAACTTTATCCTGCCAAGGAAGTGGGTTGATAGAACTGAAATATATTCTGAATTTTTCTCTGATTGCCCTTGCTCCAGATGGAGTCTTTGTCCCTATTTTTGGTAGGGAAATAAGAGAACACGGTTCTTCTTGGGGAGCTATCTCTTGTGTGACAAATCGAGCTGGCGTGGTGTCTCTTTGCATTAGGTTGTGCAGAACAACTGTGGCTTTCACAACTTTGGTAACAGATGGTACCGTTAACAGAATCTTAGTATGGTATACGCGCATCGATTCGCCAAAATACCGAATGCATTTTCCGATATGCGCCTGGCGCGACTCAGTCTGTAGTTGAACACTGCCTGGTCGTCTTGTTGCTTTTTTGATGGGTACGGTCGCATAATATGGGTATGCAAAGGGAACGCATTGTCGGCTATAACCACGTATGGTAAGGGTCCCAGGCAGCCAGCTCCTGGAATGACCTTGTCCCCAGGGAAGTTCCACGAATTAGTCATAATTCCTTTTCCTAGGGCACTTCCCGAGAAAATACCCCCGTCATTGTTCCTTCCACACTGCCCAATATCAACGGCTATGAATTGAAGATTTGCATCGACGACTGCCATGAACACAATGGAGAACGTTTTCTTGTAATTGAAATAAAGAGATCCGGAGTTGTCCGGTAATTGAAATAAAGAGATCCGGAGTTGTCCGGACATTGAATGACAACGTGCTTCCCATCAACTGCGCCCACACAATGTGGAAAATTCCAGAGGGAATCGAAATTGGCGGCTTTGAGTTCCCATTCACCTTGAGTATCAGGTAGCTTGACGTACAAACTGGCCATTCCTCGCCATATAGCATCGCACACATCTGGAATGATACTGGAAATGGTTGACACCCCGCATCTGAATGTGAATGCCAACGAAGATAGTGTTTCCCCAGTTGCAAGGTATAATTTCAGTCAAAGTGTGATATCAGAACCCACTACGAATGCTGTAACTTCAAAATCTACCAGAAGTATCGTCTCTGTCACACAAGTGCCTACTCGGAGGAAGCGTGGGCGAAAGGATGACGAACTTGGGAGATCTCTGAAGGAATATGTTGAACTTAAGAAAGAATCAGCAAACCAAGTTCACCAAAATCAATCAGCTTCCCTTGTGAAAACACCGGAACAAAGTTTTTTCGACTCGTGCGCCCAACGCGTCGCCAAACTACCTCAACATGTGAATTCTCTGGTCCAAATACAAGTTTCACAGCTGCTGTACAATGCTGAAAACCCAAGTTCAGTACCACAACCCATCACGCCGCTGCCAGTTCATGCACATATGGAGACACATCAGAATTCCCCAGGCAACCACCAAACTGCTGTTCAAACGCCAAATAGCGATATACTGGGCAATGCAATGTATTGTCTTCAAAGCCCGGGAGAGTTTACTGGTAACTGATTCGTGTGATCTGAACGAATTGTGCGTGCATGGATTACGATATTCATTCCTATAACTATTTCTGCTTGTGTTGAGAAAATGATATATCAACAACAATAGTGAACAAACTTGCACTGTCGAACTGACTGCACAACTGCATTGGAATATATACTTATATTGGACCGCATTAAACATATACATGTATATAAGGCAAAAACTCGTATAGCTATCCACATGTCAATCGAATGTAGGATGTACTCACCTCAAACAAATAGCTAACCTCTGTTTTGGGCACAGTGGCTCTCGGCTCTTTCGCATTTTCTGTATATCGTCGCCGATGAAATGCAATATTAACGAAAACTGTTCGCGAGACACCCTGAAATAACCAATGAACTTGTCTTCATCCGAATACAAATCTTTGACAATTAGATTAGCATATGCCCCTTGTTCACTTCTTTTCTTAACTATTTCGTGCTCCCAAAAGCGTCTTGGTCTCTTCCGTCGTCTTTCGTTATATATAAACAAAGCAATCATTAGAACGTCCTCGTCGTCGTCGGAATCCATGGCGAAAGGACAATATGTAAACACAAATAATTATTCACACATCCGTTAACGGACGCGTACGCGCAGAGGTAAACGGAGGTATGTGAAAGCTCTAAGCGCACGTCCGCCAAACGCATCCGTAAAACGCATGCGTAAAACGCAAGTATGTGAAAGCAGCTTAAGTATGCATTGATAATTTTAGCTGTCAACCTCTCATTGGTTGTTACTCGTCTCCAATGCTGGTTTTTCCCCTGTCCTATTTTCGAAACTCCGTCAGTCCGTGTCAGCTGACAAGTCAAATGATATCAAATTTAAATGTTCTTGAAAATATTTCTCTCTTAATCTACTTCATTATTCCACTAAATCCTCAAATGGGTCAAATGTCCAAAACTGTGGTAATAATAGTAATAACATGATTTCATCGGGCATTATGGTTTATTAACGGCCCTCTGGAATGATTAACAGCCCTCGGGCCTATTAGCGTCCCTCGACTTCGTCTCGGGCCCCTAATAGGCCCTTGGGCTGTTAATCATTCCAGCCGGGCCGTTAATAAACCATAACGCCCTCAAAAATGTTGTTATTGTGTCACAATTGGGACGACAATATCGCAATTGTCAATGTTCATTAACTGGAGAACAACGATAGACTGTATTTTATGGGGTTCACTGTGCCTAAATGTCTTCTGATCATAATATCGATCTGAAAAAGTGTGTTATGTACAGAAGTACCCCGTTAAAGGTACGGTTGGCCTTGGCGGTGGGTATCCTGTGAAAATATTTCCACCCGTCAAAAACTGCCACAAACAGAAAAAACATCGCATAAACAGTATGTTATTGTCATATGTTTGACTATTGTTATGTAAACAAGAGCATAAAAAGTTACTTTTCTGGTGTTTGTTTATATTATGATGGTAAACATAAAGAACGTTCTTTGTTGGTGAATTCCTGATATGAACTTATAAAGTGCGTTTATGCCATTTGTGTGTGGTTAGCTAGTATCATTGTGCTGTCTTCTGTAACACAATCAGGCTCTTGCTTAGGTAAAATATAGTAGGTCTTTATGATAACATGCTGTTTACGCGATGACCATGGTTTATATGAACGAAACTGTATGCATTTTAATGTTTTTCTGTTTACGGTGTTTGGAACAAATATGAATATTTTCGACAATTAAGGCCTCGCGTGCCTTTAAGAGAGATATCATGTGATATCAATTTACATCATGTAATTCAATAGTAAATTTCATATTACATTTTAAAATAGATCTCAAATATACTTAAAGATTTCAGCACAGAATCTATAAATAAACATAGTTACGTTTGGTGCTTGAATAAGAATAAATTTTATCGAGAAATCGGAAAAAGGATATGGAACGGAACAGTGCCTTCGTCGTGTGATTGAAGGTTAATAATGACCTTCGGGAGGCGGAACATGTCTAATATGGCAACCTAATTCATGGTTTCATCTTTGCACACAAATCCCATCATCACAACTGGATGTACAGATTTTTGACAACTAGTGATCAGCAACTTAATCTAGGCGTACAGAGACTGATGAGTGGGGTGTCCAAATAAATAGTGTCTACTTTCAGATTGTGAATACACCCGAGCCAAGGTAATGTCAATACATGTTGCACACTTAATGGCCTTTCCATTGCAATATAGTGGGATTTACGACACAAGCTGTATGTGTTAAAATGACATTTGAGGAGGGAATTTTTGTGAGAAAATTATTTTCTGAAGTGATCAAAGGCCGTTTTTATCTATAAAAAGAGTCCTCGCTCAAATGGAGCTCGCTTGCAGTTGGCAAATGTGTATGTACAATTTATACTTACGTTTATAGCTGTGGGGAAACCGTCTATCCGGTCTGAAAACTTGTTTATATGGTGTTGTTTTGATCCTTCTGTGGTATTTATGTTCTAAAAATAGAATTTTTTGTCTTGGCGAAAGCGACTTCCGATTATATGTTTGTACAGTTTATCCAGTGTGGACACCACTCCCCCCAAACCGAATTCATTGTATTAATTTTTCCAGTTGGATAGCTATTGTGATTACCTGAGTATTAAAGTGCCCATTTCAAATAATAAATTCCAGAAATTTTGTCTGGCTGTTGAAAATCAGCTTGGCAGGATTATATAATGTGAAATACATGTACATGTACATATATTTTCTTTGGCAAAGCTTGTCATTGTTGTATGGAACTCTTAATAAAAAACAAATTAATGCCTGTTTGGGTAGCATTTAAGATGAAAGTGTCAGTAATACTTTAGAATTTATCTCAACTTGAGGGGGGGGGGGGGGGGGGGGGGGGAATAAATTGGAAAAATCTTAGAATTTATCTCAACTTGAGGGGGGGGGGGGAATAAATTGGAAAAATGTTATGCAATTAATGGGAGAACAAAGAATAAGGGAAGTTAACAAGAAGCTGATCACGATCATCAAATGTTTAACACATATCTTCAACTATACAAGTACAACAATCCAAACCACAAATCTAGGCAGACTACAGTAATGCCCTAAATAATCGACTCCTTAAAGGTACTCAATCCGATCAAACAAAGATGCGGATGAAGATGGATAACTCTAAAATCAAGTGGTAATAATATCCACTTGATTTTAGAGTTATCCATCTTCATCCGCATCTTCATCTGTTTGACGACGTGCTTCTGGGCCACAAACAATAGAAATAGCAAACTTCAAAAATAGATATCTAATCACCCTGAGCTTTGATGGGTGAGTTCCTCGACTTGAATAATTTTTTTTTTTTTTTACCCCCAAAGCCAAAGAAATAGTAATTTAGGAGCGTCTGATCGTATTGAGTACCTTTAGTGAGAGCTTTCCGATGAATGGCAACAAGCCATATTTCGACTAAATCCTGAAAAATTACCCATAATTCTGCTATGGTTAAGGAGTCGATCATTTAGGGCATTATTCTAAATAATTGAAGATGATTTGAAAGAGCCGTTACATGGAATAAAACCAGAATCTATCCACTTGTGCGAAACATTAATCTGGATTGGATTATGACAACAATTGGATGAAAAATATTTTATTATCACATGGAATAGCATGTGATTAAAATGGGTGGACATGACAAATCTGGATATAAATCATGAGAATGATTGTGTGAAAAAAATGTGAGATAGCATCATAGCAGTATCACAGTGGATAGCAAGTGTCTATGTAATGGAGGGCAGGTTAATATATTTAAGCAAATCAACCGAAAGGATACAAGTGAGAAGTGTGTCATAAACTTTTACATGAAATATGAACACAATTTGATGTAAATTATTTGAGTTATACTTTGACCTGTACAGTCATTCACCCACCATGCCCACTGCTTAATTCGGTTGAAATCAGTCCCCATAGCGGTTGAGGCGATATCTCATAACCCCATAATCAGTGCGCCATCTTGGTGAATGGCTATTTTAAATTTATATATCCCGACATTACATAACACTTATTCGGCCTGATCAATGCCCCAAAAATGCAAACATCGCGTCATATACATGTATTTAAAGAACAAGACAAAAGCTGCAATCATATCAAGTAACACAGCTTCTAGTTTGTTATCGATAAACAGCCGGTTTGAGAGTATAATATATAGCTGAATATAGCTAGGTTAGCTGAATACAGCTATTGTAGCTGTATTCTCACATTGGCCAGATGTTGTTGTTATTGTTGTTGAATCTTCCTCCGTTATATCGGAGCACCCTGTTGCCAGGTAATGTTCTGTAAATGGTTGTTGAGTTTATCCTCTGATTGTATCCTTGAATAATCACATTATATAGTGAAGCGGACGGAACCGATTTCAGAAAGTTTAGTCCATCGGAACCACACACAAGCTTGTGATACATCATTTTGAAGGTTATGACATTTTGCAGCGGGTAGGACCCGGTGTGAAATATACAAAAGATGATTTTTAGCGGATTAAGTGTCAAAATGTGAAATAAAAGTATAGAAACAAGAACATTTTGCGCTAAAATATTGTAGTCTACATACCTCTAGATATTTACTATGATAGTGTTACGATTTCTCTGATATAACGAAGATTCTTTTTAGATTTATTGTAAAAATAGACAAAATAGTGCAATTTTTCGCGTCACATAATAATAGGCAATAGATCAATATTGTTTTGACCAGGGATATCGTATATGGTCCAGAAAAGTGCGGATATATATACCGCATACGACAATATGCTTAATATGTCGTTATATTTAACACGTATTGTGTTATGTAAGATTATTTCAACCCTCACCCCAAAATTCAGCAAAAAGTCTCTGTTTTAGGGAATTCGGCACAAATGAATGAATACAAAAACACAGGTATTTGGGATATTTTTGTGCACTACGATATAGTAGGTTACATACTTATAAATACAACGTATTGAAATGCCATGATTGCGGTGATAGATGTAAAAATATCTTAAATTTACTTGGAAAATAGACAAAAAATCATTCATTTTCAGTTGTTTCGGCCCTCTTAATAGGCAATTATACAATATTGCATTGAATGGAGATCCCGTATGTAATCTAGAAACTTGTGGAAATATATATACCGCATATGATTGTGGGATAAAGATGTAATTCTTCGTCATAGCATGGACGTGGTGGTAGATTGTGTCACCCCCACCCCAAAATGCATAAGGAAAAATCAGTTTTAGAAATTTCGGTATGGCAGAATACAAAAGCACAACAACTCTGATTATGTTGTGCTATTATATTGCAGTCTAATCACTTTGAGATATACATTGTGATGATGCCATGGTATCATTTACAGATGGCAATATTTCGGAGTGTTCTGGTGCAAGTAGACCGAAAATCGTGAAATTTAAACTTGTTTTGCCCTTCTACATGGGTGATAATTCAATTCCATTTTGAACAATAATCCAGGACAAACTCTCAAGAGTTGACGAGACACATTATGCATATGAATGTTGTCGGATTGTATCATCTTCTGTCGCATTTGTTTGGTTGCGTTATTGCACACCTCGCCCCAATAATAGAATACATCGCAAGAAGAGACAAACACGGAATATTCCTGTATACATTTATGTTGTATACACACACCTTATCAAGCTGATGCGTTTGATAGTTACTTGAGTTGAAGAAATTGCATCATTGTATATGTTTGCTTCGCATAATATAGCTTCACAGTTGTATAAGATTATACATATTGGGAGGTTTAGTGAATGTTAATAGCCAGGTTCAGCCACGCGTACATGTAACATGTAACGTGTGTTGTCGTTGCCAACGAAATCACCTGACTCACATGACCATTCCGCCAACACGTACTGCATCAAATAACCGTTTAGATGTATTGTGTCAAATGTCCAGCATTGCGAAATGTGTATCAGAGAGGTGTCCAATCTTTATAGCAATCGACGAACCTGTGCTTTAATAGTGAACTTTTGTTGAATTCTTCAGCAGCGGTGACCACGCCGTTATTTTTCCCAAAAGGGTTGTTGGTACGACTTCCGTTACATATCGTAGGTCGTCTGCACCCTGGATCCGGTGGAAGCCAAAGTTTGTTTGTATCTGGGTGCAGAAATGTTCTCCAATGCGGGCGCATAGGCTACTCTTCTTCGATACACATGGAGGGTGTTTAACGTCCAAATGGGCATGAACTACCCACGAGACGGCACAGCCATTAAGCAGGGTTTCCGCCAGGCCGGCTGCGGGTCCGTCCCACAGACCCATTCCCCCCGTCGGTCATTGCTGAAATTCCGCTCATACACAAATAAATGACGTTATTAAAAACTTTTTCAGTCTTGTCTGTGTCAACAGGCTATATATCTACACTTATTTTCATTAATATTGACAAAATGAAATCGACACAGTCCATCTCCCGAAAAAACAATAAGAAAGAGCATGTCAAATAGCGACATTAGATACAGCGTAATACATGTCGCCGTAACATCAAAGAATGCCGGACTGTTGAGTGCAGATATTTTTGTGCACGGGATTCCATGGATGAAACTATTCACGCTTTAAGACCCCGTGCTATCGTACGATTACGACCCCGTGCTATCATTGTACATTTACATAATTGGATCAAAGAACACCCAATTGCTGAGTCGGTGATATTTTTATGCACGGGATTTTCGTGGATGAACCTACTCAATGTTGATAATTTATCTTATTGCTGTATTACCATTTGTTTCGATGTACCGGTAAGCGAAGTTCCTGAAAAATATATGTGATTCTCGACGTGTGTTGATTATTATGCGTATATTGCCATGCATACTTAACAAAATCCCAAAGTGATTTATTTCACAATACGGAACATGTCCCAAATCAGTCTTTATAGCGGGAATTCATAGTGCATGAGAACACCATTCATTTGAGCCATATTACATGCATGGAGGATAAACACGAACACATACCCCCCCCCCCCCCCAATATGGAGATAAAGTCAAAGTAAGGTCAATAATAGTTTCGTTGTCCCGCCTGGGTCCCCAAGCACAATAATCAACGACGTACATGTTCACATTTCCCGCAAAAAACTCAATTTTATTTTATAACACGTTGGCAAAACTATGTTCTATAGCTGCGGTCATCAGTTGTTGGACTAATACAGACTATTGAACAAGCTACACGTTCCGGGTGAAAGATTTCGCTACCATTCGTATTTCGTTGCTATAAATATCTCCTGCAGACAAACACTGCAGTATGACGTCACCGCGCACAAATATTTTTACGATTGACAGAATATATAATCCTGTCAGTTTCATTTTCACTGACGCTACTTGAAATTCTAAGAAATACTTTATTCAATTCTCCTTGCTAGGTATTATTGGTCAATGCGTAGATGATTTTTAGTGTTTAGATTCATTTCTATACCTGTTGGAATCTTATTGTAAGTTATAAATTTGTAAACACTGTATTAAACTCGTAGCTCGTGCATTTATATAGTCTTCAATCAGACTGCAGTCTTACGTACGTAATTAAATGACTAACAATTTGGATACCATCAACAGAATTAATGCACCCACGGAAATGATCGACTTGCATAATATACGTAGCTTTGGATTGCTTTGTGGGACACTCAGGTGCAAGGAAATGGCTTCTTTTCAGTGTCAAATAACAAAATTTTCGCCCGACAGGACGAACCATTGTCGTCCTGTCGCGTTATGTGTTTCCCCAATACGGACTCATTAATTCCCCCCTGGCGGAAACCCTGCATTAAGGTCAGCTCGCGATCTCACCACATCTAGTCATGACTCAACCCTGCAAGTTGAGCCAAGGGGTCATGTTTGCAATGAATCTGCAGCCACCTGGGACTCGATGTTTCCCACAAGTGCTGCCACTTCCCTTCAATCCTATAATAGAACAATAATGTACAAACAGTATAAACGCTGTCTTTCTGTGGCTCTCCTATCTGGGAGTCATCATCCACGATTTTGCCCTATGGGGACCTTCCCACAGTATTTAGGGTTTTGATGTGTCACGACCTTCTTGGTCACAGCCATCAAATCGAACCTTGTCGTCAACCTTGCGATGGTCTTTAATTATATCTACCGCCCTTGAATCTTGGGCTATCCATGGCGCCGTTTCTGGGTTGGGCCACATTTCTTGGAATATAATGAGGATCAGATGCCGTAATATCTCCAAGGCCTTGATCATTACATGTCGAATTTCTCTGACCATGTATGGCTGTCAATGTCCTCCTGTACATTTAGTTTCCCTTCAAGATATGGTGGTTTTGGTTTAGCTCTTTGGAACTCATCCTCATTGCTCATGGTAGCAGAAACTACTGCTGTATTGCCATGTGATCATGGATACCCATAGGTTCGGTTAGCTTTCTGAGCATTTGTGAAATTTCCAGGAGTCACATGGCATATTCTGCCAATATCTGTGTTCTCTCCCATAGCTGGTGCCTTATCAGTGCTGCTCATCACGGTATAAGTGGGCTAGTGATCCTCAGTTTCAATAGTTCCCATTCCTTCTGGGGGATTTGTGTTGATGAGCTCTGAAACGTGACGAGAAGATACTATCTCTGGCAGAGTTTCCGATAAGTCAGAAGATACAACTCGGTATGTCTTATTCGTTTCGTTGGACTCAATGAGCAGCAGATCGTGTGCTACATCATTTATGTAATATATGGCATATATATGTTCACAAAAATATGATGCTTTCATATAGCGTTTAGGCCAAGAATTCCGTCTTGGCTTATGTCAACCACTATCATGCGCTGTTTGATAGTATCCTCTTCGACCACTATCTCACAGTCTGCTGCACCATGGTAATCCATTTTGATTCCATTTATTGTCTCCAAATCACCATATAGATAGGTATCCAGTTTGGGTTTATCTTCCGATAAGTAGTCATACAGTTTCTTTAAGAGCATGGAAACTGTTGCGCCAGTAGCAATTAGAAACCTCACTGGCTGTCCATAGAGATTGCAATCTAAATACAGGCCTCCCTCTTCAGAAGACCTGTATCTAACAAACTTGGAGTTAGGATGTCCACTTGTGCTCGGCTGGTCTCCCCTTCCACGATAGGCATTAGGACACCTGTCGCGTGGATTGTGAGCAGTTCTGCATCTGGTGCGTTCTTCGTATTCGTTTGTGCTATAATCAGGACAATTATAATTCTGTCTCCATTGTCTATCGCCACGACAGACAGTCACTCCAGGACTTATTTGTGTTACTCTTTTTCTCCTTGTTTAGGTTCTCCAAGTTTGTCATTCTTTGTGTAATCTCCCCATTACTCATCTTCACATCAGTCGTCAACATTTGTCTTATCTCCTTCATCTCAACGATGTACTGTGATGTCTGGGGTGGTTGTGAACTCTCATGAGGTTTCCCATTAGAACCAGTTTGGGCTTCAGTTCATATATTATCTTTTTGGGTTCTTCAAACTCTATATTTTTGCTTTGTGTTGGGTCTGCTTCATTTACTATCCTAGCATAGTCTTTAGACTTGACAAAAGCATCTAATTCAACTGCATGTCTTATGCTCTCACCAAGATAGCCCGTCGTGCTTGTTTTACCTTGAGCCGTATATCTGAATCATACAACCCACCAATGAATTGGTCCTTTGCCAAGGTGTCTCTCAATTGATGTGATGCAGTATGATATGCCATATTGGCCAGACGTCGGATGCTTTGTCCCAATCCAGGTAGGTCATATCCTGCCCTTTGTCGTCGTTCACGCAATTGTACCATATGCAAGTCAGTCTGGTTTTTGGCAGCAATCGGCCTTCTATCGCAGCAACAAGAACGTTGTAGTCTTCTTGTCGTCCTGGGAGTAGGTCGCCGAGTATTCCTTGAACCAATCCTCTCAAGGATGCACCTATATAAAGGCCCTTGTCATCAATTTCCCATCCATTTATTTTGGCACAAATTTCAAAGTGTGCTTGGTAATCTAACCATGATCTTGTGCCATCATAGCTATCGAGTGTTACAAATTGTTTCCGTTTTTCATCGGATTTTCTAGGAATATTTCGGCTCGGATGGTATTTAGTGCAATGCATTACCATGCATGCCTACCGTAAGTTATCATTTGCGGTGTTGGCACTCGACAGCTTACGCATTTAATAACCACAGGTAAATCGCTCCGCTGTCCGCCCCCCCCCCCCTTTTGCGCTGCCCATATACGCCGCTTCTATATATACGCGCCTGCTTCACGTTAATTGTGGGAAACATCGAGTCCCAGGTGGCTGCAGATTCATTCCAAACATGACCCCTTGGCTCAACTTGCAGGGTTGAGTCATGACTAGATGTGGTGAGATCGCGAGCTGACCTTAATGCAGGGTTTCCGCCAGGGGGGAATTAATGAGTCCGTATTGGGGAAACACATAACGCGACGGGACGACAATGGTTCGTCCTGTCGGGCGAAAATTTTGTTATTTGACACTGAAAAGAAGCCATTTCCTTGCACCTGAGTGTCCCACAAAGCAATCCAAAGCTACGTATATTATGCAAGTCGATCATTTCCGTGGGTGCATTAATTCTGTTGATGGTATCCAAATTGTTAGTCATTTAATTACGTACGTAAGACTGCCGTCTGATTGAAGACTATATAAATGCACGAGCTACGAGTTTAATACAGTGTTTACAAATTTATAACTTACAATAAGATTCCAACAGGTATAGAAATGAATCTAAACACTAAAAATCATCTACGCATTGACCAATAATACCTAGCAAGGAGAATTGAATAAAGTATTTCTTAGAATTTCAAGTAGCGTCAGTGAAAATGAAACTGACAGGATTATATATTCTGTCAATCGTAAAAATATTTGTGCGCGGTGACGTCATACTGCAGTGTTTGTCTGCAGGAGATATTTATAGCAGCGAAATACGAATGGTAGCGAAATCTTTCACCCGGAACGTGTAGCTTGTTCAATAGTCTGTATTAGTCAAACAACTGATGACCGCAGCTATAGAACATAGTTTTGCCAACGTGTTATAAAATATAATTGAGTTTTTTGCGGGAAATGTGAACATGTGCGTCGTTGATTATTGTGCTTGGGGACCCAGGCGGGACAACGAAACTATTTTTGACCTTACTTTGACTTTATCTCCATATTGGGGGGGGGGGGGGGGGGGGGGGGGGGGGGGGGGTATGTGTTCGTGTTTATCCTCCATGCATGTAATATGGCTCAAATGAATGGTGTTCTCATGCACTATGAATTCCCGCTATAAAGACTGATTTGGGACAGGTTCCGTATTATTGTGAAATAATATCACTTTGGGATTTTGTTAAGTATGCATGGCAATATACGCATAATAATCAACACACGTCGAGAATCACATATATTTTTCAGGAACTTCGCTTGCCAGTACATCGAAACAAATGGTAATACAGCAATAAGATAAATTATCAACATTGAGTAGTTTCATCCACAAAAATCCCGTGCATAAAAATATCCCCGACTCAGCAATTGGGTGTTCTTTGATCCAATTATGTAATCGTACGATAGCACGGGGTCGTAATCGTACGATAGCACGGGGTCTTAAAGCGTGAATAGTTTCAACCATGGAATCCCGTGCACAAAAATATCTGCACTCAACAGTCCGGTATTCTTTGATGTTACGGCGACATGTATTACGCTGTATCTAATGTCGCTATTTGACATGCTCTTTCTTATTGTTTTTTCGGGAGATGGACTGTGTCGATTTCATTTTGTCAATATTAATGAAAATAAGTGTAGATATATAGCCTGTTGACAAGACTGAAAAAGTTTTTAATAACGTCATTTATTTGTGTATGAGTGGAATTTCATGCAATGACCGACGGGGGGAATGGGTCCGTGGGACGGACCCGCAACCGGCCTGGCGAAAACACTGTTTAATGGCTGTGCCGTCTCGTGGGTAGTTCATGCCCATTTGGACATTAAACACCCTCCATGTGTATCGAAGAAGAGTAGCCTATGCGCCCGCATTGGAGAACATTTCTGCACCCAGATACAAACAAACTTTGGCTTCCACCGGATCCAGGGTGCAGACGACCTACGATATGTAACGGAAGTCGTACCAACAACCCTTTTGGGAAAAATAACGGCGTGGTCACCGCTGCTGAAGAATTCAACAAAAGTTCACTATTAAAGCACAGGTTCGTCGATTGCTATAAAGATTGGACACCTCTCTGATACACATTTCGCAATGCTGGACATTTGACACAATACATCTAAACGGTTATTTGATGCAGTACGTGTTGGCGGAATGGTCATGTGAGTCAGGTGATTTCGTTGGCAACGACAACACACGTTACATGTTACATGTACGCGTGGCTGAACCTGGCTATTAACATTCACTAAACCTCCCAATATGTATAATCTTATACAACTGTGAAGCTATATTATGCGAAGCAAACATATACAATGATGCAATTTCTTCAACTCAAGTAACTATCAAACGCATCAGCTTGATAAGGTGTGTGTATACAACATAAATGTATACAGGAATATTCCGTGTTTGTCTCTTCTTGCGATGTATTCTATTATTGGGGCGAGGTGTGCAATAACGCAACCAAACAAATGCGACAGAAGATGATACAATCCGACAACATTCATATGCATAATGTGTCTCGTCAACTCTTGAGAGTTTGTCCTGGATTATTGTTCAAAATGGAATTGAATTATCACCCATGTAGAAGGGCAAAACAAGTTTAAATTTCACGATTTTCGGTCTACTTGCACCAGAACACTCCGAAATATTGCCATCTGTAAATGATACCAAGGCGTCATCACAATGCATATCTCAAAGTGATTAGACTGCAATAATAGGTATTCTGCCATACCAAAATTTCTAAAACTGATTTTTCCTTATGCATTTTGGGGTGGGGGTGACACAATCTACCACCACGTCCATGCTATGACGAAGAATTACATCTCTATCCCACAATCATATGCGGTATATATTTCCACAAGTTTCTAGATTACATACGGGATCTCCATTCAATGCAATATTGTATAATTGCCTATTAAGAGGGGCGAAACAACTGAAAATGAATAATTTTTTGTCTATTTTCCAAGTAAATTTAAGATATTTTTACATCTATCACCGCAATCATGGCATTTCAATACGTTGTATTTATAAGTATGTAACCTACTATATCGTAGCGCACAAAAATATCCCAAATACCTGTGTTTTTGTATTCATTTGTGCCGAATTCCCTAAAACAGAGACTTTTTGCTGAATTTTGGGGTGAGGGTTGAAATAATCTTACATAACACAATACGTGTTAAATATAACGACATATTAAGCATATTGTCGTATGCGGTATATATATCCGCACTTTTCTGGACCATATACGATATCCCTGGTCAAAACAATATTGATCTATCGCCTATTATGTGACGCGAAAAATTGCACTATTTTGTCTATTTTTACAATAAATCTAAAAAGAATCTTCGTTATATCAGAGAAATCGTAACACTATCATAGTAAATATCTAGAGGTATGTAGACTACAATATTTTAGCGCAAAATGTTCTTGTTTCTATACTTTTATTTCACATTTTGACACTTAATCCGCTAAAAATCATCTTTTGTATATTTCACACCGGGTCCTACCCGCTGCAAAATGTCATAACCTTCAAAATGATGTATCACAAGCTTGTGTGTGGTTCCGATGGACTAAACTTTCTGAAATCGGTTCCGTCCGCTTCACTATATAATGTGATTATTCAAGGATACAATCAGAGGATAAACTCAACAACCATTTACAGAACATTACCTGGCAACAGGGTGCTCCGATATAACGGAGGAAGATTCAACAACAATAACAACAACATCTGGCCAATGTGAGAATACAGCTACAATAGCTGTATTCAGCTAACCTAGCTATATTCAGCTATATATTATACTCTCAAACCGGCTGTTTATCGATAACAAACTAGAAGCTGTGTTACTTGATATGATTGCAGCTTTTGTCTTGTTCTTTAAATACATGAATATGACGCGATGTTTGCATTTTTGGGGCATTGATCAGGCCGAATAAGTGTTATGTAATGTCGGGATATATAAAATTTAAAATAGCCATTCACCAAGATGGCGCACTGATTATGGGGTTATGAGATATCGCCTCAACCGCTATGGGGACTGATTTCAACCGAATTAAGCAGTGGGCATGGTGGGTGAATGACTGTACAGGTCAAAGTATAACTCAAATAATTTACATCAAATTGTGTTCATATTTCATGTAAAAGTTTATGACACACTTCTCACTTGTATCCTTTCGGTTGATTTGCTTAAATATATTAACCTGCCCTCCATTACATAGACACTTGCTATCCACTGTGATACTGCTATGATGCTATCTCACATTTTTTTCACACAATCATTCTCATGATTTATATCCAGATTTGTCATGTCCACCCATTTTAATCACATGCTATCCCATGTGATAATAAAATATTTTTCATCCAATTGTTGTCATAATCCAATCCAGATTAATGTTTCGCAATTCGCACAAGTGGATAGATTCTGGTTTTATTCCATGTAACGGCTCTTTCAAATCATCTTCAATTTTTGTGAACAGTTATATTTAGAATAATGCCCTAAATGATCGACTCCTTAACCATAGCAGAATTATGGGTAATTTTTCAGGATTTAGTCGAAATATGGCTTGTTGCCATTCATCGGAAAGCTCTGACTAAAGGTACTCAATACGATCAGACGCTCCTAAATTACTATTTCTTTGGCTTTGGGGGTAAAAAAAAAAATATATTTGATTTGAGTCGAGGAACTCACCCATCAAAGCTCAGGGTGATTAGATATCTATTTTTGAAGTTTGCTATTTCTATTTGTGGACCAGAAGCACGTGGTCAAATGGATGAAGATGCGGATGAAGATGGATAACTCTAAAATCAAGTGGATATTATTACCACTTGATTTTAGAGTTATCCATCTTCATCCGCATCTTTGTTTGATCGGATTGAGTACCTTTAAGGAGTCAATTATTTAGAGCATTACTGTAGTCTGCCTAGATTTGTGGTTTGGATTGTTGTACTCGTATAGTTGAAGATATGTGTTAAACATTGATGACCGTGATCAGCTTCTTGTTAACTTCCCTTATTCTTTGTTCTCCATTAATTGCATAACATTTTTCCAATTTATTCCCCCCCCCCCCTCAAGTTGAGATAAATTCTAAAGTATTACTGACACTTTCATCTTAAATGCTACCCAAACAGGCATTAATTTTTGTTTTTTATTAAGAGTTCCATACAACAATGACAAGCTTTGCCAAAGAAAATATATGTACATGTACATGTATTTCACATTATATAATCCAGCCAAGCTGATTTTCAACAGCCAGACAAAATTTCTGGAATTTATTATTTGAAATGGGCACTTTAATACTGGTAATCACAATAGCTATCCAACTGGAAAAATTAATACAATGAATTCGGTTTGGGGGGAGTGGTGTCCACACTGGATAAACTGTACAAACATATAATCGGAAGTCGCTTTCGCCAAGACAAAAAAATTCTATTTTTAGAACATAAATACCACAGAAGGATCAAAACAACACCATATAAACAAGTTTTCAGACCGGATAGACGGTTTTCCCCACAGCTATAAACGTAAGTATAAATTGTACATACACATTTGCCGACTGCAAGCGAGCTCCATTTGAGCGAGGACTCTTTTTATAGATAAAAACGGCCTTTGATCACTTCAGAAAATAATTTTCTCACAAAAATTCCCTCCTCAAATGTCATTTTAACACATATACAGCTTGTGTCGTAAATCCCACTATATTGCAATGGAAAGGCCATTAAGTGTGCAACATGTATTGACATTACCTTGGCTCGGGTGTATTCACAATCTGAAAGTAGACACTATTTATTTGGACACCCCACTCATCAGTCTTTGTACGCCTGTTTAAGTTGCTGATCACTAGTTGTCAAAAATCTGTACATCAAGTTGTGATGATGGGATTTGTGTGCAAAGATGAAACCATGAATTAGGTAGCCATATTAGACATGTTCCGCCTCCCGATGGTCATTATTAACCTTCCATCACAAGACGAAGGCACTGTTCCGTTCCATATCCGTTTTCCGATTTCTCGATAAAATTTATTCTTATTCAAGCACTAAACGTAACTATGTTTATTTATAGATTCTGTTCTGAAATCTTTAAGTATATTTGAGATATATTTTAAAATGTAATATGAAATTACTATTGAATTACATGATGTAAATTGATATCACATGATATCTCTCTTAAAGGCACGCGAGGCCTTAATTGTCGAAAATATTCATATTTGTTCCAAACACCGTAAACAGAAAAACCTTAAAATGCATACAGTTTCGGACACGCAGCAGATGCGATTTCAAGAACGTTAACTCGTAATGGCATAATTCGCCATTTTATGACTCCAGCCATAAATGAATTTATATTAAATAATTCAATTTTACTTTTACGATAGCCTGTTAACCGGAACATTTTGAGTAGACATCGTCGACTCAAATTAGTTATTTTATAATATAATATTCATATTTAATAGATCTACTAGATCGCTATTGACAGTATTGTCACCGGGAATTTATTGAAAATGAAATTGGTGTACAGTACCCCTTAAAGCACAGTCCTAGGAATCACTGTCCATGTAATATTAAATTTGATTAAAATATAACAAATAGATCTCGATACATTACCTCTACTATACAGATAACAGGTACAGTTGGGCAACTTCAGATTTTGTTATTATGTAAACCATTATCTCATTGGCTAGAGACCACCCCCTGTGCTCTATCACTAAAACAAACAATTGGATTTTTCGTTCGAAAAAATTGCATTTATCTCTCCACAATTGACATGTGACAATTAAGTTAATTGTTCTTAATGCGCTCGTTGGGTCATATCAACTCTACCTGGTCTGAATTGTACATAAATCGTGATTTTCCATCCAAATATCAGCATAAATTCACATTTATTGAATTGTTGAAAATCATTTTTAATGACGCAGGTAGTGTCTCTATTCAGTTCCTTATTACAATTACTTATTTAAAATTTGCAGCCAATCCCAGTACAAGTTATCTCCCATTGCCGCTCTTGTGATGCGGAGCAAAACGGGAGCTTGGAATATAAAATTTGCTTTCACATCTCAAGGTATCAACCACCCCTAGGGCCCTACTTGAAAATATATAGATATATTAGTTTGAGATGATCATTTCTACATTTCTCTGGTAATGAGAATGAGTTAAAATGTGCACTTAGTAGTGTACAGCAGAGCCAGTTTTACCACACCCGACGTCTGTTTACTCACATCCGTAATCCCTTTTATTCGGATTATCACCGGGTGCGAATAAGTAAAATGGTATTTATAGAATGGATATGTTTTTCCAAAATCGTAAAGAATTCCACCGAGTTTGCACCTGAAGGAATATTCGAGTAACTAACAGCTATTTTCTCGTAAGTGGGTAAAGATACTAACAATCTGAATACACCATCGTTTCAAGAAAAAAATACGGAATATGATGATATAAACTCAGAATTCGCGAATGTTTGTGTGGCATAAAAATTTGTACTCTGTATTTTCTTGCAAATCATCTGCCAATGAAAATGCAGTATACAAACTTTTTACTTTCCAAACTGTACTTAATAATAATATAACTATAATAACTAAATATAAAATATTGATTTAAATTTAATGTTATTAAATAATATTTTATTCAACTAACAGTAACAGTGATTCCTAGGGACTGTGTTTTAAGTATGTCAGTTAAATGCATAAAAGTAAACATTTTAATGAAAATATCGATGTCTACTGTAGATATTTCAAATAAAACACGTAAGCCTTGGCACAGGCCTTCTAAACAGTGATTGATAAATAATTAAAATAATTTTTTTATTAATATTTACATATAAGAAGACACAGGTATGCATTAAGCAGCCATTTTCCTCTCCATGCTACTGGCAACTGGTCATTTTACAGTATGCAAGTCATGTGTCCATTTCAACACTTAAAAGGAAATAGCTAACTGACCGCAGGAAGTGGTCACTGGGCATGACAACTGTCAACAATTTTAAATTCTTTGTTGATATAACTGGCCAGTACATTGGGTAAGCGTGAGAAGGAACCCCAACCGGGAAGGTCTGATTTACGCATGCGCACAAATCTAACAGGATGGTCTTTCGTCGCAGGCTATCCAGCATTAACGGTGCGTGGATATCAACAAAGTTTTGAAGATGCCGATTTGAACTTGAAAAGCTGAATACTGAAATAACTGAATGTTCAATAACATTAACAATCGGTTATAAATCACGATCTATTTAGAGCATATGTATTCGACCAACCATGATTAAATAAAATAAAAGTTAGATACTTACATTAATTTGACACATTGTTAATGTTATGGCCAATTTCAGTCGACGAGTGAGTCAGTGACAGTAACATTGGTGAGGATTTTTAATTTAAGACTTCTCATCACTTCACGGTCTTTGAAAAGTGAAGTGGGGTGGGTGTGTGACACTGCTAAATGACTGTCTAATCTCCAACTTTGGTAAACAATGTCAACAATTGGAAATTTTTACCTGACACAAGTACACCTTTGGAAATTTCAGACCAAAAACAGATTCAGATACTGAAAGTAGTTGAAACTGTTCTGAATCTGAAACTGATAGCTTGAATTTCCAAACAGTATTTAATTTAGTGTAAAATTTGTTGTTTTAAAGATGCATAATCCGAATTAATGCTCCCAGATGACTATTTCTTTGGGGATTTATTGAGTTGAGAAACCCACCCATCAAAGCTCAGGTTGATCAGATATCGATTTTTGAAATTTGTTATTTCTCGAAATGTGTAATTATTTGTGGCCCAGAAAATATTCGTCAAACCAACGGTCTTGGACAAAATTGCGGATGAAGCAGTGGATGAAGATGGATAACTCTAAAATCAAGTGGTAATATGGCCAAATTTTGTTGAACAACATGTTGATAAATAACACATTTTGAGAAATTTTATACCATAGTTGACAGCCGTTAGCATTATTATGTTGTAATTGATCGATTCTGATAACAAAAGCGTATTTTGAAGAAATGTTGTTCAGTTGTAACTTGTTGATATGGGGACTCGGATTGAGTACCTTTAAGATTAAGACAAAAAGTATGAAAATGTTTAAGTACCATCTGTAAAATGTCTACCAAATAGTAATGATTCTGGTAACGCACCGCTACTAATTTAGACCTCTGCCCCAATTTAAATTTTTTTTTTGTGGACCGTTTTATATTTTTGCTTAACCAAGCTTTGGCTAATTGAGTGTAAATTGATACACAGAAAAGTACCTAGGATATATGGTAACTTGAGACCAATCATATACAAAATATAACTACAATCTCACCTCTGGTTAGTGGTTAAGTAGTCCTACATATTTTCAGTGACCATGGTCCAATCATTTTAGGGATATGATTAACTATTTAATTAAAATTGTTTATTATTTCCCCTGTAAGTCGTCTGATACCAGCAGACTTAAACCTATGTAACAATTTTCAGCTCCATGGGTCCAACTGTTTTAGGTACATGTATGTAATTAATTTATAATATTTAATTAAATTTAATTCTGATTTAATTGACAAACAAAGAAACAGAATTGGTTGTTATTAGTATAGATACCAGTACTTTTTAACAGCATCGGTTTGCCCTACCACTAGGCTACCAGCATCATATCAATTCATCAGGATCCACCAGCAGCATAGCAAATTAGCAGTACCACTTAACCAGGGGTGAATACTCCATCTATTGAGGAACATACCCAGCGTGTGCTTATCCCAGACATCAGCAGTGTCTGGGCCATACAGGGACATAAGGAAAGAAACAAATGGATTACACAATAATTTGCCTTCATTTAGGCTTCATTTATAATTTCCAATACCTAGAATAATATGCAATAATGTATGTGTTTGGTTGATGTTCTAGGCTTATTTTCAGGTGCATGTGCCATCCCAGGCAACCCCAATTCATTTGAAGGGGAATAACAATGGGCATTAGTTGAATCTTGCCTACAAATCTATGAACATTTTTTAATCTAATGTTATGGAATGTATTCTTATTTATAGCCACACATACTCACATAGTGTGGGAACTTTTAAGTTTTTACATACTGCATTATAACCCCCAAAACTTGAAAACTACTACATGTATCTTCTTTATTTGCTTTGCAATCAAGTTACGCTGAATAGGTCACTCTCACCGGTTTTCTGTGATAAAGTTACCCAGGTTCCTGAAATTGTGATAAAGTTAGTTAAGTTACCCAGGTTGGAGAAGAATGTGATAAAGTTACCAAGGTTAATAATAGTTCATGTTTAGCAACAAATTATTGAGTTTTGTGATCAAAATGACGAACTACAATACTAATATGTCTTAATTTATGCTTGATAAGGGCTATTACTTGCCAAAACTGAACAATATTTCCCTCTGTCACTTTTAAATCGAGTTGATATTGTGAGATTTGCTTAACCCTTTACCCAACAGAAACGCCCTGTGTCAATGCATTCTCTTATATATGCGAGTCGACCATAGGTCGCCTCGCATATATAAGAGAATGCATCGGCTTAACACATTAAAAATTATAAAATTGTTAAAGAATGTAAGAAAAATTGTAATAAGTGTTAAAAAAAGATTTTTTTTAGGCCAATGGTCGACTCGCATATATAAGAGAATGCATTGGCAGGCACAGGGCATAACTATAACTATCACAATGTGGTCAAGGAGCCGGTTCCAATGATATCCATATTTGTATGGTTCTATTGAGACAGACCGAAGATATTTTAGGCTATTGAAGCTTTATTTGGCCGGTTTTGGCCGGTTTGTTGGGTAAAGGGTTAACCTGGGTTACTTTATCACAATTCTCACCAACCTGGGTAACTTTATCACAAAATTAGGAACCTGGGTAACTTTATCACAGAAAACCGGTGAGAGTGACCTATTCAGCTCAAGTTACCCCATAGCCAAGGAGGTTTTTTAATATCAGTACCAATTGCACATTAAATACAAAAATAAAAGGGTTCTTAAACTATCAGGGTGTATACAGATGTACTAGTAATTCAAGAGAAAGAAATCTGCAAATTTTGAAATGATTTGGCACCTAATTTAACAGAGATAAAAATAATGCGATAAGAAATTAGAGCTGAGCTGAGTACAATTTAAAATATTTTTTAGCGGGGTGGGGGGGGGGGGGGGATACAATTAGTAGGGGTGGATATCTGAATATAAATAGGGGCTGGTGGGTTACAGTAAACAAAGGCCTTATTATTATATATATATTTTTTTAAACAACATGATTAAAAAAAAAAAATAATCAAAGATTATTTTATCTTAGCATTTGGATCTTAATTAGCATTTCTGATTTAAATGATTGTGCCAATTCACTTAATCACCGCGACTGACAATTCAATGTTCCAGGATACGTTCACTGTGGACTGGGGTATACTATAAACTAAACCTATAACTTATCATTTATTCATTATTTTGAATTTACCTTTTTTAGTATTTATCCGTTTTATCACCCCCCCCCCCCCCCCAATCAATCCGCCACCTCAGCATTGCTCCAACACCACTATTTATTCCATGCCATTGTTTGAGATCGTATGCATAAAACGCCATCAATTTGGATAGACTGCCATAGGCCTAAATAATTCCGATAATTTATCTGCCATAGTATGATAGTTTTTAACATTGTAATGAGTGCTAAAAATAGACTCAACGAAACAATCACAAATTTCGCTGCAAAATGTTCATTTAATCTAAATCTACGGCGACTTACGGTAGCATATATAATCCATGTAACGACATATTCACTGGTCCATGTTGCATCTAGATCCTATTATATAATTATTTTATTATATAGACTAATTCGTATGTTTTAATCGCTCATTTTCGTCATGTTTTGAACTTGAAATGACAGCGCACTCAATCACATTGAATGTGACGTCACAAATTATTCGGTCAAGGTCATAAATCCAGACCTTCCCGGTTGGGGTTCCTTCTCACGCTCACCAGTACATTGTGTCCACTCACCACTTCCTGTCAACAATGGGAAGTGTTGAAATGGACACAGGACTTGTACACTGTAAAATGACCAGTTGCCAGTAGCATGGAGAGGAAAATGGCCGCTTGATGCATACCTGTGTCTTCTTATATGTAAATGTTAATAAAAAAAAATATTTTAATTATTGATCACTCACTGTTTGGAAGGCCTGTGCCTGTGGCCTTGGTATTGCCGTATTGGTAAGGTAACGATTACATGTACGAATGAAAATCGATCAGTATAGACAATCGCATGGCCGATAAAGCTTTTGATTATGCCCATCAATATATATGGGTTATAAAATATATGATTGTACCTGATAACCGACAATTTCTCGATTAATTTACATTCAAATTTTCTTAAACGTATTTTTCTGCACAATGTTTTTCTAACAAGTTAACTTACAGTGCATCAAAATAGAATTGACCGGAAGTGAACTCGCGCAAGGAGTCCGTCGTAAAATATGTCGTAAAAGATTGGTGGTATCTGGAGAAGGTAGTCGGCCCCGCGCGTAGTCGGCCCCTCATCGGGACACACTATAAACACACGGCACAATCGTTTCGACGATTCTACGACCAATTCCACGATTCTGCGGCTTGACAACCACGGTGCTACGGCAGTTCAACGATTCTGCGGCCTTATTATACGTGATATTTTATGACAAACTTAGATAATGGGGCCTTTTACTGAATTGGGACGATAAAAGTGGGCTTCTTCTTGTATGCATTGTGTAGAGTAGACTTTGCAGGTCCACCAGGTTGACTCACGGAATACATACGAAGATGCGATCAATACATAAAATGAGTCACAATCGGCTCGGTCAAGTCTGGATAATCCGATCGGACCGCGAACCGATCGCAAAAAGTCGTTTCTCGGGCTACAAGGGGACATTAACAGTGCGAAAATTAACATCCAACGTAAGCTTTGATAAGCATAAATGTATTATTTGTCAAATTCGTACCTCCGTTGACGCAATATTCGATTAAACTACACACAGAAATGCAGTATCAGTGTCAACTATTTGACAACGCCCCGCTTCGACCATGACAACGACGATTGTGCGACTCGTTGAACGGTAATTTTCATTTGTATACGACGTATCTGTCACTGCATGATCGGACAGCTTAGTTATGCGTGTAAGCCCATGTATGCTGCATCAATAAATGTTTGGAACAGTTCGTTGTACAATGCACATGTCCTGGATTCAATACAGTACGTGTATTTACTTATCCCCACATGTGAAGGTATAGAGACAAAGTCCCATAAGAGATTTGTCGCTAAACGACCATTCTTTAATTTTTTGAACATGACAAAATGCCCGACTTACATGTACCTGAACATTTTCCTTCTTGGTGCACCTAGCGGCTTTGTAATTTTTGTAAAGTTGACTTGTTCATTCGAAAATGTCACCACTTACCCTACCATAACATGAGTTATTTTAGTCATAATCTGATTGGCAGGTAGGCCCTACATATAAAGATGTCCTCTAAAAATTATTGACCGTTTAGTTACTTTTATAAATGTGTTTGTATGAAAGTATTAGTTAAAATTCTTTATGGTTATCTGAAACTGAAAGTAATGAGCAACACTTTAAAACAAATAAAAATAAAAGGGATGGATGCCAGAAAATTGCAGTAAAAACGTATACAAACATAAAATAGTAGAACATTGGGTTGGTTGGTCCCGAAAGTAGCCAAAATAAAATAATAACCTATAGGGATACGCTGATTTATGACCCCCTACCCCTGATCCCTCGGTTCGGACGCCAACTTGCCGGTATATTATTAACATGGGGTGTGTGCATACTTCAAATGAGTTAAGAATTAATAGGAAATAAATGTCATAGAATTGTAATATCTGGAGGCAAATCTTGACTGCGCGAGGGAATTATATTTTAGATAACTAGATTTTAATCACAAATAAATAAATCATTATAGAATATCATTTTCACCGTTTATAGATATATATACCTGGATGTCAAAATATGGAATTATACTAAAAAAAAATATTAAGTTTCATGTGTGGAGTTAATTTCTAACATGACGGCGACCATTCCCCACCATCGATACCACAACGCAACTGAGAATAAGACATGTTGGCCATAAGAAAATACCGAGGCATTGTGAGTCGGCTGCTAGTTAGGCGTACAGACAGACGGAAGGAAAGTTGGATAGGTGGAAAATTAAATCATGTAATGTGTGGTGCACAGATATGGAAATTAAACCTGTACAGTATAGCAATATACGATTCGACATTACATTACTTTATTTTCCACAGCTGGCTCCAAATAAAAGTCTTATTTAGTGAACCTTCAGACGACCGCGATACAATCGTAAGTGGAAAGATTTCTGTCGTAGGAAGTAACCGATAGCTGGACTGCGCATGCGCACGTCAAAATCGTAGGTCATAAAATAATATCAGACACTGTTTGATTTTAGATGCGAAATCGTTTGCGTATCGTTGGATACCTCCACTTGCGACGTTATCGCAGCCGTGTGTACGTAAAAATCGTAGCTGGAAATGATCGTAGGGTAGTCAATCACATGCTTTAGGAACAACCTACGATATCATAACGTACCTCGACATCGCAATCGTGTGAACAAACTATCCACGATCTCGTCGGGCCCGATTCCTCCACTTACGATTGTATCGTGGTCGTCTGAAGGTACACTTAATCCCGTAGCCTTGAGGTCGTGTGATTCATATGCGTATTCATGTCTATAGCGAGCGTGACATTCATTAGAAAACGACTTCTCGTGAGCACAAGTTAATGAAATTTCAATTGCTGGTCTCACAATCGTCGTTGTCATAGTCGACTACTCGGCGTTGTCAATTGAGTGCAATGATACCCCCCACAAATATGGACACAGCGCCATCAATCACAGAACTGAGGTTAACATCAGTTGTGGAAAATCAACCAAAGACGTATGGCTATGTTATTATTTGGTTTCCACTCAATTTTATAGGACATTATATATATTTTCTCAACTCTAAAGACGAATTTCACATAGTGATGTGTGTAAATCCAAAACAACTGGTCTATTTGTGTCAAAGATTATGTATTGTTGTGCTAACTATCTAGTGCTGACCTCTAGCTCTACCGATTATCGAATCGAAGATCGCCGTACCTAATAGAAATATAATATGTGGTACATAACTGTCTATATTTCTGGAATTATTCATTTCTTAATGTTTTTTTCGTGTTTATTTCATCAGCCTGGTCGCAGAATCGTTAAATTGCCACAGCACCGTGGTTGTCAAGCCGCAGAATCGTGGAATTGGTCGTAGAATCGTCGAAACGATTGTGCCGTGTGATAAAGTGCATGCCGAGGCCGGTGTTCTGCTTAATAAGTACGTTGCCAGATAAGTCAGTATCTAAAAATAGAATGGCTTAAGCATAGGCCCCGGTGCGCACATGTGCTATGGACGTGCTCTGATTGGCTCTGCACATTTTTGTCACATTTCCCATATCACAATCTGCCTCAATTACCATAGTATCCCCTTTTTGCATATATATTTTAGTAAAATGACGGTTTAACCCCTACCAACAACCCGTTTCTAAGGTAAAAACAGTCGCATAGCAACCGTTGCCATGGAAAGTATTTTCGTGATTGCCCCCATTTCTGAAAATACACATATACACATGTAATATACACATGTGCCAAGTTGTATGCTTTTATGACAATGTCCGCACTTGTTACACAAAAAACTATACCTAAAAAAATCGCACTGTGATTCCGTCACGCCCGTTGTGTGATTCCGTCACAGCGAACAAACCGAGTTAACTAGTAATATACACACAAGTGTGTGACAATGCGGTTTTTTTCTGCAAGTATAATGTATCTACTTTACTAATTGGGAACTGTTTCCAGGTCAGCTTGGCTGAATGAGCAGGGTTCTTCAATAGTAGGGACCTACCCTCATATTGATGGCACTTTTTTGGTGATTCCGTCACGGACACAATTTGACCCAGAGTGAGATGATACTTAAATACACATATAGTTGTATATAATCAAACAACTTAGTATAGTATGTACAATGTTTTTTATTTTAAGCGGTACCCTACTGGTCATAATTTTAGATTTTATAGGCCACAGAAAAGTGAAATTCCGTAAAATTTGGTGATTCCGTCACGCTGGAATTCATGACATGATGAATCCTACTTATGCCCAACTAACCTTGGGATCAGTCACCGTTAGTGGCACACGCTGAACGTGGAGTTCCTTGGTATCGGAAAACGAGGACATAAGTAGGATTCTAATCATGATTATTCAAATGTTGATATATATTATAATTCAACTGATGCCTAACTCACCTTGAGGCCAGTCACCGTTAGTGACGCACGCTGAACGTGTTGCTCCTTGGTAAACGTATCGGAAAACGAGGTAGACATCAGTCGGATTATTATAGTGTCATTAATATGTAAATAATATATTAATAATGTACTAATATCACGTTTTATTTCAGGTGTTATTAATGTTTTTCAAGTTTATAATTTCAGGTGCAGTTCACGGCGAAGAAGATGGAAGTCAAGATAAAAATGTGACCCACCACTGACTTAAGCCTAACAATAGCAATTAACAGCTAATTAGCGACTCGGCGGCCGGCTCGGCTGATTCCAACTACAACTTTTAGTGTGCTGGAGAACGAAAAAAGTCGATAAAAGTTGAAATATAAGACTTACAAATTATCTTTTTAGTTTTTTTAATTTGCAATTGGCATAACTTACCACAAACCAAAATTCATCACTATCGGAATTATATTAACGACAATAAACGAAATTGAAAATCCCAACTACACATTTTACTGGACTCGGGCTCGGACTACAACTATTAGTGTGTCCCCATAAAGGTAAAGGTCATACTTTGTGTCGGGATAATACATTTTGCCAAAATTGTTATTTTGCTGTCACTCAAAATACTGTGTTCTTTGAGAATCAGGTGTCCTGCGGATCCCAAACTCTTGACGCGGGCAAATTTCACTGAGTTTCATTTCAACCTGTATAGAAGATAGATCTAAGAAGATTTACAGGACTTTCGTCCTCTTATAACTAGTTGAAGCTTTCCTATGAAACAATAAGGACAAACAGTATAAAAACTCATTCTTTGTCAAAACAATCATTGAATGGAACCACCTGGAGGACACGGCCAGCGCATGTGATTTAACATCAACAACAACATTAACCCTACAGCGTAAGTCGTCCAACGGTGAACCTACAGCCAAATCAAGGCTCCTACACCGACCAACATACAGATACAGATCGAACTTGAAACAAGATAATCACAAAGTGAGTATTTACTGTATTATATATTATAATATAAGTGTTTTCCGCGTGAAAACATTCAATTAATTCTATTCAATATAATCACACTGTCCAATCGGCTCGCGGAATACCAGTGTGAACGGCGGAATACCAGTGTTGTACAGGAGAATACCAGTATTTTTAAGCGATATGATGGTACCATAATTAGAACTGGACGGCTAAATAACATGACAAAAGAGAATGGAAAGGTATGAGCGATCCATTTTACATTTACCCAGTGGAGAGGTCACCTGGTGATGTTCAGTTCGACTCTTGTCGATCTGGCCAACTGCGCTATTCAGCGTGTTATCGCCCATTAATCCATATTTCACCAAAGCCAGAGTCCCCGTCATATTTTTTTTATTTTGTACGTATATATATTGACTACTCCATAGTTAAGGAGATGTCGCCGGTATTCGGGAAAATTTGGATAAACAGTTCAGATGGTATATTGCAGAATTTTAAAACCTTTGTCATTGACAATAATCGTTCAAAAGTATAGCGCTTGGTCATATCACTTCACAGTAAGGAGTAACCAGGCTTTCATTTTGTTTAGGTTGACTCGTGTCACGACGGGGAATGAAAAAGGTCAATTTAGACTTTTTAAAGTAACATTCGTTACCGTGTGTTTATCGTGTTTGAACAGAACAATTGGTGTATAATCATCTCTGATACATCACGAGTTGTATAATAAGTATGATCATGCCATTTTGTTAAATCTGATGTGAAATGGTTCCTCACTCTAACTCAAATTGTCGAAAAAATGTAACATTCGTTACTGTTACTTTCGTTACCATTTTACTAGCCCTTTGAGAAATATTTCCCTTAATTTGTATGCCACGTACATGCAACATGCGTGAATTGATGTCAAACTTATCGACAAAACATATATGAAGAAGACCACCACAATACCTCCTTATCCGTCAACGAAAATTCATATTTTGCACGTTAGTGATATATCTAAAAACTATAAACAAATGTATCAATGCACCTCGCATTTAATGTAATCATTCGCTCGCGTGTCATCGAACCGGAGTGTGTAATATGTGGCCATATATTTCTGAAATCTTGCGAACCCGATTGTGACTACATCCTAAAGACACATATAGCTTTGTCAGGACGCCATTAAAGGCGGGAAAACGAAAGTTACATAATGACTGTTTTTGAGAGCTTCTCTGTTTTCACGCTCGGCATTGGATTACTGGCGCTTTTGTTTATTGTAAAAAAAATAACTGAGCACAGCGAAATTGTCTTTTGGCAAATTAAGGCAATAATGATTACTTTCTGTCCATAATTAGCATTTCACGAATTACATGTCACCTGTTGTGACATCATCACATGGAGTTAATTGTCATGGCCCAGCGTTACTTTATATAACTTTTTGGTAATTATGTTCTAGTCAGTTCAATCGAAGGCCTATATTTTTACACTGAAGTTCACACTGTCGCAATGGACCATGTTCGCACCAACCAATGACAATACTTAATTGGTATCAATTGTTTCGCATGGAAGTTAAATATAATGTGGATTAACAAAATGTAGTGGGTGAATAATATCACTATATATCTGATGTCTCGTTTCCAATTGTCTGTGAGTGATTTATTTCATCAAGCTAGCGTCTGTCATGAAACGCACCTCCCCTCGTGTCATTCATCACTACGCTGCAGCAACCTAAATTATGCCATGAATCTAGATTCGAGCTACGTCCTAAGTCATATATATCATATACCACTCGTTCGCCTGAAATCTTTCTGACATATTTTGTTTATACAGTCATGTGCCTTATGTGTTTCACATTGGGAGTGGTCCAGGTCACGATTTCATGATTTGGGTGACTTACATATGTGAGCCAATGTTGCAAAAAAACAATGAATTGGCTATATGATCTGGGGGAATTTCCACATTTTAAGCGACGCAAACCAAACATTGGCTCACAACCTTAACATAAACCATGCAATTTCGAGATCTCTGGGATCTTCACTTGATGTGACGTGCATTATATTAGGAATCATGTATTGACTGAGATATATAAGATGCGTTCCCCATCAGAACAGCAGAAAGTGCCCACGTTTTGAACTAGCGGAATACGGTCTACATGCTTATGTGGATGTATAGCTAGAGTATAGACGTTCATGACATGATATATTAGACTATCAGCCACTTGATAATATAGTTATAATCGGTTGTGGACTACTTGTGTTTAATCTGTATGTCTTATAATAAACTACAACAAAATAAAGTATTTATACTTGACTATTTCATCACACATGCAGTATATTTATAAATTGACACAGTGTCACCCTAAATTCAAACTATATAGCCCATTCCCATTTTGACTCTCGGCATTTAGTAGCACTCCGTGTGCATGCATGGGGTGACATGTGATACATGCGATAGGGTAATGTTTAGTGCTGGGCGGTATGACGATATATCGGGTATACCCGGTTTTAATTTTGATATCGTCAATAATATGGGTCCTACTATACGCAGCAAGTCCCTGGATATGCAGCAAGTCCCCGGTAAACACAGCAAGTCCCTGGTAAATGCAGCAAGTCCCTCTAAATTAGGATGGATTAGTGGAGTTGTTGATGAGTTTAATCAGTGTTTTATTATCCATTTGATTTATGATCTGTGGCAGTTGATTAGAGTTGATTGGAAATCTTTATCCCTTTATAATTATTTAAGATGGGTATTTGTAGATTTTTATATATGAAATAAAAGTTTTTCTAAGTTTTATTAAGTTGCTATTTCTTTTATTCTACTCACTATTTAATATAATTTAATTAATATGCTTTATATTTCTTTGTGATATTCCTGTTTTCACTGTGTAAACACAGTTACATCACGTTTTAATGTAAATCGTGTTCTTTCGACAGCAACGGTGCATATGATGTGTTAAAAGCATTAAATAGGTTAGTAATATTTGCTAGTTAGTCAATTCCTTATATGGTATAAATAAAGAGCGTTTACATCACTAATGTGTGAACATTTTACACCTAATAATATTTGACATTATTATAAAAGCATTAACGTAGTATGTTATTTATAGTAATTAGCGTTTATTTGTTAGTCTATTCCTGCCGCGTGAGGCTATGATTTAAATAAAGAGCGTTTATTTCAAAATATAATATTGACATTATTATAAAAGCATAACTATGTTAGTAATTAGCGTGTATTTGTTAGTCTATTCCTGCTATGATTTAAATAAAGAGCGTTTATTTCACTGATGTTTCATTGACATTATTGTAAAATATTCACGATATGTTTCCCTATTTTCCAGGCTGCACGAGTCATCCAGTAGGAATGACATGCCAGCGATTGAAGCAGCAGTTCAGTCCGAACGTCTTCTACTTACAACCTACGAGATTGCACTACCAACATCTTCAACCAAACAACAGCAGATACATGTATCCAAATACTTTTTTATTCAATAAAAATCTTCCCAATATATATATATCCTTTTATTGCCTCCACTATCGGAGAGTTACATTTAAATAACATAGTTACAAACAATTATAATACAAAAATGACAGTGGAATGTATGCACATTTAAGGAATATGACAACACAAAATAAAGCGAGATTACGCACACAGTTACACGCACACACACTGAATCTCAGGCACATGCAACCACCCAGCCGCGCACAGGCGTACACGTAAACACGTCCAGACACGCCTAGGCTTAGACGATTTTACAGTCAAGCATACACGCGAAAGAGACATACAGACAGACAGGCAGACAGTCACATAAGTATCTAGACAGACATACATGCTGACAGATAAACATGCAGACAGGAAGAAACACGACTGACAGACATGCAGATGCAAGCTGACCGACACGTTATACACATGCAAGTAAGTTTCATCAAAGATATTGGAATCTAAGATTTGACAATAGAGTCAGACACACGCGCACCCCCTCACCTAGCATTCAGTCGCACACGAACTCACCTACCCTCACACGCACCCTCACACAACCAAATGCACACGCACCCTCATTTAAAGATCCACACACATGCACACGACCACACACACAGAATAGACATCAGTGTATATATATGCAACATTATGTCAAATGAACTCATCAAGGTGACATCAAACACAAATCCGATCAACTCACATGGAAACCGTTAGACATTGAGCCACTATTATAGACATCAACCCCACTGTCTTTCACGAATAATGTTTCCTTCAATTAGAATATGTAGTAGCCAAAAATCCGGATTATTGGGGTTAGTTTTCCATCTGTAACTCAATGACTAAGAGTTTCATATCGGACCGTAGATACCGTCAAAGGAACAAAAGTGTCAATTGGATAAGAAACTGTACAGTAGCGTTTATTGGACAACAAATTGAGTAAATGTGAAAAGAATTTGCCCACGGAGTCCAAAGGTGGTAATAACCGCGTGTTATGTACGGAAACATCGAAAGCCGGAATTAGGTTGAGGCCGAATATTGAAAAATCGACGACCATGGGAAAACCAAAAGTGCCTGATCACGAACACGTTGCTGCAAAATTATCATTTTATATGCAATAACGAGAGGGCACCTTTGACTGTATGGACAGGCGATGCGATATATTGAATACAAATAATATAAAAATGCATAATAATGGTGTGAATAAGTCAAGTGATGCACGATTTGCATAAAAATATCATTAAATCGTTCATTCAGACAACGGCTCAAAGTCGACAAGGCATTTGAGAGCATGATTCATATAGCCTCCAAAGTTTTGCTGTATGCAACACAAATGTGCGTGTAAAATCAGAAATATCCGCTACTTCATCAGACAAATCAATTGGCATGGAACTCAGGAAGACAGCAAGTAATTCGTCCGAGTTTAGAGCCTCAAGCTTTAAATAACAAGGAATACCAAAGTGAGTTATGAAGTCATACCAGAATGTGTTACGGATACTGTTAAAGGCAGGGCAATACAAGATGACATGCCACACAGGATTGAGATACTCGGATCTACAAAGTTGACAATTCCCCCCATCTTCGTATGTGGTACGAGAGACGAGTCTTCCTACAGTTAGGAAGGAAGCTTTATCTCTAGGGTACTTTTTGCAGGCTAACCAAAGAAGGCTCGTCTCTAGGCGAGGGTGAATTAATTTTAATATCGAAAGAGCGTTGTCTGCGTGAACGTCATATTCCCATTTCATGAGGTGAACAGTGTCAACGTTATCGCGAATCAAACTCTTCCAAAGAAATTTAGTTGGAAAGTGACCGGTATTCGAGAAGTGCACGAGATGATTGAGTAGATTGTACTTTGACAACGTTTGGTGGAAGTTCTCGATAAGATGACTCTGTTCGCCCAATAAAATGGATTCGTTAAGTCTGAGAATGAATACCCTAGCGGATGTTTTCTCAATACTGGTCCTACATAGCGTAGCAATAAATGACAGTTTGCGTCGTTCGATGACGTTGTACAGAGAAGTGATGCCACAAAGGCCCTCTGCAAGTAGGGTGCGAGCTCTTGTAGGTAAACCCTGGATATTCTTCACGCAACAACGATGAGCTTTCTCAAGCTGTAGTATATTTGACTGTGATAGGTTGAAAAGAAGTTCTGACCCAAAAAGTGCTCTGGGAAGAACGACCGATTTATAGATTTTCACGCAGCTGGAAGGGGTTATACCAGTCTGAGTAAACTCATACCTAAATATTCATTACAACATTGAATATAAGGTCTGACGGATAACATCGATATTTCATTTCCAAGTCCTCGGGATTCCGTAATCTGATTGATTGCGTAAATTATTTTCCGTCCAATGAAACCGTATGGGTTAATAAACAAGTGTCAGTGGGCGGAGCTAGACTCCCATAATGTCACCTCTAAATATAGTAACAGAGCGGAATTTCTCCGATCGAAAGCGATGCTTGCAAATACAACAGACAGAAACAATGGCTTCGAAATTATATATTCGGTACGATTCGGATTAATTTGAAGGATGTGCTAGACCCGATAGATAGGCCTGCGCATGGTACCAACTTGGCCTCCCATAAATATAAATAGAACTCACTCACGTCCGTGTATTTGATTTGCTTTATTGTACCATGGTTTGCAAATCAATTTATTTGTCGTAAAAAAGTCATCTGAAAGTTAACACCGAGGAAATGACTTAATTTTATGCTTTTAAATAGTTCTAAAGCATCATTTTTGATGACGACCTTATTTTTTGCTCTCGGATGCAGCTTTCCGGGTGATGCAGCAAGTTCATCTCCCGAAAAAGAATAGTCGCACACACGACAAATATTATCTGCTGTAATTTTATGTCGCGACACCAGGGGACACAGGCCATTACTATTATTGCGAAGCACAACAAATAACACGTGGGGACACCTGTCAATCATCGATGTATTTTTTTAAATCCGTGACGTCATTTTGGGGAAGCTCTTCGCTGAATAGAAATGGTTTTGGCTACATAAGCTCCAGACTCTATATTTCAAATATAGAGTCGACGTTCACCCAGACTGGGATTATACCACCAGCATATAACCCGGCATTTGATAACATGAAATATGTGGAGAGCAATTTTTTGCATATGTTTTCTATGATAGCAGTTTGTTGAGAGAACTTGTGGATTGGGATGCCCAAATGAGTTGCGTGGTCGGATTCTTGAATACGGTGGTCGCATAGAGACCAAGCGCGGATAGCACGGTTATAATCTGAGTGGGATTCATTAAATACAATGCAGACAGATTTCGTCGGATTATATTTGAACCTCCATTTTCTGCTGTAGTCGGTACAGATATCACACATAGACTGCAGACCGGGACTAGTAAGTGAAAGGAGAGCCATGTCGTCGGCCTGAGTTGGGGACGAGCAGTTCAGAGACGAGATGGACAGACCATTCCCGGAAGTTGAAAGCAGGGTTATGAGTTCATCAATATATAACATGTACATGAGCGGAGAAATTATGTTTCCTTGTCTGGTGCCCTGCTTGACGTCGAACCAGTTTGAGAACACTCCGTTGTATCTAACACAGCACGAAATTCCTGTTAGGACGTTTGCGAATACACGCCAAGCTTTACCTTTCAGACCCTTATTATGTAATTTGTAAAGAAGGCCATTTAACCAGACTGTATCAAAAGCTTTTTGTGTGTCAAGGAAACATGAATATAATTTGCTTGATTGCTGTTTCGTATAGGAGATACACTCTTGCAAAATGTACGAAGTCGAGATGGAACTCACGCCCTTCTGAAAACCGTGTTGTAGCGCATTTACATGGCAAATTTGGGGTGTTTTCGTTTCAAGTCTGTTGAGTAGTAATCTTTCGAAGATCTTGTAAACGATAGGGAGGATTGTGATGGCTCTATAGTTATCGAATTTATGTCTGGATTTCGTACCTCCTTTAAAAAGGGGAACCATAACTCCTTTCTTGGCACTAGATGGGATCGATTCAAGTTTAATCATGTGGGTAAATAAGATTGCTAAGTTGTCGAAAAGACGCACACTCCCATATATGACATGCTCATATGAAAGTCCATCACATCCTTGTGCTTTCTTTTTACTGAGCGAAGGTATAATTGCGGTAATTTCATCACGAGTCACATCGGAGCACAGTAATTTGTCAGTATTAGCCACATTTTGATCATTTTACCCTTCCTTACTGGCCACATATATATACAATTTATTCTAATAAACTTTTCTTTCAGCTCACTGCTATATATGTATATTTATAAAACTGTGCTCTATTTTTCCTTTGTTGCTATTCTACTATTCTCATGTTACTTGTTTGCATTTACCAACAAAAACATCTAAAAAAAAATCCAACTCTTAATTTTATCATTCAATGATTCAGTCCCACAATTCAGTCCAATTCCCTTCAATAATCTATCAGTATTACGATCAAATTAAAGCCCTTTGATTAAAGCCCTTTGTAATCAGCACCTCCACTGATTAAACATATCGTTGTGTAAACACGCATGACTAATCCGCCGTAATCCACCCTAGGTGTGAGGGACTTGCTGCATTTACCAGGGACTTGCTGCGTTTACCGGGGACTTGCTGCATATCCAGGGACTTGCTGCGTATAGTAGAACCGAATAATATCGTCTGAAATAAAAATATCGTAATACCGTCCCAAGTTGTAATATTCTCCATGTAGGTTGAAACCCATCATATGGTCCCAGCAAACAGCGAAGTTAGAGTAAGTATAATAGTCCCAAACTTGAAGTTTGAAACTTCCCGGAAATACGTAGTCGAAAACGTTTTAAAACATCGGAGCACGTGCTTGTCAAGTTGGATATGCTTCGTCGGACACATCAAAGAGATACTAGTAGCATCAGTTGGCTACACTGTGAGATTGGTATGTCGCGCGCATGCGACTGGCACAATGACCCCCTTTCAAGTTGGTGCAGCTTGCTCTATCAACCGTAACCGGTTGCTTGGAGACGGATTACGGTGTCAGATTTTATGTTGACCACACTTAGTCTAGCTGTTCGTCTCAATGTGTGCAAATTGCGAGTAAAATGATTTTGTGGACATGTACCGTACATATCATGGCATTGCTATCGCTTCAACAAATGTCAAATTCACAAACTAATTGAACATGATTGTCTCTATTTATTTTCCTCAGCTAAAAAAATGCCGCTGCAAATTCATTTCAAATGTTCACGTCGGCTTTTGCCTCGGCACTGCCCATTGTGGCATTGTCGACGCTAATTCCCAGGGCTGCCGTATATGGACATTGTCACATTGAAGTCCCACGGTGCTACCAACTACCAATTACCACTGATAAATATAGTCTCACAAACAACCAATTCATCACGAATTAATAAAATGGCAATTTGAAACCGAATGCGGTGCTTAATGTGTGCATGGTGTTGAGCGCTATGGTCAAAGGGATATAACTCTAAAAAATGTATGCAAAAACGCACGTGGGCCGTGTTATATGATTATATCCCTTTGTTTCAAAGTTATTATTTCTCCGTCGGCAAACTGTCAATTGTTGCTGACGAGTGGTCATTATATACATGTATACTGTGATGTTACTGATAATTGTTCAATACACATTTACTCGACCTCTCATGACCCACAAATCGTAAATAAAACGTAGGGATGTACAGGTATTGTGCAAACTTTATTTATGAAATATTGCATATATTGTACATTGTACTTACCAATTGTAATATACCAAAATAATATCGCGATAATATCGTGTATCGCGATGTTGTCGCCATAATATCGCGATATTTTTTGGGGCCAATATCGCCCAGCCCTAGTAATGTTGACCCTTAGGCTTTTCATATTTCATTCTTGAACTTCTAATCCAAGTCTTTCATTCTTGGACGATTGTTCTCCAGATCTGTTTCTGATGTATTTGCCTCATTCTATCAGTTCTTTCAGTCTTGTTGTATGGACAGTTTTGCTGCTCAGCACCGACTGGTCTTTGAACGTGTAACATTCGTTACGCATGAGTATCTTCCTGGTGAATACAATGATACATATGTGCATGATCACATTAGAATCACATGTATCATGCGAATGATGTTTCATGTATATATATAGGTACATGTATGAGGTGTGATCTGTAGATCGACATCAATTATAATGGCATGCTGGATCATGCAGTAACCTTCGTTACAAAGATGCCTATAAGTCACATGTTGTTTCATATCTAGTTTTGAACTGAGATGGTGAGCCATCCACCTTTAATACTTTGCAGTAAACTGTAAACAGAACATAAACTAGGAAAACTCATAAATATAAGCAAGGCAATCGCGCTAAAGGGATATTATAACCCTTGTAACATTCGTTACATTTATATACCTGAATCATCGATCACGTTAAGACGTTTTCAGTTGGAAGTTTCTCAAAAGTAGGTTGTTGGCATATATATCTAATTCAATAGCAACTGATAAAAACAACAGTAGCTCAAAATAACTTGTATGAATTTATAAATAAACAACTAAACTAGAATGAGTTTTCATGTATGACAAATTTGTCTCGCTTCATTTAATTGTCAATCAGTGTCGGAACTATTATTGTGCATTCGTTGTTTATACTCATAGATCGAAGTTAATGATTAGTTGAACAAAGACAATGAGACATGGGCCTCATCACCCACAGAAACCGGAGCATGTGTTGCATAAACGCGACTTATGTCATGGATGATGGTTTAGGTTATACCGAGTAACGAATGTTACAAGTTTTGTAACGAATGTTACAAGTGAGAAAATATGCCTTTTTTGCATTGTACAGGGCACTGCTATAAAACCGAGCAATGAGCTCAATTGTTTGCATCTTTTCGTTTTTTGAAAACCTAGAACTCCAAACAAAAATTGTAAATTTATTTTGTTTCGAAATATCGCGATTATTTTTTTCGATTTCACTACTCCTAAATGCACTGTCTTATTGAGAATGGGTCTTGTACTGATCAACATAACATTGAGCTTCACAAAAATACCTTCCGCTCATCTACTCACAGCAATTTTGATATATTTTAAGTGACATTTGCTTAAGGATTTACCCTTATGTTTTCGTTAAAATTCGAAAGAGAAAATAGTTTTTAGTTGACTTTTCATTCGTAAAATTTTGCCGTGTCAGCTGTGTCACGCCATTTTTTTATCTTATCCCAAGCTAAAATGAAACAAACATTTTTGATTGGCTCTTCAAAACGGTCTCGCGCTATGTGTTTATAAGTAGGATTCCAATTGAATTTCACCAGTTAGAACGTATGGAAAGCCACTTGCTTAACCATAACGACAAAATAGAAAACACAGTAAACGATGCGTAAAATTATACAGTAGAATACGAATGTATTGACCGCTCGTGCTTCTGACTTCTTCCTCTCCGAATGGGATACCAATCACTTTGGGAAAATATTTCTCGTAAATGGATGCCAGCAGTTTATCCAATCGGACAAGACGTTATAACATCGTGTCGTTAACCTTCATAACTACGATCCAGGTAAATTCACATGCAGAAGTGTCAGTTTATAGTAGGTCATTTTGGGATGCTAACAGACTGAATAAGCCAATAAATTAATTCCATTATTACCTGAATAATAGCACCTGTAGATTCGGTGTTGTGTGGCTAGTGTGCATGTAGGCTATAGTACATTGTATATCTAAATTCATATTTCAGGAGGACAATTCTTAATCCCCACCTTGGACAAGCTTAGCGATACAACTGTGCTATCGCATCTTCTCAAGTGATCTGCTGACAGCTTCCAGATCTTGGCTGCTGGAGGGACTATGTTAACACCGACCTCCAAGATACTGATCCGTTAGTATGTGTACACTGCTAAATATCCATCTGAATGGTGCTATTTATTTTATTCATGAATATACCTGATTACCAATAACAAGATTCTGGGCATATAATATTGATTATCATGTCACCTGGTTGGATCGACCAATGAGGACGCTCCGTTGGTAGAGGCATATCAGGAGACATCGGGTCGTCATCTTTGTATCCCGTCCCATATGGAATCCATATCCCCCCTCAGGGTTCCCATATGGGGTCGATGTCCGCCATTTTGTTTTTCATGGAACTCTGCCGCCTCAGGTATATTTTCGGTGTATTTTGGCGCCAAGAAAAGGGATATCTGTCGGAAATCAAGTTCTGTTAATTTAAAGACATAGTACCATATACCAAAACCTGCATGTGATATATTTGAGAAATTCTAAACACTCGTAAATTAACTATCAAACTCAAGTTTGTTGTCCTGCTTCTGGTGATTAGCCATTGACTCAATGCGTTGACGTTCAACGCCCATGACGCGTCACTGTGACGTTACATAAGTTAATAGCCATAGTAGTGCAGCGGCCAAATCGAAAAAGAGCTCTAGTTTTCGAGACACCCCTACCCACGGTAGAACAAGTTAAAACTAACTTTATTTAAAGGAGAAATATATACTCTTTACGAAAATGATAGTGAAAAATAACGGAATTGGTGGTGGCTATTCTCAAATTGACGATGAACAATACCCACCAGTGACTTTTCCCAGAAATTATCAATTTTGGTAAAGTGAGCCCTGCGGCTATGTCCTAAGTTATTTGCCCACATTGTTGGTGTTAAAATGACTACAGCATACCATATTTGTACCTGATATGCAAGAAGTGTTGGTTAATTTGGATTTTCGTGCCATTTGGAGCCGAAACATTTATTTTTTATTGAAAAATCACTCTTTTTCAAAAAAATTCTATTTTTCGAACATTATTATTCAAACGTATATTGCAATAATATTGAAATATTTAGGTCATATTGTGTAGTAGTTATCTAACAAGCATATGAAGGAAGAAGTTAACAACAATTTTGAACGGTTTGCGAGATATTGGATTTTAGCTACCCCTCCCCCAAACACGTTTTTGGTTGAAAGATATACATATTTTTGATAATGTCATTACAAACATTTTTGAATTGATCTGAATGGGACCCAATATGAATATTGTACTGAAAGTGTTGTCCAGAGATGCCGTTTAATCGATTACAGATGTGTTCAGGCTTTCCGACCACCAGTTACAACAACAATTATTTTATTGATAACAGTAAATTTGCATGCATTAACATCGATGTTAAGTACTAAAACCTTTGTTATAAACAACGTGACCAACTATATAACATAGTTACATATGGCTCAGTAGTTATCTGGACAACACAAGTAGAAAGAATTTGACAGAAATTGAAAAATAACGGAATAGGTGGTGGCTATTGTCAAATCGACGATGAGCGATACCCTCCAGTGACTTTTTCCAGAAATTAACGATTTTGGTAAAGCGAGCCCTGTGGCTGTGTCCTAGCCTATTTGCCCATATTGTTGGGGTTAAAATTACTACAACATACCATACTTCTACCTGATATGAAAAAAAGTGTTAGTTAATTTAGATTTTCCTGCCATTTGGAGCCAAAATATTTATTTTTTGCTGAAAAATCACACTTTTTCACAAAAATATTATTTTTCGAACATTATCATTCAAATAGATATTGTTATAATGCCCAAATATTTAATTCTCATGGTGATGCAGTTATCTGCCAAACATGTGCAGAAAGAAGTTAACAGAAATTTAAAACAATTTGCGAAATAATGGATTTTAGCTACACCTCTCCCAAACACGTTTTTGGTTGAAAAATTACATATTTTTGTTCAGAACATTACCAAATTTCCCAATTGATCATACTGGGACCCAACATAATTCTTTTGCTGAAAATTGAGCCAGGGGACATTGCTTAAGTGATTAAAGACGTGTTCAGGCAACAACAACGCATTTTATTTGCTATTACATACAATAAGTGTCGCATATCAATCAACCAATCAATAGTTTATTCTCAAAAAAACAATAATGGTATACAGAGATTACAATAATTGGACAGCTGAAGAACCCAGCATGTCTGACGTATAGATGCACAAGTACTCCATTCACGTTTAAGATTGAAATGCAGTAGTTTGAACTATGGCCAATTGAGTAATTTTGTCTGATTAATCGACCTTCATAAATTTTTCTCAATTTTTTGTCTGTCAGGCTTTGAACCAATTTCAACAAACAAAGTTTTGGTATTCACTCATGCAGGTATTGTTCAGTCATCACAGGTCGGATTAAGACATCTTTCAAAATAAGCCAGATCAGAAAATTAATAAACCTCATTAGAAAGATACCTTGGTGGGGGTATTACATGTATATATTATATATATATTATATATTATATATATTATACCAAGCTCTTTCCTAAGTAAAATAAAATAGAAAAATTGGCCATGCAAGTACTTGGCCCATGTATCTACTATCTAGCTACTAACTATAGCAAGGGCGATTTTTATCTCACAGATTTTTGGTAATGGGCAGGTGGTGGGTGGTCATTTTCAGATTAGTGATTTAACATCATAACTTGAACAAATATCAACTGATTTGTTGATATTTGATATATGAGACTTGCTCATTAATGCTCAACAATGTTTTGATCGAGTTTGAAAACCGGTCAGGTCTGAGAAGCACAGCCCTTAATTAGTTAATTTTTAATAGTGCCATAACTGGTCATAACTTGAAAAAAATTAATCAACTGATTTTGTTATATTCGGTATATGAGACTCGCTTAATTATGTCTTGTTCGAATTCAAAGTCTACTAATATGGTTTATAAGCATTCTTTCTCTATTTCTATAGATTACATGTATCTCATCCTGTTTTTTTGAAGATATACTACAAGCTATCCAACAGTGAACAGAATTTAGATCCTACTCAGGCTACTGGTAACTCTTAAGAAGAATTAGGATAGATGAAACAGTAACTATTAAGGTTATGGATCTACCACAGGTAACTTGAATTTTTAGCTGCATTAATTTTAGACTTATTTTAGTTCAACTGAGAAATAGTTATGACTGCTTGTCCAGGCAACTTAACTTGAAAGAGTTGTGTGGTATAGCGTGATACAAGGTGATTTGGGACCAATACCAACACGAACCGATGGGTGGTATTGGTCCTGTTGAGTCTTGTATCATGCTATAACACACAACCCAAGACACTGTAATATTTTTACCATGTTGACAATTCTAACCAATTGGGAAAAAATGCTCCATCTGTGAGTTTGCATGCCAAAAGTTACATTTTGAACGACTTTGATAACATTACTCTCACATGCCTTTAGAATAATCATGATGGCCCAATGATGAATTTTGTTTACATGATTCCAAATGATAACAACCAAGATCAGAATAAAAATTGAGGTCTGTTGGATTGGGAAGAAGATTTTAAAGCTTTCAGAGGGGTAGTTGTGGAAAATGTTTTCTGTATAATTCCAAGTGATGTCCACCAAGAGGACTTGGATAAGAACAAAAATCTATACTTTTTGCCAACTCTTTCCATGATGGGAGGTGGAAGTGGGTTGAGATATTTAGACCTGAGTATCCCCTCTCCACCATGAATGAGCATAAGAAAGACAAGTTTAAGTTTGTTACAAACCTATGTAACACAGCCATTTATTGATGAATTGTGACAATTTTTGGTACATGACTTGATTCTCACATTTGACAGAAAGTCAGGCCAGCCCCGTCTTTTAACCAGAGTTATCCCACTTATTTATATGTAATTTTATGTCCATTAGTGTGGTAACTTTATAACAAATATCAGCTAATTAAATTCATATTTGGTTTATCGATCTTTCACAACAATGTCTTGATTGAGTTAAACAACCAGTTTTGTCCAATTTGTTTTACCTGAGTTACAGCCCTTAGTTTATCTCTTTTGAGCAATTTTGGGGAAATTTATGTCTGATGCACGATAACTTGAACAAACTTCAACTGATTCCATTCGTATTGGGTGTATGGATCTTTTACAACAATATCCTGAACGAGTTCGAAAACCAAATTTGTCCGACATTTTTTACCTGCGTTATAGCCCCTAGATTGTCTATTTTAGCAATTTTATGACTTAGCACGAAAATTTCAACTGTATCCATTCATATTGAGTGTACATATGGATCTTTCACAGCAATATCATGATTGAGTTCGAAAACCAGGTTTGTCCGAGTATTTTTACGGCCCTAGTTTGTTTATTGTCAGCAAGTTTATGACCATTTGCGTGATAACTTGAAGAAACTTTCAACTGATATTGGGTATACATTGTATGGACCTTTCACAACTATAATCAATATCTCGGTTGAGTTCAACAACCGGGTTTGTCCAATTTTTTTTACCTGAGTTATGGCCCTTAATTCTGAGTTATGATTCTGAAGGGGAAAAAAAAACCCGGATTAGAGCCATCTTTGATGAGCAACAATGCATTAGGATAAATAAAGACTCCAGGAAACTTCACAGCGTTTTAGGGTAATGAATAGAAGCACACTGAGTTATAATCACATGGCGATGCGTCGCCGACGGCGCTTCGACTTAACCTAGTAATTAGTGTTATAATCTGGCTGGTGGGACTAAATTTCGTTTCAACTTAGCGGAATTTCGACTTATCCACCTTCGACTTAACCGTAATTATTCTAATGGCTTTGCTCACAAGCTCAGCCGGGACCAGGCGATGGCGTCGACTTAAGTGGGGTATTCGAGTTACCGACGTTTGACTTAACGAAGTTTAACTGTACTTAATGGTATGCCTGGAATCTCACTGATTTTGTTTGTGTTATCACAGGTTGAATAACTTTTTTTCAGAGTTGTTAGTTGAAAAGTTGCAAAATTAAACAAATTACTGTTTTATCACGGCTGCCTGGATATCTTCATCACACATCATCCTGCCAACTGGGAATTTTATCATACTAGCTGGTGGACCCCACTTCGTCCGGGTTGTTTCCCCTCTGCTTTCTGGCGAAATGCGCGATTTGACCTTGAATTGATCATTTTGAAGGTCAAGGTCAGGTCGGGGTCACGATTCAACCCATCCAAAACACTCCTCGGACAAAAGTAACCGTAGATACCAAATTTGCGATTTGACCTTGAATTGACCATTTTGAAGGTCAGGTCGGGGTCACGATTTGACCCGTCCAAAACACTCCTCGAACAAAAGTATCCCTAGGTCTCAAATTCATCGAAATTCGTCCGTTTTACCCGATTTGACCTTGAATTGAACTTTGAAGGTCAAGATCATGTCAGGGTCACGATTTGACCCCTTCAAAAGACTCCCCGGACAAAGGTACTTATAGGTATCAAATTTCGTCATTTTGAAGGTCAGGTCGGGGTCACGATTTGACCCGTCCAAAACATTCCCAGGACAAACGTAACCCTAGGTATCAAATTTCGTCAAAATCCGTCAAGGCAGTTTTCCCGGCCATAGCTAACAAACAAACAGACAGAAGTCCCAAAATATATATTAGATCTTGTATCTTTTCACACATAAACATGAACTCAGTGATTTTTTCTTCTCAATGTAATAGATACAGAATTTTTTTTTGGGTTGGTGCAGAAAAATACCACTTATATATATAGGCATTTCTTTGACACAAGGAATCTAATGCTGTGGACTAGAGCACAACAATTGGTAAAAAATTTATTGACGCTGACATCAACCACATGTATATTAAGAGGATATCTCGTGATTTGAGTGCACAAAAACAATTATCTCATTGAGGAAAGTAGACAAATGTTTATTTTTCTGAGTGAAAATGTTTGGTATAAAAAACAGTAAAGTTTAATCAATTGTTTTTATTTATTTGTTCAACAGTAATTATTTAAATAGAGATTAATGTGAAGGCACATACATGAAGGTAACATGATGGATCTTTGAAATTGTGTTGTACATCTATTTTTATACTCGTAATGGTCCGCTTCATAAGTTATTTGCAACAGTTAATTTACTGGACTGGATTGAATTTCTGAATCAAAGAGTCCACAATATAAACATGCTTCTTTAATGACCCAAGACTTTGTGGTGATCTATAATTCACTCATGTAATCTTATATCATTTCTCATACTCTCGTTAATTTCAATTAATGGCAATTTGGTTTAACTCAAGTTGTTTTAAATATTCAATTCGATCCAAAATTTGATATTTGCAGAACCTTACTTAAATTTAAGCAAAGTATGGACAAAATCAGTTTTAAAAGATTGCAGCAGTACACTTTAAAGTTGATACTCCAATGTCATATAGACAAACAGTCTACCACCATATTGTGGTACATACTAATTTATTCTGTGTGATTATAAATTACCTGTATATTTTATTTTTAGATATCGTAGCTATATTCCATTGTGAACAGAAATTGGACCATAACTTATCAAATGAGCTATTGGACGAGAACAAAAGGATATGAATCTTAACAAAGGTAATGATTTAAAGCTGCATTTACTATTATACTCTAGTGACATTGGCAAAAAAATCAGTTATCACAAAAAGCAAAAAAGTGGTTGCAATTATACAAAAAATGTATTGTCAATTAGGTTGTTAAGGATAGTATATGATAAAGTGATGTGGATTTTAGCTCACCTAATGTGAAGTCTCTGGTGGAGCTATAGTCATCCGTCCGTCCGTCTGTCCATCCGTCCTTCAACAATTCTTTGAACATCTTCTCCAGATCCATAGGACCGAATGGGTTCATATTTGGTGTGGATTGTCCCTAGGTGATTCACTTTCAGATTTGTTCAAATGAGCTCACTGGGTCAAATAGCTGCGAAGCCAGGGCCAAAACTCTTTCCCTCCATAGTAATTCTAAAAACGATTTCTTCTCAAGAACCATCAGGCATATTTAGTATATATTTGGTCCTTGGGTGACTGGGGCAGATCCAGCAGAACAATGTCTGGTCTATTGGTGGCAGGAGTAAAGTTGAACCCACTATTTACTCTAAATGAAATACTTGTTTGACAGAGGTTACATGTGTAGTATTAACCCACATACTCACTGACATACTAGAATATTTTTTATTTTCAAAGTCTTTATTTATATGTCCATGTGTACTCATAATAGTGGGGCACACATGTACTTACTCAAATAGAACATGGAGGTGGGTGTTGAAATGCATGTCAGAGTTAGTAGTCAGGCATCCAAATAAATCATCCCACATGTCCTATTCTCGCAGGGATATGCCAAGAGGAGGGGAGGGGGATGGCGGGTTGGGTGGTTGCATATTTTTTCAATGACATTTAATTTTTTTTCCAAAACCAATTATAAATACCAAAATGAATATATAATTATAGACCAATAAATCAAGAGAAGGGGCTCCTAGTTGTAATATTTTACCCACTATTTATTATTTTATAACACGATATCATGGGGTGGGTTCTGCTTCTGATGAGGACAAAATTGGACAGTTTCATTAACCCTTTGAACCCGTAACACCGATATTTAGGTGCAAACGAACCGTGACTATATCCCGTAACACCGATATTTCGGTGCAGCGACGACATGATTCGGTAGCAAATTTATATATAGTATAACGAGCGTCTGACCCACTGATTTATATTTAAATTGCCCCCACATATGTCAGCGGCGCCCATGGTGCGTATGGAATGGTTGACCGCTAGTATCGGGTAGAAATATATGCGCATGCGCATAGCATATAATCTACAAAAACATACGATATTTTAAGCGAACTATGCCGCTATATACGGCATATAATTTCGTGTTCCCCGTGTGTGTACAGAACAGACGTAATTTAGACACACAATTTCAGTTTAAATTACCCTCGTGTATATTAACCAGTGTTCTGCTACATATGGGGAAGGGTCTATCGCATATGAAGTTGATTTATTCGCGCATGCTCAGACTAGCGCAATGACAAATAAATGGTTTATAACGTACTTATACACGACATACCCACTAATATATATATTTAAATTGGCCTATTGAAGTCAGCGCTGGCAAAGGTGTCTATATGGATTGGCTGCCCGCTAGAAATGGCTAGGAAAATATGCGCATGGGCGCAGACTATAATTCATTTTTAAAAATGCGTTTAAGTTAAATGTGGCGCTATATATGACATTTTGTTGCATGTTTCACATGTTAGTATAGTAGACACAATCTAGACAGCTTACTTGAACAATGGGGCCACGATATGTTACGGGAAATTAAGTTGTTTCTGGTCTCTGTAATATCAGTCTCTGTTGTGCCACATGCAGCAAAAAGTCTATCGCATATCAAGTTGACTTACTCGCGCATGGTCAGGTATATCTTAATTTCACATTAGGATATTGGTTGCATCGAAACGCAATTCGCTGATGTATAATTACAACGTTATAAGCTAGAACTCGTTTATCCTGCAAATTTCGGGTAGTTGCCTAGTAACCGTTTCTAAGGCGAGATCGGGTGGCAAAGTCTCCCGATCTTACAATGATCAGTGGTCCGTGCATGCATATATCATGCCTGCACAGTTTCAGGTAGGTGTCCCCTTTCAACATAACCAACACCATGCGACTAGACACTGTCTAAATTAAGGCAAAACATACCACTGAATGGTTAGTGCAATTATGTCATTCGATCAGTTGTGGTATTTTCTTAGCAACCGTTGCTACCCTTAAATGGGATATTTGGTTCACTATTCTGGTCGGGTATATCTCAAATTTCACGTTAGGGTAGTACCTGCATCAAAAAACGCAATCACTGAGGTTGAATTACGACGCTATAAGCTATATTTACATTTTCCAGTCAATTCCGGGTAGTTGCCTAGCAACCGTTACCAAGGAGTTGCCGCGAGGCTCTCGCGATCTTATAATGATCGCTGATCCATGGGGGACAAACCTGTAAAGTTTCAGACCGGTGTCGCTATTTGAACATAATCAACACCATGCTACTAGAAACTATCTAATTTAAGCGGACATACCACTGGGAGCCCCGGGTCAGGGTGTCGATCACTGTGGGGCGCCAGGGTTCAAAGGGTTAAGCTTACCTTACTGGTATCTAAAACCTTTTGTACCCTTTTTATGTTTTATCCTACTATTTTAACATTTAAATTTGAGTATGAACTACCTGTAGAATTTAGTTCCTGATAACATTCACTTAATTCAAATAAATCTTCTGATGAATGTCAGTGTTATACATTTTATATGTCTTCCAACACATGTACACATGTGGTGCACATATTAAATGTCAACACATGAATCTCATATCAGGTTTGCTCAAATTGGGTTGGTTATTCAAGAAGGGGCAGTCCTTGCAGATTTAATACTCTGCCTTCAAATTAATTGAATCAAGAATATGTATGTATGTCACTGTGAACGCTTAATTTCTAAGCTGAGTGTATAATTCTAACTATTTATTTTGAAGTAAATTTGACAAGTACTGACTGTTGTAGTCTTCACAGTGCCAGTCTTCTCAGTTTTTATATTGAATTATAAATTGGGCAATGTTGTCAGGCACTTATTTGATAAGTGTTCTGAATAAATATTTATGCATGCCATTACACAATAAAAATTCATGTTATTTTATTATCTGGCTGAAACTGGCTCCATATTTAGTGTTGGATCGGCCTGCAGCCCATTTGTGCACTAAGTGCATGCATAGAGGATCTCTAATGAGTCGCAATTTTATATGAAATTTATTAACCAAGCTAAAGCTCGACTCAAATAAAAAATTTGTGGACACGGTTCATAAATTTGGATGAATTCGAGATCCATTCTATCACATAATCGCATTTTAGCAAGGAAAACGATCTCGAAATGCCTGGGGTTAAATTTGTTTTTAGTCGAGTTTTCGACGTATGGTTTGGCGAGGGACGGTTGGCTGGCGGACGGGCGGACCTAAAGAATGCCTTATAACTTTGACATTTGTGAACGGATTCCAAAATTTTTTGGTATGGCAGTTACTCCCAATGACTATTTACTGCCTGTAGAAAATGGGTCTCGTCCGAACTTTTTTACAAGAGTTATCCATCTTAGATGGATTTTAGTTAAAGTTTTTCACCGATAGCGCGATAACTCACGCAAATATTAACCAATTTCAACAATATCTCGGACGAGTTAGAAAACCAGGTTTGTCCAAATTTTTTTCGCAGAGTTATGGGTCTTAGTTTGTCTATTTTTAGCAATTTTATCACCGTTAGCGCGATAACTCGATGAAATATTAACCGATTTAAACAATATTTGGTATATGAGTCTATTGCAACAATATCTTTGACGAGTTCGAAAACCTGGTTTGTCCGAAAAAAATTCCGGAGTTATCGGTCTTAGTTTGTCTATTTTAATCAAAATTTTATCACCGTTAGTGCGATAACTCAATGAAATATTAACAGATTCAATTGATATTTGGTATATAGGTCTATTGCAATAATATACCACCGTCCAACTTTTTTTCCTGGGGGTTGTGCACCTTATTGGCAGAAGTTTGGTTTGACTGCCAAAAAACTCGACAAAAGATGCATACCCCTTGTTTTATTTCTTTACCACAACCAAAGAAACCTTCAAGAAAAAAAAGATAGTTCCATTTTGAATGCGTCTTTTCTTGCTGACAAAATTGTTCAACCACGTTTATCACCAATGTTTATCTCACAGTCAACACTAAATAACACAACACAAATTGAATATCATAATTATATTCTAATTAACATAATAATAAAGTTCTGGCATTGATATCGACATCATTGAACGTATGGAGGGTTATTAGGGTCACAATCATAACTTCACATTTTAATTCTAACTTAACATTTTAATTCTTATATTTTAATTCTAACTTAACATTTTAATTCCAACTTAACATTTTAATTCTTATATTTTAATTCTAACTTAACATTTTAATTCCAACTTAACATTTTAATTCTTATATTTTAATTCTAACTTAACATTTTAATTCCAACTTTACATTTTAATTCTTATATTTACATTCTATTTACATTCTATTTACATTCTATTTACATTCTATGTACATTCTAACTTTACATTTTAGTTATAACTTTACATTTACATTCTATTTACATTCTATTTACATTCTCTGTACTCTAACTTAACATTTTAATTCTAACTTAAGATTTTAATTTCAACTTAGTATTTCAATTCTAACTTATTATTTCAACTCCAACTTAATATTTTAATTCTAACTTAACATTTTTATTTTAATATTTTAATTTAATGATCTATAAAATAAGAAGCTAAACACAAATCATCTATAAAAGTTGTAATGTTTGAATTAAAATATTATATTTAAAAAGTTGGAATTGAAATGAGCATAAAACGGATCTCAGAATTGAAAGGCAAAAATTAAAACAAACATAAAATGGATTCTAGAAGTTGTAATTGTGACCCTAATAACACGCCGGCACTTCTATAACAATTGTAACGAAAGGCGTCGCTGCGATCATACCGCGAGAATATTTTGACAATAAACGATCCCTTGAAAAGAAAATGCCGAAAACCGGAAGTATTAAAACTGTTTTACATTCGTTTTCGCAAAAGGTAAATTTTAATAAATTGATTTGGGCTAATTCTAATCTTTTGCACAAACCTAAATAATATGGAGATTGAACAACACATAGAGGAGGAAATACGGCAAAAACTGATTTCATTAGCGCGATTGTTGGAACAGGGCCGTATCCATAATGTTGGAGATGAATTGGAGAGGGTTATTGACATTCTTAATCAGTATTCTTCTATTTGTTCACATGATATTTCAAATACTTTGGAAATGACAGTTGCAGCGTTTCAACAATTGCAAGTACCTACTTCTCATTGCGATTATCAAAATCGACCTGCATTTGTACTCAATCGTGAGCAGTGTGAAAGAGGTGCACCAAAATTTGTTATTCCGAAAGAAATGCTGGAGTCAATGGTTTTTGACAGTAACTTTTCTGCTGCTACCATTGCCAACATTCTTGGTGTCAGTGTGAAAACTATTGTGAGGAGGATGAGTGAATATGGTATAAGTGTTCGTTCGTCATACGCTCAATTATCTGATGAGGAGCTTGAGACTGAAATTCAGACGATCATAAGAGATTTTCCAAATGTCGGATATAAAACCATTGGTTCACTTCTGCGTTCCAAGGGGCTTAGAGTAACCCAAATGAGACTACGTTCTGCGGTGCGAAATGTCGACCCCCAAGGCACTCTGATACGCAGAATGTTTATAACCTCTCACAGATTCCAACGGAGGACTTATAGTGTGAGGGCACCGTTAGCGTTATGGCATTTGGATGGAAATCACAAACTCATAAGGTAATTTAGGAGGAAATAACTGAATTTAAGCTCTGACATTGTTGATAGTCATGAACATCTCTGATATGCGGATATGCTACCCATCAGAGTCGTGATTCGTCTTCTGTTAATATTATAGTATTAACTTTAGCAAAATACCGACAATTATAAATGATAAAAAAATACATATCTAGTGTTTACTAACTTATTATTATCTTTACGCCCATCTACTTGAGATAAATATCCTCGTGATTGGTTAGGTGACAGAAATTCTAACGATCGCATTAAAATATATTTTATGTGAAGAACACGTCAACCCCTGTATAAACAAACACTAGCATTAATCATAAATGTCCAGATATTGACTACTAGTATTGTGCTCTATTTTATTTACTTCTCCAATTTGAAAGAGATTAGGGAGAAGAACCTTAATTCAGCCCTGGGAATTAGCCTAGAGGCAATGCCTAGGTAAAATCAGAGGCAAAATCAGTTTGCCTAGGCAATTATATTGCCTAGGTAAAACAAGTTCATTGGGTTACTAAAATTGATTTGTGTCTATCAGAAATAGAACCTCTTTCGCCAAAATGACTTCCTTAAATCACTCTTTACATACCGGTATATTGTCCTAAAATTGTTTCCATGGCACTGGGCCATTAACTAGCTAAGGGCACTAGTTTTGGAGATGATTTGTGGAATGTATATATATGATGAGTAGTGGCCTGGAAATGTTCTCCAAAATAACTAAGCATTTCAGGTTATTATTGAATCATATTGATTTGAGATGGCAATATTGTTGCAAAATTGCCTAGGTAAAATCTGTTTTTGCCTAGGCCGATTTCTTTCACCTAGGCCAAAATATTGCCTAGGCAAATTTTCCTTAATTCCCAGGGCTGTTAATTTGAAACAAACTCTAAACAATTCAGGCACTGTATTGATATATATCAGGTCGGCTGTTTTCGAGTTCATCGTGAACACACACTCACACCCTCACCCCCACCCTCCCTCACACACACAGATTTCCCAAAATATATAATAAACTACTAGTAGAGCTGGGACGGTTAACCGGTTAACCACCAACTATGGCCGTGACCGGTCACGGATTTGTCGTGGTCGGTTAACCGTAACATCACTATTATAGTGTATGATCACTGTGATGGTCAGCTATAACTGGTTATAAGAGGGTTAATCTGTCTCCGTCAATTAAAATGAATCCGAGATTGACGGAACAACATCAAACGCGGTGTGCCGACGTCAAAACGAAACATCAAAGGACAGCCGTCTTGTTCCCAAAGTGTATGCTTGGAGTCAGGAATGCCCTGGTTATTATGTAAGCGGCAATGTGGGTTATCTATAGTCTGACTATAGTTTATATCAATGTTCCGATTTAATCCGATTAGGACTGATTAGGAAAACAATAAGCCCGGCGCTTTATTCGTCATCCATTGTCTACATACATGGCAACTAATTGCATGTTTAACAAAAGCCAGTGAGTGTAATTATTTAACAGCACTGACAAGGCAGTTGTATTTCTACTAAAACGGCATTCTGAACTCCTCGACCTGTGACCTCTGGGGGCAAACGGTGACGGAATCTGACGAGGTTTGCCGAATGCTAAAACGTATAAAAAACGTATTATAAAGCACGTGTTTGAATATTTTGGTTTCGAGTGAATAAAGTTGTCAGACGCAGTTTGGAAGACATTTTTGTTAATTGACAAGTTCCCCCTTCTGCTCCATTATGATACCCACTGTGTGTTTACATAACCAAGAGGCCAGTTCTTTGTGTTTGGCCACATGTAGGAACACATAGGTCTACGTTGTCACTGAACACGAAAAATATGTTTTTACAGTACCGGTATGTGATTATGTGTGTCATGGGTGACAACTTCTTTGTATAATGGGCAGGAGCCGTTCTCAAACTTACCATGTCAGTGAGCATCACAATCATCGCCGTTCTGCATACTGGGCTTACCCACCCATAATAGTACCTATAATATGTGGTTAACCGGTTAATCGCGGTTTTTTGCCGTTCATAACCGGTCACGAAAAACCCATAACCGTCCCAGCTCTATAAACTAGCAGGTTAGCCCGCCACTGGCGGCGTTGGTCATGCAGAAACATGAATTTTTTTTGGCTTTTCAACGAGTTAATTGTGCCTTTTTAATCAAGAGAAATTATGGTACCCGTCCATAAAAGATTTAAGGTACATCGGGCGGAAAGAACTGACCCGATGAAAAATTGTTGAGCCCGGGCTATTCAAAAACCAAATTTCAAGTAGGTAGCTCCACCCGTTTCCGAGATCTCGTCTGCGCATGCGCGAAGCTGGCATCGCACGGGCTCGGCGACCCGATAAAATTCGTATTCGGGGCAAGATACATTCACATACCAAATTTCAAGTCGATAGCTCCATCCGTTTCCGAGATCTCGTCTGCGCATGCGCGAAGCGGGCGTCGCACGGGCTCGCCAATACGACAACAACCACCGCCTGGTCAAACTACACGCACGTCCCAAGTTTCGTCCCGATCGGTCGAGAATCGTAGATTTGTATTAATGACAAACAGACAGACAGAGGTCTTCAAAATATATATGAGATATCACAGTACTGAGTAGTATAGTTTTAAATTAAGTTGTTCAATTAAATTGTGTGTATACTGGCTGATAGTCATGTATAACTCATGACATATTTGTATTTATTACACACCAGTTATGAATGAAAACCATGTATTCCATGAAATTCTACCCATTGCATACATGATTCTGTATTCCACATGTGGAATACAAGCCAGATCTAATTATTGGGAACTATATTTTATAGGTAATTCCCCGAAAATCTTCTATTTAAGAAGGGATGTGTAATAAATACAGAACATGATGCATATTTGAATGCAGAAGCCCTTTATACAACTTGTTAAAATGGCATGGATAACGGCTCTCGCAAAATAATGTTCCTATGCCTATACGCCATTTCATATATAACTGACATGCATCATATATAAATCAAGGTTCTTCTGCCTTAACCAGACAGGTATCTCTGGGATGACATATTAGTACCCCTCATGTTATACAATTACCGGTAATTGTATGTTGGTCTCAGTAGTACTAGTAATATTTTTGTTTTACAGATTTACTACAGCTATGTTTAAGTTTTAAAATATATATGTCAAAGTTAGGCCAAAAAAAGAGGATTGTATGTTTCCGCTAACGGAGCGAAAAAATTAGGGTAGGTAGGTAGGTATAGGGAATTTTAATTTTTTTATTTTATTTTGATATTTTTTATCCACCTGCAGAAATATTGAATTACCTCGACCGAAGTGACATAAAATGCCAACTTATGTTGTGGGGAAAGTATTACTTGATAAACACAGTGGAAATATACATTAAGATTGATAAAAGATCAAACTTACTTCATGCTTAAGTATGTTTTTTATTATTCACATACCACATTTTCATAAATTTGGCTATAAACTTGGTACGAAATTGATGTCACTAACTTTATAAGAATTTGACCCATAATACTGGCATTATACCGTAATTGTATTGTGACGACTACAACCCATTGTCTGGAGGTAGCCAGTACACCCAACCTAGCATGCCTGGTTTTTGGAAAAAGTAGCTGTTCCCCTAAGATACAAGTACTAGTATGTGGTGATAACCTCTATCTATATCTATATTTGCGAATGTCTGTCTGTCTGTGTTCTATAGAAATTCACAGGGGACCATCTAGATGATGCCAAAGGGGTCTACTAGGAGTAGGTTTTTACGAGAAAGATAATGGTCGGGGTTAGAATTTTATAAAGTGACGCCGTTGTTGTCAGGGGCAGAAAAGGGGGAGGGGCAGAAGAAGAAAAAAAATTGTCGCCGATTGCCACCAAACTTATATATAATCATCCCCATAATATGAGGAATCTAATGGCGTGGTTTAAATATGACAAAAGTCGCGCCGTTCGCGTCGGGGGTGCCCGGAAGGGGGGGGGGCAGATTTTTTTAAATATGTCAAAAGTGTCGTCGTTTGAGTCAGGGACGAACGGACGGGGAGAGGGGCACAAAAATTGATCAAGCTAATTTTAGCGCCGATTTCCACCAAATTGATATATATTCTTCTGCATGATACAAGGAATCTAATTGTGCGATTTAACAACGCCAAATTGTTGTTTTTAAATGAAAGATTGGGAGGGGTGGGCACTAAATTTGATAATAAGTCGCCGATTGCCACCACACTTATACAAAATCATCCCCATGGTATGAGGAGTCTAATGGTGTGGTTTTTATCTGTCAAATGTGGCCTCATTCGAGTCAGGGTTGCATTGAAAGGGACAGGGGCACCAAAATTGATGCACATTTTTTTTAGTGCCAATTTCCACCAAAATGATACACGTGATTTAAAGATGCCATAGTGGTGCTGTTTGGGTGAGAGATGGAGAGGGGAGGGATTGGCACCAAATTTGATAAAAAAAATAGTTTAGTCGCCGATTATCACCAAACTTATAAACAATCATCTCCATGATATCAGGAGTGTAATCGTGTGGTTTAAGGATGTCACAAGTGGGGCCATTCGAGTCAGTGGTGTATAGAGATGAGAGGGACACAAAAAATTATATCTATATGTTTAGTGCCGATTTCCACCAGATTGATACATATTCTTCTCCGTGATACGAGGAATCTTATCGTGTGGTTTAGATACACCAAATTGGTGCCCTATGGGTGACAGATATGGGAACCTTAAATTTGATACGAATTTTTATACTTGCCAATTTTCACCAATTTCATATATATGCATCTCTAATCTCTAATGAGTCTTGGTGCGTGCAGCTTGAGTCCGAAATAAGGACGGGAGGGTCAACAAAACTGATAAAAAATATTTTTAGTACCAATTACCATAAAATCAGACACGTTCTTCTCAAATGATACAAGAAATAAAATCGTGCTGTCTTTTTGTCTGTCTGTGTGCGTTCTATATATAACTTCACTCGGTACAATCGAGATGGCACCAAGGCGCTCTAAAAGGTGTAACTTTTTACAAGGAAGATAATGGTGCGGGTTAAAATTTTCTAAAATGACGCTGTTGGTGGGAGGGGAAATTTTAAAAATATGGTGAAATAGTTTTGTCGCTGATTTCCACCAAACGAATACATAATCACCTTCGCAATATGGCGTTGTTCGAGTCAGTGTTGTATCAACAATTGATTTAATAAACCAAATTCCACCAAATTCATACACGTTTTTCTCTAATGATATACCATGAACTAAATCTCATTTGGTGTCGTTTGTGTCACGGATGGCGAGCAGATATGCACTATCATTGATAAGATTGCTATTCGCCGATATCCACATATAAGTCATATACAGTCACCAGGCCATCTCCATATCATTTTAAGTAGTTGGGCGTTCATATTTCACAATCCCGACATATGGTGACCCACATAAGTCACTTGAACAATTATATCTTCTTAACAGTCATATTTATATGGGAATGGCAATCAAGGCATTCACACAATGAGCTAGCAAAAAGAGATAACTAGAAGAAGCATTAATCGTATATTTATCATTCTATTGAAGAGATACACATATTCGTGCAAACTGAGAGACCTCGAACCGTCAGAGGATTGCATATATAATAACAAAATTTAGTATGTTCCATTCAATACAGTTTCCACAAAAAGTTACAATTTGTCAAGAGATATGGAAGGCATGTTCAAAAATAGTGGTCACAGTGTGCAGTCAAATATAGTTTCTTCTGATATACAAGAAATGCAGTTAGTAGCACAAGACTTTTCAGGATCCTACCAATACTCATATCTGATAAGGGTTTTAGAACAGTCTCATCGACTGACATAAACAACTCAAAATCTCGCTCTGTGCCTGGCACATGTAGCTGATATATGTGCGCAGCAACATTTCGTTTAAACTAAGAATATTTAGCCAATATATAGCACCATGAACAGAGGAGCACCTGGAAATTTCTTTGAAACATCTGTATCTTCATAGGGATATGATAGCCAGGTGTCCTCGAGATCTTAGTCCAACCCACTAGATTGATTGATACATCTCAATATGTAAAACCCAATTATCATCTTTTATCGAACTAATGTGTTTATGATGTTCATGTATCATATTGTAACGTCTAATGTATACGCAGTTGTAAATAAATAAATACTTCATTATTGGTGGAACGGATTAATCGCGATAAACAGAATGACAATTGACAAGGTGAGCCACTACTTATATTCCATGACTGTAATAATCATGTTTGGTGATGCTATTTGAATATACAATTTATGAGAAAACGTATAACACTTTAAGCAAGCGCATTCTCTATTCCCAACAAATATCCACAGCATACATTAACCTGAGCAACGCCGGGTAACCCTGCTAGTACATGTATATATACAGATACACACCGACCATGTCTGTTGATAGTGTTCCTACCGGTACTCCTGGGCTCCAAATAAAAGTGCAGGCCAAAATAATAGCGCAGGGGGGAATTCCATTGAAAGTTAAAAAGCAAATGTTGCAGACCCAAATAATAGCACTGGGGAAACTGAGCAAAACATCAACTATATAGTTAAAAAAATATTTTTATAGTACATGTACATGTAGGTCAAGCATAGGAATCAACACAGTATTGTGTCATGTGGTGTTTATTCAATATTTAAATGTTCACATGTATGCCATATACTTGAATATGTACATGCCCAAGAGTATATATGCTCCATAAGTCCCAAACAAGGCATACAGGTAAAGCATTGCAAAATTCATGCCAATCAATCCCACAACCCATCACACACCTGGGGCTTTTGAGACAACTGTCACTTCATGGTAACTTTTCACAGGGATATGTTAGAAACCATGTGTTTTGCACACTAATGATCATCAATATTTATGAGCATTAGAGGTAAAAATAGAAGAAAAAAAAGAGATTTTTGTTTGTTTTTTTTTGGTGAAAATTTGACTTTTTCTCAAAATACCAATAAAAAGTTTAGCAGCCAGGGTCGGCGGGTTATTTTAAGGGTCGGTCGATGTGTGGAAACATAGCATCTTTTTTTTTTTGGCCTTATGATCATGCAGTCTTTTACTGTCAGTAGGACCCAGGATCACAGCACGGTGATATTTGAAGCCAGCTATGTGTATTTTCATAATGAAATAACATTGATGAAGATAGGTACCGGTAGTTATATAATAAGCCATGATAAATTATAAGATAGATGAGAATGGATTTTTTTCATTGACATTTTTTCCCTCGACCGAAACATGACCCACCCCATGGTTTCAATTGTTAAAGGGAGAAATTGTGGACAAAAAAATAAAATATAGAGCTCCCCTCACTTGTATAAGGCTATAACATGTATGCATTATTATATGAATGTGATTGTTTCAATTAATTTTGATGCTGTAATTTGTCTAAAAAATGTTTTTGGAAAAAAATTGCATGACAGCAGATGACAGTGGAAAAAATCTTCATTCGGCGCTCGGAGACACCCACCCACCTGGTCCTTGTATCCAGGATTTGTTTATGACCACCCCCCCCCCCCCCCCTGTTTGAATCCTGATTTATTTCCAAGAGCATTCATGGTTGTGACAGATCTATGGAGTTGCAAGTATGACATCTCCATGAGTGCATTTCTAGAACTTATTTAAAAATTATATGAATCAATTAAAGGTACGGTACTCAATATGATTCGATGGTCCCCATATCATCAGATTCTAACAACATTTTTTTAAATGCCGCTTCAGTTATCAGAATCTATTAATTGCCCAAAAATAATGCTATAGGATTAAAATTTCCCAAAACCTGTTATTTATCAATGTTTTGTTCAATGAAATTTTGCCAGTTGTCAAATATCTGACACAAAAAAGCCACTGGATTTCAGAGTTATCGATTTTCATCTGCTATCTGGTCAGATAAGTTCTTCTCATCGACAGTTTACTGGGCCACTTGAAATTAAAATAATAGATTTCAAACATCGATATCTGATCACTCCTAGCTTTGATGGGTGGGTTCCTGGACTCAAATCAAATATTTTTTACCCCTGAAGCCAAGGAAATAGTAATTTGCGAGCGTTAATTGGGATTGAGTACCTTTAAGACACACATAATCTAATTGGGCTGTCATCAGCTGTCAATTTGTGTACAATGGACAATAGAACCGAGACACAACACTTTTTGATATTCCTGGTCATATATAGTGGGCTTATTATCTTGTTAAATTAATTGTAATGAGTAAATATAGTAAGTTTTGAGAACTTCAAGATAGCTGCCCCAAACTGACCCAAAATAGGACGTTCTAATAGTACTAAACTCATAGCACTCATAGTAGTACTAAACTACAAGATAGGGGACATTCTGTCGCTATGCTGAATCGACCACTACCACATGTTGATTTTGTTTGTAAGGATTTCTTAAGTAAATAAACTATTAACAATTAAGAAAGATAATTTGGATATTGTCATCTTACTAGACTAGATCATCATAGTCAATCCAGAATAGCGAATTTACAACTTTTTGTAACTTACAACTGGAAATTATGTGTGTTGCTTATAACATTTCGCGACGAATACATGGCGATAAAAAGCCACGATTTCAATTCGATTGTATATTTAGCCTATTTTTACTCGTAATGTGGCATTAAAGTAACGTTAATCGAGTTTCATGCTACAAGACCATCTCACTTGTTTTGCCTCCCATTACCTCCATAATTCAAAAATGATCCCGCCATAAATACAGGGCTGTTGTGTGTCCCAATGGACTCAAATTTGAAATCAAAGATGGCTGCTGGCAGCCTTTTTTTTAATCGAATTAAAAAAATTATCGCTCCCATCTTTTGCTCATCCCGAAACTCCATATGAAGTTTGGTAATGAGGGATGTGACTCATCGAGCGAAATTGTTCAAGGACGCCAAATGTGTTATTTGTGTATATTAACTTAAACCAAAAGTAGACTTTGAAAGCACTTTTGGAACTTTATTTATGCATCAAATTCTGAATTTTTGTCCAACTAAAGCCACCGATAGAAACATTCAAAAATGTCTGCACTTTTGTATTGGGACCTTAAAATCCACTATAAACTATAACAACAATGAACAATAAATGAATTTAATGAGGTATGGTCTAATGTCAACAACTTCCTGTGTGAATTTTAAAACAATGGAAACCAGTTCAATACAATGTAAACACTGTATGAAAATATATTTTAAAAAATATATAAAAAAATTAAATAAAAGGAACATGTAATACTTCAATTTGTATACCTTATACAATAACAAAAAATCTAACTTTACTCATATTCGTCAGCTATATTCATTTATATTGTGACCACACCAAGCAGGGGGTTGGCGGATTTGCTTCGGAAGAAATTATGGGTAGAACCAAGTGGAATTGTTTTCAGTTTTGGATACCCAGATATGGAGCCCATATCTGCCAGTAAGTCTGCCTCAGCATCACATATTTAATAGAGGTTATCACGATGAAGTGTCGATACATACCTGCCTGGAACCACTGCTGAGGCTGATAATCAAGTGATGTATCGACACATGGCATGATGAACTATTTCTTATTGAAAATGTCGATGCAAAAGTGGCGATTCGGTTTAAACTGTTCAATTTGTCTCACTGCAGAATTTAAATGCAAAAATGGCACATTGCTATTATTACATATAAAGCAAGTAGTTTATTATAATTGAAGTAAAGTTATCTGATATATTACGCACATTTGAAGCATTTGTATTCTGAATTATCGACAGTATTTTATTGAACCTCGTGATCGCAGTTTGTTATAACGAATCTGAGGTCTGTATAGGTATGTCTGTATTGTCCTGTATACGGGGCATTGTAAGATAGATTTACAGAGCATTTAAATTCTCAGGTGAGACAAAGCGTACAGTTTAAAACTGAAACACCACTTTCACATTGCAATGTTCGATAAGAAATAGCTCATGTTTTAATTCTATTTTGTTCAATGTTCTGAGGGTCTGATCATAAGATAAATGTGTTATGACCACAATATGTCAATACGTGGATCGATTATCAGCCTCGAAGGTGGTTCCTGGTAGGTATCACGCTCATCCATTGGATGCCGGAACCACCATCTCGGCTGATAATCCGAGCCTTGTATTGACATTTAGTGGTGATAACCTCTTTGTATCTCACATAATGATACGGTAAATAATAACAATATACCATGTGTGAATATTAATTCCAATACCCGGATGATTAACTCATTCAGTGCCATATTTCCTCATATTCGACCTGTGCCCCAGCTTTCCTATAGCTGTGTTTTATTCTGTAACTTTGATCAGTTGGATATAAAAGCACAATGTATACATTAAAACCAAAATCAGTTGGCCCGTCATATATTTTACATCTCGGAAAGACCACTATATATAGCAATGAGATCTTGTGCAAACAATTGTGGGTGTCAATGGCAATGCCAAAATATTCTATTATTATTTAATAGCAGTAAATGTTACCGAATTATATCATCACAATTAGCTGAAAGTAACATATAATATCCATTAGCATGTTAGCTGCCAACTGATAAAATGTGAATGTACACATGAAGCCAGAGTATACATTGTTGTATATATCTTGATACCACCTCTTTCATTCTTTGTAAATGTATGTATCGTCATGGTTATGGAGTAGCCGATTCATATGATTAAATATGACTTTAACATTATAATTTGAATGTATCATAACGGATATTAATCTTTTTTTTATATTAAAGGTACTCAATTCGATCAGAGGGTCCAATATTACTATTTCTTTGGCTTTGGGGGTAAAAAATAATTGATTCGAGGAACCTACCAATCAACGCTCAGGGTGATCAGATATCGATATTTGAAGTTTCGTTATTTCTATTCTTTCTGTCTCAGAACACAGTCAAAATTGCGTTATTATTACTACTTGATTTTAGAGTTATCCATCCTTGTCTGTTTGAATAGTGTTTTGGTGTACACATCTCGAGCAGATTTCGAAGTTAAGGGCAATTATTAGTACTCATCTCGAGAAAATAACAAATTTCAAAAATCAGTATCTAATAACTCTGAGCTTTGATGGGTGGGTTCCTCGACTCATATCTATTTTTTTCTAATCAATTTAATTAGGTATGCGTGAACTTATTTTTTTAGTCTAATATACAAAAACAAGAGATAATATTTGGTGAAGATGTCCAAAAGTAATAATGAAAACGAAATATGTAGCCTAACAGAAGGGCCTAAATATTATTTTGTGTATAATTGTGTAATCTTAGGTCCAAATATACATGTTCATGTGCAATAAAAATTGGTCAAATCAGGACATGCTCTAATTTTCAAATGCTGCATTCAAATTGCATTTGATGACGGCGCACATAACCAAACATTGTATGCACGAATGAAGAAATTTCAAAGCCTAAACACTTCCAATATATACAATTTTGGTTGGCAAACTACAGACAGAGGATTCAAACCCTGACTGACTAGGCTCGATCCGATCCCAAAAAGTTGCTTAGAAATTATCAGCTACAACTGTAAAATGCTTTAAGATTCGCAACGATGTTAATGTAAGAAGAATAGATTGCTGTGTATGAGAATGTGTCATGGTGGAAGTGATAGTACTGGAGGTGGTACATGTCAGAATCTACGCTAACCTATTATGGACAATTATCTGTTTCATAATTTTGGGCCCATAATTTGGATTTCCTATTTTAGAACCCCCATGTCGATGTGTCCCCTATAAAGCAAATTGTAGTTTTCCATCATAATCTATCAAATTGTGTAGTCTGAACCATGAGCACCAACCACATATTAACCCAGCAATATTGTACACATTACTTATAAATATTAACCTTCAGTCAATATGAATTTTTTTCGTTTAATTTAAAATTTGTATATGGATATTCATTTATAGCGATTATTTAAGAGTAAGTTCACACGACATTTTCTACATACCTAAAGAAAAAAACTTACGTCTAAGTTCACACTGCTGCGATTTTAAGCCGAATATCTATATGGATAAATGCGTACTGAAGAGTTAACCAAGCCATTTTCACTGCTAAAATAAAAAAATTATATCGCCCATAGAGCTGCGTTCTTGACGTGAGCGTGCACAGTACAAACACCCCGGTTGAATTGTTATGTATACGTATGTATAAACAAAATTAGTGTGAACTTACGCTAAGTCAGAACCACCTGAACGCCTATCTATCATTTAATAAAACCGATATGGCAGATGTTTTGTTTTTCAATTTTGAATGTCAAGGACACTGATTTCAGCCTGGCAACACATTTTTTCGTAATCATTGACATCGAGTTATGATTGTAATCGTGGGTGCTTGTCTTTCACCCAAATCTGCCACTATAGAGGTACATGTATCTTATTTTTTAGATATTTCTTCTAGACTAAACCAAAACCATATGACTCTACCACAATTTTTAGCATTTCAGCAGTAAAGTCATCAAAATTCTGTAAGCGTTCCAAACTGCGGAATGTCACAGCTGGCGCACAAGTGTTTATGGTTGAATGACGTCCATCCGGCACATGATCAAACTCCAGTCTGCCTTTTGTCAAGCTTTTCGGAATATTAGTACATCCTAAAAAACTTTGCAATACCCTTCCAATATTAATGCTTGAAGGTATCTTGATGGAATCATCGTCCAGGTAAGGGTCAATAATGACACTGGAAATTTTGCTTTCTGAAAAAGAAAATTAATGAAATAGAGTGTGAGTAGAAAGACTTAAGACTGTAACGATTATTGATTTTTATAACTAATATTAACTGCATGAGGACTATTTCATCCCACGGTGTTTTGGGGCTGTTGTTTGACTGCTTCCTAAATTCAGCTCACATGAATCCACCAAAATAGGTTGGTACGAGGGATCTAAATTTCAAGTCGACCCTGCACTCTCAAGCCTGTACTGACCTGGGTCGAGGCCCTGAGGGTCTATATGTTTTTATCAGCTGAAAAAAGCAAATGTGCTTATACTGGGATGGGACTCTTTGGAAAACAAATATCGATAAAATAATCAGCCGATAAAGTAGTATAAGTGAAGTGAGAAAAACTGAGAGAATAGAATAATAACAGGTAAAAGTAAGTATATTTATCTTTATTGCTTCAACTAAATGTGAATAAATAAAGATATATACATGTACTGTTATTGCATGTACATTGTCCAATCTCTTGTGTTATATCCCCCAAAACGATGTAGTTCTTAGTTTCATTTTGTGTTAAAATTCCCTGTGAGCACTGAATGGATATCAAATCAAGGAGTTAGATTATCCCCCTTCCGGAATTAACTTCTTCCTTATGCAAATTGATGCAGCTAACAATCACTAGTGAGCCACAGAATTGACAGAAATATTTTAGACCAGAATATATAGTATTATATTTCCCACGCATGTGTACAGCTGTCAATATTTAGCATACCAGTGTGTAAGAACTCACGTGTCTGGTATGTAACTGAGGTAATTAAGCTTCAGAGAACTATTGTTTGCATTTAAAATGTTACTGTACCAACTTTCATTTAGCCATCATTTAATTTTTAAAAATGAGAGGCCTATCACGATCGGCAGATGTTTAACCCATACCTTGGCGATAGCGATTAGCTATAACTGATAATTGTTCAAAGATATGATCACAGTAATACATATATCAGTACCTAAATTAAAATCAAAAGGTCAAATAATTTGTCTTAAGAAGGGGTTAAAGTAATTGTGGTCGGGGAGGAGTCGTTTTATATCTCATAACTCTGTCCCTATTCACACAAGGACCTCTCACTGTGAGATCCAATTGTTTAGCCATTAATAAATTTGACAGATAGGATAAACAATTATCCAGCCAGCAGGTTGTTCATCTTTACCTTCATACAACCACCCCCTAGAGCTATGTAACATATGTCATCACTCAATTAATAACAGATTTTGCTTGGAATGACATCTATTAAAGGTATTCTCATACTCTGGATATTGGATGTTCACATGGCAATTAATTGATATCATTATATTACATGCAACTATTGCAATAAAATCTTCACATTTTCAATACAGGACATCACACCTTATTAATGGAATACAACTAAAACAAATTAGTGTCAATGACAAAATATTTTTTTGAATTAAATAATTTTTTAATTATTATAAAAGTTTTTTAATATTTGTTTATGTTAACTCATTACCACTCTGACCGCAGCTGACTACAACCCCCAGGTTACTTTGACATTGTGATGTTAAAAACTCAGCGCACCTTGCCACGGCGACGTAATTTACGTCCCATTTCCTCAGAGATTTTGAAGTTTTAGTCGGCTTTAGCATGTTTTTACCTTAGTTCTGTGATCGCTGTCATTCTAATATAATGTTCTGATTGGATAGAATATACTTCAACCGCATACTGCATGTAAAATCAAAACAATCATGATGATTAATGGAGAAAGCCACGAAAATTTGGTTTTTACTTTTATTAAATAAAAAGGTGTCAAAAGGTGCTTCTGAGGAAACGACGTAAGGTGACAAAAGGTGCTTCTGAGGAAATGACGTAAGGTGACAAAATGTGCTTCTGAGGAAATGTCGTAAGGTGTCAAAAGGTGCTTCTGAGTGGTAATGAGTTAAATTGAGCGAGGAAATTCAATCTAAAAAAATATTAAAAAATCCAAATTTAAAATTTAAAAAAAAGAAAGAAGGGTCATAACTCCTTTAAAATAAATCGGATCAAACCCATATTCAAAATCGAACTGTATTTTGGGATGAGAAACCTATATACAAAATTTGGTTCCGATCAAATAGAAAATGTTAGAGTTATCGCATTATACCTAAAGTGTCTGACAGACAGACAGATATAGATGGACGGACAGGCGAGTGGTCAATCCGGACATTGACGCTATGTGTACCATACTATGGTATAGGTACACATAAAAAGTTTTATCTCATGCAGAGTACAGGAAAAATACATCAAACCTGGTGTGCCCCTTTAATTTTTCAATTCACATATGTAATCAATTGAAATCAATGTCGAAAAAGCTTTCCATTAATATATAGATAAAACAAACTAGACCTACAGTACTAAAAGTGTTATGAACAATTATTTTGTTCCCATAGACTGATACAGAGCTCTCAAGTTTTTAAAACTTTGAAAACCAAAGTTGTCTTCCCATGCAACCAACAACATTCCAATGGTAATGCTATTAAACAATGAAACCAGATTATGCCTTTAAGATGAAATTTAAATAACCATGCATATAAAATATAATAGTATAAACATTCCACCTATGATATGGCCAGAGATACTTATAGAGTATAAAGTATATCTGATACAGCCAACACATCTCCTAGCAGTTAATTAACTCAATACAAGAGAGAACCAACTTCATGGTATTGTAACTGGATACTATCTCTGTGTGAGAAGACAACTTCATAGCATCCTGAACCTGATTTATTAGATACTATCTAGACAGTGCCACCTGTGTATCTTTGATATATTTTAGCAATGAATAAAATAATCAAAGGGCCATAACTCCAGTAAAAAATACCGGATCAAACCCATATTCGAACTCAATCTGTATTTTGAGTTGAGAAACTCACATACAAAATTTGGTTCCTATCAGTTGAAAAATTGTTGATTTATCGAAGCATTCATGAATTCTATGTCAAAGGGCCATAACTCCATTAAAAAATATCGAATCAAACCCATATTCGAACTCGATATGTATTTTGGGTTGAGCAACTCACATACCAAATTTGGTTATGGTCAGATAATTTCTTTTTGAGTTATGGCAGCATGCATAAATTCTAAGTTGAAAAAGGGCCATAACTCCGTAAAAAAAAACTCGGATCAAACCCATATTCGAACTCGATTTGTATTTGGTGCTGAGAAATTCATATAAAAAATTTGGTTCCGATCAGATAGAAAATATTTCAGTTATCGCACCATGCGTAAAGTGTCTACAGACAGACAGACAGACGGACGGACGGACGGACTAACGACGAGTGGTCAATCCGGGCAACGACACTATGTTTACCATACTATGGTATGGGTAAACATAACAATAAATTTCACATATATATATATAACATTGGCGACCATGCAAGGTGACTAATTATTGAACAATAGATTAAGAATGTAATTAATTTTACCACACATGGTGACCACGTTGGTCACACAACATATTCAACCCGTGTTTATCAGAGGGGAGATTTTCGTCGGATCAGTTTGTCAGCCTGAGGTGACCTTGACCTTGAAACGGGTACCCACAAATGACCTTGGGCGACATCTCGGTCGTCAGCAGTGACATCGAATTGAAATTTGTTATGTATGGTCAACTCGGGACAGGGAATATTTTTGTCGAGTTATTTTGTTCACCCAACATGCAAATAAAAGCATGCTGTTGGCGTGCCTGTATGGGGTTACCTTGAAAAAAAATTTGATGGATCGACCAAAGCCATGGGACCAATCCCGCCAGTGGCAGGCTAATCTGCTAGTATTATATAAATAACATTTAAAACATAAATATTTATACATGACATGACTTGTTGCTCAGTCTGTAAGTTTTCACTTTTCCTTTTTTCATGGCGTTAATGTTTGTCTCTCTGTCAGCTGTCAACAAACTTTGAGTGAATACTTACTGTTGCTGAAAAAGTTTCTTGGGGTGGGCCTAAACAGGGATATACCCCTGTGCATGGTATTTGGCCAAAACATATGGGTGGGCATAAACACAAGCAAGGGTTTTGAGTCGGGTCAGTACGATATGTTTTGCAAAACAATAAGGCAAAGAAAAATCAATGGGTTTGGTTTGCATTATTTTACTACACCCCATAGCCTAACCTTAGAATAGATTGAAGAACTTACTTTCTACTTTTTTTAGGAATCTGTCTAGGTTGTATACAACCTTTTGCTCCAAGACCTTTTCCGAATCTGCCTTAGAAAACTGAGGTTGAAAAAATTCCATGATTTCTATGGCAGTGGCCTCGTTTATAGCACAAAAGAAGCCAAGTGCTTCTTCCGGGTGCTCTTTTAATAGTTGAAGCACTCCATTTGACTCGAGACCTAAAACAAATTAAACAATACAAGCGTATATTTTATTACTGTGAATTAGTACAGGATATGCTATTAAAAACAGTTTTTAGCTTAACTTTAAGCTATTGTAATCATGCGACATCTGTATGTCTGTTAATATTTTGGCCAAGCCAATTCAAACAAGATATTCGCTATTCTCATTACAGCCCTAACAATCAGCCATTTTGAAAACAAGGTCTAAACCAAACACCTCTTTAAACAGAACGAAGTGTCAGGTCTGAAGTACAATTGGTTTAGATTTACTCTACATTATGAATGCATGTATGCATGCAGACCCATGTGTAGGATAACTTTCTTCTGTATGATCATCAGTCAGATTTATCAAACCTGTTTTAACTTTAAAGTGCTTTTAGCAACAGGACAGAATGAAAGTGTCAATGACACTGTAGCTTAACTTGCTCTAAATGTATAATTACTGACAAAACATGCATGCCTGACCATGCCAATGTTAACTTCCTTGATGCCTACAGAGTACAACAAGAACATCCATGGAACAGCAAGCCAATGTTAACATCCTTGATGCCGGCAGACAACATTAACTGCCATTAAGACAAAACATGAGAATATAACCTTCTAGATACTTGGATTACCTGCAGATGACAACATTAGCTTCAATAGCAAAGTGTATCATGCTCTCAATAGCTTAACTTGGCTTCGTCAAGTTAAGCTAAAAATTATAACCTGTGTAAAATGTAATAAACCAAACTGTGTGGACTGCTGTTCGGTTTCGGATGGATGGGCGCGAATAATCCTCTAAGCTGTTTATATTGAGTCTTTTTGGTGATGATGTTTCATGGTACACATATTTTGGCCTTTTCGCTGGATGGCGTTTGTATCAATTAAAATAGAGCGATATATTATTTTATATGTATTGTTTATTAAATATACCTATGCAGCTATGCTAAACTATTAAAACATGATGAAATTACTTCCACTGCACCTACATTGTACTTTGTAACCAATGAGTCAAATGTCATTTTTGAAAAGCACACTTGAAATGTCTGGCAGATGTGTCTTTTGAACAGTACACCTTATATTATAAATATTAGGATGCGAATGAGACGAATTGTACACCTGCGGTGTCAATGTATATACTATTCGACAACAGCAAGTAGAACATTTATACCTTGACACTATTACACCACTAGGTAAAGACCCACGACGGTCCACACATTTGGGTTATTAAATTTTACACAGGTTATAATTTTCCCGTCCTGTTTCTAACGTTTTAATGTTAAAACAGGTTTGGTAAATCTGACTCTGTCAGGGCTGGCCTTCTAGAAAATCCAGGAGTGCAACAATTGCCCTCCTCAAGTGGCCGAGGCATGCAATTACCCTCCTCATTAATTATATATATTTCCTTGATAAAAAGATAAATGGTCTCACTCAAAATACATATGGCACATGATATATATCTATAATAGTAATAGTATATAATACAAGTATGTAGATGTTACATTAATTGAATAAACATTATGTCTACACACATGGAGTCCATCTTCGAAGCTCAAGTAAGTGGAAAAAGTGATGTGCAACATTTGTACTGCATGTGTACCCAATCCAATATAAATGGATTCATTTCAGCAGACATTGACTGTGACATTTGCCCTCTACCAAACATGATCAATCATTAGGGAGCTATTTTCAGAAAGAAATGAGCTTACAATATTGACAGTGTTTATATAATTAAAAATAACAAATATTTCTCTTTATATTCAATAATATTGGGAAAGCTTGAAGTTGCAACAGTGCACATTGTTACAAATATACATTCAAAATGTTAATGTAAAAGTAAGGCTTCATTAGTAAAGCCAGACAACAAATTGTCAAAACAGGGTGCAACAAATTGCCCTCTTCGATTTTTTTCCCGGCTGGCAGTAGGCGTGCAGCGCGCTGCATGCCTGTAGAATGCCAGCCCTGCTCTGTTGTGAACATTGTGCTCAGTGTACAAAATGGCATTGGTGTGCAAAAGTAATTGTCAATTTCCCCTTTTTGTTTATTTACTTGAAACAGGGAAATTGTATGTGTAAAAAGGCCTCTCATGAGAATGAACCTGTCTAATATAACTGAATATGCCAGAATATAAAATCAATGAATGTGATTGTGGTTTGCAGATGTCCTATCCAAAGATTATTGTTCTAAAATGTTGTTATTCATCAGTCCAACACATCTACTGGACGGGGTGAATGTCTCAATGGTGATAAATGTGCCTGAGCGACGTATTGAAACATAAAAAAATCCTGCTTATATGTGCATACGCGACAAAAATATATGCCCACTCCAAAAATAAAAGTAACATTTTTATACCTTTTATAAATTGGCTGAGTGGTCCCATGACCCTGTAGAGGATGTAGTGTGCTTTGATTGCTGTGATTGCATAACCGGCATTGGCTGTTGTCAATTTTTTGTTGAAGCCTGTGACTTCTATTACTGACATTACGGATGAAAACACATCATCAATGTTATCATCTTTAGCCTCTTGTATCTGAAATATGAAAGAAATAGAGGTTCCAAAATGGTTAGAATCCTATCTGATAAAGAAGATACATGTAGACAATAGTGGGGAACAAAATTTATCTCTGTTGACATCAATTATAACCCTAGCAAAAGTTGTTGTTGCATTATGTCTGGGCTCCTAAAAAGTTCAAGATTTTAAATAAGAGCGGTCGGGTTAGCGCAAACAATTGTCTTGATTAAATTGAGTGTCAGCAACTGTGTCAGCTTCCTTCCAGCAGAAAGTGCAGTAGACAAGACAGTCAATGACTGGAGACGCTCACCTACTTTAAATAAGAGCGGTCGGGTTAGCGCAAACAATTGTCTTGATTAAATTGAGTGTCAGCAACTGTGTCAGCTTCCTTCCAGCAGAAAGTGCAGTAGACAAGACAGTCAATGACTGGAGACGCTCACCTACTGTAAAGACTGAGAGGAAAGGGACTTTGAAGACAGTCAGTACTTGTCAAAATAACTTAAGACTAGTAGTTCTAAACAGGGACATACATGTAGCTGGGAATTTGCTGATGAGCCGGGCTCTTCACCTTAAAATCTTTAAGAGCACACTATTGTAAAATCGCCAACCCCCTTTAAACCAAAATAATCTTAACCATACCACAGCCTAAGTTCACAAAATTCCTTTTGCACATCCCTCTTATGTTGAAATTTTACAACTGAGACCGGTGCTTCAAGCTCTAAATTTTTTGGGAATTTCCAACCTGACATCTTCCATAAAGTTAAAAGTTGTGGCCCATTTTGGTATAACAGTTTAACATGAAGTAGGCATATGTGGACTGTTGATTTAAAAACATACTGGTTGGAAAATAAAATCAAACTATGAGAACTATTCTAACTTATTTTTGGTGTGAAAATCTAATCTACAACTAATGTATCAGAAATAAAATTTTCAAGAGGAATATATATATATTATTATACCAGTAGCGTACAGCATAGATACAGGTAGTGTGGGTGGGGCAGAGCTAAATCTCTTACGTCTGCCCCTATTTGAACAAACATGAATCCCCATCTCTCATATCTATTCATCTAATAATTTTAAACAGCCGCTTTTAAGAGTTGAAGTTAAGTGATTTTCCAAAAAGGGCCCCATTGGTACAGATCTAAACATGCCACACAAGGACCCTGCATACACAAATAAAGCTGAATAGACTTGATGGTTCTTGAGAAGTAATAGTTGTTAGTATTACTATGGAGGGAAAACGTTATGGCCCTGGCATCCCTCCTATTCGACCTGATGAACTTATTTGAACAAATCTGAATGTGAGTCACATACAGGTAGGGAATTCATATACATCTTGAGAAGAAAACAATTGTTGATGGATGGATGGACAGAACAATAGATGGAAGGACACTCTGACAGACCAACAGTTTTAATCCAATATACCCCCCCTTTTTGTCCATAATCAGGTATAATGAGTTCACATATATAAGTGGTTAAGAAAATAATATTGGAATTGGAGTGTGTCTGAGGTCCCAAAAGTGTGAATGTGGTGATGCTATTCTGTAAGATGGGCTACCATCACCAAATTCACCATCTGGGAACCCAATTTTACTTAGTCCTCAACTGCTATGGGAGACCTAGGGACAGATAGAAGTTCTTGGATGGATGGACAGAACAATGTATGGAAGGACACTCTGACAGACCCACAGTTTTAATCCAATATACCCCCTTTTTTGTCCATTATCAGGTATAGTGAGTTCACAACTGCTATGGAAGACCTAGGGACAGATAGAAGTTCTCCGGCTGAAGTTGGTGACGTATGACAGTATGCACACCCATTTGACACCTCAATTATGCATTTTAGAATCTGAACAGACGGGAAAAAACTTCTAAAAAGCTGCTAAAATGTCAATTTGAGACTCTAGATACTTCCCAGAAGATGAGGCCTAAGCAGAATGAGGTCATTAGAGGGTGTATTTGGTGATGCTAGCCTATCGTGCTGGGTAGCATAATTAAATTCAACCTCTGGGAGTCTCATTCTATAAATGCCAGACGCATTTAATTAAAGCTTAGAGAAAAGGAATTTAATCTGATATTAATGACCAGTGTATTGTAAACAATGATGGTGCTACATTGAAAACTTTAGAAAACAAATGTTCAACACTATTAATCTCATTTAAATTATGAATGACATGAATATACACTCTCCTGGGGACTCTGCCTATAGCCACAGCAGTTCTGTTCTATTTATCTGGCACTGTTTAATAAACAACCTGTGTCATGTCTATCAATTCTTATCCTTGTGGTTCAGGGATGGCTTGTAGTGAGAATGCAAGGATATTTAAAGCCCCACCCACAATTGACCCAGTGACCTGATTTGAACAAATCTGAACCACAGTCACCCAAGGTACCCTCATACCAAATATGAACCCATTCGGCCTGACGACTTCAGAAAAGAAGTCGTTTTAAAAATTACTATGGGGAAAAATAGTTATGGTCCTGACATCAAAACTCTTTTGACTTGGTGACCACATTTGAACAAATCTGAATGCCAGTCACCTAGGGAACATCCACACCACATATGAACCCATTCGGTCTAATGGTTCCAGAGGAGATGTTTAAAAAAATTTGATGGACAGACGGATGGACGGACGGATGGATGGACGGACGAGGAGTAATGACTATAGCTCCACCAAATACTTTGTCTCAGGTGAGCTAAAAAAGACAATGATGTTCGGCTAAATACAGGCCAACATTTCTGAGAGTTAATTTTGAATATTGAGAATGAACTCCAAAATATATAGTCTGTGATCCATTTTTTAAAAGACTCTTATTTTTCTATTTCGTTGCACCCCCTCGCAACAGAAAGATGTCCAAACGTCAGGGGGGGATTTTTTTAAAGAGACGAGACGTGAGGTGGGGGGGGGGGGGGTGGGTGGTAGTTATGGGCGGTTAACCGAGAAAACAACTCGGTTTCGGTTTTTGACAATAAACCGAAAACCGACCGACGCGATTCTGCTCAAACCGACATTACGTTTTTTTTTAATATGTTTATTTTTCACTTAAATCAACTTATTATACCTCCCCAGGTACTTATTAGTTGATATTGTTATCAAATTATCGGCCTCTCTGATCAATATTATATCGGAATGTGTCCATTTCGTCTCAGATATGTGTTGTTATAATATCGTAGGCGACTGCATGTTTTTGTTCTTTTTCAAAACATGGCCGAACAAAATAACGAACAGGGTTCAACAAAAAGCCCTGTTTGGAGTTATTTTACGCGTCTAACTGGAGACGACTCCAAAAAATGTCGCTGCTTAATATGTCATAAAAACGTCGTATCAGAGCATGCAAATACCAGCAACCTGGTCAAACAGTCAAAAACTAAACCAAGTAAATGGTATGAACACTTTGATCGTCTGGACATTCCGATGTGACGTAATCTGGGCAAACCATGTGCAGCTTGTAAACTATGTCGCAACATCAATCACAGACATCAAAGCGATCACACCGCAGTCATTGAATGTGGGTCAATCATGCACGTGTCAATAATTGTTACACAGTCAGGTCAAGGACGCCCACTGTTTGTGAATTTGCTGTTTGCTGTTGAATTCTCAGATACTATAATGCATATAATATGATAAATATGTTTTAAACATGTCAGAAAGGGATGAACATTGAACAGTGAAGATGGGGGTGTTTATTTTTTAAATAAATTGTATCATCTTTATGATCTTATCACATTGGATTAATTTTGCGTCGGCATTTTGTCCCGTTGTTTACCGGTGATCGCAGTTCCTTCCTCAAATATTCAACGTTATTGGGACATTATTGACTCTAATTACGGTTACTTTGAAAGTATATACTCAAATTGTATGTATTTCAGTATAATATTTCACTATCTAGTAAAAAAAAAACGAAAACCGAACCGAAACCGAGGTTTTTTCTCCCAAAAAAAACGAAACCGAATGTAAAAAATCAAAACCGCCCATCTCTAGTGGGTGGGTGGGTACCCAAGGCCGGAAACAGTTTTTGACCACCTTTTTTGCTTCTTTTTTTTCATTGACATATTTATATGTTGTGGCTTGTTGCAATATGAGAAGCACTAATACATTCAATATTGTTATAATTACCCCTGGCCCATAAGTTGATTTAAAATGGAAAAATAGTTAATATTGTGGGGGTTGGTCCCAAACTTTTCATTGATTTTTTTTGCGAGGATTTTTTTTTTATTGTGTCTGTTTAGCTTACTTGGCAGTTTTTATATTGAAAATTGTCTAGTTCGCGGTGTAGTTCAATGAAAAAAATACTTCAGATAGCCCTAGGGTAGGGTGAACTTAATGCAATCTGTTAATATCAGCTAACAACTCATGACAGAATATTACAATAATTCTTATACTTCATGACAGTCTTTACTCATACAGTTAGTTGATGCATGAGTGTAATGTATGAAATAAGTATTTGTATCAGTGTTTGAATACTAAAATTTATTTTTAAATATACTTTTGTCAATTAATTATTTGAATTGTCAAATTATTTGTTTCAGTGTTGTGAAATAAAGTTTTAATAACATTTATTGAAAAAATAAAAATATAACCTTCCTTGGACACTCTTCTGAAAAGTATACAAATATTATTTAAATAGATGTGAAGAGGGGCCAGGACACATTACAGTTTTGTTCACATTGCATATGTATGTAAATCATACTTAATATCTAATTCAGGCTAATTTGAAAATTATCAAAGAAGAAAAAATTAATTTACTTAATTATTGTATATTTATAAGATGATGTGCATGCAAGGTGGTCTAGTTTGAAGGCACACATAAAGGTCATGTACAGATTGTGTGTGAATTCCTTATTGCACATGAACTCCATCCAGTACATGACCGAAGTTCAGCACTGTTTGCCTAAATGAATCTCAGTAATATATTTGAGAGTAATAAGTGACAGTACTACAGGTATTGGAAAACTATTTTGACCATCCGCGTTCAAACTCAAAGGGTTAAACACTATTTTAGGTCTAGTCCTAAGTCGTAATGCGAGGTCGGGTCAGTGGTCATGCAGGCATACATAAAAGCTAATTTTAATGCTGGTTCATATGCACATTTTCCTTTTTGCTATTACTATAGGCTCTAGGCCTACTAGTTGATGCTGGTTTATGTCTGAAAAAAAAGTTAAATTTAATTTTGTGTAATTTTTTAGTCTATTATAGGCCCTAACACTGGCCCTAGTTATTTTTTGTTGTCATTCCAGGGGATTCAACATATTTTTCATCTACTCACACAGATGAATAAGCTGGGTTATAAATTTACCAATATAGTTACATCATATTCCACCTTTGCTGATTATCGCATAATTATCAGCCAAGAAAATATTTGTCTTGCACATGTTTTAAACAGGAAGTAACATTTAATTTGGTCTTTCAAAGAAGGGACCAATATAGAGTGGTAGGTCGTTTTTACAGAGGGGTTTTGGGGTGGGTGTCTAAAATTTTATGAAAAAAAAATGCAAGAAAGGGTGGGTGGGGGTGTAAAAAAAATAACAATATAAAAAAAAAAAAACCCATGTCTCGCATTTTTTTTATGAACCCCCCTCCCCCTCCCCCTGCAAACGTTTAAAAAAATGTGTATATATACCCCTGCCCTCTGTAATAAAATGTGATGTAATTCCTCATAAGTATCAGGATATCATGTGAAAGGTTTTCATTTCCGGGACATCATTCATGGTGATTATGATTTAGTATATATAGCAGTATCAGATTCGATAGTCTTTCTGGAGGAAGATATGCCATCTTCTTCGTTATAGTAAATAATATGGCAAATATTGGTATTATTTTAGCAACATTTCAAAAATGTGATGTCATGTAAAAATTGGTCTAAATCCGACAGTATTTGGTATAGCAGCAATGTTCAGGTCTTAAAACGGCACATGTATATGTTCCATGCGATACATTAACATTGATTCAGTATTATGTGTAAATTTTGGGTCACCATGAAAATATTCTACCCCTACCCCTATTTTTTGCAGTTTAATTGATTTTTCGAAAAAAAATTCACTTGGGTAATAAACTATTTTAAAGTTGTATACACACAATTAAAATAACAATCTGGATACAATTTAAGTCTTTACTTCGAAGAAAAGTGACAATATTCATAAAAATGTCTGAATTTTGTGTTTTTTGAAATTTTTTAGTCTTTTCTCACTTTTTGGTCAAAAGTCAGTTTTTAAATGCCAAATATAGTGAAATGAGTCAGATTCAATGTATTTCATATAATATTACTAGTATAGAACTAGAATTTAACAACATATTGATTAATTAAGGCAAATATAATCAATACTACCATTGGTATCGACATGGTATCATTCTCTTTTAACACGTGAATGTATTGAATTGAATTTCAGTAATTATATGATGAGCTTTCGCTTGCGATTATATAAGTCTGTTATATAATACCATTGGATCATTGCTAATTTGGAGACATCAAGTTAATATGTTCTGGTTTATTTATAATGCCATGAATTATATTATGCACTTAATTTGAATCAGTTTCAGTGTTTTCACCCCTAAAGAGAAGGAATTAAATTCCGTTTCCAGGACTATTCCATGAGTATATAACAAATTCACGATATTTCAAGGAGCATTATGCAGGAATGGGGAGGAATGAATAATGGACCCATTGTGATGGGCATGATCCAGGCCCAAAGCTAAAGTTCTAAAATTAACCGAATTAGTGGTGATAGTGCAATATATGGTGCAATATATGCCGAAGGCAGACCTGAGGTTCGAATCATCTAATGGGATTACAGGAGAATTATGCTTATAATCCACTGTCGTTTTGGGGAATCTGATGTGTCGCAGAGAGTTTTTTTTAATTCACGGTCCTAAGAGCGATTCTCGGAGCACCATGCAGGGACCTTATGTAAGACTTATCAAGTACCTAAAATCAGGCATTTTCTACAATGACAGTAAGTTTCAAATCTGACTAATATAATGATAAAAGGTCAGGAGACCACATGTCCCCCAAAAAAGTGGCAAGTAGATGCCGCTTTGTTGAAGAAATTAAAAAAAAATGTTGATATTTTCTAAGTTGAAAAGGGTTAATAACTCAGTAAAAAAAAATGATTTTTCAGTCATCTATATACATGTTGCACATCTTCAATATATGGGCAACAATATTCTGAAGTTTCAAATCTCTGGGATGAAATCTGTAGGAGGAGATGATTACACCATGAAGATACTCAAAAGTGTGACGGACGGACGAACGGACGGACGGACAAAAAACTAAATAAACTGCAAAAAATAGGGGTAGGGGTAGAATATTTTTATGGTGACCCGAAATTTATACATAAAACTGGATCAGTGTTAATGTTTCAAATGGAATATAGACATGCACAGTTTTTAAGACCTTAATATTACTATTATATAGATGCAATCGGATTTAGAACAATTTACATGACATAACATTTTTTTAAATGTTGCTGAAATAATACTAATATTTGCCATATTATTCACTATAACGAAGAAGATGGCATATCTTCCTCCAGAGAGACTATCGAATCTGATACTGCTATATATATACTAAATCATAATCACCATGAATGATGTCCCGGAAATGAAAACCTTTCACATGATATCCTGATACTTATGAGGAATTACATCACATTTTATTACAGAGGGCAGCAGAATTAAGGGACATAACTTATCAAATTTTATCGGACCTGGCCGGTTTTCGAACTCGACCGAGATATTCTTGGGAGACACCTATATACCAAATTTCAATCAAATCGGATAACGTTTGTTGAAGTTATCGCGCTAACGAGCTGAAAATTCGTGAAAAATGACTAATTAAGGGCCATAACTCTATCAAATTTTATCGGACCAGGCCGGTTTTCGAACTCGCCCGAGATATTCTTGGGAGACACCTATATCCCAAATTTCAATCGAATCATATAACGTTTGTTGAAGTTGTTGCGCTAATAAGCCTAAAATCAGTGAAAAATGGCAAAGGGCCATAACTCTGTAATAAATCTGCAGACGAACCCGATTTTTTTTCTGCAGCTTACGTACATGGATATGTACTCACACACCAATTTTTTTTTTTCGTCAATAAACGGTTGAGTTATAAGCAAAACACGCCGCCCGCCCACCGTCCCTCATAAAACTATAAGTCGAGTTTTGGAAAAAAACTCGACTAAAAAGTATGCTTCAAATCACATATAACATACCAGATTGATGGCACTTAAGGCATCCCCAGGTAGGTCCTTCTCAACATCACTTAACTCTGGTTCTTTCCCGGTAAGTATATATGTCGCAACATGTTTGTTTAAACATCTTGGGCCAGGGTGCCCACTTACAATGGCCTTGGCCACAGCTTTGCCAACCAACAGATAGTGTTGTTTTTCCAGGAGATGCGAGTCCACAGAAAATGTGTTGGAATCAAATACTGGCGAAGTGTTAAAGAAAATGGTGAAGAATTCTCGTAGAAGTCCTCCTACATCTATTCCTTCTTCCCCGATAAAATTTATTCTCATTGGCAATTTCCAATCATCTTCATCAGCATCTTCAAAAGTCTCCATTGCGGTTGTTAAAAACTGCGATCGAATTATGCGCAGCATCCAGGTTTGATTTCCAAGTGCTGCCTTTAGATTTATATCATCCAGTGTTTGTTGCAGGTTTCTGAAATGTTTTAAGCCAATATTAAAACCACATATAGCAGTGAGATGTTGTGTCACATCACATTATGAATATAAGGTGGAATTATTATTTTTAAAAGACAATTTGGTACACATCCCTCCCAATTGATGAAAATCATGTAAAATCTCCAAAAGAATGTGTTATTAGAATTTCAAATTCACAATTAAAAACCCAGAATCACAACACACTACTTTTCTGTGCACATTGACATGTAGATGGGAATGAGTGATTTTTGACACTCCAATATAAACAATATAGTCCATGTGCAACTGTATAGACGTCATAGCAATGCTCCAATGTAAAGGATTGCCATCTACATGTGAATGTACACAGCAAATTTCATAATGTACGATGGCAATAGCTTATATTGACTATGTCAATTTAAAGGGGCATTCCGCACTGGGAGGGGTAAATATGGGATATATAGCATAGGGTCCAGCGAATTGGATATTTTGATCGAATCGAATTTCGAATCGAATTCACGAAATCGAATCGAATCTAGAATCGACTATCGGATCGAATCATATATGTGTGTTGCTTCTCAATTAGGCATGTTTTGTTAACGATTTGTGAAACGTTCTATGAACTACATGCATGAAGTTCCATCACAACTTATGTGGCGATGAACCGTTGTTTGAGATACTATTAACTTCGATTTTTAATTGTCGAGAAAAAAAAACAAATTAAAACGTCCATGCTGCCATCACAACAATTAATATATTACCACTAAACGGATTATCGGAACTAAAATCACGCAAAATTTATATAGTCTGCATGTACATGCAAAATTGCAATTCGGCATTCGGAAACACTCGTTGTTATAAACTTGAAGACGCAACAACAGTCGCAGGGTAGATGATTCCATAGATGGGTAGTTGTCCCAGATGCTTGCGTTTTATACACCATGTTGCATTCATCACACGTGTAAGTCCCTGCACTGCCTGAAGCTTTATCATGTTTAAAGGTACTCAATCCGAACAGAGGGTCCCCATCTCAACAGATTCCAACAACAACAATCCGATCAGAGGGTCCTATATTACTATTTCTTTGGCTTTGGGGGTAAAAAATATTTGATTCGAGTCGAGGAACACATCAAACAAAGCTCATAGTTATTAGATATTGATTTTTGAAATTTGTTATTTACTCGAGATGAGTACTAATAATTTTTGAAATTTGTTATTTACTCGAGATGAGTACTAATAATTGCCTTCAACTGCCGTAATCTGCTCGGGATGTGTACACCAAAATCTATTCAAACAGACAAGGATGGATAACTCTAAAATCAAGTGGTAATAATAACGCAATTTTGACTGAGTTCTGGGCCAGAAAGTATTCCGATAATGAAAAATAATAGATTTCTAAAATCGATATCTAACAAATCTGAGCTTTGATGGGTGACTTCCTCGACTCGAATCAAATATTTTTGACCCCCAAAGCCAAAGAAATAGTAATTGAGAGGAGTTTTATCGGATTGAGTACCTTTAAAATAAACATGAATGACTGTCGACATTTTGTCCAGTGTAAACGAAAGCTCCGAAACTGAAAGACAACTTCAAAAGAAAACACCGCCAAAATGCTCTTTTCAACACCGGGAACACGTGTTGTTTACAGTCTCAACAATATTACATAACGCGGAAACTGAGACGGATAGTAGGCCTGTAACGATTCATCGCAATTTCGATGCATCGCGATTCGTCATTCACGATTCTATACGCGATTCATTTGACTGTAATTTCGATACACTACGATACAGTTCCGCTATTATCATGCAGTTACCATACAAAGTCAATCGGGTCCCCTCGTTCGTTTCCGTAAGCTGTGAATGCTTACGAAGTGTTATCGGAAGTAAATCTGTAAATTTCGTTTGTTTCTGTGAGCTCGCACTTTGACCTTTGACACAAACGTTGGCAGAAGTGAAATGACTGACCTCCGTAACCTAGCCACAGACTGTAAGCCATGCTCTGATTGGTTTAATTTGATGAACTGCTGTGATTTCAACCAATCAAATACTAGTATATTGGATATATCGTCTGCGGCAAAACAACAACACGTGGGCCGTGGAAAGATGTCTGCTCAAAGCTTAAAACTTGTCAATCCGCCAGCGGCCTACAGGTCGAAAGTCTGGCAGTATTTCGGTTTTGGGACGTACACCGTTGAAGAGGATGGATGCATTAAGACATACAGAACTAAAACGATATATCCAAATTATGTTCGACGGCAACCTCTTACATAAGTTACAAGACTGGTGTTACGACCAACATGTCGCACCATTTGAAAAGACATCATTCTAGACTAAATACTTGACGAACTCAACCATCAGGTCAGCTGCGTCTCCAAGATGTGTATTCTAAATTGGCTAAGACTGAGTTGTGACTATTAAATGTCACATTGTTGTGTTGAATTACTGTTGATTAAAATATAAAATGAATTTAAAAAATAAGACTTGAATCACTGTTGCATGAGTTTCGGATTGAAAATTAGCTTTTCTGACAATATACTCAGATATAACTATGAGCATAATAAAAAGTAGTGTATAAGAGCCCAGCTGCCCAGCGACATTTCGTCATGTGCCATTATTAGGCATATAGTTTAATGGTGCATGGCGAACTGTCGCTGGGTGCTTACACTACTTGTCAATAGTTATATCTGAGTATATTGTCAGAAAAGCTCATTTTCAGTCAGAAACTCCAGCAACTGACCGCCAACTGTGAAAAGATATACTGTTCACTAAAATTAGTATAGTTCATTTTTCTACGATAACATCTGAGAGTTGTGCAAATTTGGAGTGTTGAACTTGAATAACTATTTACTTGTGGGATCAAATTTTGCGTATCGCGATACGTATCGTATCGTTGGCCCCGTATCGCGATACGTATCGTATCGTGACCAAGCGTATCGTTACAGGCCTAACGGATAGACGATGGATAACGCTATCGGTTGCTCAGTCTCATAGCAACCGATAGCTACACGCGTCGTCGGTCCATCGGCAATCTCCGAGCTTTTGCTACCATTATAAAGCTATAATTCCCGTCGTATTTAGTCGTCCTATAGTGGCTAATTGCTGGCTATAATTATATTTAATAGCATGCGAACATCCGCGATGTAGAATAAGAATTATTAGGTGTATATATACATAATTTTCTGGAATTAAATGCCACAAAAACAGCTAAGATCGACATGTGTACTTGTCCGTAAACAGCTTACGTTTCCGTCAAAGTATATTCGAAATTTCGAGTTGGCAATTTCGACTCGAATTCGAATCGAATTTGACTTTCGAATCGAATCTCGAATATTCGCAGGAGCCTAATATAGCATTATATACCATTGGAAATGTCTTCAAATGAAAACTACACATAAACCTACATCTTTATTGTGTGAAATATACCATGATCTATAACCGCGACAAAAGTTATCAAACTACAAAGAATTATCTTTCTGCCAAACGCTGCCATTGTTGATAAGCACGTGATTTCACCTAGAGTCAGATGATTTATTAATACAGTGCGAAACGCTCTTTATTAGCTTCGCAATACATAATATATAAGCACTAGCACGAAACGCTCTTTATGATCCCACATTCTATTAGAGCTTATCTGGACGGTTCCACCGTATAATTTTTATATGTTCTGAGGTGATGAATTTTAAACGCATATCATGCGATATCTTGGTTATTTTACAGAACATGGACACGTGAAGCATATTTTTCTTAATATTTTTAGCGACTTAACCGTTCCAAAGGAGTTCATTTTTTGTGTTGAGTGTGGAATGCCCTTTTAAGCTAATAAAATGGAGACCATCAAGAATATATTTCAATGATGAAATTCACAGTAGTCCGTTAAAATCCTATTTTGGCCACATAATTTAAAAATTTCATGAAGTGGTTTCTACATACCTCTCTTTAGTCACTGTCTCCAAGTCGATTTCTCCACAACCTGAGGCATGTGATGCCAAAATATTTGTCGGATAATCATCTCCACATACTGGGCAGGCTGCTAATACTTCTATGGTGTTCCTATATTCAATGAATAAAACATTTCCAATCAAATTGTATGGTCTAAATACTACACGTAAATATAATTATGTATATATAACATCATAAAAGAATTGAATTTGTACACGTGAATCATTGTCAATTAGTTTAACTTAGTTTAAACACAATTTATTTGCTCGGATTTCATGACATTTTCAGCAGCTAAGGCTGTATCATGTCGACATAAGCAGTGGAGGAAAGAATTAATGACAATATAGGCTAGCTCAAATTGATGGGATTAGATTCAGAATTTTGATATATTTGACAGAAAGAATCTACTAATATGAAAGTGCCAATGGCACTGGCTCAACTTGATGTTCTCATTGGCTCATTGCATTAGCAAGTTTCGAGAACATCTGTTCATAAATGCAAGCTGTAGGGTGTGCCTAAGAAATTCAAGATGGCTGCCATGGCTGTCTTTTTGGATTTTGAAATGGACTCAAAATAGGACATTCTCATCTACTCATGGTACTAAGTAATTCTAGCAAGTTTCAAGAAATTCTGTTCATAAATATGAAGTGTAGGGTATGCCGAAGCCAAAAGTTGATGCCGGAAGACGGACGGACGCCAACTGACGGTTATAGCTCATCTTAACTTTGTCAAGTTGAGCTAAAACAAAAAAAAGATTCATAAACAACTGAGAAAAAACTGAGCAAAACAAAATTGTGTCAACAATTAAAAATAGTATAAGAGAAGGTTTGGCTCCATGAGAAGGCGAAGCCTGAACTTTGTTACAGAGACCCACTGCCATAACCACACGAAAAAACTTTGATACAAGAAAACCATAGTCAGAAATGGTTACGCACTCCAGATCATATTAATACGATATACTATAGCGAATGTAATCATCAATCAATAAAGTATATATACCTGATGTAAATTGTAATTCAAAAACATTTTCAGAGGTGTCTATTAAAAAAGTTTGATAGCATTTATTAGAGGCATCTATAAGTATTTGGAATCTGTTCACCTAATTGCATATTAATGATGCTAAGATACGCCCATTAGCGCGGTGTGATATGAGTATTTATAATAAATACATGTTTATGTTTAAATACCGATATATTGCTGTTGAATATGAAGTGACAATATGGTGTCTACATATATACTCGTATTGCAATTGTAATTAAAAACTTTAATGTTAAATTTTAATGTTCCTTCATAATCGAGATAGTTATGTATCCAGTTATGAGTCCACGTGGTAGACAATTGATCATAGTTCTGTCGGATACATGAGGTGGGATGTGGCCAAACAATGTGTAATATGTATTATTTATGTAGAAACAATGTCCACGTTGCGTTAGCTGAACAATTACCATTGAATGTCATGGAAGTCACTCTGACTGCACACATAAAATACCTAGTGTACAGGAAGAGGAATCTTGCGCTAAGATGAGATATGATGCCCTGAAATTCTATAGTACCCCTGTAATGTTTAAAGCAGGTGAACAAGTTTAGCAGACTATTCCGAGTCCATATAAACATTTAAGCTGGAAATAAAGTTCCTCTATCTTTGTAACCAGTTAAAAACTGAATGTACCAGTAATGGTAGATTTTACTTACGAACATGATGTTGATGATCTCGCTATATCTTCATCCATCAAGATCTCATCATCATCAGCCTATTGAATCAAGGTTCAGAGAAATTACTACATGTATAATTGATATTACAAAATACAGCATAAAAACATTCCAGGCATGCAGCTAAACATAGGATCAAGTTTAGCTTTTTGCCATATTTGTTACCCACCACTCCAAATGTCCAAAATTGGTTCTGTTTTTCAAATTCTTTTCCATTAATTTTGTAGCATAAACAAACTTTTTCAGAGTAAATCCCATTTTAAAATGTTCAAAAGCTAGTTGAATGTTGTTTTAACAATATTTTTGTACATTTTAATTCCCATGGACGTAAAAATACTGGGTTTATCTCAGATTGTCTAAATGTAGGTATTAAAAAGCTAAATGCCCACATTTATCATCCAACCATCATGAAATTATCCATAGGCATCAAGGAGGTCAACGTTGGCTAGTAGTACTAATATAAATGATTATCTCATGCGATTATTAGTGCTGAAACGGTTGACCTATTTTTGTAGCCGGTTAACCGCGACGTGTAACCGGATCATAACCGGTTATCCGCTATTTTCAACCTATGACTTTACACTGATTATTTACACCATAATATGTACCAATATATCAGTATAATTTGATTTATTAACTGTATGGCACACTCGTGTAATGTTTACACAGACATAGCTTCTATTAAACGAATGTAAATCACCAAACACGAACGTCACAAAGCCACGTGTTGACAACTTGGCAGATGACACAGTGAACTAAAACTCAGTTTTTATAAATAGACGTGTCATGCTTGACCTGTTTGTACTGCAGTTGCGACTGCTACCTGACTTGTTATCGTTCTCGTCTTGGGAAGAATATTGTGTGACCTATATACATGTTCGTACATGCAAATATCAGCAGTGTTTTTTTTATTGCCATTATAGCGTTTGCGGGACTGGCCGATTATTAGGTCATGTGACTCAGGTATTCTAACTGCTGGGTGTTCTTTGGCAATTTGAGATTGATAGGATCATGACTGACATCGATAAACACAATTATGAAGATTGTGAACTTTATGTAGTTAACAAATGAAAATTAAAAAAACAGCTGAAAACAGTGTTTTCTGTTATAAGACAATTAATCAAATATGCTGAGAATTTATAGTCATTAGTAGGATGCAAATAAGTCCGACTGCACGGAAACACCACTTAAGTGATTCGAGTTCATTTGAACTTCATCGACTGAGATTACTCAAACTCAGTAATGTTAGAAGTATAGACCGAGCGTATGTAAATAGGGTTGGTTCTCAGAGTTTGCATTCTGCCCATTTCTCTTTGAAATGTGCCCAGGCATCTGATTTACTCATTTCTTGGGTATCTGTCTGCAAGTAGTGAGTCGGAGAGTAGAATTAAGTCAAATGATCACGCCGTACTGCAGTGAAAACGATTGTATTGATCTTTGCCGATGACCAGGTGGTGTCAGTGCACGTGTTTTACCGGACATCGGAATATCAAAGATGACGTCATGCATCTTTGATGTTTAGCCGCCAATGCCAGACTATGTAATCTACCATTAATGGAAGACTTTTGATCTGAAGGACCTGAACACGATAGTTTTTATCAGTGGCATTGCATGTGTGTATTACATAGCGGTTAACCGGTTGATCGTAGTTCAACCGGTTGCCGACGGTAGCCGGTTGCCAACCGGTTATCAGGATATCCGCTTCAGCACTAGCGATTATATGAATCTGTCCTCATGAACGATTTCATGGATGTTACTCTGACATCATGTTAGTTGAAATAGTGACATAATCCATGAACTTGACCTGATATTTTAAATGATTCAGACGTGTGTGTGACCACCCACTTCAAACCCTTAATATCAACAGATCTGTAATCATGATCATGTTTAATTGTCAGTATTTCACCAATTTTAATTTGGGGTAAATACAGATCTGGACTTACAATGACTGGTAAATTTACCTGCTAGTCGGAGTGTCTTATAATGAAACATTGGCATGCTTTGTCATGGAAGTTAACGTTGTCATCAGCAGGCATCAAGTACATTTATAACAAGACATAATTTGTTTTTAGCACAGCGATCCTCACTATCTTCTGATGAAAGACAATGTGCCCAAGAAGTTAAAAATGGCTGTCAGCATCATTTTGGATTTCGGAGAATCAGAACGGACTCAAAATAGGACGTTCTCATCTACTCATGGTACTAAGTAATCCTGGCAAGTTTCGAGACAATCTGTTAATAAATGCAACATGTAGGGTGTGCCAAAACCAAAGGTTGACACCGCACGGACAGATGGACAGATGCCAACTGACAGCGATAGCTCATCTTCAATTTGTCAAGTTGAGCTAAAATAGCCATATATGTAATTTATTGTGATGCAGTAACTATATTTTTAAATGTTTAGTAACATATTTGAGAAAATGGGAAATTCATTAACATTTAAGTGGAACAAAGCCTGATTATTAGCGGCTGGTCTCTATCAATGTCCCATCCAAACATTGAACAGACCTGCTCAATTGAGTTTGTGTCTACAATTTCCTTTCCAATTTTTTTTAATTTACATTTGGGCAAATTTTTTTTGTATTACATGTAGCTGTTTTACGGATCCGCCGACCCGAAAATTCATCACAGTGTGCATTGTTGCAACTTCAAGCTTTTCAAATATTATTGAATGTAATATTAGGTCAATATCAAACTCAATAAAATATTTTCATCTCCTAACAATAGAAAACTTGTATGGTAGGTATGTAAACCCATGCTAACTTCGGTTTATATGGCATTCATTCAATGATAGCCCTCTCATTCTTTCATGGCAACATTGATTTCGGCCATATCCACCATAGCATCCTACCAAAATTTTGCTGAAACAGCAGGAAACAGAAGAAAAAATAATTCTCGAGCGAATTTAATTTTTTATTTCTTTACCTCCTCCGACCCTACGTTCTGAACAAAATTATCCGTAAAACAACTAATAAAAAAAACTGCCTTGTGACAGTCGGAAACGCAATAAAACGGAATCCAGGTATGAACTAAAATTTAATGTAGAGACAAATAAACGTTATAATTTGCTGTGTGAGGTCCTAGTGATAAAATTTGCCACTTTTCTGAGGCAACCGATAAATTACCCAAATTATTGATGATTATATTATCAATGTGAATGTGTCCAACTGTTTTGATGGTCACATGATAACATTGACATTCAGGTCATTTTTCAATAACAAGACCATGCATTTAATGATTATGACACATTACTAGTATTGGCTTTGAACCAAAGCTGACATGTTATGTTATGTCTAATTTGAAAAATGATGCCTATAAAATTCATCCACATGTACTTGAAAAAAGTTTGGTGAACTGAAAATGGCCCAAATGACAACCACGTTGAGCTAACATTTGGCTGATGTGTAAAAACATGGAAAAAACATACAGCAGGAAACTTTTGGCTTCAACAGCAAGTTTTATTGTTGATTTAAGCTTCTTACAATTTTATGAGCTCCTCAATTTTGAAATGACCTGCCCACTTCAGTTTGTGTAGGTCATTGTGTACCATTTGTGTACCATTTAAAAAACTATAATGAGGCTTGAGTGGAACGGACTGCTTTGGACCTAGTCATGTTCAAACAACTCTGATATGCGGGTAAGCTACCCATCAGAGTCTTGATTTGTCATCTGTTAAAAGTACAGTACATTGGCTTTAGTTATAATAAATGATAAAATGCATATCTAGTGTGTATTACCTTGGTATCATCTTTACGCCAATCTATTCTTGATATAAATATCCTCGTGATTGATTAGGTGACAGCAATTATATTAAACAATCACATTAAAAGATGTTTTTTAAGTGAAACGCATGAAAACAATTTTTTCTATTTTAATCCAGTCCGCCGTATTGTACAGTTGTGATATGGGGTCGATGTTCGTGTCACATACACGCCTGAGTGATTCAACATGTGAGATCAATTGTGGATTATAGTACGGAGTCACTTATTTCGGACAACAGCATGAGAAAAAAAACCTTTACAATTGCTGCGATAATCCGCTTACCTGCCAATCATTCGTTGACCTAATATGGGGTTAGAGATCAAGCACGTTGACTTCCTGATTACGATGATTTGTGTTTTTCAAAACGAGAGATAATAGAGAGTTTGCGATTTCAAACCGGTATGGGTACGGGTACAGGTAGCTACCCGTACCGGTACACGTTTTGTAATCACAAACTTTTTATGGGTAGAATTCATCACATCGACAGGTAATGTATGGAGAGCTAACTGCAACAAAAAATATATTATAATATAGATAGATTGTTATTCGCATTCGCTTTATTGGCCGATGTTATTCTTACCGTTATGGATTGTTGGACATTTTCATTTATATTAAACAGAAATGGGCCTCATGATAATCAGTTGCTTTCATTAAGGATGAGGTGGCAGTTGGATGGGGTTGGTGATTTTCTATCACTCATCTTGATAACATTTTTAACAATTGGATTCCACATGTCATATATCGATCGACTGTTGACTGTACATCGGTTAGAATTTTCAGACATAGAAAATAGATTATGATAGCTCAAATATAAAATTACGTTATATAGTTAAATTTTTCCCAACCAATATTCGGTGTAAAATGTACTCTTTTAGCCTCAGGGTCTAATAATATCCAACATGTACTTTCAGTCAGATATAAGACCGAATGTGTACCATATTTTATTTGAGGAATATTTAGTCATATTAAAGCCACATGGTGGTTTGCGCTCCAAAATGCAAATAATAGTATTAGCTTTTGAATTCTTCCCGGTATCGAAGTAGGTCGATAAATATCTTAACTACCTTTCTACAAGCATTCTGTAACCCAAAAAAGACGCATAGAAGTATTGAAAAATGCAAATGTGAACAAGGTGTTAAAACAGCCATTTGCACGACATGGAACAGAAAGGAGCGCTCTGTGCTATTCTATTCCTGATATGGTAGCAATAAAGAGCGTTTGTCTGACTTGGAGCGAACAATTTACAATGACTGGAAAATTTCTGTGACTTTGGCAAATATTTTCAAAGCATATCAAGTCGGCATACCAATCTCTTGTATTTATCGACGTATTGTGTCCAACCCTCCAAATTATGTAGTTTCGAATGAGCCGTTTAAGAAAACATTAATTTGGTTTGGAATTTTTTCAACAGATCGAAGGGTCGGAGCAAGGGAATATTTATCGCAAGAATAGGGATTTATTTTGGTAGCTAAACCAAGAGGTATAGGTTGAAAAGTTAAACATGGTAATGATAACTAGGGTCCTGCGAATATTCGATATTCGATTCGATTCGAAAGTCAAATTCGATTCGAGTCAAAATTTTGAATATATATGGATGAAATTATTAGCTGCTTATGAACACGTACACACATCGATCTTAGCTGTTTCTCTGCCATTTAATTCCCTAAAATTATGAATATGTGCGCTTTATAATTCTTATTGTACATCACGAATGTACGCATGCTATTAAATATATTTAATTAGCCACCAGATTAGGACCACTAAATACGTCTGAATTCTAGCTTTGAACATGGTTGCTAAAAGCTCTGAAATCGCCGTTGGACCGACGACGAACGTAAATTATAATAACTATACGACTGAGCAACTGCTAGCGTTACCCGCCGACTGTCTATCTCAGGTTCCGCATTATTTGTATGTGACATCGTTGATGATGTAAACTTCACGTGTTTCAGGGGTCGAAAAGTGCATGTTGGTGGAGTTTTCTTTTGAAGTTGACTGTCAGTTTCGGAGCGTTCCTTTGGCACTTGATAATAAGTTGTCCGTTATTCATGTTTATTTTAAACATGATAAGCTTCTCAGGCAGTGCAAGAACTTACACGTGTGACGAATACAACATGGTGTATAAATCGCAAGCATCTGGGACAACGACCCATCTATATATGGAATCATCAGTTCCAGAAGCACCCAGTACTACATAAACAGGCTACCCTGCGATTGTTGTTGCATCTTAATGTTTACAACAACGGGTGTTTCCGAATGCCCATTTACAATTTTGCATGTACATGCAAACTGTACAAACTTTGCGTGATTTTAGTTCTGATAGGCCGGTTATATATTAATCGATGTGTCGTCCGCATGGACATTTTGATCTGTTTTTTTTCTTCTCGACAATAATAAATTGAAGTTAATAGTATCGCGATCGACTGTTGATCGCCACTTAAGTTATGATGGAACTTCATGGAAGTTCATAGAACGTTTCAAACATCATCTAATCATTGGCAAAACATGCCTAATTGAGAATGCAACACACAAGTATAATTCGATTCGATATTCGATTCGAATTCTTCAATTCGATTCGATCAAAATCTCCAATTCGCAGGACCCTAATGATAACATGTGTTACAGGCACGTGACAACAGGTGTGTCTGACACCCCCCCCCCCCCCCAAATCTGGTCAAATATTCAACAGTTTGAAATTTGATATATCTGACACATTTGTTGAAAATTTCACACCAACAATGGGTTAAAATTGTTCTTGTAGTTTAATTTTCCAACAATTTATTAGTGGAGAATTTGTAGTTTTTAGACCAACATTTCCATATTTATTTTTGGTAATACATTTGAACTGAAATATGGTTCAAGGGGGTGTAGTTAGAAGGTGGACATCCCTCCTAACGCAGAGATAATCTATAGCCACGTCCCTGCAATGGGTAGAGAATGCATCTATAGCACCATCTACTCACTCTATTAACCACAACCTGTAACTAATGCAGTGAACAACGTTATAGTGAAAAGATCGGCCTTCCGTATATATCTAACTGCTGGAAGCCGCTTCAATAGTTTGAACATAAAACCTGGCTTAAAATGACAACTTTATAAATGATGTTTGCCCATGAAATCTTGCAATATATAGGTTAACGCATAGCTGACTTGAATTTCATGTAATTCATGAACCTATAAGGGAGAAAATTGTAGCGATATGTTATCGGTCAATGGGACAGATCTATCCATTCCAAATCGCTATGGCTTTATGAGCTCCATTGAAAGTACGCAAGTGACCGTGACGATGTTCACCGATTTACCCGTACCCGTCGGACAGGTATCGCAAACTCACTAATATTTGTTTTATCACTTTGACATTCAAATTATAGTGTTATTGTATCGTTATTTTCGCAGCTTCCTGGCCAATCACAAGGATTATGTTCTCAACAATATATATGTATGGATACTTTTGTCAGGTAGTACGTATTCAATAATTATGAGCTTCCATGTAATTTAAATGTCAGTATTTTGTCAGTTAATTCTGATCTTTATAGAAGGGTCCACTACCAACTCTATAGAGTTGGTATTACTAACTAACTTTGGCCCAGTCCAGGCAAGGATGCCCGGCAGGAACTTCCTAGACTGGACTGTCTTGACAGTGAACCGGACCACCTAGGGTGGTCACTGGTCCGCATCGCAAATCCCTGTGCTCTACTATCGGAAACTCATGCATGCAATGTTCAGTGAGATTAATTTTTATAGGAAATATACTCTTATTTACCTGCACGATTTTGCAGACCTGAATGTGTTCTCTAAGAGAACACATTGGTACTTTTAGATGACATTTGAAGCATTCTTCTTTAATATCATCATCATGATCTGGATTCCCCTGTAATTAAGAATACCGGTATAGTCATGCAGGTATAAGTTTGATCTTTTCATTCCTGACTGGATTCAGCTATTCAGTTCCAAAAACTGTAACTCGTTGGATAGTATTTATAACATCATAATGTCACGAGTGAGTTTAACATAAATTGTGATCATGTGTTTTGTTTTAACTTGGACTCGTCTTGGAATTCGTTCGAAACACGACATGCATGTTTAATTGTGTACATGTATTCATCTCTATTTTAATGAAACTTTGAGGTCCTTGATTCATTCATGGAATAAATGAAATATCAGTAATATCAGAAATTTACAATCGTCAATCGGTAAGTTATTTTCTAGAAATTATTGATCTCTGATATAAACTTATTATTCGACACTGTATATGCGGACATGACATTAATTAAACAATGAGACGTCCATGTCCGTCATTTTAATAAAAATAATAATTTTCAGAATATTGTAATTTTGTAATGTTTATCTATAGTAACACAGTATCTTTATTCAACGCATAGCAACAACATAGTGGTATTTTATTTTAAAATGAATAACCCAAGCCACATTTATTTAAAGGTACTCAATCCGAACAGAGGGTCCCCATCTCAACAGATTCCAACAACAACAATCCGATCAGAGGGTCCTATATTACTATTTCTTTGGCTTTGGGGGTAAAAAATATTTGATTCGAGTCGAGGAACCCATCAAACAAAGCTCAGAGTTATTAGATATTGATTTTTGACATTTGTTATTTACTCGAGATGAGTACTAATAATTGCCTTCAACTGTTGTAATCTGTTCGGGATGTGTACACTAAAATCTATTCAAACAGACAAGGATGGATAACTCTAAAATCAAGTGGTAATAATAACGCAATTTTGACTGAGTTCTGGGCCAGAAAGTATTCCGATAATGAAAAATAATAGATTTCTAAAATCGATATCTAACAAATCTGAGCTTTGATGGGTGACTTCCTCGACTCGAATCAAATATTTTTGACCCCCAAAGCCAAAGAAATAGTAATTGAGAGGAGTTTTATCGGATTGAGTACCTTTAAAATAAACATGAATGACTGTCGACATTTTGTCCAGTGTAAACGAAAGCTCCGAAACTGAAAGACAACTTCAAAAGAAAACACCGCCAAAATGCTCTTTTCAACACCGGGAACACGTGTTGTTTACAGTCTCAACAATATTACATAACGCGGAAACTGAGACGGATAGTAGGCCTGTAACGATTCATCGCAATTTCGATGCATCGCGATTCGTCATTCACGATTCTATACGCGATTCATTTGACTGTAATTTCGATACACTACGATACAGTTCCGCTATTATCATGCAGTTACCATACAAAGTCAATCGGGTCCCCTCGTTCGTTTCCGTAAGCTGTGAATGCTTACGAAGTGTTATCGGAAGTAAATCTGTAAATTTCGTTTGTTTCTGTGAGCTCGCACTTTGACCTTTGACACAAACGTTGGCAGAAGTGAAATGACTGACCTCCGTAACCTAGCCACAGACTGTAAGCCATGCTCTGATTGGTTTAATTTGATGAACTGCTGTGATTTCAACCAATCAAATACTAGTATATTGGATATATCGTCTGCGGCAAAACAACAACACGTGGGCCGTGGAAAGATGTCTGCTCAAAGCTTAAAACTTGTCAATCCGCCAGCGGCCTACAGGTCGAAAGTCTGGCAGTATTTCGGTTTTGGGACGTACACCGTTGAAGAGGATGGATGCATTAAGACAGACAGAACTAAAACGATATATCCAAATTATGTTCGACGGCAACCTCTTACATAAGTTACAAGACTGGTGTTACGACCAACATGTCGCACCATTTGAAAAGACATCATTCTAGACTAAATACTTGACGAACTCAACCCCAGCGAGCCCATCTAGCGTTCCCAAATCATCAGGTCAGCTGCGTCTCCAAGATGTGTATTCTAAATTGGCTAAGACTGAGTTGTGACTATTAAATGTCACATTGTTGTGTTGAATTACTGTTGATTAAAATATAAAATGAATTTAAAAAATAAGACTTGAATCACTGTTGCATGAGTTTCGGATTGAAAATTAGCTTTTCTGACAATATACTCAGATATAACTATGAGCATAATAAAAAGTAGTGTATAAGAGCCCAGCTGCCCAGCGACATTTCGTCATGTGCCATTATTAGGCATATAGTTTAATGGTGCATGGCGAACTGTCGCTGGGTGCTTACACTACTTGTCAATAGTTATATCTGAGTATATTGTCAGAAAAGCTCATTTTCAGTCAGAAACTCCAGCAACTGACCGCCAACTGTGAAAAGATATACTGTTCACTAAAATTAGTATAGTTCATTTTTCTACGATAACATCTGAGAGTTGTGCAAATTTGGAGTGTTGAACTTGAATAACTATTTACTTGTGGGATCAAATTTTGCGTATCGCGATACGTATCGTATCGTTGGCCCCGTATCGCGATACGTATCGTATCGTGACCAAGCGTATCGTTACAGGCCTAACGGATAGACGATGGATAACGCTATCGGTTGCTCAGTCTCATAGCAACCGATAGCTACACGCGTCGTCGGTCCATCGGCAATCTCCGAGCTTTTGCTACCATTATAAAGCTATAATTCCCGTCGTATTTAGTCGTCCTATAGTGGCTAATTGCTGGCTATAATTATATTTAATAGCATGCGAACATCCGCGATGTAGAATAAGAATTATTAGGTGTATATATACATAATTTTCTGGAATTAAATGCCACAAAAACAGCTAAGATCGACATGTGTACTTGTCCGTAAACAGCTTACGTTTCCGTCAAAGTATATTCGAAATTTCGAGTTGGCAATTTCGACTCGAATTCGAATCGAATTTGACTTTCGAATCGAATCTCGAATATTCGCAGGAGCCTAATATAGCATTATATACCATTGGAAATGTCTTCAAATGAAAACTACACATAAACCTACATCTTTATTGTGTGAAATATACCATGATCTATAACCGCGACAAAAGTTATCAAACTACAAAGAATTATCTTTCTGCCAAACGCTGCCATTGTTGATAAGCACGTGATTTCACCTAGAGTCAGATGATTTATTAATACAGTGCGAAACGCTCTTTATTAGCTTCGCAATACATAATATATAAGCACTAGCACGAAACGCTCTTTATGATCCCACATTCTATTAGAGCTTATCTGGACGGTTCCACCGTATAATTTTTATATGTTCTGAGGTGATGAATTTTAAACGCATATCATGCGATATCTTGGTTATTTTACAGAACATGGACACGTGAAGCATATTTTTCTTAATATTTTTAGCGACTTAACCGTTCCAAAGGAGTTCATTTTTTGTGTTGAGTGTGGAATGCCCTTTTAAGCTAATAAAATGGAGACCATCAAGAATATATTTCAATGATGAAATTCACAGTAGTCCGTTAAAATCCTATTTTGGCCACATAATTTAAAAATTTCATGAAGTGGTTTCTACATACCTCTCTTTAGTCACTGTCTCCAAGTCGATTTCTCCACAACCTGAGGCATGTGATGCCAAAATATTTGTCGGATAATCATCTCCACATACTGGGCAGGCTGCTAATACTTCTATGGTGTTCCTATATTCAATGAATAAAACATTTCCAATCAAATTGTATGGTCTAAATACTACACGTAAATATAATTATGTATATATAACATCATAAAAGAATTGAATTTGTACACGTGAATCATTGTCAATTAGTTTAACTTAGTTTAAACACAATTTATTTGCTCGGATTTCATGACATTTTCAGCAGCTAAGGCTGTATCATGTCGACATAAGCAGTGGAGGAAAGAATTAATGACAATATAGGCTAGCTCAAATTGATGGGATTAGATTCAGAATTTTGATATATTTGACAGAAAGAATCTACTAATATGAAAGTGCCAATGGCACTGGCTCAACTTGATGTTCTCATTGGCTCATTGCATTAGCAAGTTTCGAGAACATCTGTTCATAAATGCAAGCTGTAGGGTGTGCCTAAGAAATTCAAGATGGCTGCCATGGCTGTCTTTTTGGATTTTGAAATGGACTCAAAATAGGACATTCTCATCTACTCATGGTACTAAGTAATTCTAGCAAGTTTCAAGAAATTCTGTTCATAAATATGAAGTGTAGGGTATGCCGAAGCCAAAAGTTGATGCCGGAAGACGGACGGACGCCAACTGACGGTTATAGCTCATCTTAACTTTGTCAAGTTGAGCTAAAACAAAAAAAAGATTCATAAACAACTGAGAAAAAACTGAGCAAAACAAAATTGTGTCAACAATTAAAAATAGTATAAGAGAAGGTTTGGCTCCATGAGAAGGCGAAGCCTGAACTTTGTTACAGAGACCCACTGCCATAACCACACGAAAAAACTTTGATACAAGAAAACCATAGTCAGAAATGGTTACGCACTCCAGATCATATTAATACGATATACTATAGCGAATGTAATCATCAATCAATAAAGTATATATACCTGATGTAAATTGTAATTCAAAAACATTTTCAGAGGTGTCTATTAAAAAAGTTTGATAGCATTTATTAGAGGCATCTATAAGTATTTGGAATCTGTTCACCTAATTGCATATTAATGATGCTAAGATACGCCCATTAGCGCGGTGTGATATGAGTATTTATAATAAATACATGTTTATGTTTAAATACCGATATATTGCTGTTGAATATGAAGTGACAATATGGTGTCTACATATATACTCGTATTGCAATTGTAATTAAAAACTTTAATGTTAAATTTTAATGTTCCTTCATAATCGAGATAGTTATGTATCCAGTTATGAGTCCACGTGGTAGACAATTGATCATAGTTCTGTCGGATACATGAGGTGGGATGTGGCCAAACAATGTGTAATATGTATTATTTATGTAGAAACAATGTCCACGTTGCGTTAGCTGAACAATTACCATTGAATGTCATGGAAGTCACTCTGACTGCACACATAAAATACCTAGTGTACAGGAAGAGGAATCTTGCGCTAAGATGAGATATGATGCCCTGAAATTCTATAGTACCCCTGTAATGTTTAAAGCAGGTGAACAAGTTTAGCAGACTATTCCGAGTCCATATAAACATTTAAGCTGGAAATAAAGTTCCTCTATCTTTGTAACCAGTTAAAAACTGAATGTACCAGTAATGGTAGATTTTACTTACGAACATGATGTTGATGATCTCGCTATATCTTCATCCATCAAGATCTCATCATCATCAGCCTATTGAATCAAGGTTCAGAGAAATTACTACATGTATAATTGATATTACAAAATACAGCATAAAAACATTCCAGGCATGCAGCTAAACATAGGATCAAGTTTAGCTTTTTGCCATATTTGTTACCCACCACTCCAAATGTCCAAAATTGGTTCTGTTTTTCAAATTCTTTTCCATTAATTTTGTAGCATAAACAAACTTTTTCAGAGTAAATCCCATTTTAAAATGTTCAAAAGCTAGTTGAATGTTGTTTTAACAATATTTTTGTACATTTTAATTCCCATGGACGTAAAAATACTGGGTTTATCTCAGATTGTCTAAATGTAGGTATTAAAAAGCTAAATGCCCACATTTATCATCCAACCATCATGAAATTATCCATAGGCATCAAGGAGGTCAACGTTGGCTAGTAGTACTAATATAAATGATTATCTCATGCGATTATTAGTGCTGAAACGGTTGACCTATTTTTGTAGCCGGTTAACCGCGACGTGTAACCGGATCATAACCGGTTATCCGCTATTTTCAACCTATGACTTTACACTGATTATTTACACCATAATATGTACCAATATATCAGTATAATTTGATTTATTAACTGTATGGCACACTCGTGTAATGTTTACACAGACATAGCTTCTATTAAACGAATGTAAATCACCAAACACGAACGTCACAAAGCCACGTGTTGACAACTTGGCAGATGACACAGTGAACTAAAACTCAGTTTTTATAAATAGACGTGTCATGCTTGACCTGTTTGTACTGCAGTTGCGACTGCTACCTGACTTGTTATCGTTCTCGTCTTGGGAAGAATATTGTGTGACCTATATACATGTTCGTACATGCAAATATCAGCAGTGTTTTTTTTATTGCCATTATAGCGTTTGCGGGACTGGCCGATTATTAGGTCATGTGACTCAGGTATTCTAACTGCTGGGTGTTCTTTGGCAATTTGAGATTGATAGGATCATGACTGACATCGATAAACACAATTATGAAGATTGTGAACTTTATGTAGTTAACAAATGAAAATTAAAAAAACAGCTGAAAACAGTGTTTTCTGTTATAAGACAATTAATCAAATATGCTGAGAATTTATAGTCATTAGTAGGATGCAAATAAGTCCGACTGCACGGAAACACCACTTAAGTGATTCGAGTTCATTTGAACTTCATCGACTGAGATTACTCAAACTCAGTAATGTTAGAAGTATAGACCGAGCGTATGTAAATAGGGTTGGTTCTCAGAGTTTGCATTCTGCCCATTTCTCTTTGAAATGTGCCCAGGCATCTGATTTACTCATTTCTTGGGTATCTGTCTGCAAGTAGTGAGTCGGAGAGTAGAATTAAGTCAAATGATCACGCCGTACTGCAGTGAAAACGATTGTATTGATCTTTGCCGATGACCAGGTGGTGTCAGTGCACGTGTTTTACCGGACATCGGAATATCAAAGATGACGTCATGCATCTTTGATGTTTAGCCGCCAATGCCAGACTATGTAATCTACCATTAATGGAAGACTTTTGATCTGAAGGACCTGAACACGATAGTTTTTATCAGTGGCATTGCATGTGTGTATTACATAGCGGTTAACCGGTTGATCGTAGTTCAACCGGTTGCCGACGGTAGCCGGTTGCCAACCGGTTATCAGGATATCCGCTTCAGCACTAGCGATTATATGAATCTGTCCTCATGAACGATTTCATGGATGTTACTCTGACATCATGTTAGTTGAAATAGTGACATAATCCATGAACTTGACCTGATATTTTAAATGATTCAGACGTGTGTGTGACCACCCACTTCAAACCCTTAATATCAACAGATCTGTAATCATGATCATGTTTAATTGTCAGTATTTCACCAATTTTAATTTGGGGTAAATACAGATCTGGACTTACAATGACTGGTAAATTTACCTGCTAGTCGGAGTGTCTTATAATGAAACATTGGCATGCTTTGTCATGGAAGTTAACGTTGTCATCAGCAGGCATCAAGTACATTTATAACAAGACATAATTTGTTTTTAGCACAGCGATCCTCACTATCTTCTGATGAAAGACAATGTGCCCAAGAAGTTAAAAATGGCTGTCAGCATCATTTTGGATTTCGGAGAATCAGAACGGACTCAAAATAGGACGTTCTCATCTACTCATGGTACTAAGTAATCCTGGCAAGTTTCGAGACAATCTGTTAATAAATGCAACATGTAGGGTGTGCCAAAACCAAAGGTTGACACCGCACGGACAGATGGACAGATGCCAACTGACAGCGATAGCTCATCTTCAATTTGTCAAGTTGAGCTAAAATAGCCATATATGTAATTTATTGTGATGCAGTAACTATATTTTTAAATGTTTAGTAACATATTTGAGAAAATGGGAAATTCATTAACATTTAAGTGGAACAAAGCCTGATTATTAGCGGCTGGTCTCTATCAATGTCCCATCCAAACATTGAACAGACCTGCTCAATTGAGTTTGTGTCTACAATTTCCTTTCCAATTTTTTTTAATTTACATTTGGGCAAATTTTTTTTGTATTACATGTAGCTGTTTTACGGATCCGCCGACCCGAAAATTCATCACAGTGTGCATTGTTGCAACTTCAAGCTTTTCAAATATTATTGAATGTAATATTAGGTCAATATCAAACTCAATAAAATATTTTCATCTCCTAACAATAGAAAACTTGTATGGTAGGTATGTAAACCCATGCTAACTTCGGTTTATATGGCATTCATTCAATGATAGCCCTCTCATTCTTTCATGGCAACATTGATTTCGGCCATATCCACCATAGCATCCTACCAAAATTTTGCTGAAACAGCAGGAAACAGAAGAAAAAATAATTCTCGAGCGAATTTAATTTTTTATTTCTTTACCTCCTCCGACCCTACGTTCTGAACAAAATTATCCGTAAAACAACTAATAAAAAAAACTGCCTTGTGACAGTCGGAAACGCAATAAAACGGAATCCAGGTATGAACTAAAATTTAATGTAGAGACAAATAAACGTTATAATTTGCTGTGTGAGGTCCTAGTGATAAAATTTGCCACTTTTCTGAGGCAACCGATAAATTACCCAAATTATTGATGATTATATTATCAATGTGAATGTGTCCAACTGTTTTGATGGTCACATGATAACATTGACATTCAGGTCATTTTTCAATAACAAGACCATGCATTTAATGATTATGACACATTACTAGTATTGGCTTTGAACCAAAGCTGACATGTTATGTTATGTCTAATTTGAAAAATGATGCCTATAAAATTCATCCACATGTACTTGAAAAAAGTTTGGTGAACTGAAAATGGCCCAAATGACAACCACGTTGAGCTAACATTTGGCTGATGTGTAAAAACATGGAAAAAACATACAGCAGGAAACTTTTGGCTTCAACAGCAAGTTTTATTGTTGATTTAAGCTTCTTACAATTTTATGAGCTCCTCAATTTTGAAATGACCTGCCCACTTCAGTTTGTGTAGGTCATTGTGTACCATTTGTGTACCATTTAAAAAACTATAATGAGGCTTGAGTGGAACGGACTGCTTTGGACCTAGTCATGTTCAAACAACTCTGATATGCGGGTAAGCTACCCATCAGAGTCTTGATTTGTCATCTGTTAAAAGTACAGTACATTGGCTTTAGTTATAATAAATGATAAAATGCATATCTAGTGTGTATTACCTTGGTATCATCTTTACGCCAATCTATTCTTGATATAAATATCCTCGTGATTGATTAGGTGACAGCAATTATATTAAACAATCACATTAAAAGATGTTTTTTAAGTGAAACGCATGAAAACAATTTTTTCTATTTTAATCCAGTCCGCCGTATTGTACAGTTGTGATATGGGGTCGATGTTCGTGTCACATACACGCCTGAGTGATTCAACATGTGAGATCAATTGTGGATTATAGTACGGAGTCACTTATTTCGGACAACAGCATGAGAAAAAAAACCTTTACAATTGCTGCGATAATCCGCTTACCTGCCAATCATTCGTTGACCTAATATGGGGTTAGAGATCAAGCACGTTGACTTCCTGATTACGATGATTTGTGTTTTTCAAAACGAGAGATAATAGAGAGTTTGCGATTTCAAACCGGTATGGGTACGGGTACAGGTAGCTACCCGTACCGGTACACGTTTTGTAATCACAAACTTTTTATGGGTAGAATTCATCACATCGACAGGTAATGTATGGAGAGCTAACTGCAACAAAAAATATATTATAATATAGATAGATTGTTATTCGCATTCGCTTTATTGGCCGATGTTATTCTTACCGTTATGGATTGTTGGACATTTTCATTTATATTAAACAGAAATGGGCCTCATGATAATCAGTTGCTTTCATTAAGGATGAGGTGGCAGTTGGATGGGGTTGGTGATTTTCTATCACTCATCTTGATAACATTTTTAACAATTGGATTCCACATGTCATATATCGATCGACTGTTGACTGTACATCGGTTAGAATTTTCAGACATAGAAAATAGATTATGATAGCTCAAATATAAAATTACGTTATATAGTTAAATTTTTCCCAACCAATATTCGGTGTAAAATGTACTCTTTTAGCCTCAGGGTCTAATAATATCCAACATGTACTTTCAGTCAGATATAAGACCGAATGTGTACCATATTTTATTTGAGGAATATTTAGTCATATTAAAGCCACATGGTGGTTTGCGCTCCAAAATGCAAATAATAGTATTAGCTTTTGAATTCTTCCCGGTATCGAAGTAGGTCGATAAATATCTTAACTACCTTTCTACAAGCATTCTGTAACCCAAAAAAGACGCATAGAAGTATTGAAAAATGCAAATGTGAACAAGGTGTTAAAACAGCCATTTGCACGACATGGAACAGAAAGGAGCGCTCTGTGCTATTCTATTCCTGATATGGTAGCAATAAAGAGCGTTTGTCTGACTTGGAGCGAACAATTTACAATGACTGGAAAATTTCTGTGACTTTGGCAAATATTTTCAAAGCATATCAAGTCGGCATACCAATCTCTTGTATTTATCGACGTATTGTGTCCAACCCTCCAAATTATGTAGTTTCGAATGAGCCGTTTAAGAAAACATTAATTTGGTTTGGAATTTTTTCAACAGATCGAAGGGTCGGAGCAAGGGAATATTTATCGCAAGAATAGGGATTTATTTTGGTAGCTAAACCAAGAGGTATAGGTTGAAAAGTTAAACATGGTAATGATAACTAGGGTCCTGCGAATATTCGATATTCGATTCGATTCGAAAGTCAAATTCGATTCGAGTCAAAATTTTGAATATATATGGATGAAATTATTAGCTGCTTATGAACACGTACACACATCGATCTTAGCTGTTTCTCTGCCATTTAATTCCCTAAAATTATGAATATGTGCGCTTTATAATTCTTATTGTACATCACGAATGTACGCATGCTATTAAATATATTTAATTAGCCACCAGATTAGGACCACTAAATACGTCTGAATTCTAGCTTTGAACATGGTTGCTAAAAGCTCTGAAATCGCCGTTGGACCGACGACGAACGTAAATTATAATAACTATACGACTGAGCAACTGCTAGCGTTACCCGCCGACTGTCTATCTCAGGTTCCGCATTATTTGTATGTGACATCGTTGATGATGTAAACTTCACGTGTTTCAGGGGTCGAAAAGTGCATGTTGGTGGAGTTTTCTTTTGAAGTTGACTGTCAGTTTCGGAGCGTTCCTTTGGCACTTGATAATAAGTTGTCCGTTATTCATGTTTATTTTAAACATGATAAGCTTCTCAGGCAGTGCAAGAACTTACACGTGTGACGAATACAACATGGTGTATAAATCGCAAGCATCTGGGACAACGACCCATCTATATATGGAATCATCAGTTCCAGAAGCACCCAGTACTACATAAACAGGCTACCCTGCGATTGTTGTTGCATCTTAATGTTTACAACAACGGGTGTTTCCGAATGCCCATTTACAATTTTGCATGTACATGCAAACTGTACAAACTTTGCGTGATTTTAGTTCTGATAGGCCGGTTATATATTAATCGATGTGACGTCCGCATGGACATTTTGATCTGTTTTTTTTCTTCTCGACAATAATAAATTGAAGTTAATAGTATCGCGATCGACTGTTGATCGCCACTTAAGTTATGATGGAACTTCATGGAAGTTCATAGAACGTTTCAAACATCATCTAATCATTGGCAAAACATGCCTAATTGAGAATGCAACACACAAGTATAATTCGATTCGATATTCGATTCGAATTCTTCAATTCGATTCGATCAAAATCTCCAATTCGCAGGACCCTAATGATAACATGTGTTACAGGCACGTGACAACAGGTGTGTCTGACACCCCCCCCCCCAAATCTGGTCAAATATTCAACAGTTTGAAATTTGATATATCTGACACATTTGTTGAAAATTTCACACCAACAATGGGTTAAAATTGTTCTTGTAGTTTAATTTTCCAACAATTTATTAGTGGAGAATTTGTAGTTTTTAGACCAACATTTCCATATTTATTTTTGGTAATACATTTGAACTGAAATATGGTTCAAGGGGGTGTAGTTAGAAGGTGGACATCCCTCCTAACGCAGAGATAATCTATAGCCACGTCCCTGCAATGGGTAGAGAATGCATCTATAGCACCATCTACTCACTCTATTAACCACAACCTGTAACTAATGCAGTGAACAACGTTATAGTGAAAAGATCGGCCTTCCGTATATATCTAACTGCTGGAAGCCGCTTCAATAGTTTGAACATAAAACCTGGCTTAAAATGACAACTTTATAAATGATGTTTGCCCATGAAATCTTGCAATATATAGGTTAACGCATAGCTGACTTGAATTTCATGTAATTCATGAACCTATAAGGGAGAAAATTGTAGCGATATGTTATCGGTCAATGGGACAGATCTATCCATTCCAAATCGCTATGGCTTTATGAGCTCCATTGAAAGTACGCAAGTGACCGTGACGATGTTCACCGATTTACCCGTACCCGTCGGACAGGTATCGCAAACTCACTAATATTTGTTTTATCACTTTGACATTCAAATTATAGTGTTATTGTATCGTTATTTTCGCAGCTTCCTGGCCAATCACAAGGATTATGTTCTCAACAATATATATGTATGGATACTTTTGTCAGGTAGTACGTATTCAATAATTATGAGCTTCCATGTAATTTAAATGTCAGTATTTTGTCAGTTAATTCTGATCTTTATAGAAGGGTCCACTACCAACTCTATAGAGTTGGTATTACTAACTAACTTTGGCCCAGTCCAGGCAAGGATGCCCGGCAGGAACTTCCTAGACTGGACCGTCTTGACAGTGAACCGGACCACCTAGGGTGGTCACTGGTCCGCATCGCAAATCCCTGTGCTCTACTATCGGAAACTCATGCATGCAATGTTCAGTGAGATTAATTTTTATAGGAAATATACTCTTATTTACCTGCACGATTTTGCAGACCTGAATGTGTTCTCTAAGAGAACACATTGGTACTTTTAGATGACATTTGAAGCATTCTTCTTTAATATCATCATCATGATCTGGATTCCCCTGTAATTAAGAATACCGGTATAGTCATGCAGGTATAAGTTTGATCTTTTCATTCCTGACTGGATTCAGCTATTCAGTTCCAAAAACTGTAACTCGTTGGATAGTATTTATAACATCATAATGTCACGAGTGAGTTTAACATAAATTGTGATCATGTGTTTTGTTTTAACTTGGACTCGTCTTGGAATTCGTTCGAAACACGACATGCATGTTTAATTGTGTACATGTATTCATCTCTATTTTAATGAAACTTTGAGGTCCTTGATTCATTCATGGAATAAATGAAATATCAGTAATATCAGAAATTTACAATCGTCAATCGGTAAGTTATTTTCTAGAAATTATTGATCTCTGATATAAACTTATTATTCGACACTGTATATGCGGACATGACATTAATTAAACAATGAGACGTCCATGTCCGTCATTTTAATAAAAATAATAATTTTCAGAATATTGTAATTTTGTAATGTTTATCTATAGTAACACAGTATCTTTATTCAACGCATAGCAACAACATAGTGGTATTTTATTTTAAAATGAATAACCCAAGCCACATTTATTTAAAGGTACTCAATCCGAACAGAGGGTCCCCATCTCAACAGATTCCAACAACAACAATCCGATCAGAGGGTCCTATATTACTATTTCTTTGGCTTTGGGGGTAAAAAATATTTGATTCGAGTCGAGGAACCCATCAAACAAAGCTCAGAGTTATTAGATATTGATTTTTGACATTTGTTATTTACTCGAGATGAGTACTAATAATTGCCTTCAACTGTTGTAATCTGTTCGGGATGTGTACACTAAAATTTATTCAAACAGACAAGGATGGATAACTCTAAAATCAAGTGGTAATAATAACGCAATTTTGACAGAGTTCTGGGCCGGAAAGTCTTCCCGATAATGAAAAATAATAGATTTCTAAAATCGATATCTAACAAATCTGAGCTTTGATGGGTGACTTCCTCGACTCGAATCAAATATTTTTGACCCCCGAAGCCATTGAAATAGTAATTGAGAGGAGTTTTATCGGATTGAGTACCTTTAATCTCTTGTTCGGTAAGCCGTCCATATGAAAGGCGTATTTGAGTTATGATTCCGGCAATGGAATCATTATGTGACAGTGAGGCATTCATGAATTTATGATAATCTATTTTTAGTAACACAATAGTCACGTCTGACCCTGACCACACAGAGGCATACTATCGAAAAATAGTATGCCTCCGTGCAGGCTAGAAAGTCACGTGATATTTAATATATATATATATATAATAAATGGTTTGTTCAATTCTCAGACACTTTTTTTTCAAAGGGAGGAGGGAGGCAGATATTTATTTTTATGATTTATTGCCAATTATATCCATGAGGGAGGCAGGTTTTTATTGTTAATTTATTATTGGCAAAAATGTTATCGAGGAGGCAGGTATATGTATTTTATTTATATGGGATACCAGCTAACCATTGTACAACAGCAATTCAGCAATATGTAACATACCTCTTCATCAATTTCTAGATCTTTTTGAATAGGCCTTATGAACACCAAAGCCTGCCCAATGCCACTCTCGTCTGCAAGGTACTGAGAATTTATTCCGCCAGGTGGTACCCACACTGGTTCTAAAGCAGTTCTTGAACCAGTGCTTGTCCTCAGGATTTCGAACCCCCCACCATCACCAAGAGCTGGAAATTCTGAGAGTATCGTATCCTTGAATGCTTCAGGTGATCTGGTCTTCCTGTTAAAATAATATAAGAAATGGAGATCATATTCATAACTAAATCTGACAAAAAGGGAATGTTATTTTCCAACGTTATGTCTAGATACATATTCCATAAATACTGACTTGGGCATTGCATGTATTAATAGTCTAGGAATCAGTAGGAATACTACATATGTGTACCTAATTTCACTCTATTCAGCCAATCCCTGATAATTTTTCTATTTAAAATATTTGAAACATGTACATGGTTTCCGCTAGGGTAAAAATTATGACTCCGGTATGACCCTTGATTAAACAGGCCAATATAAACAGGTCAAGATGGTTTGAAGAACGCATATTACTACTACTAGTAGTAATTAGATTCACCCAAGATAATTGTCCCTCGGCAATCAGCAGTGCAGATCTCGAGGCATTTCCAGTTTTCCTCGGGAATAAAATAGCCGAAGAGATTTTCTGTGGATGGGCAAAATGTTCCATTAAAAACTTCCATGACATAAGCTGCACAACATCTGCAAACAATATTACCAATTCCAGATGTAACAACTTAGATATAGAATAGGTTTTCTGGCAAGGGGCTGGCAAGGGTACCAATTTGAGTGTAACGAAAACTATTTATCGTATAGATCATGGAATGTGAGACATTTTGTAGTTATAAAAATGGTCCGCCAATGATGGGCAATCGATGAGTGGTTAACAAATGTGTATTCATTGTGGTTATATATTGTGGCGAAATACAAATATTATTAAAATATGAAATTGTCTATGACAGTACTGGCTCAACTTGATATTTTCATTGCCCTAAGTAATCCCAGAAAGTGTAGAGAAAATCTGTTCTTATTAAAATGCAATATGTAAGGTGTGCCCAAAAAAAGCAAGATGGCTGCCATTTTTTATTTCATAACAAGCTCAAAATAGGATGTTCTCATCTACTCTCGTGTCTGGAATAAAGATGCATGCGCATTTATTAATTTTCAAAAGATTTTCCACCCTGCACAAATAATATTCCAGTCTACACATTTATTTAAATTCATGTTTTGTAATTTTTACAGACACTTATGGAACCATGTGTACTTGTACTATACTACCAGTAGTATCACCTTGAAACAGAGCCTCTGTTTTCAAAAGCATATGTATACATCCCCCGATTGACTGGCTAATTCTTCACTCGTTTTGGTCAGAGTACGTATATACTAGTACCCATTCAACTTTACTAGTATTTCACGAAATTTCCACCCGGCACTTATATTAATTATTGTCCGATTTTCCACCCTACACTTATTTTCCACACTGCACTTTTATTCCAAACGCGAGAGTACTCATGGGAGTGATGGTCATGGGAGTGATGGGACTAAGTAATCCTGGCATGTTTTGAGAAAATCTGTTCATAAATGCGACATGTAGGGTGTGCCACAGAAATTCAATATGGCCTGTGGGGTGTCCCCTGTGCCAAAGGAAAATGTTAACAGATGGACGGACAAACAGATGACAGATACAACTGATGGCAAAAGTCAAAGTTGAACTAAAATCTGAAACCATCTGCCAAGTATCTCGCCAGGCATGCATGGCGATGACATTCCATGCTACATGTACTTATAATTTTAATACTATCTGAGCAATAATTTGTACATTACGGTGATTACCTGAACGATATTCTTTTCTCCCCTAGCCCTGCCTTCACCAGGTACCCCTTCATCTCTTTGTTGGGAACATAGTCCTGTAAATAAGTTCATTGTTATACTATAGTTCAACAAATCATTTTTTTGCCATAGCAAATCATTATCATTTGAAATGATAATGATTTTTTGCTATGGCAAAAAAAAATAATACCTGCATTTGGGTTAGAGGTGCCACGATTATTTATTTTGATAATCGATAATCGGTCGTCAATAATCGACTATAATCGATTAATCGTACCTAATAACATAAGTGGAAGTATTCCATAATATGGCCTATTGGCTGCGTGCTGGTTAACTGCACTGTCGCTGGTTGCTTGAGGTATGCGGCTTATGTAATTTTTACGTTAATAAAGTGCATGATAAACCACTGTTAATGAACACAATGAATTCAATATCAGCACAGTTCTCGGCGAGTTTATGGTTATAATATTTGTGAGTTCATTAGAACGAACGTAACGATTAATTTGAGTGTTATGAAAAGCCAAACATACAAACAATATAAAAGTGGGAATGCACGATGGATGGCCGGTGGTTTCTAAAACAAGGACACTATAAATTTCATCAAACTTCCAGAGTGTGGATAACAATCACAAAGGTGTGCCCCCACCTGCAAATTGCAGTTAAGTATTTGATAATATGGAGTTTCATTCAGCATTCACCGCATGATGTGCGATAACCTGTACTAGTGACATCTAAGTATTTGTATGCAAACAAAGTATACTCGCAAATGACATCGCGGAGAACATCGCTGACTAAATGCCGTAGGTTCCCTGGTTTTCAGGGAATGTTAATCAACTTCCCATTGGTCCAATCAGATTCAAGGCGAGTGCATTCAGTTCATTGAACACGGTGACAGTCTGCACATTTCAAAGACATAGTGCCACCTTTCAAGTATAACTACATGTATACAATGACATCGCCATAAGTTCAAAGCTGCAGTGCCGCCAATTTGTAGAATATACAACGACCCGAATAGTAACCATATCGCATCATCAAATGAACTGTCTACTGTTTGCAACATAAGTTAGTAGTACTCATGTTTTCGGAATCTCATTTATTCGCCAGCAAAGGTTGTTAACCCTTCGGGTGTAGATTAATATGTGTAAAACAAACATCGAAATAAATAATGCAGATTAATCGACGATGGAAATGGTAATCGATTATCGGCTTTATCAACGGTTCATCGATTATACGATTAATCGTGGCACTCCTAATTTGGGTAACTTGACCTGAAAAAATTAGATTAGGTTGGGATTATCTTTCTTTTTAAATGTTGGTGGATGACTATCCAACTATTCAGAAACAGATGCTGACGAAAGCCATAAGGTCATGTATTATGCCTGAATAAAGTCGCAAAGAAGCCCAAATCAATTAATTATGTGATCATATTTACATTTGTGGTGGGGTCAAGTACATATAGGACACTGATGTACACATAGGACACTGACTTGCCGAGGGCGTATGCCATTTTGTTGAGGTTCCCAGTTATGGAGGGTTATTAGGCACAATCCTAACTTCACATTTTAATTCTAACTTAACATTTTATTTCTTAGATTTTAATTCTAAATTAACATTTTAATTCTCACTTAACATTTTAATTCTTATATTTACATTCTATTTACATTCCCAGAAACATTCTAGAAATATGAAATATTCTAGAAACTCTAACTTAATCTTTTAATTCTTACTCAACATTTTAATTCTTATATTTTAATTATAACTTTACATTTTAATTCTAACTTGATATTTTTTATTATAATTCCAACATTAGACCTTTTTGTAGAAGATTTAAAATATTAAAATAAAACTATTTAAAAAGAATTGAAATATAAAGTTCGAGTTACCATTCAAATATAAGAATTAAAATATTAAATAAGAATTAAAATATGAAGTTATAATTAAAATGTCAGAATTAAAAGATTAAGTTAGAGTTCCTAGAATGTAAATCTCATATATATTTTGAAGACCTCTGTCTGTATGTATGTTTGTTTGTTTGTTTGTTTGTCTGTCTGTCTGTCATTTATACAAATCTACGATTCTCGACCGATCGGGACGAAACTTGGTACGTGTGTGTAGTTTGACCAGGCGGTGAACGTTGTCGTATTGGCGAGCCCGTGCGGCGCCCGCTTCGCGCATGCGCAGACGAGATCTCGGAAACGGGTGGAGCTATCGACTTGAAATTTGCTATGTGAATGTATCTTGCCCCGGATACGAATTTTATCGGGTCGCCGAGCCCGTGCGACACCAGCTTCGCGCATGCGCAGACGAGATCTCGGAAACGGGTGGAGCTATCGACTTGAAATTTGCTATGTGAATGTATCTTGCCCCGGATACGAATTTTATCGGGTCGCCGAGCCCGTGCGACGCCAGCTTCGCGCATGCGCAGACCAGATCTCGGAAAAGGGTAGAGCTATCGACTTGAAATTTTGTTTTTGAATAGCCCGGACAACGTCGGGCTCATCGGCTAGTCTCATATATATTTTGAAGACCTCTGTTTGTCTGTATGTTTGTATGTTTGTCTGTCATTAATACAAATCTACGATTCTCGACCGATCGGGACGAAACTTGGTACGTGTGTGTAGTTTGACCAGGCGGTGGTCGTTGTCGTATTGGCGAGCCTGTGCGACGCCCGTGCAGCGCATACGCAGACGAGATCTCGGAATCGGGTGGAGCTATCGACTTGAAATTTGGTATGTGAATGTATCTTGCCCCGAATACGAATTTTATCGGGTCGCCGAGCCCGTGCGACGCCAGCTTCGCGCATGCGCAGACGAGATCTCGAAACGGGTAGAGCTATCGACTTGAAATTTGGTATGTGAATGTATCTTGCCCCGAATACGAATTTTATCGGGTCGCCGAGCCCGTGCGACGCCAGCTTCGCGCATGCGCAGACCAGATCTCGGTAACGGGTGGAGCTATCGACTTGAAATTTGGTTTTTGAATAGCCCGGACAACGTCGGGCTCATCGGCTAGTCTCATATATATTTTGAAGACCTCTGTTTGTCTGTATGTTTGTTTGTATGTTTGTCTGTCATTGATACAAATCTACGATTCTCTGCCGATCGGGACGAAACTTGGTACGTGTGTAGTTTGACCAGGCGGTGGACGTTGTCGTATTGGCGAGCCCGTGCGGCGCCCGCTTTGCGCATGCGCAGACAAGATCTCGGAAACGGGTGGAGCTATCGACTTGAAATTTGCTATGTGAATGTATCTTGCCCCGGATACAAATTTTATCGGGTCGCCGAGCCCGTGCGATGCCAGCTTCGCGCATGCGCGGACGAGATCTCGGAAACGTGTGAAGCTATCGACTTGAAATTTGGTATGTGAATGTATCTTGCCTCGGATACGAATTTTATCGGGTCGCCGAGCCCGTGCGACGCCAGCTTCGCGCATGCGCAGACGAGATCTCGGAAACGGGTGGAGCTATCGACTTGAAATTTGCTATGTGAATGTATCTTGCCCCGGATACGAATTTTATCGGGTCGCCGAGCCCGTGCAACGCCAGCTTCGCGCATGCGCAGACGAGATCTCGGAAACGGGTGGAGCTATCGACTTGAAATTTGCTATGTGAATGTATCTTGCCCCGGATACGAATTTTATCGGGTCGCCGAGCCCGTGCAACGCCAGCTTCGCGCATGTGCAGACCAGATCTCGGAAACGGGTAGAGCTATCAACTTGAAATTTGGTTTTTGAATAGCCCTGACAACGTCGGGCTCATCGGCTAGTCTCATATATATTTTGAAGACATCTGTCTGTCTGTCTGTTTGTCTGTATGTTTGTCTGTCAATTATACAAATCTACGATTCTCGACCGATTGGGACGAAACTTGGTACGTGTGTGTAGTTTGACCAGGCGGTCGTCGGTGTCGTATTGGCGAGCCCGTGCGACGGCCGTGCAGCGCATGCGCAGACGAGATCTCGGAAACGGGTGGAGCTATCGACTCGAAACTTGGTACGTGTGTGTAGTTTGACCTGGCGGTCGTCATTGTCGTATTGGCGAGCCCGTGCGGCGCACGCTTCTCGCATGCGCAGACGAGATCTCGGAAACGGGTGGAGCTATCGACTTGAAATTTGCTATGTGAATGTATCTTGCCCCGGATACGAATTTTATCGGGTCGTCGAGCCCGTGCAACGCCAGCTTCGCGCATGCGCAGACGAGATCTCGGAAACGGGTGGAGCTATCGACTTGAAATTTGCTATGTGAATGTATCTTGCCCCGGATACGAATTTTATCGGGTCGCCGAGCCCGTGCGGCGTGCGACGCCAGCTTCGCGCATGCGCAGACCAGATCTTGGAAACGGGTGGAGCTATCGACTTTGGTTTTTGAATAGCCCGGACAACGTCGGGCTCATCGGCTAGTCTATTATATATTTTGGAAGATCTGTGTGTGTGTGTGATCGCGATGAACTCGAAAACGGCCAACCCGATTTCGATGAAACTTGGTATGTGGGGGTACTTTCGGACGGGAACTGGCATAGGCATATTAATTTACCCGTGTGACGTGACCTTGACCTTCAAAACTCATATCTCGGGATCTGGCGTGATTGTCACCCGATGCAGGGAGGATAACTCTATATTCATACATCGACGAACGTAAGCAATTTGCAGGCAATTACTAATCGTGTATTTATCCCAAAATTATACATGTAACATTTACAATATATATTGTCAATTTGCAGGCTATTGACGGGGGGAGAACTGCGACGTGAGGATCGGTGGCATTCCGATAAAGAGACGGTGGAAATCCGATAAACGAGACGGTTCGCTTTCGGCGCCAAACAAGATTTTCTTCGTGTTTGGGCATTCAAACGGAATTGCCGTGACAAATCAGGTTTCATATCATCATATAGTTATCTTAGTTACTAATATCCATCAAAATCTAGACGCTACAGTGAGTTAAACCAATAGAATCACCATTTAAAAGTCACGCGACGGTTCGTTTTCCGATAAAAACGAACCGTCGCGTGTCTTTTAAATGGCTATTCTCTTGGTTTTAGTCACTGTAGCGTCTAGATTTTGATGGATATTAGTAACTTAAATAACGATATGATGATATGAAACCTGATTTGTCACGGCAATTCCGTTTGAATGCCCAAACACGAAGAAAATCTCGTTTGTCGCCGAAAGCAAACCGTCTCGTTTATCGGATTTCCACCGTCTCTTTATCGGAATTCCACCGTCTCTTTATCGGAATGCCACCGATCCTCACGTCGCAGTTCTCCCCCGTGCTATTAAGAATCCTGTATCTATCCCAAAATATATCATTTACAATTTCTGATATATAAATTTTGTTACAGCTGATATTCTTAGGTCTATTGTCGATAGATTTATTTTTTGTATATTCACACCACGCATAGGCTCAAGTCGTTTACAGTTACCGCGCGGGTAAAAGTTCGCTAAATTATGGTCTGGAATCTCATCCAAGAATCCATTTAGCTGAAATGGCTTCCGTGTACGAATCTACCGGTGGCCCCCAAGCCGTCAATGCCAACAACATCGATTCGATATTGTTGAATTTTGACAGCGGGAAAATAATTAGTTAAAATTTACCACACAATGCTAATTTATCTTCAAGTTGAAGCTTGATAATTAATGAGCGTGTGTATATGAGGCGCGTTTATATACTTGAGTGAAAATCAATTTGAGGAAAACTGGCGGATTTTTACGAATTTCCACCATTTTTGGGGTGTTGGTGTTGGAAAACTGCCAGACGGATTTTGACAAAATTTTATACTTAGTCTGACTTAGTGGTAATTTTTTCCAGGGAGTGTTTTGGACGGGTCAATTCGTGACCCCGACCTGACCTTGACCTTCAAAATTATCACATTCAAGGTCAAATCGGGTAAAACCGGATGGATTTCGACGGGTACTTTTGTCGGGTACTTTTGTCAGAGCAGTGTTTTGGACAGGTCAAATCGTGACCCCACCTGACCTTGACCTTCAAAATGGACAATTCAAGGTCAAATCGCGCAATTCGCCGAAAAGCAGAGAGGAAACAGCCCGGACAAAGTCGGGTCCACCTGCTAGTCTATTATATATTTTGGGAAATCTGTCTGTGTGTTTGTGTCTGTCTGTCTGTTCGTGATGGACCCGAAAATGACCGAACCTATTTCGATGAAACTTGGTATGTGGGGGTACTTTCGGCCGGGGAGTGGCATGGGCCTATTAATTTGCCTGTGCGACTTGACCTTGGGTCATTTTGAGGTCGAACGACCGAGTATCATGGGATTTCGATGAAAATTAGTGTCTAGGGAAACTTTCATGTGGGGAGTGTTGTATGCCTATTCGTTAGCCCATGCGACGTGAACTTGACATCGGGTCAATTCAAGGTCAAATCGCGGATTTAGATGGGATTTCGACGAAATTTGCTATGTGGGGTTACTTTTGTCCACTGAGTGTTTTGGACGGGTCGAGTCATGACCCCGACCTGACCTTGACCTCCAAAATGATCAAATCAAGGTCAAATCGGGTAAAACAGGATGAATTTTGACGGGTACTTTTGTCGGTACTTTTGTCCAGGCAGTGTTTTGGACAGGTCAAATCGTGACCCCATCTGACCTTGACCTTCAAAATGGACAATTCAAGGTCAAATCGCGCAATTCGCCGAAAAGCAGAGAGGAAACAGCCCGGACGAAGTCGGGTCCACCAGAAAACTAGATGGATTTTGACGGGTACTTTTGTCAGGTACTTTTGTCCGGGCAGTGTTTTAGACAGGTAAAATCGTGATCCCACCTGACCTTGACCTTCAAAATTGACAATTCAAGGTCAAATCTCGCAATTTGCCGAAAAGCAGAGGGGAAACAGCCCGGAAGAAGTCGGGTCCACCAGCTAGTACTTATATATTGGGACGGGAGTTTATATATTTTTGTTATGAATTATGTGGACATGTTTTTTAATAATAATTTACATGAATAAACTGAAGTTATTACTTTTATGATGACGTTTTGTCGGACATATTTCATGAGATTATTTTAGGTTTATGATATTAAAAGAAAGTTTAGTATGTTTTATGAGTGAATATTTTGCATGAATAAATCAAAGTTATTACTTACAAATTGTGTGGTAAATCCAAATATCACGTTTGAGCAAGTGCTATAACTTAGTATAAGGAATTATGATTAATGAAGATGCAACGAGAAAAAGTTTCAAAATGTAAAAATGTTTGACAGTTGTTCACACTCTGTTCACGTTGGCACCAAATGTGTTTACATAACAGTTGGTGGAATACACAGAGTCGTCTTTCGGATGCTGATATCTCAGTGAAAACTATACGATGTTTGTTAGAATTAGATAAGTTTGCTGGGTGCATTTCTGTTAGGACTTATCAATATCACTGATATCAGTTGTTTGTTTTACCGCATCAGATCTAAAGACATTACCAGGGAGTATAGATAGACGGGAGATGGAAGCGACGTAACGAGCCATGTAACGTCATAAGGGAGTCGCCATTGGACAAGCTGGCGGTATAGAAACTCCGTAGCGTCGTTGGTAACAACACAAAAAGCACACAATTTTTCGAGACGGGCTTCGAACAAATTGATCTCATTGAAAACAAACTTGATGCAAAGCTATAATTACTTCACAGTTGATAATGGAAAGCACTTTGTCGCTTACATTGGTATATTAAGCTTGTCAGAATGTCAGTGTAATATTTGATAGATTCTTTTGTCTATTCCACATTTGCTTGACTGGCCCTCCAGCTGAATATACATATTCAGGAGAGCAGCATTACCGGTACTCCATTAGTCTCAACACAATTTGATACTGTCTTTATTCTGCAATTTTCTGGTCACAGAATCGGAGTCCGAATATATCATGTTTTATCAAGTGGAATTTTGGATGGTGACAGCACACCTTACAATATGATCACTGACATAGACATGAACCAGCTTTGGGGGGGGGGGGGGGGGGTTGGTGCCATACTTGTTATTTCCACAAATAATTAAAGCCAATAAAGAATAATTTGTAATGACTATAGTAGTATTAGTATATAATATTGTATTAAACTTGGACAGAGCCCCAGGCCACAATTTACAATTTTTTAAATTTGGACAGAGCCTCCGGGCACCATTTACAATCTTTTAAATTTGGACAGAGCCTTCGGCCACTATTTACATATTTATAAATTTGGGCAGAGCCTCCGGCCACCATTTAAAAATTTATAAATTTGGGTAGAGCCACTATTCACCCATTTTTAAACTTTAACATAGATTCCGGCCACTATTTACATATTTGTAAATTTGGAGTTTTCAGCCACTATTTACAATTTTTTTAATTTGGACAGAGCCTCCGGCCACCATTTACAATTTTTTTAATTTGACAAGGCCTCCGGACACTATTTACAATCTTTTAAATTTGGACAGAGCCTTCGGCCACTATTTACATATTTATAAATTTGGGCAGAGCCTCCGGCCACCATTTACAAATTTATAAATTTGGGTAGAGCCCCCAGCCACTATTCACACATTTTTAAACTCTGACATAGATTCCGGCCACTATTTACATATTTGTAAATTTGGAGTTTTCAGCCACTATTTACAATTTTTTTAATTTGGACAGAGCCTCCGGCCACCATTTACAATTTTTTTAATTTGGACAAGGCCTCCGGACACTATTTACAATCTTTTAAATTTGGACAGAGCCTTCGGCCACTATTTACATATTTATAAATTTGGGCAGAGCCTCCGGCCACCATTTACAAATTTATAAATTTGGGTAGAGCCCCCAGCCACTATTCACACATTTTTAAACTTTGACATAGATTCCGGCCACTATTTACATATTTGTAAATTTGGAGTTTTCGGCCACTATTTACAAATTTTTTAATTTGGACAGAGCCTTCCTGCCACTATTTACATATATTTAATTTCAGTCAGAGCCTCGGGCCACTATTTACATATTTAAAAATAAAAAAATCGACTAGAAATAAAGTTACAATGAATGATATCAATTAAAATTAAATACATTGTATATAAAGGCTAAATACAAATAATGTTCAGTATTTGTAATATGTAAACTAACCTGTTCTGGTCTTTAGGAAATCGGAACAATGAAATCTTAAGCTCCTTATTGGATCTGTTGTGGCAGTTTGCAGCAGAGCACATGCAGTTAGATTTTTTTCTCTTTTTCTCTTCGTGTTCTGCCAGAGGTATATTTGTAGATGTACTGGGAATCCTGTTAAAAAATAGCAAAATATGCATTAATTATTTAATACCCCGGGGTATCTTCCCCCCACCCTGGGTATCTTCCCCCCCCCCCCCCCCCCCCCCACTCGTACATTTTTTTTCCCTCACTTATTTTATATTATTATGGTAAGAAATGCTGAGAAAACTATTAAATTTTTTTTTTTTGGTTATTTTGAAGTTTAACTTAAAGGGGTACTGTACGCCATTTTCAATAAATTCCCGGTGATAACAACGATCTATTATCGATACTATATAGAAATATAAGTAATTTGAGTCGAAGATGTATTCTGTAAACGCTCAGGTTAATAGGCTATCTTAAAATTTAATAATTTAAAAGTTAATAATTTAATATAAATTGATTTTATGGCTCCAGCCATAAAATGGCGTCTCTTAAAATTGGAATTTCCGTGTACAAAACGTAATCAAATTATAATTGAGGGATACTGGATTAATAAAACAATTGCACACACGATCGTTTGAAACATTATGCTTATACAGGGAGAAAACCCAAGCCACTCATTGACTAGTGACCATACACTAACTTAAATGAGTATATGGGACTACTAAGCATATAATATAATGTTTATTTGATTCATTTGGTTGAAAACTGTACAAAAATTACTCGACAACGACAATTTGTATTTTTGCATTCCGGTAAATTTGCCATCCGTAACAATACTTCGTACTCAACAGACTTTCAAAAAATGGAAAAGTTGTTACCTTATTCTCCGACTCGGGGATTATAGAAACCAACAACAACATCTTGGGTACAGTACCCCTTTAACCCAGTATTAAATAGCATAAATATGTCAAAATATTACATTATGATTCTATCGTTTAATTTGCTTTATATAGTCATGAAATGGCGAGAAATTAACTTTATATGAGCAAAATTTGATTGAGTAAGAATTTGGGGTGGGGGGGGGGGGGGGGGAAGATACCCAGGCCTGGGTATCTCCCCCCCACCCCAAATTCTTGCTCTAATCAAATTTTGCTCGTATAAAGTAAATTTCTCGCCATTTCATGACTATATAAAGCAAATTAAGCAATAAAATCATACGTTTAATTTTTGTCATATGTAGGCGCTGGGGGGGGGGGGGGGGAAAGATACTCAGGCCTGGATATTTCCCCTCCCTCCCACATCAAATTCTTACTCTATTAAATTGTTCTCATATAAAGTTAATTTCTCGCCATTTCATGACAATATAAAGCAAAATAAACGATAAAATCGTAAGGTAATATTTTGACATATTTATGCTATTGGGTTGTGTGAGGGGTTAAGTTAAACTTCAAAATAAAAATAAAATAATTTTTTTTTATAATAGTTTTCTCGGCATTTCTTACCATAATAATATATAATAAGTGAGGGGAAAAAAATATATGAGTGGGGGGGGAAGATACCCAGGGCGGAGGGGAAGATACCCCGGGGTATCTTCCCCCCCGGGGGGGGGGGGGGGGGGGGAAATACCCAGGGGGGAGATAAACTGTTACAGGTGTAACACGATATCTTATCAGATTTTAAATTTTTATTTTAATTTGGGCATGCCGCTTTTTCAAATCTATATCCTGAAGGCTGAATTTAACATTTTTATCATAGACTCAGCAATTAATGTTTGGCCACAGATGGCACAAGTATTAAATATTACATCAGGTCTAGAAACTAGCTATTCATACTGAAAGTGAATGAATGGAATTCATGACAAATTGAAATTACAAAACTGCTGAAAAATCAACAAACATAAAGCTATAAAATAATAAAATGAATCATATGCATCAATAGTTCATCTTTTTACATCCGTGTTTACCTATGTAACCATAACGCTGAGTTATTGACTTCATTTTCACTGAATTTAAGATGAAAAATTGAATGACATTACAGATGACTTTCGATTTGGTGTTGATATTTTGGCGGAAACGAAGCGGGGAAATCCTTCCCGCCAGCGGCATTCCAAACAAAATAACACCATCATAAATATCATAAATCTCACAAAATACGGAGTGATCAGACTATTCCACTCCATGGACATGTTCAGAATTGATCATTTTATGAATGCAACATAATTGACGGTAATTTTAAATCGAAGAAGCGAAAATATTGAGTCACAAAAGTAACCAAAATAACACTGACAGGTATGCGGAAACAGCTGATGATACCGCCAGGAATTCTCCAGTCGGATTTCCGGAAGTGATGAGGAGTTACGTATCCCGTTTATTTATAATCCCTGACATTACTCTCAGTGGACTAGATACTGGCTCTATGACGCTCCGACGCTCTGCTCTGTTCGCCGTCATGACGGCGTGCATAGTGTAACGACGTAGTCTCATAGAGCCAGCGTCTAGTCCATACTCTCAGGTGCCAAATAAACGTGCCGGTGTTCTAAAATATAAGTATGGTTGTAAAATAAGTATGGTTTTTTATGTTATTTTCGTCTGCGCATGTTCACTCCTCCCATAAAACGTAGGTTGTGCCTCGGTGGGAAACAGTATCACCAAAGAGTGGGTGTTCAGCACCGATCTTCAAGCAAGTGAAAATTGAATGATTTAATCGATATATAGTCACACGAAAGGAACATACAATTTTGGCGAGCAAAATGAATCTTATTATCACATCACACAAAATAATTTGGGAATTGCGCGTTATGTATACATATTAAGTTTGGTGTTTGTACATCTATGTTTAATTATGTGCTTCTTCCCTTCCAGATGAAATTCACAACCCTGGGGACATCACACATAGGCCTACAGAGACGCTAAAACACAATTAGACCCGACAAATTGAAAAGTATATGGAAAATGAACAAATTTCAGGAATGTAATTTGAGTTGTGTTTTATTCGTCTTCATTGTGTATTATTCGAAGTTCAAAATAGATTATTCCAAACATAAATTGCATCTGATTTCTGTGTTAATCCAATTTACTACATTTATTATATAATGCCACACAAACAACACATGGAACGGCTTACAAATCTGAATGTCGTGACTTTGTCGTTGGTTTTTTTAAATTTGTAAGTAAAATAAGTATTGATTTTTCTGACAAATAAGTATGGTTGTCAAATAGCTCGGTATATATGGCTGGAAAGCGGAATATCGCCGGGGGATAACGGGTGTTATCTTTTAAGATTATCATAATAAAGAATATCTGGAAGCAGACATGCATACCGATTGTACAATTGTTTTAAGGCTTCTAACTTTAACAAGACATGGTTTCGTTTGCAAAATAAGTATTGATTTTTCTGACAAATAAGTATGGTTGGCACATATGTAGGTTATATAGACATGGTTGGAGACTGCAGAGGGATTATCATGGACAATTTCTATCTATATAATCATACAAAAAGGTCAAATATGAGAATGAAATTGCATACTTATATTGCAGATCCCACATTTGTTTTAATTTGTAAGTACAATAAGTATTGATTTTTCCGACAAATAAGTATGGTTGTCAAATAGCTCGGTATGACTGGATAACGGATTATCGGGGATAACGGGTGTCATCTTTTAAGATTATCATACTAAAGAACATCTGGAAGCAGAAATGCATACCGATTGTACAATTGCTTTAATGCTTCTAACATTAACAAGAAATATTTTCGTTTGCAAAATAAGTATTGATTTTTCTGACAAATAAGTATACGGGTTGTCAAAAAACTGGGTATAATATGCACTCTTAGAACAAATGTGTATAAATACTATACAAAATGTGTTACATTTGATCTTAAACAAAATTGTGTAGAAATGACACATGACATATAATTATTAAATATGTCGGTGGAATATCATCAACGTTGAATATGATTGAATATGTGAGTGTATCATAGTTATTAGATGAAATGTGTTCTATTGGAGACACAAAACTCTTAAAGGCAACCACAGAACAAACAATTGGCAGTAGCTTTAAACGTTGTTATACACTATGTTGGTGTAAAAACTGAACAACACATAATTGTGTAGCACCAAGTTTTAAAGCAGCTGCCAATTTTGTATATGGCAGCTTTTACGAGGTTAATGTCTCAAATAGAAAATATTTCATCTATTAAATATAATATACTCACATATTCACTCATATTCAATGTTGATAAAATTCCGACGACACATTTATGTCATGATGCATTCTACACAATTTTGTTTAAGATCAAATGTAACACATATTGTGTAGTATTTATACACATTTGTTCTAAGAGTGTGACTTGAAAGCGGATTATCGGGGATGACGGGTGTCCTCTTTTAAGATTACCAAACTAAAGAACATCTGGAAGCAGAAATGCGTACCGATTTTACAATTGTTTTAAGGATTCTAACATTTACAATACATGTTGTCGTTTGCAAAATAAGTATTGATTTTTGTCACACATAAGTATGGTTGGCACATATGTATTGGAGACTGGAGAGGGATTATCATGAACGATTTTTATCTAAATAATGGCTGCGGATACACGTACCACAATGCGATGGCATGGTAGGTGTGACAATTTATTATAGTGCTTATTTGGTGACAATCTGTCGTCATATTTCTGTGCCATAGCTGGTTATGTTGCCCGCTGAGTTTCCGCATAATGAGTCGACTCGAGTCTCGACCAATTAACCAATTTTCACCAAACTCCACCGTAATAAATTGTCGCACCTACTATGTCATCGCTACCGTGATACGTGTGTCCGCAGCCAATCATACAAAAAGGTAAAATATGTATGGAAGCGTTTTAGTGCCACCTAACAAAAAATACTAAGATCCCCTAATTAGGACTTAGTATCTCCTAATTAGGAGATATTATATACTAATTAGGACTTATTATCTCCTAATTAGGAGATACTATCTCCTAATTAGGAGTTATTATCTCCTAATTAGGACTTAGTGTCTCCTAATTGGGAGATATTATCTCCTAATTAGGATAATATAGATATAAAGAACTCAACGCCAGTTAGCGGTCATTTTCATTCCCATTCATCGCTCAGAGTCGCCGCCCAGATAAAGGACGTGCCCTCTTTGAGTGACGGTTGATTTTTCTGTCGGGCTTGGCTGGGCATGGATAGCTTAAAGGGGGACTGTACACTAAATCCGACCATTTGTGTGACCATCTCAGTTTATAATCAACAGAGTTTATGCAACAAATGGATGAATTTGAGACATGTATTAGTGCAAAATACACTCGTGTGCTCTATGAACGAATAAAATAACATGGTATTTATAATGAAAATTTATTTATGACTCCAGCCGTTTATTAATTTCCATTATAATTACCATGTTGTTTGCATCAGTCGTAGAGCACGCAAGTCACAAGTGTACTTTGCGCTAATTAATGGCTTAACTTCATTCATCTCATATATATTTTTTGAAGACCTCTGTTTGTCTGTCTGTCTGTCTGTCATTTATACAAATCTACGATTCTCGACCAATCGGGACGAAACTTGGTACGTGTGTGTAGTTTGACCAGGCGGTCGTCGTTGTCGTATTGGTGACCCCGTAAATTAAAAATTGAGAGTGTGTATGGTTGCGAGAGCAATCGCTCCCGTCACGGTCTCCTGAGAAGGAATGTGGAGTGCATGTTGAAATTTCTAAGTAATAGTAATACTATTATACTAGACGTCAAGGCGGCCATGTTTTCCCAATGAAATTCAAAAACATTTGATAGCTCCCATCTACTGGTCACCCCGAACATGAATATAATGAAGTCTGATGACGATTGATTGAGGGGTGTGCTCTGTACTGTAGAGTGAGCCAAAGGATTTAGTCATGCAAAGAGCAAAATCCAAGATGGCTATCGGTGGCCATATTACGAATCAGGATTGAGTTATATACATCAATTAAATACATGTATCTTGGTCATATTATAATGGAAGATCTCACTGATGATACCGCACGTCAATTCAGATATGTATGCGCAAGGGCATGCAAACATGCTGGTTAGGAGGTTTCCGAGATGCTCTGTTCATGTAAAAACATTTCTGTTTGAACGATATGTCGCTCCAATGTACTGTTCACATATGTGGACTACGTGGTCCAACATGAGGAAACTCGCATTGTTTGCTATAACAATTCATTCAGACTCTTGATGGGATATGAACGTTCATGCAGCGCAAGTGAGATGTTTGTCTCGAGGTGGGTGCCAAACTTGCTGATGTTACGAAGAAAAAGTATTTACAGCTTCCGCGAGAGAAACCAAACAAGCCCAAAATCAAATTCTCTGATTTCTGCCATTTGCAATTCAGATATTAAATATAATTCAGAACTATTTACTATGTGGAACCACATTCTATATTAATTTCAGATATTCTATCTAATCCATATTATGGCATATATATGGACACATTTGTCCGAAATAAAGAACATATAAATATAACATAAAATTAAAAAGAAAGGAAACTAGGACTAGGAGTAGGACTTTCCTTATAAATATTATTAATATATTCAGAATCAGACTAGTAAATAGCAGTACTAGTATATTACTATTAGTTATATATAATATTAACTTATAATTTAGTTCTAATACATTGGAATCAAAATTGATTTGACAAAATTACTTTCTAATTTGTCAATTTAGTGACTTGAAGTTGAATTCGAAATTTATTTATAGCGAGTTTGCGATACCCGTTCGACGGGTACGGGTACCGGTAGATTCTGGTAGATTGGTGAAATTCGTCACGGTCATTTGCGTACTTTGAATGCAGCACATAAAGCGATAGGGATTTGGAACGGGTAGATGTATCCCGTTGACTGGTAGTCTTTCACTAAAGTTTTCTCACTCAAAAGTACATTAGTTCTATGAAATAACAGTCAGCTATGTATTAATATATTTATTGCACGATTACGTGGCCAAATCTCATTGATACATTTGTCATTTAAGCCATGTTTTATGTTCAAAGTGTCGAGGCGGCTTCTAGCACTAAGATAACTATGGAACGCCGATTTGTTTACTGACAACGGTCTTCACTCAAGTAATGACATGCTATGATTAAGACAGTTATTTGATGGTGCTATACGCAGTCTCGGCACAGGTACGTGATTATCTAGAGGGTCTCCGCGTTGAGAAGGGGTGTCCACCTTCACATTCCCTACCAATTGAACCACACCAAACAGAGGTTTGTGCGGAATTCCAATTATGCACCCCGTTGGGCTCTGGTCCCCCCAACTGATCCTTCACTGTCCTGAATATTATTCTAGTCTGTTCTAAATGGATTAGTAGTCTTGTTAAAGAAGTCATGTAATGAAGGGTCCACCTCGCCGACCAGAACGAGAACAATTTTGTAGATATGAACCTGGAAATTGCAAAATCATAACATCTAGTGGTCTAACACCAGGCAAATTCACGCCCTATATTGTTTTTAACAAATTCATTATCAGTTTTGACGAGCCACTGAATGTGGATAGACCAGGACATACCGGGTCGACCATGGTTCGGTCTGGTGGGAGAACGTTTTGAAATCTGAACATGAAAATTGATCAATTATAGACTTTCCTCAAGCTTTACATTTGTTGGATATTTCCAACATAACTGTTGGCCATATAGCCCGAATTATTTCTACCAAAAGTAGGTATATTTGCAAATGTTGGTCAAAAACTATAAAAAAAAATCCCCACTAATACATTTTTGGAAAATCATACGGAATGACAGAATAATTTCAACGTATGTTTGGTGTGTTAGGTATATACAATTTCCAACTGTTAAACAATTTGACAGAAGTTGGGGTGAACCACCCCAACCATCTCGCCACGTCCCCTATCGACCCTTTGTGCGTGGGCATAAATACACCGTGAATGTGTTACACGATTGAATACAACCGTTCATTTATTATATCTTATGTGGTGACTGATTTATCATTTTAATATAGATATTTGACATTTGAACGGACATGGCGCATTTGAACCTCAAGACTGTTGTATATATACATTTGTAGTGGCCGATAGTGACACAAAATACTGATATACACACCTCATACTCAGCACAATATTACCGTCGTCAGAGCGACTTTTATCTGTTTTCTTTGTTTGGCATACAAGTGAAGCAAACTTGAACGCTCTTTATTCAAACCATATAATGAATATTGTACCATTAAACACCCTTTATATTTAACAAAGTTTAATTTTTCTACCTATACATCCGGATTTAGACCCAGACAAATATCCGAGTTCTTTGGATAAATATTCCCTTGCCAGACCCTTCGAAAGATTCCAACCAAGTATCAATTATATGACTATATATTCCCCAACTAATATAAGTAAGGGGCAATTTCGGTCTTATATCTGACTAAAAGTACATGCATGTAGGACATTCTTGGACCCTGTGTCTAAAACAACATATTTTACACCGAATAATGGTTGGATTATTAAATTAGCGTAATTGTATATTTGTGCTATCATAACATATTTTCTCAGCCTGAAAAATTCCATCTGTTCTAGACGAAACTAGAACGGTCTGGGAAATTACTAATGAAAGCCAATTATTGAAAATGTTACCAAAATGAGTCAAAGAAAGACGCCAATCCATTCCATTTTGGCCTCGTCCCAGGTGAATGCAATTCATTATCCTCGCAGAGGTCCATCATATTACCATAACATCAAGTATAACGTCGAATGCGGATAACAATTTCTCTATCATATATATTTTGCTGCAATTGGCTCACCATACATTACCCGTCGATATGCTTAATTCTACCCGTAAAACAGTTTGCGATTTCAAAACGTGTACCGGTACGGGTAGCTACCAGTACCCGTACCGGTACCCGTTTGAAATCGCAAACTCGCTTATATCTCATACTCATACGAGTCATAGTCATAATTAATAAATATGAGCTCTCAAACTCGTTTAGTGATGACTAGAGCGCCTATAAGTTAATATAATTGATTCCTGCACTGAAACAATCCTACATACTAAACCGTAGTAAACGTCATTGTTTGCCTAGAAGTTGAAAGCGATTTTCAAGTTTGGGATGCATGTAATTGTCGTCTGAAGCTCACAAAATCCGAGAAGTCTGATTGTTATTGCTCAGTTCAACTCGATAAAAGAGACAAAATGATTGACAGTCGGTTTATACAGGCCTCATAGTGAAGGTCACAACGCGCGCATGCGCAATACTCGCGCATTAGATGTTTTGTGTCCTATGCGCATGCCTAAGCCAAAAACCATACTTATTTTACAACCATACTTATATTTTAGAACACCGGCACGTTTATTAATTTGGAGCAAAAATACACACAATCACGCTTATTGTGACCCATCACGTTTATTATTTTTTGGGGGTAAATCCATCACATACTGTGACATTTATTCTTTTTTTGGGTGATAAACAAACGAATATAAGAATGGAACGAATCACGAGTGTGCTAATGTTAATACTAGAAGTCACAAACCACTAAATAAAGTTGTTTTAGTAGACTGAGATGCGACATCGCTTCGATATAAAACCTATTTTGAGAGTCACGGTTCGCCCAATCTTTTACTTCGTCTACTTTCGGTTTGTAATAAAGCGCAAAACGTGAACTGGGCCGAGTTCACGTGACCCGAAACGATAGAAAAGATGGCCCATGGATCACAGGACTTATTCTACAATTAAAATGTGTTTGTTAACTCCAAAATCAGTTTCATAATCACAATTTATAATGAAAAACGATGTGCCTCGAAAATAGGCAACGCGAAACCCAGAAAAAGCGCTAAAAGTTACCAGTTTGACTGAGTGTTTTCTGCATACAAATAATTTCATGAGAAGCATTAAAGTATATTCCTTTAATATTAAGATATTTAAACAACACAGTTTCATACTTTTTCTGTTTTAATGCATTATTCGGTGAGAGAAATGTAAAATTGATCGTAAATTCTTCGAAAAAAAATCAAATTAGGCTTAATGTAAAATTGTAAACTGAGTATGATTTTGGACAAGAACTTCAATCTACTAGTACACAAGTTTCAACCTAAATATATTAATCAATTGAATTATACAGTGAGTGAGTTACTTGAGTTAACTATACTCTTTGATTGATTGATTGATTGTATTGGCAATGATAATAACACATATATAAATACAATAGATTGTTGATATACATAACTTAGGAGCAAACACATAGCATTGTACATAGTTTGTTCAGCATTAGATATCCTTTTATTTGTGATGTTGAAAAGGGGTTGTTTTGTGCAACACAACTGAAAATCATATTTAATAAACAGCCTTAAGTTTTCCCACCCCTTCTTGTATTCCGTATGGCTAATCCCTATATAGTATACAAAGTGGTGAATGGTGTGTAATTTAGGTTTTTTCTGTTTTGTTTGATTCATTATTCCGATCCCAAATTATCTAGTATTCTAAGCCATATAGAAGGTATCGGAATATTGAAATAGTCGGAATTATGAACCCTCATGGAAAAGCGGAATAATGAACCCTCAGAATAATGAACCATCGGAATAATGAACCATCTATACCCGAAGACCCCCAACCTACAAGAGAAAAAAAAGTCATGTGCAGTGTGTACTGTATAATACAACAATCAACATGCAACACAATCTATGCCAACTATATATCATATGAGTAATATGTAATTTCACGCATGGTCTTACATAATGTATGAATGGGGTAAACAAGATAGTGAAGATACATGATGCATAATACCTAAATGTCACATCCTCCCCACACGTATGATTCCCTGTACTATATAAATGTATGCATAAGCCTTCATGGCTCGAGTGTTAAGCATACTACCATGAAAAGTTAAATCCGTAACCCAGCACATTTATTGTGCACCAGCACTATTATTCTTTTTTTGGTAAAAATGTCACCCAGCACTTGTATTTGGCCAGCACTTTTATTTGGCACCTGAGAGTATTTAGTCTATATTATATAGTCCGATCGAACAAACAACCACACATAAGGTGAATAAATTTTTCATGTTTAATAAAAAGTAACAAACTAATTACGCTATAGACTAGTATAGTGGCTATACAGTATACTTACTTGAGTTGTTTGTGACAAACAACAAAATCTGTGAATCCATTGAGGACCTTGTCGTGCTGTTGTGCTCTTACTAATGCCCTTCATAGTCACATTTCTTACTCCAGACCGTCTACTGTAAGGGGAAAATATTCCCCTTACCCTGCTCAATACATCCCCAGAAGATTGAAAATTTGAACTCGGATTACTGCTAACAGTTGATTGTCGATCTACACTGACTACAGTTGGTTGTATACTGGAGAATGTAGATACAGATGGTAAAGTTGATGGTTGAGCCGTCGGTTGGACGGATGGTAAAGCAACCGTTGGTTGCACGGATGGAGACAGTGCCTCCGCTGCTCTTCTTAGAAATTCCGCAGCTCTTCTCTGCTCATCCATCTTTTTAAGTTTTAAAAATTCCCCGCCATACAAACAACCAGTTTCCGATCAGAACGGTTGACGATTATCGCAACACGATAGGGGAAAACTCCGACGTTCGTACTCAGATATCACCAATTTTTGTACCTAACTTGCCTGTCTTCGGTTTCACTGGAAAATGGCTAATTTGATTCTGTTTGTCGTTATATTTATATATATCACCTCATTTATTATTCTTTTTCATATACATAAATAAAACAAAACGAAGATGGTATGTTTAAAATTTCTTACTAGTAACCATGAAATTGGCGATAAGTTGTTATCAGAGTACGTTATATTTGTGATAGTTACGTTACGCACAATGTGTTCCCCTATCGTATTGCGATAATCACCAACCGGTCAGAACAGCCTAATGTCGTAATTTTCAAGGGATCGTTCATTGTCAAAATATTCACGCGGCATGATTGCAGGGACGCCTTTCGTTTCAATTGTTATAGAAATACAGGCGGGTTATTAGGGTCACAATTACAACTTCCAGAATCCATTTTATGTTTGTTTTAATTTTTGCCTTTCAATTCTGAGATCCGTTTTATGCTCATTTCAATTTCAACTTTTTAAATATAATATTTTAATTCAAACATTATAACTTTTAGTAGTTGATTTGTATTTAGCTTCTTATTTTAGAGTTCATTAAATTAAAATAATATGATTACGTCAGTACGTATGGACAACCCAAAAACACGTACGTCCATCTATAAAATGAAAAATGTATGTTTCATAGGAGTGCCTGTATTTCTGGCCAACTTGGGATATATACGATCACGCCAGTACGTATGGACCGTAGGACGGCGACATGTCACTATGTGTCCAAAGGTTCGCTAATCCCAAGGTTCATTATACCGAAGTTTCGCCATTCCCAAGGTTCTCTATATTCCTCGATATTCAGAAGGTTTTTATAACTTTTATTTTGAAGTTTCATTCTATATTCTAAAGTTTTGAGAGGTTTCTTTATCATAAGACTCTTTTTATGAAGGAAATAACTTAAAGGTACTCAATCCGATAAGACGCTGCTAAATTACTCCTTCCTTGGTTTCGGTGGGGAAAAAAATATTTGATTAGTGTCGAGGAACCCACCCATCAAAGCTCAGAGTAATTAGATATCGATCTTTGCAGTTTGCTATTTTTATTGTTTCTGGGCCTGATCGTGCCAGAAGGACGAGGTCAAATGGGCGGTCTTCCAGATAAAGATGGATAACTGTAAAATCGTGGTAATAATAACTACTTGGTATTAGAGTTGTCCATCTTTTCTGGTTAAATACGCCCAGAATAGCAAACCTTCAGAATAGCGAACCTTCGATGTCTGAATAAGAACCTTTGGAATAGCGAATATGGAACCTTCGAAATAATGAACGCGATCCTGTATGAAGAGCCCATGACACGTCCATCAATAAATGTATACATGTTTCATGGGACTGTTTATATATACATATATAAGACTGGAGTAAAGTTGAGACCAACATGTCTTTGTTAATTTTGGTGCCCAGATTTCAACGAAATTTGGTGTGGTGACTCAGGGTGTCCTGGCAGAGTGTATAATGGCGTTAGTTTTTCTAAATTTTGATTTAAACAAATTTAAATGAATAAAAAAAATATGAACATATGTGAATATTCAGGTACAAATAAACCTATTTGCACGAGAATATGTTGCAGCACCAGATATAGAGGAATGTGGGCCACAGTTAGACATGGGTCAGAGTGAGATATTGCCTCTAACATTTCTCTAATTTCCAGACCAGTCAAGCGATATTAGCCATATAGGCTATAGCACATTTTACTATATTTCTTCAAAATGCAATCATCAGGTGAAGGTTGAATCTGGCCAAGCGACCAATTTTCAAGGCAAAATTATTTTAATTTTATTTTTGCAATTTTAAAGGTACTCAATCCAAATTAACCCTCGCAGATTATTATTTCCTTGACTTCGGAGGTGAAAAATATTTGATTCAAGTCGAGGAACCCACAACATCAAAGCTCATAGTGATCAGATACCGATTTTTAAAATCTATCATTTAAATTTTTTAGTGGCCCAGCAAACAGCAGACGAGAATACTTTTTCTGACCAAATTGCAGATGAAGATGGATAATTCTAAAATCAACTGTTTTTTTTTGTGTGTGTGTCAGATGTTTGACAAATCAGCAATATTCGTTGAGCAAAAAGTTGATAAATTACAAGTTTTTGTCAATTTTATGCTATAATTGTCTGCAGTTTTTTTTTTTAGCAATTAATCGATTCTGTCAACTGAAGCGGCATTTCACAAAATATTCTTGTTGTTGGAATCTGATGATATGGGGACTATTGATTCGGATTGAGGACCTTTAAGGGAAAAATATCTGTATTGGATAAATTTACATATAATACTGAATACATTTATATGAAAACGGGTTACGTGGATGGGTCACAATGACTCAATGAGACATAATTTATGGCCTGTGGTAGGATCCAACTTCAGTAGATGATAGGCACTTCAAAAATGAATGAGATAATTTGCCAAATGACTATTGTTTTGGGGCTGGAGTGGATAAATATTTTAGATCAAACAAACTGATGTCATTGTGCAATAGTGATATGTTTGGTGCATTTCCTATATGGTTACTACTTAGGGGTGACCCCTTCTGTGAAGTAGATGATAAGAAACAAGTATTAAGGGTGGTCCCAGCTCGAGATTGCATGCTTGTTCGTGACTTTTGTGAGCTTTTATCGTACTCTCAGATGTCTAATCATTGTGATGGTCAACATATGACTCAACAATAGTGATAGCGGAGACCTAGACTGAAATTAACAATATTGATGGAAATTTAATTCTATTTAATTCTATTTCAATTTAATTCTATATATGTCTCTTTGCCAAAAAACTTATCTAAAATTACTAATCATGCGACACATGCTGACACTATTGGTTAATAGGCATCTGATAGTATATGAACATTTTAATAATTGCCCGGGAGGAATGGCATTATTCTTGACAGGCATAGATACATAGATGTTCATGGCATGGTCTGAGAAAATGCTACTAGATTAAACATTTATATGATTGCCTCATTACTACATTAGTCATGTACATGTATAACTAGAAGGTCGTGACAGTTCAACTAAGTTGGCCTGGAATTATTATGTTTAGCATACATATTATTCCAATCCCAATGTGTCAAGTCGACAATAGCAAGTACGCAGGGCTATATTTAATAATTTTTCCACAAATAGCCACTAGTTAATATATATATGCTAGCCATGCTGATCAAGCTCCCGCTTTATGCTTAAGGTTTAAATCGAGAACACAGTGTTAAAATCATGAATTATTTAATATGTGAGAATGCTAAAACTAATCACCGTGCAATATAATTATTAAATTTAACTTGATGTGTCCATCACAGGAAACAGAATTCATACACACAGATGGAAAGTTGGCCCGGAAGCATATCCTCTCACCAGTCACTGCACGAACTATGCAGTGTGCCGAGACCAAGTGGGATTGGGAGATGTTCTTCTTTTCCTTCACTCAACAAGAAGATAAATGACTCACGTTGTTAGTCACCAATTCACTGGGCTTCACATGTTTGTTACATCTGCGTGTCGAGTCTGTCGACTGTAGATGGCTAGAATTGTATTTTGACCTGAGTCATATTCACAGTGAGTGGGTGAGACTGAAGTCGTTGATAACTAAATTTAGTAATCTGTAATCACTAAATTGACTAATACAATCCTAATATTATTAGATTAGTAAGCCACATGAACGCTTTCACCGATTACTGCGTCCACAAGTTCCAGCTACGCGCTACGTTCAACGGTTCATGACTGAACTATACTGTGTATAGTAAATCAGTCAGCTCTAAAATGTCCATTTTCTGATTTCCTTGACCCAAGTTGAGGTTTGACATGACAGTGTTAGATATTAACAATTAAATTTACTATTTAGAGAAGTAGTTAGTAGATTGAACGATTTGCCGCTTGCAGTTGAAACTCTAACCACTAAACCAGTCCAGGTGAAAACAGACTTAAAATTGAACAATAACAGAACAAGTCAAATCGCCGTGGTGAGCAGTCTGCACAGACCAGTCCACATTCCATTCCAGTGACCTTCATTTTCATATTTTTTTCAGTCACAGATTCGTCATTGAGTTTCTTTCCGACTGACTGATTTTCACTTTGAACACAGTTCACTTCAACTTCAAAACAACTTAACATTAATACCAAGTTCAGAAGTTGTTGTTGTTATTCTTCTTCTTCTTTTGACTGCTTTGACTCTAAAGTCATTCCAGTAATTGGCTCGTAGTGCTATCTTCGCTTGTGCTTTCTCGTTTGTTCTCAACGCTTACGTGCTGTGATACCGTTGTACATTTAAAATACGAGCGATAACAATAACAAGCAATTCCATTTCCAATTTGGAGAAGACTGACGGACACGAGAGCGCCACCATTTTATAACGAAATTACGTCATCATTTCCAACGTTGCTATGGCCTGCCAGGGGACGTAATATTCTAACTGTAACGGTACGGAATCTGGCGATGTTTGCCGAATGCTATGCGCCCGCTAAATCCACATTAAGCATTTAATTTTGAATAAGGTTGATTTTGTTTTTCAAATTTAATAGTGTTGCTATAGGGAGGCTGATCGAAGAAGACAAGAAATTATGGCATTGAAATCCATGTAAAAAAGGACGACCGTGCAGTCACGACCTGCACTACTCAGACTAATATGTGTTGACTTATATGAACGTCAAGATTTAATTAACTATAAATATTTCTTATGACCAATTACGCACACGAAGTTGGTTGCTTGTGGTATAAGGGGGATTGGGTCTGTACCTCATAATTATCATATTGTACTCATACATGTATCTTCCAGCCTTTCGATCGTGGCTCCCCGGGGCCATTTTTTTGACTGGCACATATGCCAATTCTCAACTTGGATGAAATATTAGTTGTACTCGCCTCCACAAACCTTGGCCTTGGTTGGAAATTGGGGTTATTATGAGTGAGAACTTGGGTTTACCCCCTCATAATTTGGGTTGTTTGTTTGTTTCAAATCACAACCCAAATCATTAGAATATAAGTAAGGAAGAACATTCAATTTACAAGAACATGTTTTGTTTGTACCTGTACAAATTCTATAGTGATTTTATAGGTTGGGATTTGATCAGTTTGATTACAATTGCATGGAGCTACATTTATACCAGCGCGGACTCGGAGCCATGCACTATGAAACAACGTCAACCCAACCAAACCTAATGCGAACCATGCCAACATTATGCCTGCTTTGTGTGCTATGTCGCGTCGCTGTCAAAACGTCAAAAACTTTCGCGGGAAAATGCGCGTGCCAATATGACGTCGCTTTGGATACAACATATGACGTAACCTTACAGTTTACGTGAAAATGTTTCTACTAATTTACTAAACTAAAGAAAAGTTTATTTAGTTATATGATAAACATTCAAGATATTTACGATATGAATTATGTTGTTTTCGCGAGGTGGCTAAGGAAAATTTGCAGTTTTACGTAAATTTCCGACATTTCCCGAATGGCATAGCAACCCGAGTCCGGTCGACAATATTTATGATTTAAGTCATGTTTATTCATCAAAGAATAAACCATGTAATGCCTGAACGCAATGAATACTGTTATGTTGGCTATATGAAAAGTAACATTTTGTAGTTTTAATTTAATTGCAATGACGTTTCAAGATGGCGGCCCCTCAAATCCAAGATGGCGGCGCACCTAATTCAAGATGGCGGCGCCCATGTTCGAAAGCGAACTTAGTATAAGGACGACCAGCGCATATGTTGCTGCGCAACATATGCGCGGCTGGGCTGCGCCCAGCTGGTCTTCCTTAAAAAAATAAATTCGTTTTATTAATTTGACAATTCTATTCCAACATGGCGGCCACCATAGCAAGGATCATAAATAAGTTCCCTGATAGGGTATAGAAATTACTGACGTCACATACGTAATACCGTAAAACAACCCTTTTGGGTTGTGATTAAAATAAAAATGTTAAAGGTACTCAACCCGTAAAGAGGGTCCCCATCTCAACAGATTCCAACAACAACAATCCGATCAGAGGGTCCTATATTACTATTTCTTTGGCTTTGGGGGTAAAAAATATTTGATTCGAGTCGAGGAACCCATCAAACAAAGCTCAGCGTTATTAGATATTGATTTTTGAAAATTCTTATGTTCTCGAGATGAGTACTTATAACTGCCGTCAATTTGGTAACATGCTCGAGATTTTACGCCAAAATTCTATTCAAACAGACAAGGATGGATAACTCTATAATCAAGTGGTAATAATTGACTACGTACTGGGCCAGTAAGAATTCCCGATAATGAAAAATAATAGATTTCTAAAATCGATATCTAACAAATCTGAGCTTTGATGGGTGACTTCCTCGACTCGAATCAAATATTTTTGACCCCCGAAGCCATTGAAATAGTAATTGAGAGGAGTTTTATCGGGTTGAGTACCTTTAAGTTAGAATTAAAATATTAAGTTGGAGTTGAAATAATGAGTTAGAATTGAAATATTAAGTTGAAATTAAAATCTTAAGTTAGAATTAGAATGTTAAGTTAGAACTAAAATGTAAAGTTAGAATGTACATAGAATGTAAATAGAATGTAAATAGAATGTAAATAGAATGTAAATAGAATGTAAATAGAATTAAAATATAAGAATTAAAATGTAAAGTTAGAATGTAAAGTTAGAATGTACATAGAATGTAAATAGAATGTAAATAGAATGTAAATAGAATTAAAATATAAGAATTAAAATGTTAAGTTAGAATTAAAATATTAAGTAAGAATTAAAATGTTAAGTTAGAATTAAAATATAAGAATTAAAATGTTAAGTTAGAATTAAAATATTAAGTAAGAATTAAAATGTTAAGTTAGAATTAAAATATAAGAATTAAAATGTTAAGTTAGAATTAAAATATTAAGTAAGAATTAAATGTTAAGTTAGAATTAAAATATAAGAATTAAAATGTTAAGTTAGAATTAAAATATTAAGTAAGAAATAAAATGTTAAGTTAGAATTAAAATGTGAAGTTATGATTGTGACCCTAATAACCCTCCATATGAACGGAGCTCTTACGTCACTGCGCATGGGAATTATACATGTGTGTCTTACTAAAAAATATGAGATCGGATTTAGGGACTACTGTGTGATAAATTTTGATCTTAGACACACTCTTTCTCTGGGAGCCTTTATTCAACCGCAGTCTCTTTGTGCACTTTTAGCACAATTTGTTCATTTAATCATTTTGATTTAAAAAATTTTTTTATTTAAAAGTTGAAAAAAATATTGAATTTATAATTATTTTTTATGTTGAAGTCAAACCACATTTTTTTTTAAATTAAGTTTATTTTTTAAAATCAAAATTTCGATAAAATAACGGCATTACAACATCCGATGGGGTACCCCCGGGTTACCACAACAAATCTGGTTGAATCGATCATAGGGGTCTGGGAGAAAAGTCATTAACAGCCAGAGAGATCCTACTCTTTTTATCTATTGTATATTTTGGGAAATCTGTCTGTGTGTGTGTCTGTCTGTTCGCGATGGACTCGAAAACGGCCGAACCGATTTCGATGAAACTTGGTATGTGGGGGTACTTTCGGCCGGGGAGTGGCATAGGCCTATTAATTTGCCTGTGTGACCTTGACCTTGGATCATTTCAAGGTCAAACGCCAGAGTATAACGGGATTTCGATGAAAATTAGTGTCTAGGGATAATTTCGTATGGGGAGTGTCATAAGCCTATTCATTTGGAATGCAATGTGACCTTGACCTTGAAATCAATTCAATTCAAGGTCAAATCGCGAATTTTTATGGGATTTCGACGAAATTTGATATGTAGGGTTACCTTTGTCCACTGAGTGTTTTCGACGGGTCAAATTGTGACCCCGACCTGACCTTGACCTTCAAAATGATCAATTCGAGGTCAAATCGGGTAAAACCTGATGGATTTCGACGGGTACTATTGTCGGGTACTTTGTCCGGGCAGTGTTTTAGACGGGTCAAATCGTTACCCCACCTGACCTTGACCTTCAAAATGGACATTCAAGGTCAATTCGCCGAGAAGCAGAGGGGAAACAGCCGGGACGCAGTCGGGTCCACCAGCTAGTATATATATATATATATTGATGTATTGTTTTATTAGCATACTGCCTTTGTTGGTGCTTATGCAAATAAATCATATTGAATGAACATAATTTGCATAGTAGGGCTATAATATAAAGACAATTAAATTAGAAAATGGGATTTGACAGAGATGTCCACATTGAATGTGCAACTGCACACCTCCTTGAACCATACCAAATATCCAAGTCTATGAAATTCCTTTGTACCCCATCGCACTTGGGTTGGAAATTTCCAACTATCTCAAGCTTTACCGCTGTTGTAAATTTACAAACTGATATAATCCCTACGTTTGGAAATTTTCAAACTGATAACCAAAAGTCAGTGAAAGTAGACTTTGGCCTAAAACAACAAATTGCACTGTATCATGCCAAATTCAACGCAACTTTGATTTAATATTTTGACAAAACACGCTGACGTCATGATAATAAAAATATTGAAAAGAAAACATAAATAATAATTAGAAGTAGAATAGCAATGGTGTCTTCGAATCCATGCCTGATCGACAGTGCAAGTGTCTTTTGTGTGGCAGCAACTTTTGATATGACAAAAATAGCGATTACACTCAGGTGGTTGAATACAATATTGACACTTTTTCTCCTCTGAACTGAGTTTATCCTCCGGACTGGCTGAATTTGATGGGGGGGGGGGGGGGTGGGTGAACTATTACTATTAATTGTTAGTTGTGATGATGCAAATTTATATTTCAGGTTCTGACATTTCACGTGGTAAGGATTGAGGCCCATTTCAGAGGCAGGAGGGGATGTGTGGCATAACTTCTAAAATAACAAAATGAAAATCAGCCAACACCAGCTTCACCAGCTCCAATGAAGATTTTTCTCAGTTTCTATATAAGACTGTGACATTGGTCAAGACAGATAAATGGTTGCAAAGACACAGTTAAAGAAAAAAATGAGAACAAAACTTTCTCAAGAGAAGACACCACCTAAGGCTGTGTAAAAGACAACCTTATGATTCATCCTTCTCCTATACCCCACTTCAATGCAAAGGATTTGCAATGCAAATGATATGCAAAGTTTGATGCGAGATATTGAAATTAGTTCTGTCGGTCTTGTGCATATGTCTGTTAGGAAATATTTTGCTCTATTTTGTTAAGGTGCAATTTTTAGCTCAACTTGCCAAAGTAAAATGTAAGCTATTGTCATGGGATGGCGTTTGTCTGAGCGTGTATCCGTCCATCTGTCAACAATTTCCTTTAGCACACCCTACAGGTCACAGCTCTCATCCGATCATCACCAACTTCTTAAGGATCTTTGGAGTGACCTCTACATGAGAGCCATGAATGTTTCCCGAAATTCGTTTAAAACAGCCATCTTGGATTTCAAATTTGAATTCATCGGCACACCTTTTAGTCTGTATTTATTGGAAAAATGTTTTGAAAATTTACAGCCATGTTTAGGGTCACCTCTGGGTGGTGGCTATCAAAATTGATTGAATTTTTATGAAAAACATAGCTGCTGGCAGCCATCTTAGATTTTACTCTTTGCATGACTAAATTCTTTGGCGCCCTACAGTAGGCTAGAGATCACATCCATAATCCATTCGTCACCAAACGTCATATGAACCACTAGATAAAGAGTCATTAAATTTAGTTGAAAAACATGGCCACCAGTGGCCATCTTGGATTTTATTCTTTGCATAACTAAATCCTTCGCCATTCCCTACAGGCCACATCCCTCATTGTCGTACACCCTGCAGCGGACGTTTATTGGAGAAATGTTCAAAAATTTACAGGCATTTCACGATCAATTCTGGATGGCAGCTCTTGAATTTGAACAATATTCAAAGAACTGCCGGCAGCCATCTTGGATTTTACTCTTTGCATCACTAAATACCTTGTCAATTTGTCATGCCCTTGACTGACAACATTATTTTTTTTCTCATTGATCCCAAACTTCATAAGGTGCTTCGGGTTGACCTCTGGTGAACGCTACTTAAAAATAACAACTTTCCGCAGTCCTTATATCTCCATTGGCTGTAATGTATGAATTATCACCTCTCCAGGTTGAGCTGCAGTGTCATTGACACTTTCATTATTAAAGATACATAATCCCCATATCATCCAGTACAACAACAATGGAATTTCACAAAAAGCTGATTTGGTTATCCAAATTAGTATATCCACATTTGCGTAGGTCCCATAAATGGGCGGGAAAAAAAGATTTGAAGGGAGGAATGGGTGTATGTATATCTCAATTGAGACATATTTTAAACGAAAAATGATACAATAAACGATAAAAGTGGCTTGTTCTATCAAAAATATGTGCCAAGGTTGATAAACATTTGCTGTGTATACCTTACTTGTATTTGAATTTGTGCAGCACTATTTTTTTGCTCAGTTTAAATGGGCGAATTTAAAATGGACACAAAATATTTTTGTAAATATCTTGGATCTGATTACAGTTTAAGTGCTTAATCATTCCCGAAGATACATGTATATCTTAAACACCATCAAGACAGATTTACATAGTGTAAAACATAACTGCGTCATCAATTTGTTGTGAAGATGTGTGTTTATATGCTCGAAATAATTATTCGGACACTGAAATAGTTGTAGACATTATTGAAATGAACTAGAAAGAAGTAAAACCACAACCGTGTATATGCTACTTGTCTGCAGGTTGTGTTGACATAACTAATTCAGGCTATTTGGTCAGGGAAGGTGTCACTCCATGGTTGTACATTGTAGGTCGTGCTTTCGCGCACCATCAGTCTGGATAATGTGTACTTCTTAAAGGTACTCAACCCGATAAAACTCCTCTCAATTACTATTTCAATGGCTTCGGGGGTCAAAAATATTTGATTCGAGTCGAGGAAGTCACCCATCAAAGCTCAGATTTGTTAGATATCGATTTTAGAAATCTATTATTTTTCATTATCGGGAATTCTTACTGGCCCAGTACGTAGTCAATTATTACCACTTGATTATAGAGTTATCCATCCTTGTCTGTTTGAATAGAATTTTGGCGTAAAATCTCGAGCATGTTACCAAATTGACGGCAGTTATAAGTACTCATCTCGAGAACATAAGAATTTTCAAAAATCAATATCTAATAACGCTGAGCTTTGTTTGATGGGTTCCTCGACTCGAATCAAATATTTTTTACCCCCAAAGCCAAAGAAATAGTAATATAGGACCCTCTGATCGGATTGTTGTTGTTGGAATCTGTTGAGATGGGGACCCTCTTTACGGGTTGAGTACCTTTAACAATCACATGTATTTCAACATCATCAATGTTACCATGTTTTGTCACTTCACATATGGGTAATTGTGTTGATGTTTGTTGCTTGTATGAAACTATTGGCATACATGCAGACCTATATTTGTCCATTCAGTCTAACATTGAGTAATGTGTGTAATACATCAATATAGCCATTTTGTCTGCCATGTGGTTTGATGTAAACTCAGGATTCCTTCTAGCTTTTGCTCAGTTTTAAATTTGCACATCGATGGGTGTGCAAAAATTAGTACTGCACGAAATTTAAATACGAGTAAGGTAGGCATATATGCCACTGTATGCCCATAGCGAATGTTTATCATCATATTGGTCTGCACCAGTGACATCGGCGGATATTATTGATAGAACAAGCCACTATTATCATGTCGTTATTCATTTAAAATCAGTCTCAATTGACATATACACAACTGTTCCCCTTCAAATCTCTCTTTTTCGCCATTTTAGGAGACCTCTGCAAATGGGGACCTATTGCAAATAGTCACAATGTATGGTAGTGTTAGGTGTTTTCATTATTGTTATGATATTGTCACTTGCCATAGTATATATAAGTTTTATCATGCCTCGACTTGTAACTTCACAATCTTTGTAAACTCTTTGTAAATGCTGTAATATATAAGCAATGGGGCACAGATTCCCAAAATTATGAAACTATGAAGAACTTTAGGATATCGGACGTTTTCCTAAAACCAATTCAAACTTCTCAAAATAAAATTTATATTTTGCTTACAAGCAAGACAAATGTTACAAACATTGACAATGGGCAATTCGCAGTAAGAACATATTATATTATTTGATTACTGATGTGGAAGCTATAATTATTTCAAGCTGCGTGATACATAATGTTCATGCATTATTTTCATATGTGTACACATATTTTATTAAAAAAAGTGGGGTATACTGTTTTGCACCTGTCTAGCCGTCCGTCAGACGTGCGGACATACGTCTGATGTCTTTTCATATCATAACTTGAACAGTAGCTTGGATCTCAATGAAATTTGGTAGGGATGTTCACTACTATGAGGACATTAAATTGAGGGCTCCATTCGTATCCGGGGCAAGATACATTCACATAGCAAATTTCAAGTCGATAGCTCCACCTGTTTCCGAGATCTCGTCTGCGCATGCGCGAAGCTGGGGTCGCGACCCGATAAAATTTGTATCCGGGGCAAGATACATTCACATAGCAAATTTCAAGTCGATAGCTCCTCCCGTTTCTGAGATCTCGTCTGCGCATGCGCTGCGCGGGCGCCGCACGGGCTCGCCAATACGACAACGACGACCACCTGGTCAAACTACACACACGTACCAAGTTTCGTCCCGATCAGTCGAGAATCGTAGATTTGTATAAATGACATACATACAGACAAACATACAGACAGACAAACAGAGGTCTTCAAAATATATATGAGACTAGCCGATGAGCCCGACGTTGTCCGGACTATTCAAAAACCAAAGTCGATAGCTCCACCCGTTTCCGAGATCTGGTCTGTAAACCAAATTTCAAGTCGATAGCTCCACCCGTTTCCGAGATCTGGTCTGCGCATGCGCGAAGCTGGCGTCGCACGGGCTCGGCGACCCGATAAAATTTGTATCCGGGGCAAGATACATTCACATACCAAATTTCAAGTCGATAGCTCCACCCGTTTCCGAGATCTCGTCTGCGCATGCGCGAAGCTGGCGCCGCACGGGCTCGCCAATACGACGTTGACGACCGCCTGGTCAAATTACACACACGTACCAAGTTTCGTCCCGATCGGTCGAGAATCGTAGATTTGTATCAATGACATACAGACATACAAACATACAGACAAACAGAGGTCTTCAAAATATATATGAGATATGCATGGTTATTTAAATTTCATCTTAAAGGCATAATCTGGTTTTATTGTTTAATAGCATTACTATTGGAGGTTAATAATGTGATTGTGTTTAGTAGATTTGTTCGGTTGCATGGGAAGACAACTTTGGTTTTCAAATTTTTTTAAACTTGAGAGCTCTGTGTCAGTCTATGAGAACAAAATAATTATTCAAAACACTTTTAGAACTGTAGGTCTAGTTTGTTTTATTTATATATTAATGGAAAGCTTTTTCGACATTGATTTCAATTGATTACAAATGTGAATAGAAATATTAAAGAGGCACAACAGGTTTGAACTTTGATACATTTTTCTTGTACTCTGCATGAGATAAAACTTTTTATGTGTACCTATACCATAGTATGGTACACATAGTGTCAATGTCCGGATTGACCACTCGTCGTTCATTCATCCATCTGTACATCCATCTGTCTGTCCGTCCGTAGACACTTTAGGCATAATGCGATAACTCTAACATTTTCTATTTGATCGGAACCAAGTTTTGTATATAGGTTTCTCAGCCCAAAATACAGTTTGAGTTCGAATATGGGTTTGATTCGAGTTTTTTTTTTTACAGTTTTGGCTGGTTATGACCCTTTTTTACTCAGAATTCACACATTCATCTGATTGACACCAAATTTGGTATGTGAGATTATCAGCCCAAAATACAGATCAAGTTCGAATTTGGGTTTGATCCGATTTATTTTAAAGGAGTTATGACCCTTTTTTTTATTTTAATTTTAATTTTTTTTTATAGATTGAATTTCCTCGCTCAATTTAACACGCAAAAAATATTAAAAAACTTCTATATTAAATAATAAAAAAAATATTTAATTAAAAATAAAAATTTCATTGACACTAATTTGTTTTAGTTGTATACCATTAATTAGGTGTGATGTCCTTTTTTGAAGATATGAAGATTTTATTGCAATAGTTGCATGTAATATAATGATAGCAATAAATTGCCATGTGAACATCCAATATCCAGAGTATATGAGAGTACCTTTAATAGATGTCATTCGAAAGCGAAATCTGTTATTAATTGAGTGGTGACATATGTTACAAAGCTCTAGGGGTGGTTGTATGAAGGTAAAGACAAACACCCTGCTGGCTGGATAATTGTTTATCCTATCTGTCAAATTTATTAATGGCTAAACCATTGGATCTCACAGTGAGAGGTCATTGTGTGAATAGGGACAGAGTTATGAGATTTAAATCGACTCCTCCCCCACCCCAAATACTTTAACCCCTTCTTAAGACAAATTATTTGAGCTTTTGATTTTAAGTTTAAGTACTGATATATGTATTACTGTGATCATATCTTAGACCAATTATCAGTTATAGCTAATCGCTATCGCCAAGGTATGGGTTAAACATATGTCGATCGTGATTGGCCTCTCGTTAGGAAATGAGATCCCCAGAGGGTGAATACGTTGTGCTATTCCACCTTGGGGAATAGTGTCATGACTCATTAAATTCACCTTTTATGGACCTCATTCTGCAGAGGTCAGACACTCTAAATACAGACTTGGCTGTCCCAATATTATTTTGTTAACACCAATTATCCAGGTGAAATCATACCCTATTGGATAGTGGGGGTATATTTATATTACTAGATGAATGGATCTCATAGATGGGGATTCACATTTGTTCTAATAGGGGCAGAGATAAGAGATTTAACTCTCCTCTATCCTGTTTGGTACTGGTATAATAATATTGATTTCTAGGAAGCCTGGGTGGGGGCAATGTTGGAGGCAACGGGGAAGGAGTGTAGAGCGGTGGAGTTTTGACCCCTATTTGATCAAAATTTAAACAGTTGAAAATTTCATGCCTGGTATAACATTAGTTGTAGATTAGATGTTCACATAAAAAATAGGTTATAATTGTTCTCATAGTTTGGTTTGTTTTTCCCTCATGTATGTTTTTAAACCAACAGTCCATATGTTCCTACTTCAGGTTAAACTGTTGGACCAAATTGGCCACAAATTTTAACTTTATTTGGTTGGTGATTTTCAAACGTTTGAGAGCTTGAAGTACTGGTACCAGTTGTAAAATTCAATCTAAGAGAGATGTGCAGAAGGATTTTTGTGAACTTAGTACTGTGGTATGGTTGTTTTCTTTAAAAGGTAAGAGATTGGAGATTTGTCAGTGGTGTGCAATTAGAAATTTCATTTGACGAGCCTTGCTCATCTGAGAACCTCCAGCTATGTCCCTGTTTAGAACTACTTGTCTTAAGTGATATTGTCACGTGCTGACCCTTGTAGTCTTCAGAGTCTCAGTCTTTAAAGTCTGGTGAGTGACCCAGAGTCATTGACTGTCTTGTTTATGGGAATAAACAATAAAAAAGCTATATAAATAAAGAAATGAATGCAGTGGGTTTATGTGTGTGTGTTATTGAGAGATACTGCACATAGGTTGTTGGGGCACATTTAGTGTCAACCGCTTTACACAATGTCCCCAAACGACCACAGCGCTGTGTTCCTCAATAACACACGCACACCCACTACATTCATTTCTTAAATACAATATTTTGTGCAACTCTCATTTTATCTTTGAAGCTCCATACTTTAATATATACATGTATGTACTACTATAGAGCACATATTAGATATTGTTGTTATGGACTTTTCCCGAATTTGAATAAAAATTTTGACAGTATTTCTCTTTCTCTCTCTCTCCATTGTCCTGGATATATGGCCTCTGAAAACAAGTTGGGGGAAGACCTTCCAACATTTCATGGATGCATGAGATGAAAATAATATTGCCTCTATCGATGAGATGAAACGACATATTTATATCTTATCCTTTTAAGATATACCAAAATGTATAACCAGTGTTATAAATGAAATAACCATTGCAAGATGTTTATCAATTACAGATACAGCGCATTACATTCAGTCAATAATGAATATATTTACAGGCATGTGGGCAATTGCATCTTTCAATAGGTCATTTCTAAAGTGTTTCCATTTGTATTATCCCCCAGCTGTGTCACTAAATTACCAGCTTTTATAGAGCCTATAGACAAGAATTATACTGTCAATATTTGGAGATATTTCATCCCAATATCTATAAATTCAAATCAATATTAGTCAGCAATCTTGAAGCAGTGAAGAAACCACACCTGATGTTACCCACAGATTACAATATTTTAGTCGCACACTTCCATTTCAAATCAAAGTGGTTTGTTCAAAAAGATTCCCTACAGTATCTCCTCTGATGGGCCAACAGAAGCTTGAAGTTTGCAAAGAATCTTTCCATTTTTTAAACAGTTTAGTTTAAATATTCATCTGATGCCCTGTAGTACTTGTGGAGTTTCAATGTATTGAAGGAACACTAATTTAGATATGTGCCTTGAATGGCATGCGTTTGCATCAATTGTGTGTTGAAAGACAAGCCTGTGTTAGGATCTCCAATAATTGGATAGATGTCTGCATACAGTAATATATTTGAAGCTTTGAAGTACATTTATGACAAATTTGTGGGATACCTTTACTAAATGGTAGATCAATGGTGCACTTCACAATAAGGTGATATGGAGGTGATTTTAAAATATGAAAATAGAGCCATCAGACAGTGAGTACCTGCTTGGTGAGGAAACTTGCACGAGAGGAGGGGTGCTGTCAGCGCGAGACCTAATCATTCCACCATACAAAAAATAAGTCCATCATATCTGTATCAATTACTAGATAGGGTACCTGGCATTGCTCAGGTAAAGAATGAACACATTATTAGTGCCCCCTCCAGTCATTTAAACTATTAGTCACCTGAGATAAGCATCACATATATATTGTATGAAACTCTGAATAAAGTTACCTCTACTTTTAAGTTGATAATAAACGCTCTTTATTGCTAATTATTAGTACTTCTGAGTCATCTGAGGTTAACGGCACCTATCCCATGACAGGCCCAATTTATCTCTGTGTACCAATTTTCCCATATATCTTCTGAGATGATAAATGTTTTTAATTGATAAGCTATGTTAACATAATTTACAAACCCCCCTTTATGTCATCTGATGTCCAAGGCGCCAATCCCATGACATTCCCCTAGTCATGGGATCCCATGTGTACCAATTTTAATACATATTGTTTAAGCTGATAAGAATTGCTCATCTCTATAATATAGTCTATAAGTTCCCCTTTAAGTTTGCCCGGGTCAATTTACCCCTGTATACCAATTTCCAGCGACCAGAGTCTAACCATTTTGTGTATATGATTCATTTGTTAAATTAGAATTGTTTATGCCCATTTAAGTCGTCTGAATCAGATGTTAACAACACCTATCTCGTGACAATATTCGTGTCAATTGACCCATGCGAAGCAATCTTTATTACAAAATTCCGACCATTTTGGGTGTATAAATAATTATTATCATCCTTTTAAGACATCTGATGTCAATGGCAGCAATCCCATGACACTCCCCGGGTCAATTGACACATGTGTACATTTTTTAGCACCAATGGTCCAGCCATTTGGTCGTCTAGACAGGGCAAACAGTTTGTATTAATATATGTCAGAGTTCTAAATTGAGTTAGATAATTTTACTAAAGAAAACTGAAACTTTGTACCCAAAGTAGCAGTCTCCAATTTCAAGGTGCTTATCTCTGACGTAGGCCTAAACATGCGCTCAGGTGATAATATTTTATATTAGCAAAATTCTTTTGTCTGGGATTTTTTTTATCACGCTACCAGTAATTGCTCACTTATAATAACTTAGTATAGTATAATATTTTCCAGTTCATTTCTTTAGGAAATGACATCTGCAGTAAATAATCTTGTGTCACTAGTTTCCAAGAGGCATGGTACTACCTCCTGCTGTTTAATTTGAGTATATGTAGTCCTTAAGCCAATCGCGCTTGCGTTAGAAATTTATTATCGAGCAATCCATATATATAATTCGACAGTGTGTAAACTCGCACTTAATTCTCTTTTATTGAATACTCGATTGTTGGTTCGTTGAGTTCTTGGTAAAACAACAAGAACATAGAACTGACGAACTTGGGTCGTCCAAACCACTACTCGAAATTGATGCAATGGGAAGGGCATTCTTCTGTGGAAATGGGGGGGGGGGGTAGAAATGCATATAGAACTTACTTTCGTAAATGGTATTTCGTTTTCCCACGCATAAATTCATACAAACAATATTTTATTTGCAGAATGTTCTGCAATTGAGTTGAACATACAGTAATTAATTTAGCACAGACCCCCCCCCCCTCCCCTGGCTCCCCATGCATGTAACTTGTGCTGCATGCGGCGGGGGAGAAAATGCAGTAGCATTGACGATATCAGTTATATATATGCACGGACGCGTTGACACGGGACGGGGTCGTGGTGTCTCCCCTTCCCACTTTGGTAAAAAAAATCAACAGTTTGAACTTTGAAGTCCAATACACTAATAGTTTGTGTGCAGTTAGCGATTATAAATTTCCAATATGTGGCCATAGCATGGTGCAATTATATAGACTTTCTTCAATTTTGAGAATTATTTTGGTTCGATCAAAGGTGGTGCATTTAGAAATTCCAAGTTTTGCACCAAAACGGAAACATTCTAGACACGTTCATGTAGGGCCTATAAATATGTTTTAAATATAAGTTTGCTCACCGTATAACGTACCTTTATCGCGATTCTGATATAAATGGTTCATCCCTCAGACATATACGTATATAGTTTATCCACCTTGGAACGATGTATATACAACTGATCAATTCCTATAATGAGTCCGTGCCACTATTTCTCCGATACAGTATTATAACATGTATATATATATATATACAGCCTATAATATATACTGGGATTTGTGGATGCGAAGGCCTATAATATACAGGCACGCTTAACCACCTGCCACAGCAGACAGTCACACAAACACGGAGTTAACGAAATGTATAGGGGATATTTTCCATGGGATCCATACATATATATAGGTGTAGGCATGCTACCGAACATGGTTGAGTGACTTTTTTTTCGCACGATGTCGCCTCGGTTGCTCTTTATTGGAGGATCGATCGATGGTTTACACTATAGCTGCCAAGAATGCAAATATAGTACACTATATATTGATAAATGTGTGCTCTCATCTATAACTACGAGCAGCATCAGTATATAACCACCAACTCAAAGTTTGTGATTATGTTGTGGTTGATTCAGTGAAATTCGCATGTTTCCGTGGATTGTAGTATAATAGATCTCGACTAAAGAGCGCGCGGTATCAAACCCTGGAGGATCTTTAATACAAGCGTATACTTGACCAATCTATTGTTACGAATTTGTTAAAGCATTTTAGTAACGCATTCAAAACTGGGCGTGATTCTTCCTGTGTATATATCAATGCACATTCATTGTGATGCATGTAGCCACCGAAGGGTTTATAATCGTGAATCGTGATAATTATATATAATATAGCCTATAGCCTATACGACCATTCAAAGAAAGTAATATAGCCAAAAATACAGTAGTTATCAACAATGGTGGTGGGGGGGGGGGGGGGGGGGGGTAATAACCTTTGTTTTCTCATTCAATGCTAAATTATCAGAAGCATTTAATTATTTTGCCATAATTAGCAATCGATTGGCCATATTTATTAATCGACATCATAAGTTAAGGTAGGTCTAGTCATTGCATAAATGTGAATTTATTCTTATCAACAGCGATGCCATATGTATAAACACATTCCCTGTCCCCAATACGAAGAAATTTGACCGCGGGGAGTTGATTTTAAACCTTTATTCGCGTAAAAACGTTTCAAAAATCAGATCACGGAAGCATTTTTTCGATATGGTGTGCGTAATACGTCATACACTACAAATTTATTGACTAGGCAACGCCAAACGACCATGTCGTAATTGCAGCGATATTTCTCCGAGGGCGGGGCCAGGGAACTTAAATAACATCCTTGGCGGGGCTATACATCCACGTTACTATTATTAGAAATATTGACTTATCTGGCAGGACGTACTTATTAAAGGTACTCAACCCGATAAAACTCCTCTCAATTACTATTTCAATGGCTTCGGGGGTCAAAAATATTTGATTCGAGTCGAGGAAGTCACCCATCAAAGCTCAGATTTGTTAGATATCGATTTTAGAAATCTATTATTTTTCATTATCGGGAATTCTTTCTGGCCCAGAAGATAGTAAAAAATTCGTTATTATTACCCACTTGATTATAGAGTTATCCATCCTTGTCTGTTTGAATAGCATTTTGGCGTAAAATCTCGAGCATATTACCAAATTGACGGCAGTTATAAGTACTCATCTCGAGAACATAAGAATTTTCAAAAATCAATATCTAATGACTCTGAGCTTTGTTTGATGGGTTCCTCGACTCGAATCAAATATTTTTTACCCCCAAAGCCAAAGAAATAGTAATATAGGACCCTCTGATCGGATTGTTGTTGTTGGAATCTGTTGAGATGGGGACCCTCTTTACGGGTTGAGTACCTTTAAGCAGAACACCGGCTCCAAATAAAAGGTGTACACGGGGTGTTATGTGGCGTTTGGTCCGTTGTTTCTCAATGGATATTAATGAAATTTGGTGTATATGTCCGGACTGGGACATGGAATACAATAACGTGTGAATTGTTTTTAAATTCACAAATTTGTTGATTTTATTCAACTTTTTCGTTCTGAAACACACTATAAACGGCTTTTATATAAGTGTAAACGGCCGGCTCCAATTAAAAGGTGTAAGCGGACTTGATGTCGCATTATCTTCTTTGTTTATAAATGGATATGACTGAAATTTAGTACATATGTCCGGGTTATGGCATGGAATACATTGACGTTTGAATCGTTTTTAAAATCACAAATTTGTTGATTTTATTAAATTTTTCGTTCTTTCGTTCTGTAAAGTGTTTACTTACAAGCGATCGGCTCCAATTAAAAGGTGTAAGCGGCTTATGTGCTTAGCGTTATAGGTAATCGGATTAACTAATTGGCGACTCTAGACTATTGTGTTTTGGGGCATTTGAGGTTTTGGCGAAATAATAATTTAAATACATTTATTTTAAATGATAACTTTATTTAATCATAATGCATATATAATAAACACATAAAATATAATAACAAACATGAGACATAATTGAATATGTTAACAAAAGATATCAAACTCAATGAAGTTGCACATTGCTATTCAAATAGTGGTCTCGGTATCAAGCCCCAAGTTCCGACCACGTCACCATCGCCTCCGTATATAAGATACGTGCCAATAACGTTGACAAAGCAATGGCGACAATATGGAGACGTACCGAGACAACAGTTTACTATCTGAATATTAATGTCACAAGTATGACATAATAGCCTACATGAAATGATAACGAATATCAAACACCTCCGATCTAATACATCTCTACCAGCCTGAGAACAAAGATCAGAATATCGGAATCGTCCGATATTTAAGAGGAGAATTGAAAGTATTGTGAGAGGTGCATGCCATCCAGCACCGAACATGAAACTGCAATGTAGGCCTATGCCGTATGTTTGTTTTATTCTGTAAATTTAATGTCTTTATATTATTTTATGCGTTGTGATTAAATTTATTTTATCGTGTATTTCACTTTCTAAATTATTGTTTCCCCAAAAACCTCAAATGATACAAAACACCCAAGACTAATAGTCTAGAGTCGTCAGTTAGTTAATCCGATTACATATAGGCCTACCGCTAAACTGAATTCCACGGAAAAGCAGCCATGGATAGGGGAGACCCGGGCAAAGCGGATCACGTATAACCTGGGTTTCTTGCACAAAATGCAACCGGCAATCAGAATTATTAGCACTGTCAGTTTCTAATCATGATTTTATAACATTTGACGGATGATACATTAAAGCGCTGCAATGAGACTTTTTCCGCAACAATAATTTTTTTCTCCGAGTTATCCCCCTGCAAAGCTTTTTTATTACGCCACCTGTGGTGTTTATAGCTTCTCAGTGTGAGTTTGATATTGTGTGGTGTACAGGGCGAATGTATTCTTGGAGATTTTGTGTACCTTACTCAATCGTACCGATAGAATCACGTAGATGCCGAAATTGTAACGTTAACGCCGCCGGTGTATAATATGTTTATGAAAATATGATAAATCGTATCGATAGAGTCAGGACAGGCTGAAATTGTAAACTTAAAGTCACCGGTGTAATAATATGTTGTTGAAAATATAAATAATTTGATAGACTGAAAATAATATATAACCCATTGGGAGCCCCTGATGTATTCTTGTTTGTACCTTACTAAATCGTACCGATATAATCACGTAGATGCTTAAATTGTAAAGTTAACGCCACCGGTGTATAATACGTTTTTGAAAATGTGTTAAATCGTATCGATAGAGTCAGGACAGGCTGAAATTGTAAACTTAAAGTCACTTGTTGTTGAAAATATAAATAATCTGATAGACTGAAAATAATGTGTAACCCATTGCGAACCCCTGGTTTAGTGAAGTGCATTGTGGGAAGTTTAATTGTGATTCTCCAACATCTTTATTTTCTGGAATTATCACCAAGATTTCTCCACTCTATTCTGTTAAAATGTACCCTGATCGGTCATATTCTTTTGATAATTCTATCTAAATACATCTTAGCTACTATTCGGATCTGCTGTCCCGGTCGAAGAAGGTTTAGTTTGACCAAAACGGCTATTGACAAAAGTTTGTTTACAAAAATTGAGCATACTCAATGACCCGTAGGCCGTACACGCTGTAAATTTGTTATCGAAAACAAATTCAATTTCTTCCATCTAAAACATAATTACGCGCTGAACTCTGTCATTTTAAGAATATAGTAGTATTATACACATACACACCAAGTTTCAGCTCAAAATTTTGAAAAATGACAGTTTTATAGACATAAATCGATTTTAATGGCAAATCCGATGTTAAATTTTATCATCGAAAAAAAAAAATCATTTCTTCGATCTAGGAAATAATTACGTGCTGTACCCTGTCATATTTGACCGGTTCTACCTGATAATTGTGTGACAGTACAGTCGCGTTACTTTATACGTCAACATTGGTCATTATCACTCAACAAATTTATTTTGGTCTATCGTATCAACCCCTATTTCCCCCGCGTAGCCTGACTAAGTGTCTTTATCGCTCCACTAATTTGTATCGTTTCATCGGTATGAATTCCATATCCAATTATCCACATATAACCAACCCAACCTCTAATCCCGGTCCAATTTATTTATTTCTTTCATCGGTATATAGTCATGTTACGTAATATTTTATCTCGTGATACTTGTACTTATATGTCTATGGTATTACTATAGTATGCCGTATATGTATATCAATTGCTATTCCTTTCTATATAATCCTGGTGCCAACTATAGAGATAATTTCATCCCCCCCCCCCAATTTTATATAATTGCTGCTTTAGTACAGTCGATCACGATGCATTACATGGCAACATCGATCCACTAATTTATGTCAGTTCATCAACTTCATCGGTACAAACCCCTTTTTTCTCCGAGTCCATATAACCAACCCAACATCTTATAGAACTCCATAAATTACTATTCTGGCACTATATAGAGATGACTAAGATTCTGACACCCCCCTATTTTATAGCCTTGTTGCAACAGTAGAGTTGATATGCATAATATCATTAATATGTCAACATTGGTCGTTATTGCTCTACAAATTTATATCGGTTCAACCCTTAGTTCCCTGTATCGCCCACCCCTCCCTCAATTTATTTTTTCATTTGTATTATAGTCTCGTTACATACACATTTTATCTTTTGTAACTTTTGCTTCAACGCGTCGAGATCCGCTGCAGACAATACAAAACTGACAACATTTTTAAATGTAAGCAGGCTTCAAACTCATCTTATCCAAGAAAAACTCTGGTTACATAAAAAATTTGTGTATAAGGTGTACGCGCATTTGTTGCGTTAAAAACCAAAGGTCCCAAGTCAAGGTCCAAATCCCCAACACACTGATGTGAGGTTTAACTCCATCTACATACAGTAATGTCCAAAGTAATTCATCACTTAACCACAGCAAAATTGTGTGTATTTTTTCATGATTCTAAATCCTGAAAAATTACCTATAATTATGCTGTGGTTAAAGGGTCAATTACTTTGGGCATTACTGTAACCAATATAAGGATTTGAGGTTTAATGATAACTCAATCATCATACAGTAATGTTCAAAGCAATTGACCACTTAACCACAGCAGAATAATGGGTAATTTGAGGATTGTAAATGCTGAAAAAATACATAATTCTGCTGTGGTTAAGTGGTCAATTACTTTGGGCATTACTGTAACCAATATAAGGATTTGAGGTTTAATGATAACTCAATCCTCATACAGTAATGTCCAAAGTAATTGACCACTTGACCACAGCAAAATTATTGGTAAATTTTCAGGATTTCAAATCCTGAAAAATTACCAATATTTCTGATGTGTTTAAGTGGTCAATTACTTTGGGTATTACTGTAACCAATACAAGGATGTGAGGTTTAATGAGAACTCCATCCATATAACTAATAATTATGTGTGAAAATTAAAACAAAACAAAATAAATTCCATGATGGCGTCCAATATGGACTGCCTAATTCTGCTCCAAAACATGTATATTCAATATATGGATGTTTATTGAGGGAAACCGATTATTTCAATGATATTTTCATTAACTGGAATCAAAACCCGACTTACGGGAGCGTGCGACTGTATCTTAAGCATATGTGCCTATTTAATGAGCCAACACTTGGAATCCCAACAGAGAAGATTGTCGTGGGTCCCTTGCGCGATATGTCCATCGAAAACTATTTAGACATCTCAAGATACGTAAGACCCAATAAGTTAATATACAGAATAGATACATCTATTGCCTGAGTGACTAATATTTATATTTGTTACAATGAGGTCAAATAGTTGCGAAGCCAGCACCACAATTCTTTCCCTCCATAGTAAATCTTAAAACAACTTCTAAAGAATCAATAATTCACCTTATATTTGGTATGAAGCGTCCTTGGTTAACTGGAGTTCAGATTTGTTAACATCACGTCACCAAGGTAATTACTTGCGAAGCCACAGCCACAACTATTTCCCTCCATAGTAATTCTCAAAACAACTTCTTAAGAACAATTGACCAGGTCAGTCGCGCAATTATTGGAAGAGCCACGGTCAATAATTTTTTTTAAACCAAATGTTACATTTAAATTATTGCTTTATTTAACCAAAACAGAAATGAGAAAATTAACTTTTACTACTTGCTAAATTTTATCTTTTAATTATTTCATTTAAATTTTAGTATTTACAGTATACTATGTCCAAGTCTTTATAATCTGTTGAGTGACCCCACAGTCGTTTACTTTGTTAGTAATAATTTGAAGGATTACTTGTTTAAACGCAATTGTTATCAAAATATTTTATGTATTTTTTATAATTTCTATTTATATGTAATACCATAATCTTGGTGGCGTTACCATTTCTGACTATGGTTTTCTTGTATTATAATAGGTTGGCGATTATTGCAAATCGATAGAGGAACACTCCGACTTTCGTACTCAGATTCATACATTTTTGTACCTCGCTTGCCTGACCGAAATATGACGGGGAAATGGCTAATTTGGATTTATTTGTCGTTCTAGATATGTTTATTGTGCCTTTTATCATTCCTTTTCATGAAAACAAATTAAAAACAAGTCGAATATGTTATGATAATGTTTAAACATTCTTGTGCATGAAATTTGGGATAAATTGTTCCCAGAGTTAGAGTACGTTATTTCACAGTCCGTATTCGCCACACTGCACATTCGCAATGCGCAGCCGAACTTCCGGTGTGGAATTTCCAAATTGTTCACCCACTGACCGACGCGCGAAGCGCGTCCAGTGGGTGTACTATAATCGTAGGACTCATGCGTTTCTGCTGAACTGAACTAGTGTCTATGCGTTTCTGCTGAGCTGCACTGACGTTTGATCGCAAAATAAAATTATAATCATTATCAAAGCACACGTTTGGATAACACCGCCATAAACTGTTTCATATTATGCTGTTGAGCTCATATCGTCAATAAAATTAGAGTTATAACTCATTAAACTAAGAATTACTGCTAACGTATTTCTACCAATTGGGTAACTAGATTCAGGTTGAGCTGGAACTTGAGAAATTTTTAATTTCAACCAATTGAAATGCCGCTGGAATTGGAAAGGGTTAAGGTTGTGAGGCAACGCAAATGACGTCATCGAAAACAAGGCGCATCAAAATGAGTCAAAAATCGTACACAGTACATGTCTCGCTTCGTCTCGGAATCGTGATTTAAATTCATTCATTTCGACTGTTACTGTGTCCTAAGATATTAAAAACTTGTGGAATGTGCTTAGGAAGGATTGTTTTTATATCTAATAAGTGGGATTTACCTCCCAAAAAGGTGAGTTTCAGGCCTGCATTTGTTGTCAATCTGTGTATTTATAATATCTGATTCTGACAGCGCTCGTCTGCAACTGTAATTGGCAGAATTCGCGTGTTTGACTAAACGTTTTTCTCCACTCGATTCTCTCAAACTGCACAATAATCGGTCAAATTCTTTCAATAATTCTATCTAAATACATCTTAGCTATTATTCGGATCAGATCTCCCCGTCGAGAAAGCGATATGTTGACCAAAACGACACTTGAGAAAGTTGTTTACATTTTGAGCGCACACTGCCTCGGTGACGCGTTATGCAGTAGGTCCCTAGATTTGCGTAGGTCTCCGTAGGTCACTCAATTCGCGTAGGTCCCCGCAGTAATGCAATATATAGTAGGTCTACATGATTTATTGACTGATAAAATGGATTTATACCACTAAATGATCATGTTAGATGTTACTTTGCAATTTGTTTTTTATAATTAATTTCCGAAATCTGATGGGTTTGTTTGCTTAGTGTGATTTCTGATCCGGAAAGTAAGAGGATTATCTTACTGGCTTCGGGATAAGATATTAATTAGAGGATTACTGGATATATTTTTGCATTGATTTAGGTCCCCGTAGTAATGGAAGGGTGCATGCCTAATATATTATCAACAAGTGAACATATTATATGATATTGCGTTGTTTTATAAATCCATTTTATCAGTCAATAAATCATGTAGACCTACTATTATATATTGCATTACTGCGGGGACCTACGCACAGTACACGCTCGATTTTTATCATGGAAACAAATCAATTTCTTCCATCTAAAAGATAATTACGTGCTGGACCCTGTCATTTTAGGAATATATAAGTATTCCACGCAGACATACCTCAGACTCAGCTTAAAATTTTGAAAAATAACAGTTTTATCGACATAAATCGATTTGAATGGGAAAATCCCGTGATAAAATTTATCATCGAAAAAAAATAATTTTTTCCATCTAAAAAATAATTACGTGCTGTACCCTGTCATTTTAGGAATATATAAGTATTCCACGCAGACACACCAAGTCTCAGCTTAAAATTTTGAAAAATAAGAGTTTTATCGACATAAATCGATTTGAATAGCAAATCCCATGTTAAAATTTATCATCGAAAAAAATTAATTTCTTCCATCTAAAAAATAATTACGTGCTGTATCCTGTCATTTTAGGAATATATAAGTATTCCACGCAGACACACCAAGTCTCAGCTTAAAATTTTGAAAAATAAGAGTTTTATCGACATAAATCGATTTGAATAGCAAATCCCATGTTAAAATTTATCATCGAAAAAAATTAATTTCTTCCATCTAAAAAATAATTACGTGCTGTACCCTGTCATTTTAGGAATATATAAGTATTCCACACAGACACACCAAGTTTCAGCTTAAAATTTTGAAAAATAAGAATTTTATCGACATAAATAAATTTTAATGGCAGATCCTATGTTAAATAAATTTTAGGGCCCTGCGAATGTTTTCTGACCTGTTCCATATTGGCCACCAGAGTCCATATTTGACAAGTTCTACCTGATAATTGTGCGACAGTACAGTCGCGTTACTTTATACGTCAACATTGGTCATTATCACCCGACAAATTTATTTCGGTCTATCGTATCAACCGCCTGACTAAGTGTCAACATTGGTCTTTATCGCTCCACTAATTTTTATCGTCTCATCGGTATGAATTCCATATCCAATTATCCACATATAACCAACCGAACGTCTAATCCCGGTCCAATTTTTTTTTTTTCATCGCTATAGTCAAGTTACGTAATATTTTATCATGTGATACTTGTACTTATATGTCTATGGTATTACTATAGTATACGGTATGCGTATATCAATTGCTATTCATTTCTATATAATCCTGGTGCCATCTATAGAGATAGAGATAATTTCAGTCCCCCCCCAATTTTATATCATTGCGCTACAGTACAGTCGCGATGCATCACATGGCAACATTGATCGCTATCGCTCTACTAATTTACTAGTATGTCAGTTCATCGTTCCCCTTTTTCTCCGAGTCTATTTAACCAACCCAACATCTAATCCCGGCCTAAATTATTATTTTTATTTTCATCCGTATACCGTAGTTGTGTTACATACATATTTTTATCATTTGATTCCAATTTGCATTGTACCACTATAGAAGTCCATATATGACTATTCTGGCACTATATAGAGATAACTAAGATTATGACACCCCCCCATTTTATAGCCTTGTTGCAACAGTAGAGTTGAGATGCATGATATGTCAACATTGGTCGTTATCGCTCTACAAATTTATATCGGTTCAACCCTTAGTTCCCTGTATCGCCCACTCCTCCCTCAATTTATTTTTTCATTTGTATTATAGTCTCGTTACGTACATATTTTATCTCTTGTAACTTTTGCTTCAACATGCCGAGTTCTGCTGCAGACGATACAAAACTGACAACATTTCGAAATGTAAGCAGGCTTCAAACTCGTCTTATCCAAGAAACTTGTGTATAAGGTGTACTCGCATTTGTTGCGTTAAAAACCAAAGGTCCCAAGTCAAGGTCCAAAATCCCCAACACACTGATGTGAGGTTTAATGATAACTCACATCTACATAACCTAACCAATATAAGGATGTGAGGTGTAATGATAACTCCATCCACATACAGTAATGTCCAAAGTAATTGACCACTTAACCACAGCAGAATTATGGGTAATTTTTCAGGATTTTAAATCCTGAAAAATTACCAATAATTCTGCTGTGGTTAAGTGGTCAATTACTTTGGGCATTACTGTAACCAATATAAGGATGTGAGGTTTAATGATAACTCTATCCACATAATCAATATACGGGTGTGATGTTTAATGATAACGCCATCCACATAACTAATAACTATGTGTGAAAATTAAATAAAAAAATTAAATTCCATGATGGCGTCCAATATGGACTATCTAATTCTGCTCCAAAAACTATTCAATATATGGATGTTTATTGGATGGGGGGGGGGGACCGATTATTTCAATGATATTTTAATTCACTGGGATCCAAAACCCGACCTACGGGAGCGCGCTTCGCGCACGACTGTATCTTAAGCATATGTGCATATTTAATAAGCCAACAATTGGAATCCCAACAGAGAAGACTGGCGTAGGTCCCTTGCGCATAGACATCGTTGATGATCTCTATGGGAAACCAACTTGACATTTAATAGACAATTTCGATGAACTGCAATAACTTAAGGAATCTCTAATTGAGCTCAAGCCCAATAAGAATATTCCTTCAGTTATTGTGCTTAAGCGCAGTTAGAGATACCTTATTGCGCTTAATAAGCACAATGTGATATTCCTGTGCAATAAGGAATATTCTTATTGCGCTTAAGTGTAATAAGACATTCCTTATTACACGTAAGCGAAATTACATCAATATTGCACTTAAGCGCAATTAATATCTCTCATTAGATCACCCTTGTGCAAATAGTAGAATAATCCTATATTTGTTCCACCCATTGTACCATGGAGATGGACTACACCACCTGAATTATAGGGAGTTTATGTTCTATATATAATATATTCCTTATTAAGAGATTCCTTATTGGGTTTTATTATATAAGCGCAATTTGTAAATTCCATTATTGCGCTTAAGCACAGTTAAATATATCCTTATTGCGCTTAATCACAATAGAGATTCCCTTATTGTGCTTTAGCGCAATTAGCTCTTCTTGCGATTAATTAAAAAAGTTCTAATTGTATTGTAACTATTGTTTTGTCCTTTAATATTTCCCATACATCATGTACACATATATTATGCTAGAATGGTACTATTATTACTAATACCGGTACCACTCGTAGTAGATAATACCACCTTACTGTCAATATCCTATCATGGTTAGTTTCAAATCATAACGTTAATTGTTATTACTATGTGTGTACTGTACATGTACATCAGTCATCAATTAATAATATTTAGCTATTTTGCATGCGAAGTGGAAGACCCTCCAATAGCTTATCAATACCACTCGGGACAGTGGGTGTTTTTCCTCAATTAATTGAATTTCTTGTTATGTGTTAAAAATAAATAGTTTTTTCATCTGTCATATCTGCTTGTTCTATCTATCCATCTATCTATCTATAGGTTTCTCCTAACCTTCATTATGCTGAAATTTCGTTCATTATTCGCAGAAAATGTGTATCTCATTCTTTCGTGTACACAACGGATTAGATATAGACTGTTTTAACCCGTTTGGATGTTAGAAATACCGCTTAATTATCAGAAAATATCATGTGAAGTGACGGTGTTCTAAAATATAAGTATGGTTGTAAAATAAGTATGGTTTTTGGCTTAGGCATGCGCATAGGACACAAAACATCTAATGCGCGAGTATTGCGCATGCGCGCGTTGTGACCTTCACTGTGAGGTCTGTATAAACCGACTGTCAATCATTTTGTCTCTTTTATCGAGTTGAACTGAGCAATAACAATCAGACTTCTCGGATTTTGTGAGCTACATACGACAATTACATGCATCCCAAACTTGAAAATCGCTTTCAACTTCTAGGAAAACAATGACGTTTACTACTGTTTAGTCTGTAGGATTGTTTCAGTGCAGGAATCAATTATATTAACTTATAGGCGCTCTAGTCATCAATAAACGAGTTTGAGAACTCATATTTATTAATTATGACTATGACCAGGGGCGCCGGAAGCATCCAAGGGTAAGGGGGGGCAGAGCCTACAAAAAGGGCACTTTTCCGCAAAAAAGGGCATTTTCTCCGCAAACTCGGGAAAATAACCATAAATTCATTGTGGCAAAAATCCCTATTTTAATGGTACCCCCTATTTGTCGGTTTTTATGGCCGTTTTGTGATAAAATTGACAAAAAATTAATATTCCTTGTGAAATTGGTGGTATTTGGACCAAAAAAGTCACATTTTGCTATAAAAAGACGAGATTAAACACACAAAAAGCATTTTCTGTCTCCAGAAAAAGGGCAAGTCCTGCCCCCGCTCGCCTCGGCCCCTTGGTCAAGGGCAGGGGGGTCAGCTGTCCCCTCTTCCCCCCTCTTCCGGCGCCCCTGACTATGACTCGTATGAGTATGAGATATAAATAAATTTCGAACTTCAAGTCACTAAATTGACAAATTAGAAAGTAATTTTGTCAAATAAATTTTGATTCCAATGTATTAGAACTAAATTATAAGTTAATATTATATAACTAATAGTAATATACTAGTACTGCTATTTACTAGTCTGATTCTGAATATATTAATAATATTTATAAGGAAAGTCCTACTCCTAGTCCTAGTTTCCTTTCTTTTTAATTTTATGTTATATTTATATGTTCTTTATTTCGGACAAATGTGTCCATATATATGCCATAATATGGATTAGATAGAATATCTGAAATTAATATAGAATGTGGTTCCACATAGTAAATAGTTCTGAGTTATATTTAATATCTGAATTGCAAATGGCAGAAATCAGAGAATTTGATTTTGGGCTTGTTTGGTTTCTCTCGCGGAAGCTGTAAATACTTTTTCTTCGCAACATCAGCAAATTTGGCACCCACCTCGAGACAAACATCTCACTTGCGCTGCATGAGCGTTCATATCCCATCAAGAGTCTGAATGAATTGTTATAGCAAACAATGCGAGTTTCCTCATGTTGGACCACGTAGTCCACAGATGTGAACAGTACATTGGAGCGACATATCGTTCAAACAGAAATGTTTTTACATGAACAGAGCATCTCGGAAACCTCATAACCAGCATGTTTGCATGCCCTTGCGCATACATATCTGAATTGACGTGCGATATCATCAGTGAGATCTTCCATTATAATATGACCAAGATACATGTATTTAATTGATGTATATAACTCAATCCTGATTCGTAATATGGCCACCGATAGCCATCTTGGATTTTGCTCTTTGCATGACTAAATCCTTTGGCTCACTCTACAGTACAGAGCACATCCCTCAATCAATCGTCATCAGAATTCATTATATTCATGTTCGGGGTGACCAGTAGATGGGAGCTATCAAATGTTTTTGAATTTCATTGGGAAAACATGGCCGCCTGCAGCCATCTTGGATTTAACTTTTTATATATATCTTCATGTTGACGACTTGACGTCTAGTGTAATAGTATTACTATTACTTAGAAATTTCAACATGCACTCCACATTCCTTCTCAGGAGACGGGAGCGATTGCTCTCGCAACCATACACACTCTCAATTTTTAATTTACGGGGTCGCCAATACGACAACGACCACCGCCTGGTCAAACTACACACACGTACCAAGTTTCGTCCCGATCGGTCGAGAATCGTAGATTTGTATAAATGACAGACAGACAGACAGACAGACAAACAGAGGTCTTCAAAAAATATATATGAGATGAATGAATTTAAGCCATTAATAAGCGCAAAGTACACTTGTGACTTGTGTGCTCTACGACTGATGCAAACAACATGGTAATTATAATGGAAATTAATAAACGGCTGGAGTCATAAATAAATTTTCATTATAAATACCATGTTATTTTATTCGTTCATAGAGCACACGAGTGTATTTTGCACTAATACATGTCTCAAATTCATCCATTTGTTGCATAAACTCTGTTGATTATAAACTGAGATGGTCACACAAATGGTCGGATTTAGTGTACAGTCCCCATTTAAGCTATCCATGCCCAGCCAAGCCCGACAGAAAAATCAACCGTCACTCAAAGAGGGCACGTCCTTTCTCTGGGCGGCGACTCTGAGCGATGAATGGGAATGAAAATGACCGCTAGCTGGTGTTGAGTTCTTTATATCTATATTATCTCCTAATTAGGAGATAATATCTCCCAATTAGGAGACACTAAGTCCTAATTAGGAGATAATAACTCCTGTATCTCCTAATTAGGAGATAATATATCCTAATTAGGAGATACTAAGTCCTAATTAGAATATAATATCTCCTAATTAGGAGATACTAAGTCCTAATTAGGGGATACTATCTCCTACTTAGGGAGATACTATATATCATAGTATTTTTTGTTAGGTGGCACTAAAACGCTTCCATACATATTTGACCTTTTTGTATGATTGGCTGCGGACACACGTATCGCGGTAGCGATGACATAGTAGGTGTGACAATTTATTATGGTGGAGTTTGGTGACAATTGGTTAATTGGTCGAGTCGACTCATTATGCGGAAACTCAGCGGGCAACATAACCAGCTATGGCACAGAAATATGACGACAGATTGTCACAAAATAAGCACTATAATAAATTGTCACACCTACCATGCCATCGCATTGTGGTACGTGTATCCGCAGCCATTATTTAGATAAAATCGTTCATGATAATCCCTCTCCAGTCTCCAATACATATGTGCCAACCACACTTATTTGTGACAAAAATCAATACTTATTTTGCAAACGACAAAATGTATTGTAAATGTTAGAATCCTTAAAACAATTGTAAAATCGGTACGCATTTCTGCTTCCAGATGTTCTTTAGTTTGGTAATCTTAAAAGAGGACACCCGTCATCCCCGATAATCCGCTTTCAAGTCATATTATACCCAGTTTTTTGACAACCCGTATACTTATTTGTCAGAAAAATCAATACTTATTTTGCAAACGAAAATATTTCTTGTTAATGTTAGAAGCATTAAAGCAATTGTACAATCGGTATGCATTTCTGCTTCCAGATGTTCTTTAGTATGATAATCTTAAAAGATGACACCCGTTATCCCCGATAATCCGCTATCCAGTCATACCGAGCTATTTGACAACCATACTTATTTGTCGGAAAAATCAATACTTATTTTGCAAACGAAAATATTTCTTGTTAATGTTAGAAGCATTAAAGCAATTGTACAATCGGTATGCATTTCTGCTTCCAGATGTTCTTTAGTATGATAATCTTAAAAGATGACACCCGTTATCCCCGATAATCCGCTATCCAGTCATACCAAGCTATTTGACAACCATACTTATTTGTCGGAAAAATCAATACTTATTTTGCAAACGAAAATATTTCTTGTTAATGTTAGAAGCATTAAAGCAATTGTACAATCGGTATGCATTTCTGCTTCCAGATGTTCTTTAGTATGATAATCTTAAAAGATGACACCCGTTATCCCCGATAATCCGTTATCCAGTCATACCGAGCTATTTGACAACCATACTTATTTGTCGGAAAAATCAATACTTATTTTACTTACAAATTAAAACAAATGTGGGATCTGTATAATAAGTATGCAATTTCATTCTCATATTTGACCTTTTTGTATGATTATCTAGATAGAAATTGTTCATGATAATCCCTCTGCAGTCTCCAACCATGTCTATATAGCCTACATATGTGCCAACCATACTTATTTGTCAGAAAAATCAATACTTATTTTGCAAACGAAACCATGTCTTGTTAAAGTTAGACGCCTTAAAATAATTGTACAATCGGTATGCATTTCTGCTTCCAGATGTTCTTTATTATGATAATCTTAAAAGATGACACCCGTTATAATTATCCCCGATATTCCGCTTTACAGTCATACCGAACAATATTTGACAACAATACTTATTTGTCGGAAAAATCAATACTTATTTTACTTACAAATTAAAACATGTGATTATGTGAGTGGGTCTAAATGACCGCGAACCGTTTATTGGGAATTTGGGATTGGGCCCGGGAGGATTTGGAATGACAGTATGTCCTCCCCCACGACCCACTTAGGAATGATGTTGGGTGTTATAAATGGTGATATAACAATGAAAAATGATGGGAAAATGATCTAAACTTTTTTTTTTACTTCTTCTTTTTCGCTTTTCTCCCTAATTATGTATACTGTTTCTGCGTTTCAATTGTTCTTTTTCTTCTTCCCTCGAGTGGTATTGATGGCCCCTGGTGGTGGTTTCCTGTCGGTCCTACCAGAGGTCTATCATACCCTATTAGGCCACTTCAAGTAAATGTTGCTACTGGTGTGACCTCTTACTGCAAAACCACTTCAAGTCAGCCTGCATGCATGTGTACGTATGGTCATGGTTGGTCCATGGACACAATGCACCGACTGGAAAGTGTTCACATCGTGCGAGACTTGCATGGCTTGGGATTAAAGGGTACTGTACACTGAATCCGGCTATTTATGAGACCATCTCCTTTTATACTCAACATAATATATATGAATGAATGAATTTGAGCCATTAATTAGCGCAAAGTACACTTGTGACTTGTGTGCTCTACGAATGATGCAAACAACATGGTAATTATAATGGAAATTAATAAACGGCTGGAGTCATAAATAAATTTGACAACCATACTTATTTGTCGGAAAAAACAATATTTATTTTGCAAACGAAACCATGTCTTGTTAAAGTTAGAAGCCTTAAAACAATTGTACAACCGGTATGCATGTCTGCTTCCAGATATTCTTTATTATGATAATCTTAAAAGATAACACCCGTTACCCCCCGGCGATATTCCGCTTTCCAGCCATATATACCGAGCTATTTGACAACCATACTTATTTGTCAGAAAAATCAATACTTATTTTACTTACAAATTTTAAACGAGAGGCCGATCACGATCGGCAGATGTTTAACCCATACCTTGCCGACAGCGATGAGCTATTTTCATATATCCTTACCCCATCCTTTTCATGAGTGCAAAACTTTAAACAATTCACACCTTACTATTAATTCACAAGTGAAATCACACTTATTGGGCACCTTGCTCACATTAACACAATGTTAACAGACGTGGCTTTGATTTCAACCTGAACCTATTAGTGACTCCAACACAGATACATGTATGTCTTATAGAGTTATAAGTCTAATTAAGCTCAATCCATAGTCGGAGAGAAGCACCATAGCTGTTAAATATCAAATAATTAAGAAATTAGGTAGATAAACATCATAGCAACTCAATTTATCTATGTATTACATTGGAACATGAGACATTACATATTGTGTGGGTTTTTTATTATCATTGCTATTTTTTTGTTCATAATATCTTGTGTCAGCTGCATATTAAAAATTCATAGCAACCTATTAATATTTCACCACTAAAAAACAATCAATACCTGATCAACTATAGAAGTGAGGGATGTATAGACCTGGATATAAAATATGATTGCTAATGATTGGATATAAATGTTAATTTTCTTGTAAGTTGATCATTAGAAAAATATGTTTGTGAACAGTTTAAATATAATTAAAGTTAAAGGGGTACTGTACGCCAAATGTTGTTGTTGGTTTCTATAGTCTCCGAGTCGGAGAATAAGGTAACAATTTTTCCATTATTTGAAAGTATGTTGAGTACGAAGTCATGTTACGGATGACAAATTTACCGGAATGCAAAAATACAAATTGTCGTTATCGAGTAATTTTTGTAAAGTTTTCAACCAAATGAATCAAATAAAAGTTTTAGTATATGCATACTAGTCCCATATAATCATTTAAGTTATTGTATCATCGCTAGTCAGTGAGTGGCTTGAGTGTTCTCCCCGTATCATCATAATATTTTAAGCGATCGTGTGTGCGATCGGTTTAAAATCCAGTATCCCTCAATTACTGTTTTTGATTACGGTAATTCGTAATTTAATTGACGCCATTTTATGGCTCCAGTCATAAATTCAATTTATATCAAATTATTAACTTGTAAATTATTAAATTTTAAGATAGCCTATTAACCTGAGCGTTTACAGAATACATCTTCGACTCAAATTACTTATGTTTCTATATATTATCGATATTAGATCGTTGTTGTCACCGGAAATTTAATGAAAATGGCGTACAGTACCCCTTTAAAGGTACTCAACCCGTAAAGAGGGTCCCCATCTCAACAGATTCCAACAACAACAATCCGATCAGAGGGTCCTATATTACTATTTCTTTGGCTTTGGGGGTAAAAAATATTTGATTCGAGTCGAGGAACCCATCAAACAAAGCTCAGAGTTATTAGATATTGATTTTTGAAAATTCTTATGTTCTCGAGATGAGTACTTATAACTGCCGTCAATTTGGTAACATGCTCGAGATTTTACGCCAAAATTCTATTCAAACAGACAAGGATGGATAACTCTATAATCAAGTGGTAATAATTGACTACGTACTGGGCCAGTAAGAATTCCCGATAATGAAAAATAATAGATTTCTAAAATCGATATCTAACAAATCTGAGCTTTGATGGGTGACTTCCTCGACTCGAATCAAATTTTTTTGACCCCCGAAGCCATTGAAATAGTAATTGAGAGGAGTTTTATCGGGTTGAGTACCTTTAAGGTTTATAATATTATCACAACCATTCGATCGATACCAAAATCTATACAGGTGAAGAATGTGTCATGATTATCACAGATGTGATTATTTATAGAGTAATCATGCAAAAAATATTTAGCTATCACATTGTGTCAACAGGATTGGTGAAGGATGTTAATATATTTAAGCAAATAAACCAAATGACCCTCACTGTGCAGGTTAGAGGTGTGTTATCATAAACTGTGCCAGAACTATAAACATAATCAATGGAAATATTTGAGTTATCAAATTGGATAGTAAGGGGTTAATCTTACCCAAACTAATGAACTGATAAACACAGAGTAGTCAACAAAATGCATGTCATTGGATTTAGAAACCCATACAATAAGTCAGTCTCAAGAATCCCAGCACTGTTAATATTATCCTGTAGCCCAAATGCAATTGAGGGAATTTCAAAATAAGACATATCCTCTAATGATGAATTTCAATTGGTCATTTCTTGAAACACTGACTGAACCTGGCTCAAAGTTAAAGTGATAATTTAATATATGTCTATCAGATAATATGAGTCAATCGAATGGGTTAATTTTAATCCCAAATTCATGCAAATTAAAAGTGGATCACCATCAACATGTACATAGAATAGGAGAATGATCAAATAAAAAACACCAGAAGACCATATGATGTGTGCAGAGGGTTAATAATTTTCAATGACATCATATGATGGAACTAAGGAATGCTGTATTAATTATTTTCTAAGTTATAACAACAGTGTCTCTGTAAACAATAATGCCATGAACTGCATGGTTTCAACAGAGAACAGAACTGGAATAAAGAGTCTAACATCAATCAAAGTTTGACAGATGTTTATATTAAGTCTGCAGTCACCAGTGGAACTATCAGGTCACTGTGTCCAAAGCAATAAATGATCTCCTTCCAATAACACAGGTGTGTCTTGTTCTATTCAAATTTAATAGTGCATGGAAAAGATGTATGAATTATACAGGGCCATAACTCTGTTAATATATACCGGATCAAACCCATATTCGCACTTGATCTGTATTTAGGGGTCAGAAATTCATATACCAAAATTGGTGTCGATCAGATGAAAAATGTTTGAGTCATCCTGGCTTGGATGAATTCTATTTAAAAACAAGAGTGGAAAGGGTTAACTAAACAATACCAAAATCCATACAGATGAAGAACGTGCTAAGAAAGACCTAGGTAAGAAATATGAGGCAGATCAGAAGAAAATTGTTTGACTTTGATGCATCAGATAGCATTTGTGAGCAGGGTTAATTATTTTCTAAACCGATCAACCAATCAATGTCAATGACATTTTTTTTATTATTATTATAAAAGTTAAAAGTAATTTTTTTTTTAAGAAATCGATTTTTTTTCCCATTTTTTTTTTCGAAAAAGGGTCATAACTCCTTAAATAAATCGGATCAAACCCATATTCGAACTCGATCTGTATTTTGGGCTGTGAAACTCACATACCAAATTTGGTTTCGATCGGATAAAAAATGTTTGAGTTATCGCATTACTCGTAAAGTGTCTACGGACAGACAGACGGACAGACAGACGGACAGACAGACAGACGGACCAACGACGAGTGGTCAATCCGGGCAACGACACTATGTTTACCATACTATGGTATGGGTAAACATAAAAACCAACGACAAAGTCACGACATTCAGATTTGTAAGCCGTTCCATGTGTTGTTTGTGTGGCATTATATAATAAATGTAGTAAATTGGATTAACACAGAAATCAGATGCAATTTATGTTTGGAATAATCTATTTTGAACTTCGAATAATACACAATGAAGACGAATAAAACACAACTCAAATTACATTCCTGAAATTTGTTCATTTTCCATATACTTTTCAATTTGTCGGGTCTAATTGTGTTTTAGCGTCTCTGTAGGCCTATATGTGATGTCCCCAGGGTTGTGAATTTCATTTGGAAGGGAAGAAGCACATACTTAATCATAGATGTACAAACACCAAACTTAATATGTATACATAACGCGCAATTCCCAAATTATTTTGTGTGATGTGATAATAAGATTCATTTTGCTCGCCAAAATTGTGTATGTTCCTTTCGTGTGACTATATATCGATTAAATCATTCAATTTTCACTTGCTTGAAGATCGGTGCTGAACACCCACTCTTTGGTGATACTGTTTCCCACCGAGGCGCAACCTACGTTTTATGGGAGGAGTGAACATGCGCAGACGAAAAAAACATAAAAAACCATACTTATTTTACAACCATACTTATATTTTAGAACAACGGGACGAATCCGAATATCGCACACTTGACTTAATTGGTGAAGTTGGTCAACATGACCGCTTTCGCAGATTGCTGCTTCCATCGTAGAAGGATACGCACTACGTTCATGACTGAACTAACACTGGACTGGTCACAGACACTGTGTGTGAGTCACTGAGTGTGTCAGGTCAGGCTATGCCGTATTCAACTGTTATTATCATGGACATTGACTCGAATATTAAAGTGAATAGCACTGGTTGACCCTAATGGAAGAATGCAAACAATGTGAATGTAATGATTATTGCAAAATATGATGATTATAGTTCTATTCTGGACTCCTCCGCCCTTCAATGCTGAAATGCAGTCAACGCTGAAATGCAGTCAACGCTGATGCTGTAAAAGGTCATTGAATCGAATGTTCATTCAGATTCTATCATTCTGCATAGTACATTAGACTGATTAGAAGTACAGTAGCTACATGTGTGTGAACTTGTGAAGGGTAGAACATGATATGGAAAATCAGAATGGCAATGGCACCACTCACCAGTGTCAGTGAATCGAGTGAGGTTGTTTACCAAACATGTCATGAAACATGCAGACATGGACAATGCTGTGAAATGGATTATAATTCATCAGACTCCCGGATCATGATCATAAGTTACCGGTACATACTAGTAACATTCCGCCTTTGATCATTAGATCAAGAGATTCAAGACTAAATCAGACTTGGATAATGACTAATGGACAAAGACAGTTACCCTTCTGGACAAAACAAGTGTCCACTTAACTGCGGTGCCGTTAGCATTGCCACCGCGGCTGAAATATAACTACACCGCGGCTCCACCGGCTAACTACAGTTGGGCCGCGGTGTAATTGCCTTTCGGCATGGTGTATTTGCCACGGTGTACTTTCATCAAACCGAAAAAAGACAATACAAACCAGAAATCTAACCACGGTGTACATGCCATTCGAACGTGAGGGTAGTTGCCTTTCGGCAGCAGTGTACTTGTCGTTCGGCCGCGGTGCTCAACTGCAGTTACAAACTCTGACACCACAGTCGAACGGCAAATACACCGCGGTACCAATGGACACTTGTTTTGTCCAGCCGGGTACATGTTACACATGCGGCTGCACATGGTTTTGATTCATTAAAATTATTTTGTAAAAATCATGAACTTATGTTATCAAAATCAATGACTAACAGTGATCACCAAAGTCACTTACTGGTACATTGTTTATGCCAAACAACAGGTCTGACACAACTTGAATTCCATTGTACCGGTACATGTACCGTATATATTCAACTATTATGAAGTGGTGAAAATATCTCATGTACGGTACCTACTACATGTACATGTATGTACATGTACTAAGTACAGTATATATATCGGTGCTGGCATTTTTGATTATTTAACTGATTTACTTGTACTAGTAGTTAGAATTTTGAAATAATCTTGGTGAGAAGTTATTTATAATGTCATTCAAATGGCATACATGGACATGTACTTCTGCCATTATGAAATAAACAGGTCTCCAGTAATAAGCTGTAGAATTCTTTTTATATTGGAATATGATGCCTTCTCATTTGCTCTGTTAAAATTATAGTGTTATATACATGTACATTTTAAGTGGTTGTGCATTACGAAGTGAGATGATTCCATGAAGTTTTAGTAAAAACAGAGAAAACCTGGAGTTTACGTATATACCGTACCAGTATACATTGTGTATGGTAGTACAATTAAGATATAATACATGTAGTTGAATATCACTATGATAGTTGAATTCAAGAAGAGCCAGACTTGATAATGACTTACTCATATTAGCATCTACATGTACTAGTAACGGTACTCTCATGTGCAATAATAGTGTCAATAATATGATAGTGTCAACACTGTTATTATATTTGGAGAACACTTCCCATGATCAGATCACTAAGAGACATAGAGTGAAATTGCTGTGGTTACTATTATTAATTTTAGCTAAAAAATCCCACCATCACTATTATTAGTTTGTCTCTATTATTAGGCAACTTAGAGGATGTTGTCTGAATGAACTATCATCTTATTATAAGTACCTGATGTATCAGAACAAATTAAAAAGGTAATAAACAGGCCAGACACCTACAGTATGGTCGGTTCCAGTACTGCTAGTGTTATTGTACCAGTACTGTTTATATTCAGTACTAGGAAAATTTAATGAAAGTTATGCAACGAATGATTGTGTAGGCCTACTGATGTTAAAAGGAGTATAAATTTAAAATGACCTTGCCACTTTAACAAACACATCGCTATTGATATAATACTCAATAATGAGTTTGTTAAAGTGGTGCGCTCGTTTTAAATTAATATGGAGAATATAGCAATTCATGTGGGTCCAATATGTGTACATATACATGTATACCGGTACACACAGAGCTGTTGATTTACAATTATGGCTTTCATTATATCGTAGACAAGGTGTGGGATGTTTCTTTCATTTTCAGATGCTGTTAAAATTATTCATCAGGTTCACTGATTGTAGCTGGGACTAATACATGTATAACATATATTAGTCCCAGATTGTAGTGGGGTTGAGATATGGTTGCTGTTAGATCTTAAAGGTACTCAATCCGAATTAACGGTCGCAAATTACTATTTCGTTGACTTCGGGGGTAAAAAATATTTGATTCGAGTCGAGGAACCCACCCACCACAGCTCAGAGTGATCAGATATCGATGTTATAAATCTATTATTTTAATTACAGTGGCCCAATAGACAGTCAACGAGAAGAATTTCATTGACCAAATTGCGGGCAAAGATGGATAACTCTAAAATCAAGTGGCTTTTTGTGTCAGATATTTGACAAACCGGCAAAATAGAGTCATCGAGAAGAATTTCATTGACCAAATTGCGGGCAAAGATGGATAACTCTAAAATCAAGTGGCTTTTTGTGTCAGATATTTGACAAACCGGTAAAATTTCGTTGAACAAAATGTTGATAAATAACAGGTTTTGTGCAATTTTATACTATAGTTGATGGTGCTTTTCATTATTTTTGGGCAATTATTAGATTCTGAAAACTGAAGCGTCATTTCAAAAAATGTTGTTGTTGGAATGTGATTATATGGGGACCCTCTGATCGGATTAAGTACCGGTACCTGTAAGAGATTTTATGGTATCTGGAACATTTCATATTTAGTTACATGTAGCATGGCATTCGGAAATATTATATGTCGCCTTGAGGCAAAAATTTATATTACCATATTTATGGTAGTGTCGCCTACATGTATTGACCAAAATGGACAGGATTACATTTTTCTCTTGTCGTGTCTATTTCATTCCTAACTTAGAAGTATGTCAATCTGGTAAATAATTGACTGGAGAGAATGCTTACACGTATAGCATTTATGTCTTGGCCACTACATGTAACTGAGAGCTGTGATAATAATAGTAAGTTATCGTTGGAGACCCCCCCACAATGGAGATCTCTAGTCGCATCCATGTATCAATGTGTTCTTATACCTTATAACCAGGGAGGTGGCTACATGTAGATACCTTGATATTTCCAAATGTACGTACCTTGAACCAGACCAAAGTCAAATGTTCTCGAAATACTACTTTGCAACCCCCCTCCCAGTTGAACTTTCCAAATGGTACCTCAAACATTTCCAACGGAAATGTCAAACCTGACACCCTCTAAACCTAAATTGTTCAACCGATAGCCATTCCGACCAAACTTTGGACCAAAAGTAGAAGAATATACTGCTGTTGGTCTAAAAACAACACATTCCCCCACTAAATACTGGTTGGAAAATCAAACAATCAATAATATATATTGTTTGTATCTCAGGATGTCTGCTGTTCACATTTCTAGCTACATGTAGCTGGGACTAATATATTATTATATATTATATGAGTCCCAGTCTCAAAATAGTAAGCTATTATATGTTTTGGGTTGGGAGGTAGGCCTACCACCCGGGGGTGATACGTGGTGGCTCGGAGTGTTTTTAGGTGGTATTTAGGGCGGGCCACCCACACATTCCGTCAAATCGGTCGAAATCCTTACCATTCTCGAAAATGGTCCATACCCAATTTTCACCACTGAGGGTGGTACCACTGGGGGGGGGGGGGGGTGATGGTGGAGGTCGGGGTGTTTCTATGTGGTATTTGGGGCGGGCCACACACCCATGCCGTCAAGTCAGCCGAAAGCGACATTTTTGGAAATAAGGAATATATAGGGAAGGGAATAAGTTCCAAATGTCATGATCGTTGTGATAGCGCCATATACAAATGTCTGCCATTAGCATGAATTGTAATTCGCCAGACACAAAGAATGATGAGGCAATCAGCATAATAATTGCATTAGAATATCAATTATATGGAATACTATTATGGCCACTTCCTAATGGCGCTTTCGGTGCGCGCCGAAAGCGACAAAAAGTGCGCCATTAGTAACGCGCCGAAAGCGACAAAATGTGCGTCGTTACGACGCACTTTTTGTCGCTTTCGGCCCGCCGAAACATGCGCTAATATCGCACATTTTGTCGCTTTCGGTGGCGGCATCTAGCCCGTATACTATATTGAAATTTGAGATATATGATGCAAGTTTTTTGTCGACTGGCCCATAAAAAAAATGACTCGTTCCCGATCTATATGTTACCAATTCCAACAGTCATGCCTAATTTCATAATTATCCGACCAAAGTTACAACCCGTAGCCTATACCAATGGAAATTGTCGACGGACGTACTTATATTCGGAAACAACTTGCGATGGATACCAACCCATGGGAAATTGGCAATATCTCAACTTGAATTTTCATGTTCAGCAGCTTGAGCTAAAATGCATTCTGAAATAGCGTTTTATTTATCAAATTATGCAGCTTCTCATGTCTCAGCCACAAATAATGATAATCCTATTTATTCGAACAACGTATTCGGAAACACACATGAATAGTGCAACCACTGGCCCCTGGCACAAATTGGTCATAATACTAAAAGTACATATATATAAGACACAGGGGTCCGGGAATTTTTTTTTTTATTATATTATTTTTAGGGTCAAATTCCCCATTTTAAAGAAATAACACCAAGCTTGGTGAAAATGGCTTCAAAATCAAATTTTTGTCAAAATACCAAATTTGTTGACAGGACTGCCACTTCCTTAAATATTATAATAGTCTTCAACACTAACATCCATAAAATAGGATGAAGCAAAACAAGTTGTAAAAATCTATTCCAAAATTCAAAAAAAAATTCGATTTTTTTTTAATCTCCGTTTGATCGCCTATATATAGCCAAAGTCATAAACATTATTAGCGCCCTTAATCCCCGGGTTACGTGCATGATATGACCCTATGTACACATTTTCCGAGGGGTTAAGTCGTTTTGTCGCCTTTATCCGGACAGACACACGAACTCAATTTATTTTCAATAGTAAAGGTTAGTGCTAATGTCACTACATGTATATATTTGCACGCGTGACAGCCCGTCAACCACCCGCCATCGCTAGTGTACGCCCCTGGCCTCGACACAGAAACTGACCAACATCCCGCGACTGGACGTCGCCTTGATATGAATCTTGAAAGCATAATTCCGAGTTTTACTATACGAGTACAGGCTGCACTTTCAAGAATGAACGGTCCGTATAGGTAAAATAAAGTCCATCCTGATTACGATACGCGGCAAACTAACTTCATTTATATTATTCGATTAATACAAGCCGTTACTCTTTTCATCATTACTATCAATAAACACGAATTATGCATGCACGTAAGAAACAGGTCTGTTGTGACAAACGCATGGCCAAATAGCCTGTCTTAGAAAAGCCGACGAAATTCCTAACAGATGTACATCGTTTAGAAATTTCGTCTGCTTTCCAAAGAAACATACACAGCGTACTCCGGTATCAGGCTATAGGAGGCCATGCAGTTAGCTCGTACTGTGAGAAGCACACTCGATTAATTATCTTCATCCGGGCACTTTGAACCAACGGGGCCCACATCTTGGTTATGTCGCAATAATCAAAGTGTCCCTTTAAGATACATCTATTGGTTTGGTTGCTATGGTTGTTAACGGGTTACCAAATTCGCATGTTCTAAATTTGCATGGTCTAAAAGTATAACGTGAGAACGCGAACTCTTTGGAGTAATTTAGATTCTGGTCATAAATTAGATTGCATGCACACGTGGTATATATATACTCGCGCTGCTTCATAGACTGGCAGAGTCAGTAGACCAACAACGACACAGACAGGGATGTGGCTAGAGGGTCTCCGCTGGGGGGGTGTCCACCTTGGGAATTTCCAACTGCACCCCCCCCCCTTGAGTCGGAATCACACCAACACAACTTTTTGCATAATTCCATTTGCACCCCCCCCCCTTGAGTCGGAATCACACCAACACAACTTTTTGCATAATTCCATTTGCACCCTCCCCCTTGAGTCGGAATCGCACCAACACAACTTTTTGCATAATTCCATTTGCTCCCCCCCCTTGTACCTCATGCTCAGGCCTAATTTCCTATATATTCATAAGCCATGCTTCTATTTTCCCAGTATGAGAACATTAAGATATTTTAACCTGAAAATTGCTCCAAAAAAACAACTAGTGATCTAATTCCAGACAAATGCACACAGCTACCGACAACAGACCAGGAAACACCGGGCCGACCATGGTTGTTTGGCCCGGTGTGAGAAAATTTTGAAAACTATATACAAGAAAATCGCAATTCCTAGCATCTAGACTGGCCTCAACTGAAGCTTTCCTAGTGTTTGAAATTTCAAACCTCATGCTCCCCCTCAGTTTGGAAAATTCTTCAACTGATGACCATTTATGTCTACAAGTTTGACCAAATGTAGTAAAATATTGTTTTGCTAAACTAATTAGCAGTTTTGTATTGGCCATGTGGATGGGGCAATGACACACCGGGCCGACCATGGTTCGGCCCGGTGTGGGAAAATTTTGAAATCTGAACAAGAAAATCGCAAAATCCTAACATCTAGACTAGCCTCAAGCCTTCCTACTGTTGGAAATTTCAAACCCTACACCCCCACTTAGGTTGGAAAATTTCCAACTGATGACAATTCCAATGACAATGTTGACCAATTGTATGACAATATTGTTTTCTTAAATTAACTAGAAGTTTTTGACTGGCTACGGGGAGGGATCAGGACACAAGCTTTCCAAGTGTTGGAAATTTCCAACCTGTCACCCCCCTAAGGTTGGAAAATTTCCAACTGATGTCCATTTCTGTCAAAATTTTTGACCAAAAATAGGAACATATGCAAATATTGGTCGAAAAACAATAAATTCCCCCCAATAAATTGTTTTATAATCAAACTACAAGAACATTTTCAACCTATTGTTGGTGTGAAATTTCGTTGTGGCAGGTATGAAATTTCCAACTATTGAAAATATAGCTCTCTGCTGGGGGGTGAGACACACCCCCCCCCCACACCCCCCTCTAGGCACATCCCTGGATACAGAGTAAACGTGTATTAAAGTATCAAACTAGATATACTGTGTTTGGGCCTGGTAGTCCCTGGAGGTATTAACATGGTGGCAGCGGTATAGAATTCCGACGCTATACATACATTTCTCAGGATGGCTGAAGCTAATTTTCGCTTGCCAGCATCTCTGGATTTAGACAATCCTAATGTTTCAGAAAAATATGTCAAATGGAAGAGGGAACTGGACATTTATATGTTAGCGAGTGGAGCATCCACAAAACCAGATGCAGTACTGAGTAAAGACTGCTATAATTATACACTGTGCCGGTCCGCAGATGATGGAGGCATACGAACATTTTGTGTTTACAAATACTACAGACAAGAAAAAACCAGCAATGGTTATGGACAAAATCAAGGAATATTGTACCCCAAAACAGAATGTTGTTGTACAGTCGTTTCGATTTTGGAATGTCCAATGCACTTCCGATTCATTCCTGACTGAACTCCGTTCACGTGCTGAGTCATGTGCATTTGAGGACAAAGACCGCATGATAGGGACAAAATTGTCTTCACGGTGACCGGAAAACTTCAGGAAATACTTCTTAGAGAGACAGAACTGTCACTGGAGAGAACCATTCAGGTATGCCGAGCATTTGAGCTCTCTACGAAGCAATCGAAAGAGATGGGTGCTTCTAACAGCGGAAACGTGCAGAAGATTAGCACATACCGTCCAAAAACTCGAGCTTCGTACAAGGCAACGACATATAGCACAAATCCAGACGCAAATGGACCCCTGAAGGAGTGCCAGTTTTGCGGAAGACGACATATCTTTGGCAAGGCAAACTGTGCTGCCTGGGGAAAGACGTGTACAGCATGTGGAGGCAGAAATCACTTCCGGGCCAAATGTCGCAAGAAAATGGTTCACGCTGTCGACGACGATGACACACCAACTCTAGCTGATAGCAACGACCACGGAGACTGGCTACAAACCGTTAATTCAAGGAAACCACGAGTTCATGCACTGATCGATGAACGTGAATGGATGCGATGTCCGATTCCAATTAGATAGCGGGGCAGACGTCAACACTATATGTCAACGATATGTTAGAAAGGAACAAGTGAAACCGGGAAATGCGAAGTTGTTCACGTGGAACCATTCTGAAGTTAAACCACTTGGCGAAGCTGAATTAATTGTGATAAATCCGCGAACGCATGAGGAATCTATGGTTAATTTCACTGTGGTGAGTAACAAACTGAATTGTCTTCTGGGTTTGAAATCCATCACAGATATGAATTTAATAACAATCAATGATGAAAACTTTATCAAAATTATAGATACAGAATCTGATTTGGGAGATCTGGGCGTGGCTCGTCTGTTCGTAGACGAGAACGTACCACCAAAAACTCTACCGTGTCGCAGGGTACCCACTGCAATTCAAGATGACGTCAAAGATGAAATTGACAAGTTAATTGCGCGTGGCATTTTGATTCCAGTTCAAGATCCTACCGATTGGGTCAGCCAAATGGCAGTAGTAAGAAAACCATCAGGCAAAATTCGTGTGTGTATTGACCCACAACCTCTCAATTTTGCGCTGAAACGAGAACATTACAAACTGCCAACGTTTGAAGATGCTCTACCAAAATTACGTAACGCGAAAGTGTTCACAAAACTGGACGTTCAAGAAGCGTTTTATCACGTGCACTTAGACGACGAATCGAGCAAACTTTGTACAATGATAACCCCATACGATAGAGTAAGATGGACCCGTCTTTCGTTCGGATTAAAGGTCAGTTCAGAGATCTTCGCAAAACGCTTATATGAAGCCGTTGGTGATCTCCCCGGAACAATCGCAGTGGCAGATGACATAATTGTCATGGGATGTGGCGAAACGCGTGAGGAAGCCGACGCAGATCATGAGAGAAATCTGATAGCTCTTCGAACGCGATGCCGCGAAAGGAACATACGATTAAATGATTCAAAGTCAGTGATTAAAAAGTCACAACTTGTGTTCATGGGTCACAAAGTAACAAATTCTGGATGAAACGATTCTGTGGAATGGTGCAATATTTGGCGAGATTCATGCCAAATCTGTCAAGTGATATGGAGCCGATGCGTGCTCTTACTCGAAAGGATGTCGATTTCATTTGGTCACCTGAATGTGAATCTGTTTTCAAATGTGTTAAGCATAAACTGTGTAATGCACCTGTGCTCGCGTATTTCGATCCGACGAAGGAGTTAGTTCTGCAAGTTGATAGCAGCAGTGTCGGAATAGGGGCCGTCCTCATGCAGGAGGGGCGACCAATTGAATACGCGTCACGTTCACTGACACCATCGGAGAGAAACTGGGCACAGATTGAGAAGGAATTACTAAGTGTTTGTTATGGTTTACAAAGGTTCGATCAGTACACCTACGCGAGAAAGGTTATTGTGGAAAACGACCACCGACCGTTCGACATGATTCTCAAAAAGTCGTTAAGCCAGGCACCTAAACGTCTACAAACTTTGATGTTAACATTATACAGATATGACATTGAGTTCCATTATCTCAATGGGCGGAGTTTGGTACTCGCAGACACATTGAGCCGAGCTACTTCGGATGGTGAAATCCTAGAAGATACCAGAGACACAGTACATTCTGTAGAAAACACTGACTCACTGACACACATAATTCCAGATGCTCGTATTACCGAAATTCGGGCAGCGACCTCGATAGACCCAGCGTGTGTGGCACTGTTGGACTTGATTATGCTGACTGGGTGGCCCACTTCGAAGACTGATGTACCAGATAACATTAAACTGTTCTTTGATTTTAGAGATACACTCAGCTGTCAAGATGGAGTAATTCTCAAGGGTGAGAGAGTGTTTATTCCTACGAACTTGAGAAATGACATTAAACAGAGACTACACAAATCACATCTGGGATGCGATAGCATGGTCCGCCGAGCAAGAACATTGGTTTATTGCCCCGGGATGGCAAAAGACATTAAACAATTAGCAGACGCATGTGAAATATGCCAAACAATGAAACCATCAAAACAACGAGAGACACTGAGAACACACCCTATTGGATTAACCCCGTTCGACAAAGTTGGCGTGGACATTTTCGAACTAAACAACACATATTTTCTTGTGACAGTTGACTACTATAGCAATTACATCGAATTAGAACAACTGAGTTCTCTGCGCAGTTCAGAAGTAATCAAAAAATTAAAGAAACACTTCGCAGCATATGGGATTCCCAAAATGATCCACAGTGACTGTGGGACACAATTCACATCAACTGAATTTCAAAACTTTTCCGAAGACTGGGGTATCAAACATGTAACTTCCTCACCAGGACACCAGCAAGCCAACGGTAAAGCGGAAGCAGCCGTAAAAACTATAAAAACGATGATGAAGAAAACAATCAACGAAGGTGGCGACCAGTATCTAGCCCTGTTAGAAATAAGAAACACCACAAAACAGGATTGCAACAAGAGTCCGGTGGAACTCATATTCGGCAGACAAACCAGATCACTCCTACCAATTATGAAGACCTCTCAACAACCTGTAGATATCAGCAAAAAGAAAACACACCAGGAAAGAATGAAGACGTCATTCGACAAACGAGCGAGAGATACACCTGTTTTGAAGCCGGGAAGTCCAATATATTATCAACATCCACAGATATCAGGATGGCGAAAGGGTATACTAACAGAAAGGGTCAACGATCGCTCTATGGTTGTAGAAGATGAAGACGGGGCAACATATCGACGAAACAGCGTCATGGTTAGACCTAGCCCCACGATGTACAGATCTCGACACCAGGAGTCCCCACCGGCAAACATCTCGACCAGCAAGGGACCACCGTCTCCCAACATGGATGAAGGACTACGTGTGAAGAGACAACATCGTATAAATAATATTGTACGCGCGCATGACTAATAGCATGTAATCATAATTCAGTAACTTCGTACTTCGCGATACTGATACTTAAGAAATTAATAGCATGCGGATTAGTTTACTAAGATCGTAACTCGAATAAAGCCGTACAAGTTAACTAATGATTAACCCTACCGCAACGCGAAAGCTTCTTAGATGCTAATTAATTTTACTAAAAGAAAAAGGGATGTTAACGGGTTACCAAATTCGCATGTTCTAAATTTGCATGGTCTAAAAGTATAACGTGGGAACGCGAACTCTTTGGAGTAATTTAGATTCTGGTCATATATTAGATTGCATGCACACGTGGTATATACTCGCGCTGCTTCATAGACTGGCAGAGTAGACCTACTAACGATACAGAGTAAACGTGTATTAAAGTATCAAACTAGATATACTGTGTTTGGGCCTGGTAGTCCCTGGAGGTATTAACAATGGTGATTTTTAATTTTGATCCGCTTTGCCCGGCCGTTGGGCAAATCGGATCACCACATCGGGCAAAGCGGATCAGCAAACGAATCCTTCTGAAAATGCAATATTTTTCAACTATTCATATGCTTTTTAGTTTTTAGCTATAGTCATCACTCCTCGTCCGTCCGTCCGTCTGTCCGTCCGTCAACTTTTAAAAAAACATCTTCTCCTCTTAAACCATCATACCGAATTGGTTCATATTTGGTGTGTATGTTCCCTAGGTGACTCTCATTCAGATTTGTTCAAATGAGGTCACTGGGTCAAATAGTTGCGAAACAAGGGCCATAACTCTATTCCTCCATAGTAATTCTTACAACAACTTCTTGTCCATAACCATTGGGCCAATTTAGCTAATATTTGGTATGGAGAGTCCTTGGGTGACTGGTGTTCAGATTTGTTCAAATGAGGTCACCCGGTCAATTAGTTGAGAAACCAGGGCCATAACTCATAGTGATTCTTACAATGACTTCTTCTAAAAAAATATTTGGCCGATTTAGCTTATATTTGGTACAGAGATACCTTGGGTGACTGGGGTTCAGATTTGTTCAAATGGGGTCACTGGGTCAAATAGGGGCAGAGCCAGGGACATAACTTTAAAAACATAAAAATTTAATTTTTGCATTTTGACCTTTAATTTTTGTTTAGGACACATCACAGCCTCATATTTCTTACCTAGATTTTTCTTAGCATGTTCTTCATCTGTATGGATTTTGGTATTGTTTATTTAACCCCTTCCACTCTTGTTTTGATATAGAATTCATCCAAGACAGGATTACTCAAACATATGGGTTTGATCCGATATATTTTAACAGAGTTATGGCCCTTTATAATTCACACCCCTTTGCTATGCACTATTAATTTTTAAGAGGACACTCTAGCCTGTATTATTGAAAAAGCCAATTTATCATAGTGTGGTCACCCGATCCTCTTGCTGAATACTGCTTGCTTCAGACCAGTTTATCATCTGTCATTACAAGACATGACATTAGCTAAACAACTACCAGAGTCTACAAGGAATAGTCCATTGTTCATTTCTCCAAGCCTGGACATAGTGTGTCTGACATTTGCAGAATGAAGTCCCCAGATGGTGAATTTAGTGTTGCTACCCCATACAACAGGCTAGCATCACCAAATACACCTCAATTACCTTATTCTGCTTAGGCCTCATCTTCTGGGACAATTTTTTTTAAAATTTGAAAAAAAGTGACACCATTATATATAACATCTGCAGAGTTATGAAACTTTACTCTTTAATGAAATTATGGAAACATTCCACCCTCCCCCACCCACCCCTCCCATATGGCCCAGGGCCAACCCTGCCATCAACCAACATCCCTTCCAAGCCATATCACCTCTCAATTTAATACAAAATTTGCCATATATGTTAATTATATAAACTGGCCAGATGACATGTATTATTCTAATCTAAACATATCTGTAGCAATTTAATGACTGACATTCAATGATACTGTGAATGGCTTTGATTTCTTCAAGTCTGGAAATAGTGTGTCTGACATTTACACAGTGAGGTCCCCAGATGGTGAATTTAGTGTTGCTATTCCATACAGCATGCTAGCATCACCAAATACACCTGCCAGGGACCTAATTCTGCTTAGTCCTCATCTTCTTGGAAGTATCCTAAGTATCAAATTGACAGTTTGATTTAGTCACTTTTTCCACCTGTTCAGTTTCAATGTCCCCCTAATTTGCAGAAGATAAAATGCATAATTGAGGTGCTCAATGGGTGTGTATCACCAACTTCAACTGTAGGACTTCAATCTGTTCCTGGGTTTTATTGGCCATTGAGGCCTAATCAGATTGAGGATGAATTTGGTGATGCTAGCCTGCCTTACAGAATATTGTCATTAAATCCACATTTTTGGGACCTAATTCTGCAAATGTCAGACATACTAAATTCAGGTTTGGCCATTTCATATTATTGTTTTAATCACCACTTATCCAGATGAAATCATACGACTAATATTCAAAGAAAAATGGGGGGGGGGTATATATTGGATTAAATTTGTCTTCTATCTGGCATTTGCAGAATGAGGTCCCCAGAGGGTGAATTTAGTTATGCTACCCTGCACAGCAGTCTAGCATCACCAAATACACTAGCCAGGGTCCTCATTCTGCTTAGGCCTCATCTTCTGGGAAGTATATAGGCACTTAAATTGACATTTTTACTTACTTTAGCCCTTCTGTTTAGTTTCTATATCCCCTAATTTGTGAATATAAAATGCATAATTGAGGTGCCCAATGGGTGCACATCACCAACTTTAACTGGAGAACTTCAATCTAATGCTATGTCTCCCATAGCAGTTGAGGCATACACAGAATGAGGTCCCCAGAGGGTGAATTTGGTGATGCTAGCCCGCATTGCAGGATTGTGTCATTAAATTCACCCTTTGGGGACCTCATTCTGCAAATCTCAGACACTATGTTCACGCTTGTCTGTTCGAATATTATGTTCTTAACCACCAGTATCCAGTTGAACTCATTATACCCTGATTTTGCAAAGAAAACTTGGGGGGTATATTGGATTGAATTTGTCAGTCTCTATGTCAGACTGTTCGCCCATCCATCCATCTGTCATTATGTCTCTATCCGTCCATCAATTGTTTTCTTCTCCAGATACATATTAAAGACCAAATGGGTTTATATATTTAGGTGTGGATGTTCCCCAGGTGACTCACATTCAGATTTGTTCAAATGAGTTCATCAGGTCAAATATGTGAGAAGTCAGGGCCATAACTCTTTCCTTCCATAGTAATTCTTAAAACAATTTCTTCTCAAGAACCATCTGGACTATTTAGATTATGTTTGGTATGGATGGACCTTCGGTGACTGGGTTTAGATTTTTTCAGATTTGGGGTCATTTTAGGAAAATCAGTTCAGTTCAACTCTTAAAATCTAATGTCTGAAATTACCAAATGAATGGATCTCATAGATGGGGATTCACGTTTGTTCAAATAGGGGCGGAGATAAGAGATTTAATTATCAAACAGCCACCCTACCTGTGCTCCGGCGGAGCTATATATATATATATAGTCATCACTCCTCGTCCGTCTATCGTCTGTCCGTCCATCCGTCCGACAACAATTATTTGAACATCTTCTCCTCTGGAACCATAATACCAAATGGGTTCATATTTGGTGTGGATGTTCCCTAGGTGATTCTCATTCAGATTTGTTCAAATGCGGTCACTGGGTCAAATAGTTGCGAAGCCAGGGCCATAACTCTTTCCCACCATAGTAATTCTTTTAAACATCTTCAGAACAATAAGACCGAATGGTTTCATATTTGGTGTGAATGTTCCCTAGGTGACTCACAATCAGATTTGTTCAAATGAGTTTACTTGAAATAGTTGCGAAGCCAGGGCCATAACTCTTTCCCTCCATAGTATTCTTAAAGTGACTTCTTCTCAAATACCATCAGGCTATATGGGTTCATATTTGGTATGAAGGATCCTTGGGTGACTGGGGTTCAGATTTGTTCAAATCAGGTCACTGGGTCAAATGTGGGCGGGGCCAGGGACATAACTCCAAATTTGTTGTTTTAGATTTAACTCTTTAGATATCTACTTCTTTTAAAGTGATTATGAAAAGTTCTGACTGTTGTGGTCTCCAGAGTCCCAGTCTTATCAGTCTTTGCAGTCTGGTGAGCGACCCCACAGTCATTGACTGTCTTGTATTTATAACAATACTACATATTTATCCCAAATAATTAATACCGCGTGTTTTCAAACGCTCAAGTTTCCCAATTATGGTCATGCTCCGACAAGGCACGAGTTTTATCGATACATCGGACTAAAATTGTCCAAATTCACTTAATCTACGCATGTGTACCGCTTTGCCCAGATCACACATTTTTACAGTCCGGCGTATTACGCGCGTGTCCTATATATCAAATATAGCAAATTGACATATTGTCTTATTCCACATATATATATTGCCTAAGACACCGACAACATTTATTCGGGTAGATGGGTATGTGACCATCGACCTGCGCAATAGATATGCGCAAACGCAAAATAATTACAAATTTAGTAAAATCGTAAAATTTCGACGAAAATGTTCTAATGGGCTACAAAATTTTATTATACCTAGTTATATGTGGAAATGTATAAAAACTAACCAAACATAAAACTATCTTATTCTAAAATACGGATAGAATCGGAATAATTTGCTAGTATTGAAATAATAAAGGTGATCGGCTTTGCCCGGGCGATCCGCTTTGCCCGGGTCTCCCCTACCGAGCATGGGTATTTGCATCATAAGCATGTCATCGGAGAATGTTGTTGCTTCTTCTGTATTTCATTATTACTATCCAATGAATATATTTTGGAATGGTCATTGCCCACACTATACAATCTCTTAAACACCAGATATTGTGTGACTGGGGATCAACATGATGATGCGCGCATGCGCAGTCAACACATATTTTTATATTTTGCCAAATAAGGTCAAATGAACACAAATATCGTTTTCAAGCAGCTCAAGGGTCATTCTAGGTTAATAGTGAGGCATGTGTGGAAATGTTATTTTTGTCACATTTCCCATATCACAATCTGCCTCAATTACCATAGTACCCCCTTTTGCCCATATATTTTGGTAAAATGACGGTTTAATTACCCAGGCTACAATCAACCCGTTTCTAAGGTAAAAACCGTCGCAGAGCAACCGTTGCCATGGAAAGTATTTTCGTGATTGCCCCCATATCTGAAAATAATACGTGGGACCTAATATACACATGTGCCAAGTTTTATGCTTTTATGACAATGTCTGCACTTGTTACACAAAAAACTATACATAAAAAATCGCACGGTGATTCCGTCACGAAAATCTTGTGATTCCGTCACGCTCACCATCTGGTAAATATCTACACTTCATTGTACATTTATACAATATAAATATGTTGTTTGTCAATGGAAATCTTAACCCGTTTTGTAAAGAGTCAATTCAAGTATGTTATGTGTAACAATTCACATGCAGAATCTTGATAATGAAGGGTAGGGGAGACCCGGGCAAAGCGGATCGCCCGGGCAAAGCCGATCACCTTTATTATTTCAATACTATCAAATTATTCCTTGTCTATTCGTATTTTAGAATAAAGTCATTTCGTGTTGGGTTAGTTTTTATACATTTCCACAGAGAACAAGGTATAGTAAAATTTTGTAGCCCAGTAGAAAATTTTCGTCGAAATTTGACGATTTTACCAAATTTATAATTATTGTGCGTTTGCGCATATCTATTGCGCAGGTCGATGATCACATACCCATCTACCCGAATAAATGTTGTCGGTGTCTTAGGCAATACATGTGTGGAATAAGACAATATATCAATTTGCTAAATTCGATAGGACACCCGCGTAATGCCCCGGACTGTAAAAAGATGTGCTGTGGGCAAAGCGGATCATTCATAATATGACTACTAGTAACTTCCGGTACACATGCGTAGATTAAAGGGGTACTGTACGCCATTTTCAATAAATTCCCGGTGATAACAACGATCTATTATCGATACTATATAGAAATATAAGTAATTTGAGTCGAAGATGTATTCTGTAAACGCTCAGGTTAATAGGCTATCTTAAAATTTAATAATTTAAAAGTTAATAATTTAATATAAATTGATTTTATGGCTCCAGCCATAAAATGGCGTCTCTTAAAATTGGAATTTCCGTGTACAAAACGTAATCAAATTATAATTGAGGGATACTGGATTAATAAAACAATTGCACACACGATCGTTTGAAACATTATGCTTATACGGGGAGAAAACCCAAGCCACTCATTGACTAGTGACCATACACTAACTTAAATGAGTATATGGGACTACTAAGCATATAATATAATGTTTATTTGATTCATTTGGTTGAAAACTGTACAAAAATTACTCGACAACGACAATTTGTATTTTTGCATTCCGGTAAATTTGCCATCCGTAACAATACTTCGTACTCAACAGACTTTCAAAAAATGGAAAAGTTGTTACCTTATTCTCCGACTCGGGGCTTATAGAAACCAACAACAACATCTTGGGTACAGTACCCCTTTAAGTGAAATTGGACAATTTTATTAAGATGGGTCGACAAAACTCGTGCCTTGTCGGTGCATGTCCATGATTGAAAAACTTGAACGTTTGAAAAAACGCGATTTTAATTATTTGCAATAAATATGTATAATGAATGCAACCTACGTCAAATGTTATGCCATCATGGTTAGAAACCGACAGTGCTAATATTTCTGATTGTCGGTTGCATTGTGTACAAGAAAACCTCGCGTGATCCGCTTTGCCCGGGTCTCCCCTACCCTCGACAAAGGGAACTTTTCGTGTGATTCCGTCACGGCCGAACTTTTGTTTATACCGATGCATTCTTTAAATGAGTATCAACTTCCGTTATGTATTTCGTAATTATATCACTTTGCTCCATCATTCTAAACGAGAGGCCGATCACGATCGGCAGATGTTAACCCATCCCTTGGCGATGATTTTGAACCGATTTAAACAAATTTGGTGTGGTGATTCGGGGTACCATTGGCAGAGTTATAATGATGTTAGTTTTTCAAATTTTTTTAACTTAAAAATAAATTGTTTTTACTTATTTTAAAAAATTAAAGGGACACATTGGGAACCATTTTATCAACTTGTATCATAATCATCAATATCTAAATGAAAACAAATGAAAGAGTCAATGACATTTTGTTTATTATTATTATAAAAGTTATAAAAAAAAAAAATCTTTCGAAAAAGGGTCATAACTCCTTTAAAATAAATCGGATCAAACCCATATTCGAACTCACTCAGTATTTTGGGATGTGAAACTCACATACCAAATTTGGTTCCAATCAGATAAAAAATGTTTGAGTTATGGCAGAATGTGTTAATTCTGAGTGGAAAAAGGGCCATAACTCTGTAACAAAATCTCGGATCAAATCCAAATTCAAACTCGATATGTATTTTGGGCTGAGAAACCCATATACAAAATTTGGTTCCGATCGGATAGAAAATGTTTGAGTTATCGCATTATGTACTCGCATACCAAATTTACATACATCTCAATTTTATTAAGTATCAAGAATGTTGAGAAGGGTTCATTTTAACTACAAAAGTCCATACTGTACAATCGAATGGGATATAATAGGAGAATGACTACATGAAAAATATGCAAAAGCATAAAATTGATGACTAGGGTTAACAATTTTAACTCTATAAAATTAGGGGACTGTATGTCACTTGAACAATGCATTGATAGGCTAAATCTGACAAAGAGCTGCCTGGGAGTCCTGAGCCAACAGGGTCCACACACTATGGAAATGCAATAAACAGATGGCTAGCAGCAGTGAGTATCAGATTTCATTATCAATAATAGAGTTTAACTCTAGTCTCTTTCTCACAGATACCACAGTTAATTATAAGCTGCTTCTGGTTATATGTTGTAAGCAAATCTCAAATCTGTTTAATTCTAAGTTAAAACGGGGCCATAACTCTGGTATAAAAAACAGGATCTGACCCATATTCAAACTCGATCTGTATTTTGAGTTGACAAACTCACATACCAAATATGGTTCCTATCAGATGAAAACTAGTAGATTTATTGAAGCATGCATGAATTCTATGTCAAAGGGCCATAACTCCATTAAAAATAATCTGATCAAACCCATATTCGAACTCGAACTGTATGTTAGGTGGAGAAACTGACATACCAAATTTGGTTCTGATCAGATCATTTTTTTTTAGTTATCATAGAATTCGTGAATTCTAAGTCGAAAAAGGGCCATAACTCCGTAAATAAAACTCCGATCAAATCCATGTTCGAACTCGATCTGTATTTGGGCCAAGAAACTTACATACCAAATTTGGTTCCGATCAGATAGAAAATATTTCAGTTATCGCACCATGCGTAAAGTGTCTACAGACAGACAGACAGACGGACGGACTAACGACGAGTGGTCAATCCGGGCAACGACACTATGTTTACCATACTATGGTATGGGTAAACATAAAAATAGTAGGCGAAATATCATTGGTATGAACTACATACGGTCGGGTACAAGTTGAAAAAAGCTCCTCGATTGGTGATTCCGTCACGCTGGAATTCATGTAGAAGCACATAAGCCGCTTACACCTTTTAATTGGAGCCGGCCGTTTACACTTTATGATGTGTTTCAGAACGAAAAAGTTGAATAAAATCAACAAATTTGTGAATTTAAAAATAATTCAAACGTTATTGTATTCCATGTCCCAGTCCGGACATATACTCCAAATGTCATCAATATCCATTGAGAAACAACGGACCAAACGCCACATAACACCCCGTTTACACCTTTTATTTGGAGCCGACCTCGTCCTCGGCATACACTTTATAGTGTGTCTCCCCTCATCACTTGTGGGTTAGTTTACACTCCAATGTTCATGATGTTAATTTGGCAGCAATAAAAGCAAGACTTCTGACTGGTACATATACACTCCAGAGAAATGGACATGTTTACAGTCGGCAAAAGGAAAGTTCGGTTTGTCAACTGTGTAAAGATGGAGAAGAAACAAGTGAGCACTTTCTAACAGCCTGAGTTTGCCTGCAGGCATGGTTTCTGGGGTCGGGGTCGATTCGGCTCATGGTTTGGACCGAAATTTTCAGTATATTTGGATGTTTATATATATTTTTCTTTTGTATGTTATTTTATTATTATAATAAAGCATTTAATATTTTGATTAAAGTGTATAAAAGTGTCTCATTGCTCTAGTTTATATTATACTAGCAGGTGGACCCGACTTCGTTGGGCTGTTTCCGCTCTGCTTTTCGGCGAATTGCGCGATTTGACCTTAAATTGTCCATTTTGAAGGTCAAGGTCAGGTGGGGTCACGATTTGATCCGTCCAAAACACTGCCCGGACAAAAGTACCCGTCGAAATCCATCCGATTTTACCCGATTTTACCTCGAATTGATCATTTTGAAGGTCAGGTCGGGGTCACGATTTGACCCATCGAAAACACTGTGGACAAAAGTAACCCTAGGTATCAAATTTCGTCGAAATCCCATAAAAATTCGCGATTTGACATTGAATTGACCCGATTTCAAGGTCAAGGTCACGTCGCACGGGCAAACGAATAGGCTTACAACACTCCCCATACGAAAGTATCCCCAGACACTAATTTTCATCGAAATCCCGTGATACTCGGGCGTTCGACCTCGAAATGACCTGATTTCAAGGTCACATCGCACGGGCAAATTAATAGGCCCATGCCACTCCCCGGCCGAAAGTAGCCCCATATACCATGTTTCATCGAAATCGTCTCGGCCGTTTTCGAGTCCATCGCGAACAGACAGACAGACACACACATACACAGACAGATTTCCCAAAATATATAATAGATACACATATATATTTATATACGTAGTTCTCAAAATATATAGTAGACTAGCAGTGTGACCACCACTGGCGGCAATCGTCAGAAACATGACAATTTTTTATTTTTTTAATTTTAATTAATTTTTCAATTCAATTTTTTTTCTTTCAATGAGTTAATTGTGCCTTTTTAATTTTTTGTTTTTCAATTTGACCTTGAATTGATCATTTTCAAGGTCAATGTCAGGTCGGGGTCACAATTAAACCAGTCCATGACACTTCCCGTAGGTAGCAAGTTTGAGATCAATCGGTTCGAGTCTATAAAGGACACATACACATGTATATCATTTGTGGGTACCCGTTTCCCGCTCCCCCGTTCATAGGAAACCCTAAGTACGAAATTAAGTAAGAAATTTCGCCTCGAGACGGTCAATGGAGCCGTATTTACACTCGTCGTGTATATAGACGCTCTTTATCAATGACACTGAAGATACGAATGCTCTTTAACTATCAACGCGATTAACCCTTTTTTACCCTTAGATGGGAAGTTTGAGCCCAATCGGTCCAGCCGTTTCCGAGTCTATAGAGGACAAATATACACATATACAGAAGTCTCAAAATATATAGTAGATGTGTATATATGTCTTCAGTTAACTTTTGTGTATATAATATATTTATATATATATATATATACTAGAAGGTGACCCGACTTCGTCCGGGCTTTGACCTTGAATTGTCTATTTTGAAGGCCAAGGTCAAGTGGGGTCACGATTTGACCCGTCCAAAACACAGTGCCCGAACAAAAGTACCCGACAAAAGTACCCGTCGAAATCCATCCGGTTTTACCCGATTTGACCTTGAATTGACCATTTTGAAGGTCAAGGTCAGGTGGACCAACACCCCAAAAATGGTGGAAATCGGCCCAGCGGATACCGGGAAATCGGCCCATCGGATACCGAGATACCCTATGCATCAAATTTCGTCCGTAAAAATCCGCCAGTTTAACCCGATTTGATTTCCACTGAAGTATATAAACGCGCCTCATATACACACGCTCATTAATTATCAAGTTTCAACGTAAAGATAAATTACCATCGGTGCCCGAGATATCGCCAAGACGTCTGAAACAGTCAAATGCATCGGCCGGAGAAGAGTTAACGTGATCTAACTTTATGACCTCTAACGACGTCATAGAAGTTACGCATTGTTTTTACCCTGATAGAAGATCGTACCACTTCTTCTTAATAATTGAGGCAGATAACTAAAACGGATACATACATATTATATATCGTTGGAAAGAGGAAACACGAAAGATTCTCATAGTGTCATTATTATGACTGGCATGTTATTATTCGCGCTGTTTCGAATCGATTTGTAAGCACCGAACTGAAATATATTAGCGCAAAACGGCGTAAAAACAGATTTGACCTCGGCACGTGAAAAGTTGACCTCGCACGGACAAATTAATAGGCCTATGTTGGTCCTGACCCGAAAATACCCCCACATACCAAGTTTCATCGAAATCGGCTGGGCCATTTTCGAGTCCATCGATTACAAACACACAAACAAACAAACAAACAAACAGATCTTCCAAAATATATAATAGATATATATATATATATCTATTATATATTTTGGAAGATCTGTGTGTGTGTGCGTGCGAGTGTGTCTGTGTGTGTGTCTGTCTGTAATCGATGGACTCAAAAACGGCCGAGCCGATTTCGATGAAACTTGGTATGTGTGGGTATTTTCGGCCGGGGAGTGACATGGGCCTATTAATTTGCCCGTGCGACATGACATTGAAATCGGGTAATTTCAAGGTCAAACGCCCGAATATCACGGGATTTCAATGAAACTTGGTATGTGGGTGTACTTTCGTATGGGGAGTCTAATAAGCATATTCATTTGCCCGTGCGACGTGACCTTGACATCGGGTCAATTCAAGGTCAAATCGCCAATTTTGATGGTATTTCGACGAAATTTTATACATAGGGTTACTTTTGTCCACTGGGTGTTTTGCACGGGTCAAATCATGACCCCGACCTGACCTTGACCTTCAAAATGATCAATTCAAGGTCAATTCGGGTAAAACCGGATGGATTTCGACGGGTACTTTTGTCGGGCAGTGTTTTGGACGGGTCAAATCGTGACCCCACTTGACCTTGGCCTTCAAAATAGACAATTCAAGGTCAAAGCCCGGACGAAGTCGGGTCACCTTCTAGTATATATATATATATATATACAAAAGTCAAATCTCTTGTTTCATAGATATCTCGAGTGTACATCTGAGTTTGCACAGATTATTCCTCCATATTTGGAGGAATAAACATATCTCTCTCTCTCGATCCCCATCTCCACCACCAGCACCTCAAACAACACCAGCACCGACAACAACGGCGGTTCCACTGGTTCCCACGATGACATCATCAAAAGCGCGCTGGCTGCTCAGGCAGATGCAGAAAAACTCATGGCAGAGTGCCGGGCAGATTTCGAACGTCAACAGCGAGAAGAAAAGGAGCGGACAACAACAACACCAGCAATAACATCAGCCGAGAGATAAAAAAAGAAAGCAAAGAATACAAAAAAATATCATTTTCACCCATGTTTCACCATCTCATGATTATGTATATTCACATCATGTATTTTAAATAAATTTCAAAGTGGGTTGTAGGGAAGGGAAATCCTCCCGGGTTAAATCCCAAGAAACCTAAACTTTCTCATATCATTCAGTCAACATAAACATACCATTTGCCAGCTAGCGGTCGAGCGGATAGGACACAGTGCTTGCAGTGTGTCTTATTGCTGTTCCCGTTTACTGGTCTGGGTCGTTTGTGAGTTGTGTGGCCATCCCTTAATTGGGACAGCTGCCCGAGCGACCCTGTGAGTTGTTTACTGAACTTGGCAGAGTATTATGGAGCTAATCCACTCTGCCGTGGTCGCGGCCTTGGATAGATTACGCAATGTGGATACCATTAGCTGGACTCTACGCCAGGCTGAGGGAGGCTATGTGCATCTATCCGTGGAGTACAGGACCGTTGCAGCTGGAAACCACCAGGGGCCCACGGTTCTGCACAGGGACATCACCACCAGTACAGGGAAGAAGACAAAGACTCCTTCTCGTCGACGCAGTGATGCAGTATGAAGGGCCGAGTGGAGAATGAAGATGGCAGCTGTTGATCGGCCGGCTGCCCCTTCCCTCTCGGCTGTGACGACTGACAGTCACCAGCCCGACACCGCCGGCAGACAGGAGCTATCTGAGAGGTCAGAGTCAGCGGACCAGGGGAGACGCACATCACCCATGCCGTCATTGAGGCAAGCGGAGACAGGGACGCCGATACCACACTGGACGTGCCTGCCATCATTCCCATCTCCACCGGAAGCAACAACGACATCACCACCACCAGCTCCGCTGTTTCAGAATGTGGGAGGCTAACATCGCCGAAGCACATCAAATGAAAAATGAAGAATTGGTAGCAGCATTTCTCCAGGAAGAAAACACAACAACCACCAACACATAAACAAGGAAGAAAACAAAAGCAAAGAAAAAGAATTAAAAAAAAAAATATTTCATCCTCGAGATCATAACACCCAAAATCATTCATAAGTGGGTTGTATACATAGGGGAGGGGTGCCGCCATTTCCAAATCCTCCCTGGCCTCGTCCAAAACCCCAAACAAATAAATAACCAAAATTTTCTAAAGAAGTTTCTAAAGAAACTAAAAATCTTAGTTTAATTTGATAATAAAGATGCTTTCCAGAGAAGACAACCCTTACCGAAATCTTAGTGATATCTTAGTGCTTCCTTAGTGATTGAATGCTGGAGGAAAATCACTAAGAAATCACTAACAATAATCATTAGGTGAAATGCCTAATAGGGAAAGTGAATGCTAATCTTAGTGCTTCTTAATGCTCAAGCACTACCTTAGTGCTTCCTTAGTCCTCTATTTGGGTGAAATATTCATGAGCTTAGTGCTCGAGCACTAAGCTTAGTGCTCGAGCACTAATCTAATTTACATATCACTAGTGCTTGCCTTAGTGCTTAAGCACTTATTTTTAATGATTTGTGAGCACTAAGGTTGAAATAATAAATTCCAGCTAATACAGTATATAGGCTAGTAGTAAATAAACATGCACATGTACTCACAATTTATTCTATAGGGTCCATATTTGTTGTGTACCACGCCGTAACCACGGGTGTATATATAATCCTTCATCAAGTTTTTAATGAAATACAGTAATTTTCAAATTGATAACTTGATAACTTTTAATTGGAAAAATAACATTTATACTAAACATCTGTAACATTTCATCGATTACTTTATCTAAATCACGAATATATGTACATGATTCTCTATTCTGGTCTTCCTCGGTTTAATTGTACTGACTTATTGTAACTTAATTAATTTGTTGAATATAAGTCATGATGCAGTTTCTTCCCAAATCTTGCATGAATGCATGCTTCTTTGAAAGAGAAATTGTGAAATCTGAAATTAAAATAGAATAATTAATATGTCTTAGCTATAAAGATATTAAAGTCATATTTTTCTCTCATTTTGATCTTGGGGGGTACCATTAAAGAAAATATATTGGCCTTATAAAATTGTTTTCAAAAGGGTTAAATTTCCTATGAGAATTGATATATTATATCCCATTTATACATGTTTGTGTATTTTTAAAGGGAACCTGACTGGTGGAGAGTTTGGTGAATTGTGGCAGCTGGGCCTTGTAATGATCGCTGTAGCTATTTGTATTTGTTTAATATTGCACTGTGTGTACTTGAGTTGGTGAAGTAATCCTGTGAATATTATTAGTACTGTTAACAATATCATATAGTTTGGATTTTCATGAGGCAACATATAAATTAAAAAGATTTATGAGAGTATATACTTACATTGTTCCCCATCCTGGTGCTGTTGTTTCTCCATCAAAAACACAGAAAAAACTGAGAATTTATCTCTTTTCACATACATAAATGTGTTAGGTATATATATTGAAAACATACTTCTTCCATATTCCGATTAAACTCACTGATTCTTTAGAAAAAATATGAGAATAACAGCTAGCTCCATGTGTATAATATATGACTGAGAGACAAACTATGGGTAGTCAAAACAAGAGACCACATACACTATGACAAACATCTGTTGCTGATATTAAAGAAGTGTCAAATTACAAGATGTGGCTGGATTCCTTTGTGATGTAACTAAATTTAGAACAAGTTCAAATAATCCTATATAGGCTCCAGGGGGTGGTCAGATTAGATGATTAATTTATATATATAGGCACTGTCTTGTCCCAGGAATATTTTTAGAGCATGCATATGATACAGTTGGTTTTATTGCAGTTTAATAGCTCCAATTAAGAGCCAGCTAGTAGCTAGTACATGTATAGTGAGAACAATTCGATCATTACTTGAATTAGTTAAGCAAATTGTCTCTTTTATAACTACTTTGATTCAGAATTGGGGTAGTTTCAATTCATATTAATTATCAACTACTAGTACTTATAGATCCAAAATGGTATTACATGTATTTCCAATGAAAAATTATATATTTTAAATGAATCTAAAAAAAATCAATAATTTTTGTCCCTTTTCAGAACAAATAATTGGAGAAAAATACATTTGAATAACACAAACTCATGTTGACTGGTCTGCCTGACTGAAAACATTATTATTTTATATAACAAAAACAAAACAATATTAATAAATAATAATAATAATTTATTTATATAGGATATGAAGGGGTTGACAATCTGACAACATACTTTATATTGGTCTCACCTTGAAGTGTTGATCAAACCACTTATTTTGATATGTATAATGCACAGATCAACCAATTTTTGATGCAGCAATGGATTTTTTCTCACTTTTTCCATGAAATATATCTGTTGAACCTGAGTTAGTTTAATATAATTGCAAGAGATTCTCTGCTTGAAATAAACAAAGTTCTCAGCTGTAAGCACTAAGAGTGCCTTACTAGTGATTGAGAAAATCCCAGAAACATTAAATGACTGCTGTTATTTAGAAGCTAAATTCTTAGTGCTTCCTATTACTCCAATCTCATGGTTTTGACATTGTGTATTGAATAGATATCTTTTGTTGCAAATATTTCACTTAAAAGATAGATTTCCAATAAAAAAGTAAAGTTTTTAAATGTATCTTAATCAGCCACATTTTCCATCCTTGTTCAGATAAAATAAGTGGAGAAAATATGTTCATGTGAGTGCATGTATGTGACACAAACTCACCCTAACTGGTCTGTTTCACTCAAAAATTATTTTTTAATATAAAAAAAATAATTGGTCTCAGCATGAAGAGTTCATCAAACTGCTTCTTTTGATATGTATAAAGCACATACTAGTCAATACTTGTTACAGCAATGGATTTTTTCTCACTTTTTCCGTGAATTCCATGAACCTGACTTAGTTTATTTCAAGCAGAGATTCTCTTGAAATTAAACTAAGTTCTCTGTAAGCACTAAGAGTTCCTTACTAGTGATTGAGAAAATCTCACAAACATTAACTGACTGCAGATATTTGGGAGATAAATGCTTAGTGCTTCATATTACTCCAGTCTCATGGTTTAAAACATCATGCAGCATTAACAATCAGATGGTTGGAGTACTAAGAATCACTAAGAATCACTAAGGAGAAAATCCCTTAGTGCTCAAGCACTAGCATTAGTGATATTCTTAGTGCTTACACCCCACAAACATTAAGAAAATGTGGAAATTAATGATTCTTAGTGCTCGAGCACTAAGCAAGCACTAAGGAATCACTTATTTAGTGATTTCTTTCGGTAAGGGAAGGCCTAAGGAGAATGAGGTCCCCAGAGGGTGAATTTAGTGACGCTTGCCCACTGTGCGGGGTAGCATCACTAAATTCACCCTCGGTGGACCTCATTCTGCAAATGACCAGCACCATATTTTGGGGCCTGATTACCACAAGCAGAATAAATTTCCTTTATCTGAATGAAAGTGTTCACTTATGTTAGGGATTAATAGGTCCATAGTAGAATCCCTCATAACCGAAAGAAAACTGAAATAAACAATTTTATTCAATAACAATTTAATGGAATATATGATGCATAACATGAAACACCGAAGATTAACTCGATCATGGACTGTTATTCATTCATTAAAGATGGTCTATCTCTTCCCAGAAAGTTTTATATAGATTCTGGAGTATAAAATAATAGATATGAATCAAGGACACTTGTCTGGAAATGATTCTATCATTTAATATAAAATTATATTTAGATTTCTTTGTACATCCGCGGGATCGGATTTGGTATCCAGACGATTGGGACCTTGGACGATTGGGACCTTGGACGATTGGGACCTTAAGTTGGACGATTGGGACCTTGGACGATTAGGACCTCGGGACGATTGGGACCTTGGACGATTGGGACCTCGGACGATTGGGACCTTGAGTCAAGACGATTGGGACCTTATTCAAGTTAATATATGTTTATACTTCATTTATACGTTCCTATTAAATAATTAGTACACTGGGTTAGTGTTAGTAAGTTCCTTGTAAGTTGTTATTGCTAAATGGGATCACCGCTGATTAGATGCACATCAGATGGTAACCTTTATGGATTATTTCAGGGCAACGTGGCTGGAGCCCAGAGGATTGGTGTGTTTTTGGGGACACCTGTTTTTGGGCAATGATATTCCGAAGGCATATCCTACAGGCCTGAGCGGAGGAAGGTTTGGGAGGGGGGTGACTCCCTGCTGATGGTGGGGGTATGTTCTTCCCCCTGGAAATATTTTGAAAACCATTGCATTGAGAGCTAATATAGGGCTCATTGAGTCAGTATTTTGAATTTTACTGAGAGGTCAATTTGATCAAGTTTTTCAATCATAACTTTGGGAATTTTTTTATATATGTATGGATTGGAAATGCTTATAAGTTATTGTCACATATCTTTTGGTTCAATGGATGGATTATGCTTATCGTGCTTGAAATGAGACTTACCATTATTACTCTAATTCATATACTAGGCTATTTTCTAAAATTCAAGTGAGACACATACATAATATACTAGTACAGAACAATGTCCATTAAGTTAGTAATTAAGTACTATTAGTACTAATCTCTATGTTAATTTCTCATTTTGGTGTTATGAGATCCCACCTGATAACCAGGTTTATTTGATCAAATTGTCACTGTTCCAGTACTGTTTTTGATTGAAATATTGAAGTCTGAAGCCTGAATGATAACAAACCTGAATTAAAACTATTTGAAGTTTTAACAGATGAAAGCTAGATAAAAACAAAGCATACTTTTACAGTATGATTCCAACTGTTAAACTTAAATATTTTTGTAAACTTAAATGTCTTATGTCAATATATATAACTAATTTGCATCTTGTTATGATATGAATTCGGACCTAAATAGAAGAAAAAAACCGGTAAACGGTATGAAAAACGGCCTGGATATGTCCCTGACCGTACTTATAATTTCTTATATATAACTGAAGAAAGCAATTACTCAAGGTCCCAATCGTCCTGACTCAAGGTCCCAATCGTCCTGACTCAAGGTCCCAATAGTCCGAGGTCCCAATCGTCCAAGGTCCCAATCGCCGAGGTCCCAATCGTCCAAGGTCCCAATCGTCTGACAATCTCGGATTTAGGGGCCATTTTTATAACAGAAATCCGCATGAAAATTTTCAGAGCATACCAAAAGCATACCAAGAAGGACAATTCTCTCTTGTTAGCAGCCTCTATCATGGCAAATTGCATAAAAATTTAGATTTGACCACAATGTTATGATCGAAATAAACCAAAAATAATTATGCATTTATTGACAAACTAGCTGAAACAGGCTCAAAGCTAAGGGAACCTTTATTCAGCATTATTGGAGGCCTTTGGACCCTTGTGTGCACTTCGTGCCCATTTGTTGGACCATAATATTCACATATTGGTTATATTGGACTTATTTGATTCTGAAATAAGCCCATAGTGAGCTTATTTTTTAATTTTTTTAATTTTTTTTTTATTTAATTAAATTGTTTTTTAATTAATTTTTTAAAATGAGAGGCTATCACGATCGGCAGATGTTTAACCCATACCTTGGCGATAGTGATTAGCTTTTTCAGCTTGGACGCTAAAATCATATTTTTTTAAAAAGGGCCATAATTCTGTTTAAATAAACCGAATCAAACCCAAATTATTAATTCTATCTGTATTTTGGGCTGAGAAACTCACATTCGAAATTTGGTTTCAATCAGATAAATTTGTTTTGAGTTATTGCGGCATGCGAGAATTCTAAGTTGAAGAAGGGCCATAACGAGAGGCCGCGATCACAATCGGCAGATGTTTAACCCATACCTTAGCGATTAGCTATAACTGATAATTTGTCAAAGATATGATCACAGGAATCCATATATCAGTACCCAACTTGAAATCAAAAGCTCAAATAATTTGTCTTAAGAAAGTGTTAATGTATTTGGGGTGGGGGAGGAGTAGTTTTAAATCTGTCCCTATTCACCCAAGGACCTCTCACTGTGAGATCCAACGGTTTAGTCATTTCGGAGGATATGTTTAGGAGTTGAATTCGAAGTTAACTCATTGGAAGCAACAGTGATAAATCCCTATCTCTGCCACTTTTGACATGCCAGATATTCAAAATTATTCACTTATAAAGAGAAATTATAATTTGTTGACAAGCCAGGCAGCTTAGAACAACATACATGAAGTGGATTCCATCTCATATTTAAATGGTACTTTAATTACCCCCCCCCCCCTTCTCCCCAGTTGTTATGTGTTTATCAAACATGGACAGATAAGATCAGGCCTGACCTGTGTATTAAATAAGATTAAGTGTTTCATAACAGGGGTGTATGGTTTTCTAAAATATATGTAGTGTATACAATACAAAATTATTATCTATATAATGTTATACAGACATAATATGATGAGGATGCTGGCCCCTTGACCCCTAAATCGAAACAGATTACCATAGTTCATATAAAAGAAAGTAAGTAGCCCTCAATTAAAAGGTTTCACACATTACAATGTTTTACAAGTAGCTTGGACACTCAAATCCACAACCTTCAATGTTAATCTTCTAAGAGATATGTGGCCCCTAAAATTCAATCAACAATGACAATATGAACAAATGGGAAACTAAGGTTCCTGGAAATATAAACAACATCTACCATATTGATTTTCAAAACAAGGCATCACTTACAATATTCATGTAGATTTATCTGCCTGTTACCCATTGCATAGATAAATCATACTGGCTATCAGCCATTATTTTAATTTCAAATTGAAAGCATGTGTCTGAAGGGTTAATATATTTTTCAAAAATCAATTAATCAGTCAATACCAAAAGCGAATAGTGTGCAAAGATAACCAATAGATAAGGAATATGAGGATGAGTCCATGTACATTATAGAATGTGTCTATGGGATCCTTGGAAAGGGTTAATTATTTTTGAAGCAGATTAATGGAATATAGAAGACACTTATATAGGTGAGGGGACCCTTATCTCACCCTGTAATGAAATTTCAATAAGAGAAACACCAGTCTTAAATTATGCTGCCATTAATCAATTTGACAGATAGAATAAACAATTAGCCAGCCACCAGTGTTGTTTATCTTTGACTTCATCTAACAACCCACCAGAGCTCTGTATCATATGTCATCACCCATTGCATAACAGATTTTACTTGGAATGACAACATCTATAAAATGTACTCTCATATACTCTGGATATTGGACGTTCACATGGTAATTTATTGATATCATTATATTACATGCAACTATTGCAATAAAATCTTCAAATTTTCAAAACATGATATCACACCTAATTAAGCATATAAAACTAAATGAAAGTGTCAATGACAATTTTTTTTTTATTATTTAAATTTTTTTATTATTATTACTAGTATAAAAGTTAAAACAAAATTTTTAATATTTGTTTTTGTTAAATTGAGCATGGAGTTAAATCTAAAAAAAAATCATTTTTTTTTGGTTTATTTTTTGTGTGAAAAAGAGTCATAACTCCTTTAAAATAAATCGGATCATTTACTATGGTATGGGTACACATAAAAACTCTGATCAAACTCGAACTTGGGCCGAGAAACACATATACAAAATTTGGTTCCGATCGAATAAAAAATGTTTGCGTTCTCGCACCATGCAATAAAGTGCCTATGGACAGATGGACAGACAGACGGACGAACAAACAACGAGTGGTCAATCCAGACATCGAAGCTATGTGTACCATACTATGGTATGGGTACACATAAAAATCGAAATAAATGAATCATTCAATAGGGGCAAAGAAAGAGTGTGTCAAAATAATCCAACATAAAATGAGATATATCAGATAACAAGTATTTCTGTTAAAATATCAGGAATGTTTAAGGGTTAATTTTTAACAACAAAAATCCATGCAAGTGAAGGAGGAGAAACCTGGAGATATAATATAATGAATAAATGAACAATAGAATATAGCCAGTACAATTGATGACCAGGGTTAATAATTTTAAGTCTATAAAGTTAGGGGACTGGTACTCACTTGAATATTGCTTTGATAGGTTATCACTGGAGAGATACAAGTCTATAGACAGCAGACACCAGAGACCTATGTCGGGGTTAATGAACTCTGGGCCACCACTGTCATTTCATTTCTGCAGTAGTGAGGTATGAGATCAGATTACAGGAATGTGAGACTTTATAACAAATAAACAAACACTGCACACAACCCAGATGCTGACAGGTTTCTCTGAGTACAGCTCCATTATTCGCTTGTCGATAACAATTATCCCCAGTGTTATTTGTCTGTCTCCAACTAGCACTGGCCAAAGATTTTCATATGAAATGACATCAAGAGGGAATGTATGGAATCCTATTACGGCCACTTGCTAATGGCGCTTTCGGCGCTTTTGGCGCATCGCGCCGAAAGCAACAAAAAGTGCGCCATTAGTAACGCGCCGAAAGCGACAAAATGTGCGCCATTAGCGATATTTCGGCGCGCGCCGAAAGCGACAAAATACGCGCCGTTACGGCGCAATTTTTGTCGCGATGCGCCGAAAGCGACAAAAAGTGCGCCATTAGCGCATTCGGCGCGGTGCGCCATTAGTGCATTCAGCGCGGTGCGCCATTAGCGCATTCGGCGCGGTGCGCCATTAGCGCATTCGGCGCGGTGCGCCATTAGCGTGGTGCGCCGAAAGCGACAAAATATGCGCCATTAGCGCATGTACAATTAAGTATGTGATCACACCAGCAGGGGTGCCGGAAGAGGGGGGCAGCTGATCCCCTGCCCTTGACCAAGGGGGCAGGACTTGCCCTTTTTCTGGAGACAGAAAATGCTGTGTTTAATCTCGTGTTTTTATAGCAAAATGTTACTTTTTTGGTCCAAATACCACCAATTTCACAAGGAATATTAATTTTTCTGTCAGTGTCACGGCATTGGTCGTTACATGAATAACTTATAAATTGACTACTTTTAATTAGACTACCCCTGGTATGGAAAACTGTGACTGTTATAGCCCGATGTGTGATTTAGTTTACTGACACCCACATCTGGGATTTACTGCCCACAGGGAGATAAAAGAATGACTAGAGTGATTAACGGGCATGGTATGGGATTTGATACAATGTTTATGTTTTGAAGTGAGAAATAACTCGAAGATGCCCGTTATTTCGTTAAATATTACTTTTACGAAATAACCGGCATTTTAAGAGTTACACCACAACTTCGCAAAACGTACAAGAAATGATAAACTGAGGGTGGGTGGGCTTGGGGAAGGAGGATGGCACTGTACAAAAGACAGCACACAAAAAAAACACTTGTCCTATTCAATCCCAGATATTGCCAATACCTGCATTAGTGAAATATCAACATGTACAAATATTGCAATTAATTTCAAACCAAATTTTAATAATAAAGGCACTTATATACAGATATATAGTTCCCAATCTTACGATGGTAACTCAGCAACGGTTCCTGTGTTGTTAGTAACTTGTTACTAATACAGTCAAGATGCTTTCTTGCTTGTTGTGGAATTCCCTCCTTTAGGTGAGGAGCACCCATTATTGGGTATATAAAATAATGGTAGTAAAAAAGAAAGTCTAGTAAAATCAGGTAAATGCAGGCTGGATCTTTTTGGCGAAAACAAGTGAGAACATCAATATCACACTCTCAAATATTAAAAGTACAATTTATCAGTCTCCCAATGAAATGGGGAGAACAATTTGATAAAAGTCCGGAACGGGATATGGATACCTTCTCTGTAAATTCGTCCTGCGCCAGGAGAACCATCGCCATGAAATCTCGTGAAACAGAGTCGGATACCACGAAATAACCGGCATTTTAAGAGTTACACCACAACTTCGCAAAACGTACAAGAAATGATAAACTGAGGGTGGGTGGGCTTGGGGAAGGAGGATGGCACTGTACAAAAGACAGCACACAAAAAAAACACTTGTCCTATTCAATCCCAGATATTGCCAATACCTGCATTAGTGAAATATCAACATGTACAAATATTGCAATTAATTTCAAACCAAATTTTAATAATAAAGGCACTTATATACAGATATATAGTTCCCAATCTTACGATGGTAACTCAGCAACGGTTCCTGTGTTGTTAGTAACTTGTTACTAATACAGTCAAGATGCTTTCTTGCTTGTTGTGGAATTCCCTCCTTTAGGTGAGGAGCACCCATTATTGGGTATATAAAATAATGGTAGTAAAAAAGAAAGTCTAGTAAAATCAGGTAAATGCAGGCTGGATCTTTTTGGCGAAAACAAGTGAGAACATCAATATCACACTCTCAAATATTAAAAGTACAATTTATCAGTCTCCCAATGAAATGGGGAGAACAATTTGATAAAAGTCCGGAACGGGATATGGATACCTTCTCTGTAAATTCGTCCTGCGCCAGGAGAACCATCGCCATGAAATCTCGTGAAACAGAGTCGGATACCACCTTGTCGGGCAGAATCGGAGACCACCTTGTCGGACAGAATCGGAGATCACCTTGGAATGTCCAAATGGACCCCAAAAATTCACGTAAAACCAATTGCCAAACTTTCTGCAGGTCGATATTTTCAGAACTGTCACCTCGGGATACAGCCCTAATAAAATGTTTGTCAATTTCACTCCAGGCAAATGCAGGCCTAGATTTAAAAATAAATGATCAGCTTTCAAATGTACTTAATCCGATCAGACGGTCCCCATGCATACCACCAAGATACAACAATATTTCTTCAAAATACACGTAAAATTATCACAATCTATGCATTTCTACAAAATAACGATAACCACTACCAACTACATGTATGGTATCAATTTTCTCAAAACTTTTTATTTGTTCAACAAAATATGTCCGTATTAGATTTTAGAGTTATCCATCTTCATCCGCAAATTGTCCAGTAACTTAGGACCGTCTGATCGGATTGAGCACCTTTAACTGACCACAAAGGAGGGACCAGGACCACGCGGCCACAATAATTTTAAATCTGAATAATGACAAATTATAGCATTTAGAGGTCTATCTACAGCAAAATTCAGCCCCTCCCTTTTAAAATTGATACATAGGCCTATACATTGTACATATGGCCATGTCCGATCTGCACTGAGGTGCAGGGGCGCCGGAAGCATCCAAGGGCAGGGGGGGCAGAGCCTACAAAAAGGGCACTTTTCTGCAAAAAAAGGGGCATTTTCTCCGCAAACTCGGAAAAACAACCATAAATTCATTGTGGCAAAAATCCCTATTTTAAAGGTATTTGTCAGTTTTTATGGCCGTTTTTTGATAAAATTGACAAAAAATTAATATTCCTTGTGAAATTGGTGGTATTTGGACCAAAAAAGTAACATTTTGCTATAAAAACACGAGATTAAACACAGCATTTTCTGTCTCCAGAAAAAGGGCAAGTCCTGCCCCCTTGGTCAAGGGCAGGGGATCAGCTGCCCCCTCTGCCCCCCTCTTCCGGCACCCCTGCTGGTGTGATCACATACTTAATTGTACATGCGCTAATGGCGCATATTTTGTCGCTTTCGGCGCACCACGCTTTCCGAAACAACGCTAATGGCGCACATTTTGGCGCACGCTTTCCGAAACAACGCTAATGGCGCACATGGCGCGCGCGCCGAAAGCGACAAAAAGTGCGCCGAAAGCGCCATTAGCAAGTGGCCGTAATAGGATTCCATAGGAATGTTATCATTATATTTCTAATAGAGTTGTCCACCACTCCACCATATGGCTTATAAAATGGCTTTGGGCTTACAGGTATATGTAAAACAAATGTAGTCTCAACTTTACATATTGGATATTCACATGATAATTTATTGATAGCATTATATTAAATGCAAATATTACAGTAACATCTTCATACAGGACATCACACCTAATTAATGTATAAAACTATCAAATAGTGTTCATTAATAACAATGGTTCAAGAGTATAAGGGTTAATTAATCAAAAGCAAAATCTATACAGATGAAGAGAGTGCTAAGGAAAACCTAGGTACCGTAAGAAATATGAGGTAAATCAGAAGAAACGTATTTTACTTATTGCTTTGGATGGCAGTCTGTTAAAGGGTTAATTATTTCTAAAACAATCAACCAATCGATACCAAAAACTATACAGGTGAGGCATATGTCATCATAAACCAGCATATAAAATATAAACACAATCGGACAAGATACTTAAGTTATGGCATCAGATAGAACATGGCCATGTATGGATGGAAAGTGTTAATAATTTCTAAACCGATAAACCGATCAATACCAAAAACTATACATGTGAGGGGTGTGTCATCGTAAATATGCACATGAAATTTGAACACGATCCGATAAAAATTACTTGAGTAATAAAATCGGATAGCAAGTGTCTACGGACAGAAGGACGGATGGACGGACGGACGACCGACGGATGGTTGATCCGGAAGTCAGCATTTATATCTGAGTACCCCGGTGGATGTTAAAACGGCATTAGTTCAATCTAAAAAGATATATATTTTTCAAATCAAAACATTGCGCGAAGCACAAAAAGGTTGCTGCTGCAATGTCTGAGATCTAAATGTGCAAACATGAAAAAACGCTGAATAAAGGGAGCTTGTTTCAGCTAGTAATACAATAACAGATATTGTGTTCTGTCCAATCTTCCTCCTAATAATACAATAACAAATAAAACCTTGTTCTGTCCAAACTTCCTCCTAATAATACAATAACAAATTGAACTTTGTTCTGTAGGGCCCTGTGAAACTTCGAAGATTGACATCGACGACCAGATTTGGGATCGATACCAAATCGGCTCTCCAATTCGTATATTTTCAAATTGCCCCACTCTTTCTCCTTTTAATATGGGGACAAACATCTGTTATTTATGGAGCTCAATTGATGGGGCAACTGCTGCATTGTGCAGTTTTTCCTCCCATATGGAGGTCTCGCTGGCACCATGTGTGATGTAATTTAAGGTTAATACTATTATAGTTAAGTGATTATGTCCAATCGCAAGCCGTCACCCTTTTGCGGATGTCATTATATGTGTGACACTCGTAATATTTGTGGTTCTTGGACAATGTTGGGGTAAAATGTATTATATAAGTGACTATAATCGCGATATGCAGGTCAAAAGTAAAGACAACTACGGTCCATATACTATTACATAGTTAATGTTAGCAATAGTTTCTTCTAATCGATCTACACATGCATTCATACCTATGTTTGCCAAGTGTAATTTGTGTCATAATTATTCTAGTTTCATATTAATAAATTTTAATTCCCCCATACAGTTAATATCCAATGTTCCACCTATATATTTAACATGTTAAGATGGTCCTTCATATAAATGCATTCCGATGGAAAAGAAGCCAGGTAATGTCATCTTTTATTATAAATTCAGGGATAAAACACACATGGTGATTATATAGAGTTAGCCAGAGTTAACTCCTGTCAAATGGAATGCATTATTTCAAGTAGCCCATCCGGGTACTGCAGTCGCAACTTCTCGGATTATCATACTTTTCTTATGGAAATCACCGAGGTTGGACGATTTCTGGGTACTGTTGTGGCGGATCATGCACCTTGATATGCGTGCCATTATTTATGATACGGCATGTACATCAGTTCTGAAATCCTTAGAATATAGTCATTGACGACTATAAAATTAATTAATAAACACTATTAAATATATACACTATACTGGAGTAGCCGAGTACTGTACCTTCAGTAGTATTTACTCATTTTATAGTGGTCAAGGTCTGTGCTCAGATGACGTATATTTCACATGTTTTACTAAGTGATATATAGTTTAGATTTCGTTTAAAAAATAAAGTTGAGAATGATGTCTGTCGCAAAATGATTGTCTGTGAACTCTGTCTTGGTTCAAATCTTGGTTTCATATTTGAAAAAAGGTTTCAGCTTTTATGAAAAATAAGTGAACAATAATTAAAAAATTATCCGATGATCAGCTATGATTTTCTCCATCCAGTGCTTGTCCCGATTTGACAAGGTGCAGATGCACTTTGATTGCAGGATGACAACCTATTTATAAAATAAACACAAATAGAAGCTCATATAATTACATAATCTTCATCATACTGGTATATAAAAAGATGAAAAGCAATACAATTTTTTTTTTAACAAGCCACTCATGAGCATATTTGGGCATACAACCCGTAAAAATCTCCTGGATGGCCATTTTCAAAACTTGCATCAACTGTTGTCTATGTATACCAGACCTGTTAAGGTCTGGTATACATAGACAACAGTTGATGCATACACAAGTATGAGTCTCCAACTATGCAGTATGTTATATCGTTATACCATTGACAAGTGCACCGCTGGGCGGAGGTAACGCCCCCGACTGTACAATCAGAGAAACTTTCTGGTTAAGCGCTATAAAAATGCCACATGTTGTTCTATATTAGCTTAACATTTGGTCTGGTGCCACAAAAATAGAAGGAAAACTGAATTTTCTAAAAAAAAACCTGAATTTTTTAAGTCGAAAAAGGGTCATAACTTTCACAAAAATTATCCAAAATCAAGTTATCATCTGGAAACCAAAAAAAGTAGCAGAAAACCTGAATTTTCTAAGTCCAAAAAGGGGCGTAACTCTGGAAAAAATGGGGCAGTTATGGGGAAATCTTGTCCGCGGCTGGTCTATTAGCATACCAAAGATCAACTGAATTGAGTTAGCGAAACCAAAGTTATGAGTTGAAACGTTCGTACAGACGGAAGGACAGACGGAAGGAAGGGCGGACGGACGGAGGGCTCCACTATATACCCCCAAATCTCCATCGGAGATCGGGGGCATAATAAAGGCCGCAATAGCCAAAGGCTTCAGAGGAAGAGTGTTTTAAAAAGAATTCATGTTCAATGAAGCACGTGTCTGAGATGCTTCATAATGTTACAAAGCGAATGCATGCATCCACACATCAAACATAGTTCTGTGGTTAGAGCCGAGTTACTGTTTCCGAAAACATGTTATTGGAATTTCATGTACCACAAAATTATTTAGACAATCTTAGGTGAAGGATAGATATTTGTTTCGGGAAGATTTAGAGCGTTTAGACCCAACTAAAATATCCCATCAACATGGAAAATGTCACTAAATTCTTGAAAGTTTGTTGACCTCCGAGAACAATCTCCAGAGATTTTCAACGTACCAGGAATTTTATCAGGATGAATGTTGAAACAAACCAAATATGTTTTAATTCGATACTACATGTATAGCACAACATGGATTTATTTTTCACTTGGAATCAAGATTGTGAATGCATTATTCTAATTTATTCAGCATTTGAACATAGATTTTATAGGGCTTTTATTGCCTGGTTCATTGCCAATGCCATTCATGATGTAAACATCAAATTTTCCGTATTGTTCAAACATTTTCATTAAATACAATACATATAATTTATTTAAGTGATTAAATTATTTCTGACATTAGTTGAGATGCTGGCAAATTGAAGTCCCGACCCAATTGTGTACTATGGCACACTTTAGTGAAAAACATCCATCTCTCCCTAGTATCTGGTGTAGCCTATGCAATTCCTCACATAATAAGATTAATCAACAAATTTGCATTGAATTAAATCTGGCTTAAATCTGCCATCTATTGTTTCTGCCATCTATTCATCTGGAGGGGTGTTCAGGAAAAATAAGCAGACAACAGATAATAAAAGTGCAGAGTCCTAATTATTGGAGGGAAATAATCAGATACAGTCATTTGTTGAACTTATTATCTGAACATTTCTTAGGGAATAACTACTCATCAATGAGTATTTAGTATATAAATGGTTAAACTGCTTCTATGGTCAGTTTATTTATTGACACTTAAAAACCTTTTCTTGCAGCATACATAATTTAGGTCAATATAACTTCCGTATTTTTGTGTATTTTGAAAATGGATGTGCAATAATATTTTGTTGTGAAGGTTGGTCGGATGATTATATATTATTTTGTTGTGAAGGTTGGTCGGTTGATTATACATGAAGGTTGGTCGGTTGATTATACAAAGAAGAAATGCCTGTGTATTTAACCCTTTCTTTATCATCAGTTATAAAAGCATACATCGGATTGGTCTATTATTCATTTGGAAGGAAGTTAAGAAATTATAAGCAGGTGACAGACATGAACAAATAAGTGTAGAAATATTCCTAGTATTTGGTAGGAAATGTTCAGATATTTTATAAGTTCAACAAATGGCCAATGGCTGTTTGTTGAACTTATTATCTGAATATTTCCTGAGGGAACTACTTGTCAATGCGTGTTTAGTAAATAAAGGGTTAAAATAAGTGTGCAGTAGCAGACAAATGATTTGTCATTTACATTTTGGCAGCATATGTTATGACTGATGTTACTGGTTCATAAAGACAGAGCCATTTTGTTTTACATGTACAATTTTGTCTGACTGGAAATATAACAGAATCTAAATTAAAAGGGAATGGCTCCTAAATCATTAATCTTCACTATAAATAATGAAATTGATTCCCAAACTTGTCCCTGATCCTTTTATTGAGTTGCTCATCCATATCTCTGGCAACCTTCTTCAGTGCTGACCTGGATGAGATAAAAATAGAGTTTAGATTATAGCTGTCAATTTATATATCTACGGTGGCCCGTAAGTGCCACGGCGAAAGAAACTTTTTACTCACGGCAAAACAAACTTTTCAATGACGGCAGAATAAACTTTTCACTCACGGCAAAACATTCTTTTCATCCACGACAAAACAAACTTTTCACTCACGGCAAAATAAACTTTTCACTCACGGCAAAACATACTTTTCACTCACGGCAAAATAAACTTTTCACTCACTGCAAAATAAACTTTTCACTCACGGCAAAACATACTTTTCACTCGCGGCTTCGTGTACCTACTAAACTATATTAAATTTTGTCACTCTGAAAACCAATCCGGTTACAATCTTAGACATCATGCAATACGACTGACAGTTGACGCCATAAAGGATATTTATAAGAATAACTGATTACTGATTGATGATGACTAAATGATTAATTGTTTTTCCATTTTTATCCTTTGTTAGATAGCCAGGCAAATTCTCCTATTTTAAACTTAATAACTCAACTAATGCCAATTTGTATTTCTAGTGAAGACTATATAGGCAGTGAACCACACTGAACTAAACTTAACCGACTCAGAGCTCCATTTTAAGAATTACATCCCCTACCTTTGGAATTATTTTACTGATACTACATATAGATATATATATAAAAAATATATATATTAATGATAATAATGAAATTTCTTCAGCTTTTTGACCAATATGTCTACACAACTCATCTTGAGCCCCAAATGAAATGAATCAGTATTTTCCGTTCAATTAAAGGATAGGAGCTTCCATATGTTTTGTAACTTGTGCTCCGATCCCTTTATCGCCTCTCATCCATGTCACCAACTGTATTATCTTTATTTGTATTTTGTTTATTGACTGAGGGATAATAAAATATGTTTAAATCATAAGGATACAGTTTTACCTTCTACAATAAGCGATTGGAATAGACTGCCAGCATACTAGTCCAAGTCTTCTTGTACTAAAACCAGCTAAGATATTGGGATGGCGATGCTGGCGTTTAACGCCAGCATCGCCATCCCAATATCTTAGCTGGTTTTAGTACAAGAAGACTTGGACTACCAGCATACGTGAAACATTGTACATATAAACACACCCGTACTACTATTTTTGTCATAGTCGCAAATCTCAAGTATTCCAAACGCGATTGAGACTGAACTGTAGTAATTTGAACTAATTTGTAGTCTGTACACCTCTTTTGGCTAGTAATACACGCGTTGCACACACTACATATTCAACGGCCTTGGTATTCCATTTGCCTTCGCACCGAACGGCCTTATATGTATAGGTTACACACAACTAATTATTTTCCATAGGCGACAGTGTTAACTAAAAGTCCCGCCGGCCACGGGTTAAGCCTATTTGAACTTCGTCATCCGCTGCACCAGTCCGTGACAACAAACGCGCCCTTTTCGGTATTGTTTTCAAACAATAATCTTGCATTTCCACAACTACCCCATTTACTGCACAAAAATCAGCAGCATAAAAATACACAGACCCCTTCCGTAACTTCTGAATACCACCAGACTCTTCCTGGACATCTAAACATACACGATCGCCATATTTACGTAGGCTAGGATTTTCTGTTCCCGATTAGGGATATTTCTCTCAATGATAATCAACCAATCAGCAGCCAGATTTTTTTGTTATGCTGACTCGAGTTTCCCTACACAAATTCAAGAAGCGTAACTCTATATAATTAGTTGTTTGTAACCTATATGCATGCCGTCCGAGACATTTAAACGACCTGGGAGAGGATCTACAAAAAAGCCACAATAGGCGTGTTGTCTCATCTCATTCCAATCACCCATAATCATCCATTAGCATTTTGTTAATATAATATTAATCTTTTTTTTTTGTATTGGGAATAAATATTGTTTACACCAATTTTCGCAGGCGCTAGGCCAGGTTAGTGAGGTTATATAAATATAGATGTGTGCTATAATCGTGCTTGTCAGATCATCTGTTTTTGACAAGACCACCTGCAATGCCAAGGACATTATTTATCTCGGTGTTTTGAATATGATATCCCCTGTGTTTGCGTGGGTCTCTTTGAATTCTGACTCAGTTGTGTTTTACTCAACACAAAAGTTAAAATGCCACTTCCTCAAGGGTCACATTTTATAAAGATTTCGGACAGCACCTCCACGGTGTCAATCCCAATTGATGCAAATGGCACCGTGTCGCTCTCCACAGTACGGAGTCAATTTCCAGGCCCAGGGACAATTGGATTACAGTTCGTGCGGAATGGGGGGAAAATTGCAGGCATAATGAGTAATGTCTTGTTCGAATTATACACACAAACATTTAGATTGAGTAACATATAACCTGACAGTATCAAAATACAGTGCCGTTAAAAAGTCGGAACATCACCGCATGAGATATAGATTTACGACCTGATATACTATTGCTCGCATACCTCCCACGATATCACAGCCTTGAAAATATTTTTATCGCGAGAGAGAGAGGTTTAGCAATGTTACCGTCAGTGAAAAGTTTATTTTGCCGTGAGTGAAAAGATTGTTTTGCCGTGAGTGAAAAGTTTGTTTTGCCGTGAGTGAAAAGTATGTTTTGCCGTGAGTGAAAAGTTTGTTTTGCCGTGGATGAAAAGAATGTTTTGCCGTGAGTGAAACGTTTATTCTGCCGTGCGTGAAAAGTTTATTCTGCCGTGATTGAAAAGTTTGTTTTGCCGTGAGTGAAAAGTTTATTTTGCCGTGATTGAAAAGTTTGTTTTGCTGTGAGTAAAAAGTTCACGGCAAAACAAACTTTTCAAGTTTGAAAAGTTTGTTTTGCCGTGGCACTTACGGGCCACCGTATATATCACACTTTGAGTGCAATATATATTTGCTAAGCATTCGCTCAAGTTGTTAAATAGCCTGTTAGGAAAGTACTACACAATCATGAAGATTTGGCTGAGCAGACATTTTGTATGATACCTTTTAGTATAGTCATGGTATGCAAAAAAGGAGGTTGACCCAGAAGAAACTGGTTAAGAAGCGATTTTTGTAGCATTCAATGTGATAAGATCCCAGGAAGAAAATCTCCAAAATCTGCTAAAATCCAGGATCCAAGATGGCGTTCATCAAGGCCGCTGTTTTTCAGAAGAGACACTTGACTGAGTTTGAATATATTTTTAGGGAAAAATTTTGTGAAATATATATAACTAATGTATACCTCTTTGTGATGCTATACTATTATGCTAGCTTTAAGGAAAAACTTAGAACTCCCTACTCTAGATAGCTGGCAAAATGTCCACTGGAATTTAAACAATTTCAATTATCCTTGATTTTCCACATTTCTTCTTATCAGTTCTTGCTGTTTGGAACTGGAGAACAATGGGTATAATTTGTCGTGTTAACTGAGCATTCTAGCAATGAAATGTGTCATCATTTAGGTTTCAGTTCTCTCAGGTCCCTCAGAAAATGAATTTAAAGAACACAGTATGAATTATCACCAAAAAAAATGGCTATGGGGGTTCTGGTCACATTTGATGGGGAATGAGCAGAAATTGGTGAGATAAGTGAGAGTTTTTATTATTGATAAACATTCTATCTTAGATGGACAGAAAAAATCACTTTGATCCGAAATGGCAGCCAAAATATAGAAAATGGTAGATTTTGCCCCAGAATGCCCTACAATTGCATGAATGTTGTGGTTGATGAATGCAATTGGATCGTGGGCTAATCTAAGTGCATTGTATAAATTAATGAGAGGCCGATCACGATCAGCAGATGTTTAACCCATACCTTGGCGATAGCGATTAGCTATAACTGATAACTGGTCAAAGATATGATCACAGTAATCCATATATCAGTACCTAACTTAAAATCAAAAGCTCAAATAATTTGTCTTAAGAAGGGGTTAAAGTATTTGGGGTGGGGGAGGAGTCGTTTTAAATCTCATAACTCTGTCCCTATTCACACAAGGACCTCTCACTGTGAGATCCAATGGTTTAGCCATTAATCAATTTGACAAATAGGATAAACAATTATTCAGCCAGCAGGTTGTTTATCTTTACCTTCATACAACCACCCCCTAGAGCTCAACACTCAATTAATAACAGATTTCACTTGGAATGACATCTATTAAAGGTACTCTCATATACTCTGGATAATGGATGTTCACATGGTAATTTATTGATATCATTATATTACATTCAACTATTGCAATAATGCACCCAGGGCCGATAAGGTTCGGGGTGATTTATGTGATTGTCCGATCTATTTCGTCCGGCAGACATTCCGGGTTTCGGTATGATCCGTTCCATATCAGCAGAACTTAAAATCCGCATTTTACATCCGCCCGGAATGCTGCTTCCTTCCGTCGACATGAATTGTAAGTCATTCTTAAATTCTACGTGTCGTGACCGGTTCTGTCTTCATTTGTTATATGTCACCATGTTTCATCATCAGCCTTCCATTACTTGTTTATTCTCTTGTTCATTGTGCCTTCTGTTTGCGTCCTGTTCCGTCGGCGTTCCCTAATTTCATGGGTCGCGCACGTGTTTGTCATTCGGTGGCAAAAAATCAATTCATGGTTCATACGGGGTCTCGCGGTATTTCCCGCAGTGTGCAGTCTGTGGCTGATTCACGGGTGTGTGGCCGTGGGCAGCAGTCAAGCAGCAGACCAGCTCGTGGTTCTGGACGCGGACGTCGTAACTACCGTGGCCGGGTTCCACAGTCCCGTGCCCGCGCTCCAGATCGCCGTCAGCCTTGTCGCCAAGCTAGTCACCAGCAGGATGGATCTCCTCGTCATAAGTTTCCGAGAAACGACTCGAGGTCTCCATCAGCATCTCCACTCTCTATCAATTTTAAGGAATTATATACGACCAATTCAGGCAAACAATTCCAGATATAACTTCAGATTTGAACATATAAGACTACTCCCAAAATTTAACTATGACTAATATGACCATACACTAGTGTAATTAACAAACCACAGCTAAACACACGCATAAGCTAGGATATATCTGTGTCTTTTTAATCCTATAAAATAACTTCATAGATGCGTATTCCCATCAAATAATATTAACTTAGGCCTTATATTGTGGCATGATTATGATATAATACACTCCAGACATGCACAAGGGTTCATTGACAGAGTGGGTTCTATAGCAATTTCCTGTATAAATTAGGGCTAATACATCAAGGCATGAGAGAAATCAGAGATTCAGAATGCAAACAGACTAAGAGCTCACCGACTCAGACTTAAAACCTAAATAAAAAACTTTTAAAAGCCGTTCCTTTTGTACAAATTATTATAGAATATAAACTACCAACATCAAACTGAAAGTATTCAAAAGTCAAGACTGGCTGTTGTCTAGAGGGGAGTATTTTACTGAAATTAACCATTATATTATTGACGCTGTGTGTGCAATCCGATTGAGATGTGTACTATACGAAGAAGCTTGTTGATTTCATCATGTTGATTTCATTCATAAAATGTCATCATGTCGATTTCAACGAAACTTGACGTACAATGTCATCATGTAGCTTTCACCTTCGACCGAATTTGCGATAACCTGAATGTATCTTCTACTTTGTTCATAAGTATGAGTTTCTTGTCGATTCATGAAAATAGAAGGATATCTGAGGATTATCAGATTCACGTATGTACTATATGTAATATTAGGATAATTTAAACTTGATATAATAACGTTTGCTTGCATCACAAATTTCGATTTCAATTCCAGTATTGTCTCCAGCCCAGCCAGAGTGATTGAGATTTTCCCATTGCACGCGACATTTATATTTTAAGCCACTCCAATGCAAATATTTGACAATCCATATTAATATATTATAATTATGTTCTCAATAAAATGTAAACTGCGGCTATGAACAGCAGTGTCATATTAGACAATAATTGGTGATATAAGACCCAAAGCATCTGGCTTTGGTTCGTTATTATGGATTCTTTCTTACCAGCTGCAATTACCAAATGGAACAAACTGCTGGAAACTACAAAGGGCAGCCGTACAGGAACTCAACTGTGACAATATACGTCCACCTGCCTAATTTTTTATAGTAAATGCTGTAAATCTCATATCCTTCATACCCAGTTAAGACTGAACTGCAGCCACCCGAGTTGTGACCTGACAGATAATCATGTAATAAATTTCCCCTTCTGTTTATGTGGGGACCTTGAAACAACTTACCACTATCTCTTTGAATGTACATTTAACAAGAACCAAGAAGAAAACTATATGACTCCCTACCCAACATTGCCATATCGGAGAAAATTCTATTGCAGGGATAAAGGGAGCTTTGCCTTTGAAAAAAAAAATATATATATATTTAATGCAGTACAGACATATCTCATGAGAACAAAAAGATTCCCATGATTCTATCACTTGTATTATACCGATTATGAATTGCTTTGGATTCCGGCCGCGTTATGTGGCAGCATGATATTCCCCACTATATATTTAGTACTAAATGTCTTCCAATAACGATTATTTTGTATGTTGCTTACTTGTTATTATCCTGTATATACGTGAAATGATCCCACATGAAGGATGCTGTGATATTCACAGTGAACACCCTTTGAAGTAGGAATTGTCCTGTTTTGGGTTAGCACTGCTGAATATGTTCTTGTTCTCACAGAAGATATATAGTCCACGACATATTTTGATTATGAACACTCGTAGCTGTGTGTATTTGTTTAATTACTTTTTGATGGATGTAACCAGTTAACAGCCATTGTGATTGACCCCCCTCCCATGGCACCTGACGCATGAAGATTACTATAGACGAGCATCATTTTTATCACTCAACAACCCAATTATTGAAAAAACCCCATCATTTGAAGACTTCATCTGTCCCATTCCTGTCTTCCAGTTTCTCATTCCTCACTCTTTCTTTCTCTCTCACTCTGCCTCCTGCTATCCCAAACACTATCTTCTCCCTTCTTTTCTATCCCTAACTCAAATTCAGTTATATATCTCCATTTCTCTTAAAACCATTATTTCCAACTCTTCCCATCTGATCTATACCCATCCCCCACTTATTGGGGACGGGGCATGTCGCCAAAGAAGAGAAGATTTCATATAAGCCCCCAGGCTTGTTGTCTGATCCTCATTTCCACACATTAGCTCTTCTATTTTTGCATATATGTGTCATCTGTATATTATGTTATTTGTTTGGATTTGGAAATAAAAGTATGTTTACACTAAACTTGCCAGAGTAACTGAACATACTGTTAATTTGAGAATATAGCTACTTCCCTGAAGATGAGGCCTAACAGAATTAGGTCATACAGAGGGTGAATTTGGTGAAACTAGCCCGCTGTGCTGTATAGCATCAGTAAATTTACCCTCTGGGGACCTCATTCTGCAAATGACAGACAGACTGTTTGCAGGCTTGTAATTCACTACTTTTCATAAATAGTAAACTAAACTATAGCTGTTGGCTTTCAAGTGGAGAATATTTATTAAAAGGAAATTACTGCAAGAACTTACGATTTGAACACTTTTTTCTCCAGCCTTTTCCTGACTGTATTTTGCTGAGTTTGTATATCCGTTAATCCCGAATGTTTTTTCTCTTTTTTCTTTGACTTTCCTTTTCCCTTGCCTTTGCCAAGGGGTTTGTTGAGCTGTGTGCTTGATCCAAGATCAACACCTAATGCTGACTCTATATCTCTCTGCAACTCGTGGTCCTGCCAACTCCCTGATTCATTTTCTGTGCATGGAATTAGAAGCAAAGAATATTTTAAAGACATACTCAAGTTAGTGAATCAAACTCACTAATCAGAACCCACACAAATGGCCCACTCAAAGAATGCCGCATTCAACTATAAATATTACCGAATATTCCAACCAATCATAAAATTTTATAAAACACAATGTCTGAACTACACACAACTGTAAATATTTACTCCTTAATTTGGGATGAATTAAATGGTGATAAACAGCAAAAAAATTCTGCCAATTAAATTCGCTGCATATAATTCTCATAAATTATAAGAATGGCATTGTGTGCTGCCAATTTGGATATAAACTCCATGAAAATAACATCTTTATTCTCTATTCTCATTCAATCACCCCATCGGAGTGTTTTCACATTACTTTAAATAAATCAGAGAGCCTGTCAATAGATTGCTTAGGTTTTAGCATTGTTTCAGCCACAACATGACACTCATGGAATGAGAACACAAGTGGTTAATTTCAATACACCACTACACTAGAAAACACCAATCCATGGTATTAAATAAACTGACAACCTTTTCCAGACACTTGAATCAGTTTATCCTCTTTTCATGCAAAACACCAGTTCATGCTTATCAGGAGGGTGTCTTCCTCCTTTTTCTGGTACTCGGGATTCGGGTTATTTTGAAGTGGTATGTAAGATTCTTATCCCTTTATTAACTAGTACTTGGGATTCATATCCCCATTTTAACAGGTATTCAGGATTCAACAACAAGGCTGGTACGCCACTTTTATAGCATCAAATTGTTCAAATTTTGATTATTTCTTAGCCAAAACGACAAATTTTGATGTAATTCAGTCTCATACATCTTGCTATTTTGACCTTATGTGTTGCCATTACTTCAGCCAGCAAATGTGTGAAAATTTATCACATTTATAGTGTATGACATGTATTCAATATTTTCTTAACCGATACCAGGTAAGGATGACATCCTCTATCAGAAATCAAACTAGCTGGATGGTTTAAAACAGCCTATTGCACTACATTAAAACCTCTCTAAACCAAACCCTCTATAAATCAAATTCCTCTCCACACCAAACAAATAGTCCGGTCACGAATTCACACAAGTTGCCTCTATAAACTGGCACTCTATTCCGAACATCGGATGGTTTTTTGGTCCATAAGTGAGCAAATACATTATTTTTTACCTCCAAAATCCGAACGCGGAAAGCGATACCAACCGAACGCACATGCGGTAGGTTTGACATACTTGATGCTGAGCTCTGAAATTGTTAGCTCTGGTGTAGACTGTGGATCTTTTATAAGTTTAAATTTCTGGTCTACAACAGACCACATTTTTGACGGCTCATTCGTTGTGATACGTTAATTAAAACTATATTGGTGACAATGAATACCATAACTATATCACAAAAGATCCCATTAATCCTAAAATATGTGTCAGCCCAACTCATGGCAAAGGTATGAGACAACGGTAGATTTTAATTTTACACCACATGGTACTGTAAACACAATGCAGAAAGCATAGAGCGTGACATGTGCTCATGACATAACACTGCCCGTACAGAAACTGCACATGTGATTTGGGTAGCAACAGGTTGGAACAGCTTAGAATTATGTTAGTTTCGTATGTTAATCATCCCTGCTACATTAGCAGCATATTAGATCTAGTGTGCAAAATATTTCTAACCTCATTGCTCACATTAGCATAGCTTAGATTGCTCCCAGTCTGCCCATGGTGTGTCCAAAAATCTAACTTAGACTAAGTTAGTGCAGGTTATAGATTAGAGATTTAGTTATCCGGCCAATGCTTTCTTGACACAAATCCCCCATGTATGGACCATTTAATGACTTTCACATCTGGGTTTTATCCCCAGTTCAGACCAGGAATCCTATGCTAAAGGATTTTATGGCCCTGATAAGGTTCCATGGAACCTAGTATTCTGTTCAATTCACTTGGAGTTTACAATTCCCAAGTTAAAGCTGCTTGTTTTCTGTGGGACTGATAGGATAAGTTGTTCTTGTTTGGTGAATTAAAACCTCGTTGGCTTTTTTCATGGCAGGGTAAGTGACTGCAGGCATTTAAACATATCGACAGTTAAGAATTTAAAGGGACACTTTGATTATTGCGACATAACCAAGATGCGGGCCCCGTTGGTTCAGAGTGCCCGGATGAAGATAATTAATCGAGTGTGCTTCTCACAGTACGAGCTAACTGCATGGCCTCCTATAGCCTGATACCGGAGTACGCTGTGTATGTCTCTTTGGAAAGCAGACAAAATTTCTAAACGATGTACATCTGTTAGGAATTTCGTCGGCTTTTCTAAGACAGGCTATTTGGCCATGCGTTTGTCACAACAGACCTGTTTCTTATGTGCATGCATAATTCGTGTTTATTGATAGTAATGATGAAAAGAGTAACGGCTTGTATTAATCGAATAATATAAATGAAGTTAGTTTGCCGCGTATCGTAATCAGGATGGACTTTAATTACCTATACGGACCGTTCATTCTTGAAAGTGCAGCCTGTACTCGTATAGTAAAACTCGGAATTATGCTTTCAAGATTCATATCAAGGCGACGTCCAGTCGCGGGATGTTGGTCAGTTTCTGTGCCGAGGCCAGGGGCGTACACTAGCGATGGCGGGTGGTTGACGGGGTGTCACCCGTGCAAATATATACATGTAGTGACATTAGCACTAACCTTTACTATTGAAAATAAATTGAGTTCGTGTGTCTGTCCGGATAAAGGCGACAAAACGACTTAACCCCTCTGAAAATGTGTACATAGGGTCATATCATGCACGTAACCCGGGGATTAAGGGCGCTAATAATGTTTATGACTTTGGCTATATATAGGCGATCAAACGGAGGGGCAGATCATCAGATTAAAAAAAAAATCGAATTTTTTTTTGAATTTGGGAATAGATTTTTACAACTTGTTTTGCTTCATCCTATTTTATGGATGTTAGTGTTGAAGACTATTATAATATTTAAGGAAGTGGCAGTCCTGTCAACAAATTTGGTATTTTGACAAAAATTTGATTTTGAAGCCATTTTCACCAAGCTTGGTGTTATTTCTTTAAAATGGGGAATTTGACCCTAAAAATAATATAATAAAAAAAAAAATTCCCGGACCCCTGTGTCTTATATATATGTACTTTTAGTATTATGACCAATTTGTGCCAGGGGCCAGTGGTTGCACTATTCATGTGTGTTTCCGAATACGTTGTTCGAATAAATAGGGTTATCATTATTTGTGGCTGAGACATGAGAAGCTGCATAATTTGATAAATAAAACGCTATTTCAGAATGCATTTTAGCTCAAGCTGCTGAACATGAAAATTCAAGTTGAGATATTGCCAATTTCCCATGGGTTGGTATCCATCGCCAGTGGTTTCCGAATATAAGTACGTCCGTCGACAATTTCCATTGGTATAGGCTACGGGTTGTAACTTTGGTCGGATCATTATGAAATTAGGCATGACTGTTGGAATTGGTAACATATAGATCGGGAACGAGTCATTTTTTTTATGGGCCAGTCGACAAAAAACTTGCATCATATATCTCAAATTTCAATATAGTATACGGGCTAGATGCCGCCACCGAAAGCGACAAAATGTGCGATATTAGCGCATGTTTCGGCGGGCCGAAAGCGACAAAAAGTGCGTCGTAACGACGCACATTTTGTCGCTTTCGGCGCGTTACTAATGGCGCACTTTTTGTCGCTTTCGGCGCGCACCGAAAGCGCCATTAGGAAGTGGCCATAATAGTATTCCATATAATTGATATTCTAATGCAATTATTATGCTGATCGCCTCATCATTCTTTGTGTCTGGCGAATTACAATTCATGCTAATGGCAGACATTTGTATATGGCGCTATCACAACGATCATGACATTTGGAACTTATTCCCTTCCCTATATATTCCTTATTTTCAAAAATGTCGCTTTCGGCTGACTTGACGGCATGGGTGTGTGTCCCACCCCAAATACCACATAGAAACACCCCGACCTCCACCATCACCCCCCCCCCCCCCCCCAGTGGTACCACCCCGAGTGGTGAAAATTGGGTATGGACCATTTTCGAGAATGGTAAGGATTTCGACCGATTTGACGGAATGTGTGGGTGGCCCGCCCTAAATACCACCTAAAAACACTCCGAGCCACCACGTATCACCCCCGGGTGGTAGGCCTACCTCCCAACCCAAAAGATATAATAGCTTACTATTTTGAGACTGGGACTCATATAATATATAATAATATATTAGTCCCAGCTACATGTAGCTAGAAATGTGAACAGCAGACATCCTGAGATACAAACAATATATATTATTGATTGTTTGATTTTCCAACCAGTATTTAGTGGGGGAATGTGTTGTTTTTAGACCAACAGCAGTATATTCTTCTACTTTTGGTCCAAAGTTTGGTCGGAATGGCTATCGGTTGAACAATTTAGGTTTAGAGGGTGTCAGGTTTCCGTTGGTAATGTTTGAGGTACCATTTGGAAAGTTCAACTGGGAGGGGGGTTGCAAAGTAGTATTTCGAGAACATTTGACTTTGGTCTGGTTCAAGGTACGTACATTTGGAAATATCAAGGTATCTACATGTAGCCACCTCCCTGGTTATAAGGTATAAGAACACATTGATACATGGATGCGACTAGAGATCTCCATTGTGGGGGGGTCTCCAACGATAACTTACTATTATTATCACAGCTCTCAGTTACATGTAGTGGCCAAGACATAAATGCTATACGTGTAAGCATTCTCTCCAGTCAATTATTTACCAGATCGACATACTTCTAAGTTAGGATGAAATAGACACGACAAGAGAAAAATGTAATCCTGTCCATTTTGGTCAATACATGTAGGCGACACTACCATAAATATGGTAATATAAATTTTTGCCTCAAGGCGACATATAATATTTCCGAATGCCATGCTACATGTAACTAAATATGAAATGTTCCAGATACCATAAAATCTCTTACAGGTACCGGTACTTAATCCGATCAGAGGGTCCCCATATAATCACATTCCAACAACATTTTTTGAAATGACGCTTCAGTTTTCAGAATCTAATAATTGCCCAAAAATAATGAAAAGCACCATCAACTATAGTATAAAATTGCACAAAACCTGTTATTTATCAACATTTTGTTCAACGAAATTTTACCGGTTTGTCAAATATCTGACACAAAAAGCCACTTGATTTTAGAGTTATCCATCTTTGCCCGCAATTTGGTCAATGAAATTCTTCTCGATGACTCTATTTTGCCGGTTTGTCAAATATCTGACACAAAAAGCCACTTGATTTTAGAGTTATCCATCTTTGCCCGCAATTTGGTCAATGAAATTCTTCTCGTTGACTGTCTATTGGGCCACAATAATTAAAATAATAGATTTATAACATCGATATCTGATCACTCTGAGCTGTGGTGGGTGGGTTCCTCGACTCGAATCAAATATCTATTTTACCCCCGAAGTCAACGAAATAGTAATTTGCGACCGTTAATTCGGATTGAGTACCTTTAAGATCTAACAGCAACCATATCTCAACCCCACTACAATCTGGGACTAATATATGTTATACATGTATTAGTCCCAGCTACAATCAGTGAACCTGATGAATAATTTTAACAGCATCTGAAAATGAAAGAAACATCCCACACCTTGTCTACGATATAATGAAAGCCATAATTGTAAATCAACAGCTCTGTGTGTACCAGTATACATGTATATGTACACATATTGGACCCACATGAATTGCTATATTCTCCATATTAATTTAAAACGAGCGCACCACTTTAACAAACTCATTATTGAGTATTATATCAATAGCGATGTGTTTGTTAAAGTGGCAAGGTCATTTTAAATTTATACTCCTTTTAACATCAGTAGGCCTACACAATCATTCGTTGCATAACTTTCATTAAATTTTCCTAGTACTGAATATAAACAGTACTGGTACAATAACACTAGCAGTACTGGAACCGACCATACTGTAGGTGTCTGGCCTGTTTATTACCTTTTTAATTTGTTCTGATACATCAGGTACTTATAATAAGATGATAGTTCATTCAGACAACATCCTCTAAGTTGCCTAATAATAGAGACAAACTAATAATAGTGATGGTGGGATTTTTTAGCTAAAATTAATAATAGTAACCACAGCAATTTCACTCTATGTCTCTTAGTGATCTGATCATGGGAAGTGTTCTCCAAATATAATAACAGTGTTGACACTATCATATTATTGACACTATTATTGCACATGAGAGTACCGTTACTAGTACATGTAGATGCTAATATGAGTAAGTCATTATCAAGTCTGGCTCTTCTTGAATTCAACTATCATAGTGATATTCAACTACATGTATTATATCTTAATTGTACTACCATACACAATGTATACTGGTACGGTATATACGTAAACTCCAGGTTTTCTCTGTTTTTACTAAAACTTCATGGAATCATCTCACTTCGTAATGCACAACCACTTAAAATGTACATGTATATAACACTATAATTTTAACAGAGCAAATGAGAAGGCATCATATTCCAATATAAAAAGAATTCTACAGCTTATTACAGGAGACCTGTTTATTTCATAATGGCAGAAGTACATGTCCATGTATGCCATTTGAATGACATTATAAATAACTTCTCACCAAGATTATTTCAAAATTCTAACTACTAGTACAAGTAAATCAGTTAAATAATCAAAAATGCCAGCACCGATATATATACTGTACTTAGTACATGTACATGTACATGTAGTAGGTACCGTACATGAGATATTTTCACCACTTCATAATAGTTGAATATATACGGTACGGGAACATGTCTCTATTCCGAAGGTTCGCTATTCCGAAGGTTCACTATTCCGAAGGTTCACTATTCCGAGGGTTCGCTATTCCGAAGGTTCGCTATTCCGAAGGTTCTCTATTCCGAAGATTTTTGTTATTTTAAAGGTTAATTCTATATTCTAAAGTATTGAGAGGGTTCTTTATCACGAAGACTCTTTTTATGAAGGAAATAACTTAAAACATTCAAACAATAAATGTGATCGACTTTTTTCTTCGCGGGTTTCCTTGAGATTAAATGTTATTACGTATGACGTTATTTCCCAAAACATATTCACGTCAGGCAGCCCACACAATTGCTATGTTTCCATACGATTTAATGTCATCACGTATGACGTTATATCTCAATAATCTAAGAATACGCCAGCTAAAGGCTAATTTTCGAGTCACCGACTATTTTTGTATAGTGCATTGATATCAGGTTTTAATAACAATATGTGCCTTAAAATATGATTAAAACACTATAGTTCATCACCATTTGAAACGTCTGTATCAGAAGATGTCCATAGAGAAATAGAAAACAGCTTAAATCATAAAAAGATCCCCCCGTTATGGCTCCTAGAATGCAACATAATCCAACCTAATGTATTTTCAATTGTAGGGGAATAACACTATCTTTAAAATATAGAGTTAATCCCCCTCCATTGAAAATAATACACTTTGCGCAACAAAATCAGAAGAACCTTAAGCACAAAAACACGTCGTTAACTCAACAAAAACAACATGTTCACAGTTTATTACACCGGATAAGCTGATAATACAGTGTTAGAGAGCTTCCAATTCCCAATGGTATATATACAATGTACTAGCATATATGTTATATATGTGATCTGGGTATTCGAAAATTAAGTGGGCCTTTAATGTTGATGTTTCTTTCAAATACAGATAGCCAGTTCGGAAAAACTATAATTCTTACATGTAGTTTATTTCAGTCATCGTGTTTTCAACTTTCCATAATAAACGATAAACTAATACTGTCTTCTTGCTATTAATAACGGACATCTGGAACAATTTGGGAATTAGAAGTGGGTGTATATATGTACTATATGTGAATACTAGCGTAATAGTAATTTTCATTCCTTGTGTGTGTTTTTTGTGGTGGGGGTGCAAATTTTCATTCATTTCTGGTTAAATACGCCCAGAATAGAAAACCTTCGGAATAGCGAACCTTCGGAATAGCGAACCTTCGGAACAATGAACCTTCGGAATTATGAACCTTCGGAATAGCGAACCTTCGGAATAATGAACCTTCGGAATAGAGAACCCTACCCTACGGTACATGTACCGGTACAATGGAATTCAAGTTGTGTCAGACCTGTTGTTTGGCATAAACAATGTACCAGTAAGTGACTTTGGTGATCACTGTTAGTCATTGATTTTGATAACATAAGTTCATGATTTTTACAAAATAATTTTAATGAATCAAAACCATGTGCAGCCGCATGTGTAACATGTACCCGGCTGGACAAAACAAGTGTCCATTGGCACCGCGGTGTATTTGCCGTTCGACTGTGGTGTCAGAGTTTGTAACTGCAGTTGAGCACCGCGGCCGAACGACAAGTACACTGCTGCCGAAAGGCAACTACCCTCACGTTCGAATGGCATGTACACCGTGGTTAGATTTCTGGTTTGTATTGTCTTTTTTCGGTTTGATGAAAGTACACCGTGGCAAATACACCATGCCGAAAGGCAATTACACCGCGGCCCAACTGTAGTTAGCCGGTGGAGCCGCGGTGTAGTTATATTTCAGCCGCGGTGGCAATGCTAACGGCACCGCAGTTAAGTGGACACTTGTTTTGTCCAGAAGGGTAACTGTCTTTGTCCATTAGTCATTATCCAAGTCTGGTTTAGTCTTGATCTAATGATCAAAGGCGGAATGTTACTAGTATGTACCGGTAACTTATGATCATGATCCGGGAGTCTGATGAATTATAATCCATTTCACAGCATTGTCCATGTCTGCATGTTTCATGACATGTTTGGTAAACATCCTCACTCGATTCACTGACACTGGTGAGTGGTGCCATTGCCATTCTGATTTTCCAGATCATGTTCTACCCTTCACAAGTTCACACACATGTAGCTACTGTACTTCTAATCAGTCTAATGTACTATGCAGAATGATAGAATCTGAATGAACATTCGATTCAATGACCTTTTAACGTACTCTAACTCTGGGAACAATTTATCCCAAATTTCATGCACAAGAATGTTTAAACATTATCATAACATATTCGACTTGTTTTTAATTTGTTTTCATGAAAAGGAATGATAAAAGGCACAATAAACATATCTAGAACGACAAATAAATCCAAATTAGCCATTTCCCCGTCATATTTCGGTCAGGCAAGCGAGGTACAAAAATGTATGAATCTGAGTACGAAAGTCGGAGTGTTCCTCTATCGTATTGCAATAATCGCCCACCTATTATAATATAAAAAAGCTATGCAGGGGGATAACTCGGAAAAAAAATTATTGTTGCGGAAAAAGTCTCATTGCAGCGCTTTAAGACACGAGAAAATTGAACCTTAAACATTTCATAATGATAGTATTATGGTTTTTACATTGAAATTAAGGTTAATTTATAATTATTCAGTTATTCATTCATGTATAATATATAGAATCTTTTGTCAGTTTTCATATCTCACTCGCACATCATGGCAAGTTTTAAGGGCATGTGGTCTCTTGTGTGCCTTTACTGCGGGTTCTAATATCTAATTTATCAACCAGGTAGACTACATGTATATTAAAGTTGATTTAAATTTTATTTTCAAATATTATCAATCATATTTCTAGAATAAATAATGATGGACCATCACATCAAATAAACTAAATTCTGCTATTGTTTATTGATTCTAGTTAGTAATTAGACAGAACAAATGTGCGAATCTATTTACAAAATGAATGAATTGTAGGAAATAAACAATTTATGGCAGTTTTCATTGTTTCATCGAAGTGATTTTTACAGTTATTTGGAATATTCCATGAAGAGCAGTTAACATGAACATTGCAGTGTATGTGATGTATATTTTATGTATTTATATAGTTTTTAAAAGCAATACCGTATGATAAATTGGTTGTTTTTTTTTTCTTCTCACAAATTGTTACCCAGCTGGACGTATGTATAATTACTTTAAAGTTAATTTGATAACCTGCCTGCACATGTGGCATTTTTATACATTCCTGATGTGGAATTTACTAACATAGAACTAACATGCTAATTTGCTAACATAAAGCATATGTGCAATTTTATAGCTCATATGCTTTATGTTAGCAAATTTGCACGTTAGTTCTACGTTAGAAATTTGGTTGGGAATTTTCCAACGTATAACTACTGTGCATATCCGCTAACCTGACCACATGTGCAATATGTTAGTTTTTAAGCTCCGCCCATCTCACTTTTGACAGTTAAATTACAACATTAGTTCTACATTAGTTCTACGTTGGCAATCAGATTAGAAATCTGCTTAGATCTAATGTGGTTTTAGGTTAGCAGTTTTTGGTAAGGGTGGTGACTGTTGGATACACTGAGAGGCAATTCCTTTGATGTTGGCTTTAATTGCTACTGGCTATCAAAGTCAGTTTACCATTACTGAACCAGAAACAGAGTGAATACCTTTGGTCAATAGTGATATTGTCACTTTGCTAATTATCAAATTAATCACTTGAGTTTGAGTTCAGCTGTCAAATAGTGCAAAATGGGGATGTTGTAAACACAGTGTATTAGATAAACAATGGGTCTAGGCCAGATGTTTTACATATTAAATCGGAAGGTAGTTTACATAATTTGGAAATGCAGTTTTCTCATTTATTGTTATATTAGGTTTTGAATCATTGGTTCAGTCATTGGATGATAAAATAAACACTTTCATAGCAATTTAAAGCTGCTTTCACATACGTCCGCTTAACGCATATGTACACGCACGGTTTAGCGGATGGTTTCGGTCTCCAATGTTATCACTGGAGCTTTCACATACGGTCTGCAAAACTCGGGCAGACTTTTCGCTCCCGGACCAAATACCTGTCCGCTTAGCGGATGTGTGAATGTTATTATGTGGGGATGTATGGCATCTGGCAACATGTTATCTAATCTTGGGTCAATTGAAACAGGAATTAAATAATTTGTGATGACAGATTTAGGTAAAAATATACATTTAATGACATAGAATGCCATAGTTATGGGCGGAGTCAGCATCTTTGCTGGGACACACTATAAAGTGTATGCCGAGGCCGAGGCCGGCTCCAAATAAAAGGTGTAAACGGCGTGTTATGTGGCGTTTGGTCCGTTGTCTCTCAATGGATATTAATGAAATTTGGTGTAAATGTCCGGACAGGGACATGGAATACAATAACGTTTGAATTGTTTTTAAATTCACAAATTTGTTGATTTTATTCAACTTTTTCGTTCTGAAACACACTATAAAGTGTAAACGGTCGACTCCAATTAAAAGGTGTAAGCAGCTTATATGCTTAGCGGTATAGGTAATCGGATTAACTAACTGACGACTCTAGACTATTAGTCTTGGGTGTTTTGTATCATTTGAGGTTTTTGGGGAAATAATAATTTAGAAAGTGAAATACATGATAAAATAAATTTAATCATAACGCATAAAATAATATAAAGACATTAAATTCACAGAATAAAACAAACATACGGCATACAGTTTCATGTTCGGTGCTGAATGGCACCTCTCAGAATACGTTCAATTCTCCTCTTATATCGGACGATTCCGATATTATGATCTTTGTTCTCAGGCTGGTAGAGATGTATTAGGTCGGAGGTGTCGAAGTCAGTAGGATACCGGATGTCGGGAAAGCGGACAAATGTTGTCTTCAGTTTTCGTTTGTTAATCTTCTTTCTCTGCTCTTCGAAGTCACCCATTGATATGGCAGATTCCACGAAAATGTGTACCAGTAAACTACCGAAAAAAAAAGTTTTTCAGAAATATGTTCAGTTACATTCTCTGGGCTAATTGTTGGGAAACGTCAATTACAAAGACATTGAAACAAAGAATAGACCTAGGACCTCAATATTTTTTGAGTTTTAAAAGGATTTTATTTTGCTTTTCTGAAACGTTGCTAACTAAATTTCAGTCATATCCATTTATAAACAAAGAAGATAATGCGACATCAAGTCCGCTTACACCTTTTAATTGGAGCCGGCCGTTTACACTTTATAGTGTGTTTCAGAACGAAAAAGTTGAATAAAATCAACAAATTTGTGAATTTAAAATCAATTCAAACGCTATTGCATTCCATGTGCCAGTCCGGACATATACACCAAATTTCATTAATATCCATTGAGAAACAACGGACCAAACGCCACATAACACCCCGTTTACACCTTTTATTTGGAGCCGGCCTCGGCATACACTTTATAGTGTGTCCCTCTTTGCTGGCACAGTGGCTCTCGTCTCTTTCGTACTTTCTTTATATCGTCGCCGATGAAATGCAAAATCAACGAAAACTGTTGTGAGACGGCACCCTGAAGTAACTTGTCTTTGTCAGAATACAAATCTTTCACTATTAGATTAGCATACTTCCATTGTTCTCTTCTTTTCAAAACAATTTTGTGCTACCATAGCCATACATACTAGGGAGCTGGGAGGGCTGCATTCCCAAATTGGAGATATTTTTGGGCAAATTCTGGCAATTTTCGGGCAAACTGAATGGTATTTCAGAAGAAAATTCTGGCAAATTACAGTATTGTTCACATTTCTGCCCGAATTATACATATCTAAGGTTAATTTGAATATATTTCGTTATATCTCTGTGGATATAGAAGGTATATTCTACAAAAACTATGATACAACCGTGAATATATCATGTAAAAACTTTCGAGCAAAAAGTCACCCCCACAAAAAGTGCGATCGCCTGTATGGCTATGCGTGCTCCCAAAATTGTTTTGGTCTTCTTTTGTTGTAGGTGAGAACGTCCTCTTCATCGGAGGAATCCATGGCGAAAGGACTATATATACACACAAATATTTCTTCGCGCATCTGCTAACGGACGTGTAAGCACAGAGCTAAACGGACCTATGTGAAACGTGGACATTGAGATCAAGCCTTTCCCCAATTGCATTTTAAAGACAGATTAATCGCGGACATATCAGATGATTAATCACATTCAGGGGTTCATGTGAATGTATGGGCTCCATATGTAAATGTAGCATGTCTGTTAAATGAAAGTCTGTTATAGAAGAGTAACGTGACGGGACTCAGTCCAAAACTGCATCAACTCAACAGATATCCCAAGCTGTTGTGGTCCGAGAAGACTTGGTATACAGTATATGCAGCTCGTTGCTCTTGTCAATATATGTGGTTAGTTAGTCAACATATGTGGTTAGTTTATAGTCAATATATGTGGTTAGTTAGTCAATATATGAGGTTACTTGATTATTATATGCTGTTACTTCGCCAGTATATGCAGTTCATTGCTCTTGTCAATATATGAAGATAATTAGTCAATATATGCAGATAATTCATCATTATATAGACCCCCTCCAACAAGTTTTTCGGGGGACAATCAGAAATATGAGGAAGATATATATATGCAGCTTGTGATGTCCCATTCTTTATAATAATATATTCACAAGAGAATATATGCAGCTAATTGCTCTTGTCATTATATCGTTATAAAGAATGGAACATCGCGAGCCGTGTATAATGATGAACTAACAACATATATTGAAAAGAACAATGCGCTGCATATATTGGCAATGTAACTGCATATATTGACAAAGTAGCTGCATATATTGACAAAGTAGCTATATATTGATATATTAACCAGATATATTGCATGAGCTTAAAGTGCTCCTAAGTTACTATTTCTTTGGCTTCAGGTGTGAAAAATATCTGATTCGAGTTGCGGAACCCACCCATCAAAGCTCAGAGTTATCAGATATCAATTTTTTTTAATCCGTTATTTTTCACCACCTAGAATATTTGGGGCCTGGCAAATATTCGACGAATGCCGACCGACTTACTCTCAATACCAAATTGCGTTGAACAAAATGTTGATATATAACACTTTTTGGGCAATTTTATAATAATAAATAATATTTATATAGTGCTTTATCCCAGAACGCCCAGAGAGCTTACATTCCTACAAATACCCTGCCCTCTATCACACGTGATACACACATCTATACATGCATCATAAGACCTATACACACGAGCTGATGATATAAGATAGCACATATATAAAAATTGTTAAACAACATCTGAGATAACTTCCCCATAGTGAGCACAGAATAATTCACTCTTTAAATTTGAAATCGGTCAGAGAGTTCGCAAATCTTGTGTCGTGCCTCAGTGAGTTCCAAACATTGGGAGCATATGAATCAAATGCTCTGTCGACATAAGTTTTCAATTTTTTTGCTGGAATATCCATTAGAGCTTGTGTCTTTGACCTCAGATTCATAGGTGGAACATGCTTAAAAGTTTATCAAAATATTGAGGTAATACAGGGAGAATGCTTGAACTGGATTCTAATTTTTCATACTTTAGTTGATTCTGATAACTGAAGCAGCATTTCAAGAAATGTTGTTGTTGGAATCTGATGATATGGGGACCATCGAAACGCATTGTGTGCCTTTAACATAAGGCAGCTATGGCATTCCATACGCTGATATGATGATGTTCTGATGGCAGTGACATTGACAGACGGCAACGATGGTAATACTGATGACAATAATGCTGATGATGATGGCGGTGATGATGATGCTGATGGCGACGTCAGTGACAGACAGCAACGTTGGTGGTGATGACACTTTAAATGTCCGGAAAACATCACTGTTTGGCGAAATTTGGTCTGTTTTCATGACAACAGCTGAATAAACTGCAACAATGATCCAACACAGAAGTCTGGATTAAAAGTGCATGTCATACAAATTTCAAAAAGTTATATTGTGTTGCAAGGATTATAGGACTTCATTTCTTTCCAATAATGCCATTTAAAAAAAAATTCAATATCATTTCCATGGTAACAGGTATTTATCAAGGTATTGGGCATTTTCAACAGTTTTATCAAAACGTATTTTAAGTACACGTATGAAGCTATCACAATATGCATAAATTATTTCTGTAACCGATGTAGTACCTAATAAATGTTCCAATTCCATAATTATCGCATTTTTGTCAAAAATCACCATTTTCACCCCAAAATGGCAATAGAACCCTTATAACCTATATGTGCATCCTATTTATTACTGGAAAAGTTGGAACATAGTTGTGGTTGAAAAGGGTTTTGAGACATCTATAACGCATTGTCATAATATGTTTTGATTCATTAAATTACACGCTTTAAATATCCGGTTTATGAAAATAATTATCATTATTTGGCGAAATTTGGTCCGTTTTCATGACAAAAGCTGAAAAACCTCCACAATGACCTACAAAGAAGTCTGGATTAAAAGTGCATGTCATAGAAAACAAATTTCAAAAAGTTATATTATGTTGCAAGGGTTTATAGGACTTCATTTCTTTCCAATAATGCCATTTGAAGTTTGGTGATGATCGGATGAGGGATGCGGTTTGTAGGCTTAGGATTTAGTCATGTAAGGAGTAAAACCAAGATGGCCGTCATTGGCTATGTTTTTTGGCCGAATGATCCTAAAATCACTCGTTTCCCATCGACATGTCAATTTCAACAGCCATGACAAATTTCATAATCATCAGACAAACGGCGCAGCCTGTAGCCCTTGCCAATGGATTTACATTGTTTAATACTGAAAACCAAGATGGCTGATAGTGGACATTTCTTTGGCCGAATGACCCCAATATGACTCGTTCTAATCTACATGTCAATCATTGAATGTCAACATCTATGACAAATTTCAATATCATCAGACAAACGGTACGGCCTGTAGCCCGTGCTAATGGATTGAATTGTGAAATCTAAGATGGCCACTGAAGAAAAAGAAAAAGAAAATGTGGCCTGATGAACATTTTTAATTGAATTCCAGGTTAGTCATTATGATCTATTTTCTGGAATTAATCAGCAGAGAGGCGTGCTCATTTACACGCATAAACAACTTAGAGCACAGAGGTATACCGATACAGAAAATACAAATTTCAATGGAGACAAGGGAGTGATTCAGTTTTACTAGGATGCATCTATCGGAGTCCCTAGTCAACCAAAGATAATGACGATAATTTAATAAAGATGCTAAATAAAGTCGGACAACTGAAAAAGAAAATGTGATAATCATGAGTGACTTTAACTATCTGGGAATAGCATGGGACAACATTTCTACCTCGGACGGAAATAGTGACACCTTTGCCAACGCCTTACGTGAAAACATTCTACACCAGTTAGTTACTGAACCGATACGTCATAGACCAGAACAGACACCCAACATTTTGGACCTTGTAATAACAAACAATCCAGATTGTATCACCAGTGTAGAACACGAAGGGCCTCTGGGAAAAAGTGATCACGATGTTCTTAAAATTATGTTGAACGAACAACTTATTCAAATGGGATTTAAAAAACAAGAGCAGAGTTACCTATGGCACAAAGCTGATTTTAACGGGCTACGAAATGAGCTGGAGACTGTCGTCTAGAAAGAACTAAATGCATCTGAAATAGGAAACACATGGAGTACATTCTATGATACATTAGAACAGTTGATGGATAAATATGTACCGAGAGGCAAATTAAAATTAAACAAAAAACACAAAAACCTGTGGTCAACAAGGGATACTCTATCTGTGATTCGAGCAAAAAGAAGTACTTACAAAAAATATTGAAGTACGCGTTCACATGATGATTACAAAGAATACAAGCGATGTACGGAGCTAGCGAACAAAGAAATAAAAAAGGCCAAATCAACATTCGAAAGAAAAATGTATTCACGTCATTCATATTACATATAATAATCCACATAAAGAATATTACATGACAGATGTCAAACTAACCACCAATTCTGGAGAGCACGTGTGAAAAGGATCTCGGTGTTAATGTGGATAACAAACTTAAATTTGACATTCACATAAACTTGATATGTAATAAGGCATCGTAAAAAGAAAATTTGTAATGTTAGACCCGAACACTTTTAGGCGTCTTTATACATGTATGGTTAGACCAATCACTGAATATTGCAACACGGCATTGGACTCTCATTTGAAAATATAATTGCACCGCTTTAGAGAAAGTGCAGCGTCGTGCAACCAGACTGGTATCTCAGATAAAGCACCTTGGATACAGAGATCGACTCATTCAGTTGAACGTTAATGTCTGTAAAGTATAGGTGCCTGTGAGGTGATTTAATAGAGACATACTGTAAGTACTTACATAATCAGTATAACGTCAACACAGATGAATTTTTTCCAGAAAGCAACATATTCAAATATGAGAGGACATAATCTCAAGCTGCAAATGAAAACTGTGAATAAGAACTTTGGGAAGGACTTCTTCACTCAACGTGTTGTAGTTCAGTGAAACAAACTTCCCGAACACGTTGTCAATGCCACTTCGCTGACATAATTCAAATCCCAGATAGACTATCAACTATACAGTCTGAAGTACATATATGATGACTGAGTTATTGTGACATAAGTGTATATAACCAATTTGTTTTTGTATATCAGAACCAAAAGTAGAATGACATGTTCCGAAAAATTTGATGGTGATGATGTCTAGCATGGGTACATCAGCCATCCTAAACATGACTAGTCTGGGTAAACCAGCCATCCTCATCATGTCTAGCGTGGGTACATCAGCCATCCTCAACATGCCTAGTCTGGGTACATCAGCCATCCTAAAAATTCTAGAATGCGTACATCAGCCATCATCCTCAACATGTCTAGACTGGTACATCAGCCATCCTCAACATGTCTAGTCTGTGCAGATCAGCCATCCCCAACATGTCTAGTCTGGGTACATCAGCCATCCCCAACATGTCTAGTCTGGGTACATCAGCCATCCTCAACATGCCTAGTCTGGGTACATCAGCCATCCTAAAAATTCTAGTATGCGTACATCAGCCATCATCCTCAAGACGTCTAGCCTGGGTACATCAGCCATCCTCAACATGCCTACTCTTGGCACATCAGCCATCCTCATCATGTCTAGCCTGGGTACATCAGCCACCCTCAACATGTCTAGTCTGGGTACATCAGCCATCATCCTCAACATGACTAGTCTGTGTACACCAGCCATCCTCATCATGTCTAGCCTGGGTACATCATCCATCATTCTCAAGACGTCTAGCCTGGGTACATCAGCCATCCTCAACACGTCTAGCCTGGGTACATCAGTCATCTTCAACATGTCTAGCCTGGGTACATCAGCCATCATTCTCAACATGTCTAGCCTGGATACATCAACCATTATTCTCAACATGTCTAGCCTGGATACATCAACCATCATCAACATGTCTAGCCAGGGTACATCAGTCATTCTCAAGATTTCTAGCCTGGGTACATCAACCATCATAAACATGTCTAGTTTGGGTACATCAACCATCATAAACATGTCTAGCCTGGGTACATCAACCATCCTCAACATGTCTAGCCTGGGTACATCAGTCATCCTCAACATGTCTAGTCTGGTTACATCAGCCATCATCAACATGTCTAGCCAGGGTACATCAGTCATTCTCAAGATTTCTAGCCTGGGTACATCAACCATCATAAACATGTCTAGTTTGGGTACATCAACCATCATAAACATGTCTAGCCTGGGTACATCAACCATCATAAACATGTCTAGCCTGGGTCCATCAGCCATCATCAACATGTCTAGTCTGGGTACATCAACCATCATAAACATGTCTAGTCTAGGTACATCAGTCGTCATAAACATGTCTAGCCTGGGTACACCAGTCATCCTCAACATGTCTAGTCTGTGTACATCAGCCATCATCAACATGTCTAGTCTGGGTACATCAACCATCATAAACATGTCTAGTATGGGTACATCAGTCATCATCATAAACATGTCTAGTCTGGGTACATCAGGCATCCTCAACATGTCTAGTATGGTTACATCAGTCAACCTCGACGGGTCTAGCCTGGGTACATCAACCACCATCAACATGTCTAGTCTGGGTACATCAGACAACCTCAACATGTCTAGTCTGGGTACATCAACCATCATCCTCAACATGTCTAGTCTGGGTACATCAGCCATCATCAACATGTCTAGCCTGGGTACATCAACCATCCTCAACATGTCTAGTCTGGGTACATCAGCCATCCTCAACATGTCTAGTCTGGGCACATCAGTCATCCTTAACATGTCTAGCCTGGGTACATCAGTCATCCTCAACATGTCTAGCCTGGGTACATCAGCCATCATCAACATGTCTAGCATGGGTACATCAACCATCCTCAACATGTCTAGACTGGGTACATCAGCCATCATCCTTAACATGTCTAGCCTGGGTACATCAACCATCCCCAACATGTATAGTCTGGGTACATCAATCATCCTCAACATGTCATGTCTGGGTACATCAGCCATCCTCAACATGTCTAGTCTGGGTACATCAACCATCCTCAACATGTCTAGTCTGGGTACATCAGTCACCCTTAACTTGTCTAGCCTGGGTACATCAGTCATCATCAACATGCCTACTCTGGTTACATCAGCCATCCTAAACATGTCTAGTCTGGGTACATCAGCCATCATCAACATGTTAAGCCTGGGTACATCAACCATCCTCAACATGTCTAGTCTGGGTACATCAGCCATCATACTTAACATGTCTAGTCTGGGTACATCAGCCATCCTCAACATGTCTAGTCTGGGTACATCAGTCATCCTCAACATGTCTAGTCTGGTTACATCAGTCATCCTCAACATGTCTAGTATGGGTATATCAGCCATCCTCAACATGCCTACTCTTGGCACATCAGCCATCCTCATCATGTCTAGCCTGGGTACATCAGCCACCCTCAACATGTCTAGTCTGGGTACATCAGCCATCATCCTCAACATGACTAGTCTGTGTACACCAGCCATCCTCATCATGTCTAGCCTGGGTACATCATCCATCATTCTCAAGACGTCTAGCCTGGGTACATCAGCCATCCTCAACACGTCTAGCCTGGGTACATCAGTCATCTTCAACATGTCTAGCCTGGGTACATCAGCCATCATTCTCAACATGTCTAGCCTGGATACATCAACCATTATTCTCAACATGTCTAGCCTGGATACATCAACCATCATCAACATGTCTAGCCAGGGTACATCAGTCATTCTCAAGATTTCTAGCCTGGGTACATCAACCATCATAAACATGTCTAGTTTGGGTACATCAACCATCATAAACATGTCTAGCCTGGGTACATCAACCATCCTCAACATGTCTAGCCTGGGTACATCAGTCATCCTCAACATGTCTAGTCTGGTTACATCAGCCATCATCAACATGTCTAGCCAGGGTACATCAGTCATTCTCAAGATTTCTAGCCTGGGTACATCAACCATCATAAACATGTCTAGTTTGGGTACATCAACCATCATAAACATGTCTAGCCTGGGTACATCAACCATCATAAACATGTCTAGCCTGGGTCCATCAGCCATCATCAACATGTCTAGTCTGGGTACATCAACCATCATAAACATGTCTAGTCTAGGTACATCAGTCGTCATAAACATGTCTAGCCTGGGTACACCAGTCATCCTCAACATGTCTAGTCTGTGTACATCAGCCATCATCAACATGTCTAGTCTGGGTACATCAACCATCATAAACATGTCTAGTATGGGTACATCAGTCATCATCATAAACATGTCTAGTCTGGGTACATCAGGCATCCTCAACATGTCTAGTATGGTTACATCAGTCAACCTCGACGGGTCTAGCCTGGGTACATCAACCACCATCAACATGTCTAGTCTGGGTACATCAGACAACCTCAACATGTCTAGTCTGGGTACATCAACCATCATCCTCAACATGTCTAGTCTGGGTACATCAGCCATCATCAACATGTCTAGCCTGGGTACATCAACCATCCTCAACATGTCTAGTCTGGGTACATCAGCCATCCTCAACATGTCTAGTCTGGGCACATCAGTCATCCTTAACATGTCTAGCCTGGGTACATCAGTCATCCTCAACATGTCTAGCCTGGGTACATCAGCCATCATCAACATGTCTAGCATGGGTACATCAACCATCCTCAACATGTCTAGACTGGGTACATCAGCCATCATCCTTAACATGTCTAGCCTGGGTACATCAACCATCCCCAACATGTATAGTCTGGGTACATCAATCATCCTCAACATGTCATGTCTGGGTACATCAGCCATCCTCAACATGTCTAGTCTGGGTACATCAACCATCCTCAACATGTCTAGTCTGGGTACATCAGTCACCCTTAACTTGTCTAGCCTGGGTACATCAGTCATCATCAACATGCCTACTCTGGTTACATCAGCCATCCTAAACATGTCTAGTCTGGGTACATCAGCCATCATCAACATGTTAAGCCTGGGTACATCAACCATCCTCAACATGTCTAGTCTGGGTACATCAGCCATCATACTTAACATGTCTAGTCTGGGTACATCAGCCATCCTCAACATGTCTAGTCTGGGTACATCAGTCATCCTCAACATGTCTAGTCTGGTTACATCAGTCATCCTCAACATGTCTAGTATGGGTATATCAGTCATCCTCAACATGCCTACTCTGGTTACATCAGCCATCCTAAACATGTCTAGTCTGGGTATATCAGTCATCATAAACATGTCTAGTTTGGGTACATCAGCCATCATCCTCAACATGTCTAGTCTGGGTACACCAGCCATCATCAACATGTCTAGTCTGGGTACATCAACCATCATAAACATGTCTAGCCTGGGTACATCAGTCATCCTCAACATGTCTAGTCTGGTTACATCAGTCATCCTCAACATGTCTAGTCTGGGTATATCACTCATCCTCAACATGTCTAGTCTGGTTACATCAGTCATCCTCAACATGTCTAGTCTGGGTATATCAGTCATCCTCAACATGCCTACTCTGGTTACATCAGCCATCCTAAACATGTCTAGTCTGGGTATATCAGTCATCATAAACATGTCTAGTCAGGGTACATCAGCCATCATCCTCAACATGTCTAGTCTGGGTACATCAGTCATCATCCTCAACATGTCTAGTCTGGGTACATCAGTCATCATCCTCAACATGTCTAGTCTGGGTACATCAGTCATCATCAACATGTCTAGTCTGGGTACATCAACCATCATCCTCAACATGTCTAGTATGGGTACATCAGTCATCATCAAGATGTCTAGTCTGGGTACATCAGCCATCATCCCCAACATGTCTATTCTGGGTACATCAGCCATCATCCTCAACATGTCTAGTCTGGGTACATCAGCCATCATCCTCAACATGTCTAGTCTGGGTACATCAGCCATCATCAACATGTCTAGCCTGGGTACATCAACCATCCTCAACATGTCTAGTCTGGGTACATCAGCCATCATACTTAACATGTCTAGTCTGGGTACATCAGCCATCCTCAACATGTCTAGTCTGGGTACATCAGTCATCCTCAACATGTCTAGTCTGGTTACATCAGTCATCCTCAACATGTCTAGTCTGGGTATATCAGTCATCCTCAACATGCCTACTCTGGTTACATCAGCCATCCTAAACATGTCTAGTCTGGGTATATCAGTCATCATAAACATGTCTAGTTTGGGTACATCAGCCATCATCCTCAACATGTCTAGTCTGGGTACATCAGCCATCATCAACATGTCTAGTCTGGGTACATCAACCATCATAAACATGTCTAACCTGGGTACATCAGCCAACATCAACATGTCTAGTATGGGTACATCAGCCATCATCAACATGTCTAGCCTGGGTACATCAACCATCATAAACATGTCTAACCTGGGTAAATCAGCCATCATCAACATGTCTAGTATGGGTACATCAGTCATCATCATAAACATGTCTAGTCTGGGTACATCAACCATCCTCAACATGTCTAGCCTGGGTACATCAGTCATCCTCAACATGTCTAGTATGGGTACATCAACCATCATAAACATGTCTAGTCTGGTACATCAGCCATCCTCAACATGTCTAGCCTGGGTACATCAGCCATCATCAACATGTCTAGTCTAGGTACATCAGTCATCATAAACATGTCTAGCCTGGGTACACCAGTCATCCTCAACATGTCTAGTCTGGGTACATCAGTCATCCTCAACATGTCTAGTCTGGGTACATCAGTCATCCTCAACATGTCTAGTATGGGTACATCAGTCATCATCCTCAACATGTCTAGTCTGGGTACATCAGCCATCCTCATCAACATGTCTAGTCTGGGTACATCAGCCATCATCAACATGTCTAGTCTAGGTATATCAGTCATCATAAACATGTCTAGTCTGGGTACATCAGCCATCATCAACATGTCTAGCCTGTGTACATCAACCATCCTCAACATGTCTAGCCTGGGTACATCAGTCATCCTCAACATGTCTAGTATGGGTACAACAGTCATCCTCAACATGTCTAGCCTGTGTACATCAGTCATCCTCAACATGTCTAGTATGGGTACATCAGCCATCCTCAACATGTCTAGTATGGGCACATCAGCCATCATCATCAACATGTCTAGTCTGGGTACATCAACCATCATAAACATGTCTAGCCTGGGTACATCAGCCATCATAAACATGTCTAGCCTGGGTACATCAGTCATCCTCAACATGTCTAGTCTGGTTACATCAGTCATCCTCAACATGACTAGTCTGGGTATATCACTCATCCTCAACATGTCTAGTCTGGTTACATCAGTCATCCTCAACATGTCTAGTCTGGGTATACCAGTCATCCTCAACATGCCTACTCTGGTTACATCAGCCATCCTAAACATGTCTAGTCTGGGTATATCAGTCATCATAAACATGTCTAGTCTGGGTACATCAGCCATCATCCTCAACATGTCTAGTCTGGGTACATCAGTCATCATCCTCAACATGTCTAGTCTGGGTACATCAGTCATCATCAACATGTCTAGTCTGGGTACATCAACCATCATCCTCAACATGTCTAGTCTGGGTACATCAGTCATCATCAACATGTCTAGTCTGGGTACATCAGCCATCATCCCCAACATGTCTATTCTGGGTACATCAGTCATCATAAACATGTCTAGTCTGGGTACATCAGCCATCATCCTCAACATGTCTAGTCTGGGTACATCAGCCATCCTCAACATGTCTAGTCTGGGTACATCAGTCATCCTCAACATGTCTAGTCTGGTTACATCAGTCATCCTCAACATGTCTAGTCTGGGTATATCAGTCATCCTCAACATGTCTAGTCTGGGTACATCAGCCATCATCCTTAACATGTCTAGCCTGGGTACATCAACCATCCTCAACATGTCTAGCCTGGGTACATCAACCATCCTCAACATGTCTAGTCTGGGTACATCAGCCATCATCCTTAACATGTCTAGCGTGGGTACATCAACCATCCTCAACATGTCTAGCCTGGGAACATCAACCATCCTCAACATGTCTAGTCTCGGTACATCCGTCATCCTTAACATGTCTAGCCTGGGTACATCAGTCAACCTCAACATGTCTAGCCTGGGTACACCAGTCATCATCATAAACATGTCTAGTCTGGGTACATCAGCCACCATCAACATGTCTAGCCTGGGTACATCAACCATCCTCAACATGTCTAGTCTGGGTACATCAGCCATCATCCTTAACATGTCTAGTCTGGGTACATCAGCCATCCTCAACATGTCTAGTCTGGGTACATCAGTCATCCTCAACATGTCTAGTCTGGTTACATCAGTCATCCTCAACATGTCTAGTATGGGTATATCAGTCATCCTCAACATGCCTACTCTGGTTACATCAGCCATCCTAAACATGTCTAGTCTGGGTATATCAGTCATCATAAACATGTCTAGTCTGGGTACATCAGCCATCATCCTCAACATGTCTAGTCTGGGTACATCAGCCATCATCAACATGTCTAGTTTGTGTACATCAACCATCATAAACATGTCTAACCTGGGTACATCAGCCATCATCAACATGTCTAGTATGGGTACATCAGCCAACATCAACATGTCTAGCATGGGTACATCAACCATCATAAACATGTCTAACCTGGGTACATCAGCCATCATCAACATGTCTAGTATGGGTACACCAGCCATCCTTAACATGTCTAGTCTGGGTACATCAGTCATCCTCAACATGTCTAGTATGGGTACATCGGTCATCCTCAACATGTCTAGTGTGGGTACACCAGCCATCCTTAACATGTGTAGTCTGGGTACATCAGTCATCCTCAACATGTCAAGTCTGGGTACATGTCATCCTCAACATGTCTAGTCTGGGTACATCAGTCATCCTCAACATGTCTAGTCTGTGTACATCAGCCATCATCCTTAACATGTCTAGTCTGGGTACATCAGCCATCATCCTTAACATGTCTAGTCTGGGTACATCAGCCATCATACACATGTCTAGTCAGGGTACATCAGCCATCATCCTTAACATGTCTAGTCTGGGTACATCAGCCATCATAAACAAGTCTAGTCTGGGTACATCAGTCATCCTCAACATGTCTAGTCTGGGTACATCAGTCATCCTCAACATGTCTAGTCTGGGTACATCAGTCATCCTCAACATGTCTAGTCTGGGTACATCAGTCATCCTCAACATGTCTATCCTGGTACATCAACCATCATCAACATGTCTAGTCTGGGTACATCAACCATCCTCAACATGTCTAGTCTGGGTACATCAGTCATCCTCAACATGTCTAGTCTGGTTACATCAGTCATCCTCAACATGTCTAGTCTGGGTATATCAGTCATCCTCAACATGCCTACTCTGGTTACATCAGCCATCCTAAACATGTCTAGTCTGGGTATATCAGTCATCATAAACATGTCTAGTCTGGGTACATCAGCCATCATCCTCAACATGTCTAGTCTGGGTACATCAGCCATCATCAACATGTCTAGTCTGGGTACATCAACCATCATAAACATGTCTAACCTGGGTACATCAGCCATCATCAACATGTCTAGTATGGGTACATCAGCCATCATCAACATGTATAGCCTGGGTACATCAACCATCATAAACATGTCTAACCTGGGTACATCAGCCATCATCAACATGTCTAGTATGGGTACATCAGTCATCAGCATAAACATGTCTAGTCTGGGTACATCAACCATCCTCAACATCTCTAGCCTGGGTACATCAGTCATCCTCAACATGTCTAGTCTGGGTACATCAGCCTTCAGCCATCATCCTTAACATGTCTAGCCTGGGTACATCAGCCATCCTCAACATGTCTAGCCTGGGTACATCAGTCATCCTCAACATGTCTAGTCTGGGTACATCAGCCATCATCCTTAACATGTCTAGCCTGGGTACACCAACCATCCTCGACATGTCTAGCCTGGGTACATCAGTCATCCTCAACATGTCTAGTCTGGGTACATCAACCATCATAAACATGTCTAGTCTGGGTACATCAGCCATCCTCAACATGTCTAGTCTGGGTACGTCAGACACCTTCAACATTTCTAGCCTGGGTACATCAGTCATCCTCAACATGTCTAGTCTGGTTACATCAGTCATCCTTAACATGTCTAGCCTGGGTACATCAGTCATCATCAACATGTCTAGCCTGGGTACATCAACCATCATAAACATGTCTAGCCTGGGTACATCAGCCATCATCCTTAACATGTCTAGCCTGGGTACATCAGTCATCATCATAAACATGTCTAGTCCGGGTACATCAGCCATCATCCTCAACATGTCTAGTCTGGGTACATCAGCCATCATCCTCAACATGTCTAGTCTGGGTACATCAGCCATCATCCTCAACATTTCTATTCTGGGTACATCAGCCATCCTCAACATGTCTAGCCTGGGTACATCAGCCATCATCCTTAACATGTCTAGTATGGGTACATCAGCCATCATCCTTAACATGTCTAGTCTGGTTAAATCAGTCATCCTTAACATGTCTAGTATGGGTACATCAACCATCATCAACATGTCTAGCCTGGGTACATCAGTCATCCTCAACATGTCTAGCCTGGGTACATCAGTCATCCTCAACATGTCTAGTCTGGGTACACCAGCCACCCTTAACATGTCTAGTCTGGGTACATCAGTCATCCTCAACATGTCTAGTATGGGTACGTCAGTCATCCTCAACATGTCTAGTCTGGGTACACCAGCCATCCTTAACATGTCTAGTCTAGGTACATCAGCCATCATCCTTAACATGTCTAGTATGGGTACATCAACCATCCTCAACATGTCTAGTCTGGGTACATCAACCATCATAAACATGTCTAGTCTGGGTACATCAGCCATCATCCTTAACATGTCTAGTCTGGGTACATCAGCCATCATAAACATGTTTAGTCTGGGTACATCAGTCATCCTCAACATGTCTAGTCTGGGTACATCAGCCATCATCCTTAACATGTCTAGTCTGGGTACATCAGCCATCATAAACATGTCTAGTCTGGGTACATCAGTCATCCTCAACATGTCTAGTGTGGATACATCAGTCATTCTCAACATGTGTAGTCTGGGTACATCAGCCATCCTCAACATGTCTAGTATGGGTACATCAGTCATCCTCAACATGTCTATCCTGGTACATCAACCATCATCAACATGTCTAGTCTGGGTACATCAACCATCCTCAACATGTCTAGCCTGGGTGCATCAGTCATCCTCAACATGTCTAGTCTGGGTACATCAACCATTATAAACATGTCTAGTCTGGGTACATCAGCCATCCTCAACATGTCTAGTCTGGGTACGTCAGACACCCTCAACATTTCTAGCCTGGGTACATCAGTCATCCTCAACATGTCTAGTCTGGTTACATCAGTCATCCTTAACATGTCTAGCCTGGGTACATCAGTCATCCTCAACATGTCTAGCCTGGGTACATCAACCATCATAAACATGTCTAGCCTGGGTACATCAACCATCATGAACATGTCTAGTCTGGGTACATCAGCCATCATCCTCAACATGTCTAGCCTGGGTACATCAGCCATCCTCAACATGTCTAGCCTGGGTACACCAGCCATCATCCTTAACATGTCTAGTATGGGTACATCAGTCATCCTCAACATGTCTAGTCTGGGTACACCAGCCATCCTCAACATGTCTAGCCTGGGTACACCAGCCATCATCCTTAACATGTCTAGCCTGGGTACACCAGCCATCATCCTTAACATGTCTAGTCTGGGTACATCAGTCATCCTCAACATGTATAGTCTGGGTACACCAGCCACCCTTAATATGTCTAGTTTGGGTATATCAACCATCATCAACATGTCTAGCCTGGGTACACCAGCCATCCTTAACATGTCTAGTCTGGGTACACCAGCCATCATCAACATGTCTAGTCTGGGTACATCAGTCATCCTCAACATGTCTAGTCTGGGTACACCAGCCATCCTCAACATGTCTAGTCTGGGTACATCAACCATCCTTAACATGTCTAGTCTGGGTACATCAGCCATCATCCTCAACATGTCTAGTCTGGGTACATCAACCATCCTCAACATGTCTAGTCTGGGTACATCAGCCATCATCCTCAACATGTCTAGTCTGGGTACATCAGCCACCATCCTCAACATGTCTAGTCTGGGTACATCAGCCATCATCCTCAACATTTCTAGTCTGGGTACATCAGCCATCCTCAACATGTCTAGTATGGGTACATCAACCATCATCAACATGTCTAGCCTGGGTACATCAGTCATCCTCAACATGTCTAGTATGGGTACACCAGTCATCCTCAACATGTCTAGTTTGGGTACACCAGCCATCCTTAACATGTCTAGTCTGGGTACATCAGTCATCCTCAACATGTCTAGTCTGGGTACACCAGCCATCCTTAACATGTCTAGTCTGGGTACATCAGTCATCCTCAACATGTCTAGTCTGGGTACATCAGCCATCATCCTTAACATGTCTAGTCTGGGTACATCAACCATCCTCAACATGTCTAGTATCGGTACATCAGCCATCATCCTTAACATGTCTAGTCTGGGTACATCAGCCATCATAAACATGTCTAGCCTGGGTAGATCAGTCATCCTCAACATGTCTAGTCTGGATACATCAGTCATCCTCAACATGTCTAGTCTGGGTACATCAGCCATCCTCAACATGTCTAGTCTGGGTACATCAGTCATCCTCAACATGTCTATCCTGGTACATCAACCATCATCAACATGTCTAGTCTGGGTACATCAACCATCCTCAACATGTCTAGCCTGGGTGCATCAGTCATCCTCAACATGTCTAGTCTGGGTACATCAACCATCATTAACATGTCTAGTCTGGGTACATCAGCCATCCTCAACATGTCTAGTCTGGGTACGTCAGACACCCTCAACATTTCTAGCCTGGGTACATCAGTCATCCTCAACATGTCTAGTCTGGTTACATCAGTCATCCTCAACATGTCTAGTCTGGGTACATCAGTCATCCTTAACATGTCAAGCCTGGGTACATCAGTCATCCTCAACAAGTCTAGCCTGGGTACATCAACCATCATAAACATGTTAAGGATGATGGCTGGTGTACCCAGGCTAGACATGTTGAGGATGGCTGATGTACCCAGACTAGACATGTTAAGGATGATGGCTGATGTACCCAGGCTAGACATGTTGAGGATGATGGCTGATGTACCCAGACTAGACATGTTGAGGATGGCTGGTGTACCCAGACTAGACATGTTGAGGATGACTGATGTACCCAGACTAGACATGTTAAGGATGATGGCTGGTGTACCCAGGCTAGACATGTTGAGGATGGCTGGTGTACCCAGACTAGACATGTTGCGGATGACTGATGTACCCATACTAGACATGTTAAGGATGATGGCTGGTGTACCCAGGCTAGACATGTTGAGGATGGCTGATGTACCCAGGCTAGAAATGTTGAGGATGATGGCTGATGTACCCAGACTAGACATGTTGATGATGGTTGATGTACCCAGGCTAGAAATGTTTATGATGGTTGATGTACCCAGGCTAGACATGTTGAGGATGACTGATGTACCCAGGGTAGACATGTTAAGGATGACTGATGTAACCATACTAGACATGTTGAGGATGACTGATGTACCCAGGCTAGAAATGTTGAGGGTGTCTGACGTACCCAGACTAGACATGTTGATGATGGCTGATGTACCCAGACTAGACATGTTTATGATGGTTGATGTACCCAGGCTAGACATGTTGAGGATGACTGATGTACCCAGGCTAGACATGTTAAGGATGACTGATGTACCCAGACTAGACATGTTGAGGATGACTGATGTAACCAGACTAGACATGTTGAGGATGACTGATGTACCCAGGCTAGAAATGTTGAGGGTGTCTGACGTACCCAGACTAGACATGTTGAGGATGGCTGATGTACCCAGACTAGACATGTTTATGATGGTTGATGTACCCAGGCTAGACATGTTGAGGATGGTTGATGTACCCATACTAGACATGTTGATGATGGTTGATGTACCAGGATAGACATGTTGAGGATGACTGATGTACCCAGACTAGACATGTTGAGGATGGCTGATGTACCCAGACTAGACATGTTAAGGATGATGGCTGATGTACCCATACTAGACATGTTGAGGATGATGGCTGATGTACCCAGATTAGACATGTTTATGATGGCTGATGTACCCAGACTAGACATGTTAAGGATGATGGCTGATGTACCCATACTAGACATGTTGAGGATGATGGCTGATGTACCCAGACTAGACATGTTGAGGATGACTGATGTACCCAGACTAGACATGTTAATGATGATGGCTGATGTACCCAGACTAGACATGTTAAGGATGATGGCTGATGTACCCAGACTAGACATGTTGAGGATGACTGATGTACCCAGACTAGACATGTTAAGGATGACTGATGTACCCAGCCTAGACATGTTGAGGATGGCTGATGTACCCAGACTAGACATGTTGAGGATGACTGATGTACCCATACTAGACATGTTGATGATGGTTGATGTACCAGGATAGACATGTTGAGGATGACTGATGTACCCAGACTAGACATGTTGAGGATGGCTGATGTACCCAGACTAGACATGTTAAGGATGATGGCTGATGTACCCATACTATAAATGTTAAGGATGATGGCTGATGTACCCAGACTAGACATGTTAAGGATGATGGCTGATGTACCCAGACTAGACATGTTAAGGATGATGGCTGATGTACCCAGACTAGACATGTTGAGAATGATGGCTGATGTACCCAGACTAGACATGTTGAGGATGACTGATGTACCCAGACTAGACATGTCGAGGATGGCTGGTGTACCCAGACTAGAAATGTTGAGGATGATGGCTGATGTACACAGACTAGACATGTTGAGGATGATGGCTGATGTACCCAGACTAGACATGTTAAGGATGATGGCTGATGTACCCAGACTAGACATGTTAAGGATGATGGCTGATGTACCCAGACTAGACATGTTAAGGATGATGGCTGATGTACCCAGACTAGACATGTTAAGGATGATGGCTGATGTACCAAGACTAGACATGTTTATGATGACTGATGTACCCAGACTAGACATGTTTATGATGACTGATGTACCCAGGCTAGACATGTTAAGGATGATGGCTGATGTACCCAGACTAGACATGTTTATGATGACTGATGTACCCAGACTAGACATGTTGAGGATGGCTGACGTACCCAGACTAGACATGTTGAGGATGGTTGATGTACCCAGACTAGACATGTTAAGGATGATGGCTGATGTACCCAGGCTAGACATGTTGAGGATGACTGATGTACCCAGACTAGACATGTTAAGGATGGCTGGTGTACCCAGACTAGACATGTTGAGGATGACTGATGTACCCAGACTAGACATGTTAAGGATGGCTGGTGTACCCAAACTAGACATGTTGAGGATGACTGGTGTACCCATACTAGATAGGTTGAGGATGACTGATGTACCCAGGCTAGACATGTTGATGATGGTTGATGTACCCATACTAGACATGTTGAGGATGGCTGATGAACCCAGACTAGAAATGTTGAGGATGATGGCTGATGTACCCAGACTAGACATGTTGAGGATGATGGCTGATGTACCCAGACTAGACATGTTGAGGATGATGGCTGATGTACCCAGACTAGACATGTTGAGGATGGTTGATGTACCCAGACTAGACATGTTAAGGATGATGGCTGATGTACCCAGACTAGACATGTTGAGGATGATGGCTGATGTACCCAGACTAGACATGTTAAGGATGGTTGATGTACCCAGACTAGACATGTTGAGGATGATGGCTGATGTACCCAGACTAGACATGTTGAGGATGGTTGATGTACCCATACTAGACATGTTAAAGATGATGGCTGATGTACCCAGGCTAGACATGTTGAGGATGGCTGATGTACCCAGGCTAGACATGTTAAGGATGATGGCTGGTGTACCCAGACTAGACATGTTGATGATGGCTGGTGTACCCAGACTAGACATGTTAAGGATGGCTGGTGTACCCAGGCTAGACATGTTGATGATGGTTGACATACCCAAACTAGACATGTTAAGGATGGCTGGTGTACCCAGACTAGACATGTTGAGGATGACTGATGTACCCAGACTAGACATGTTGAGGATGGCTGGTGTACCCAGACTAGACATGTTGAGGATGACTGATGTACCCAGACTAGACATGTTAAGGATGATGGCTGGTGTACCCAGGCTAGACATGTTGAGGATGACTGGTGTAACAAGACTAGACAAGTTGAGGATGACTGATGTACCCAGACTAGACATGTTGAGGATGGCTGATGTACCCATACTAGACATGTTGAGGATGGTTGATGTACCCATACTAGACATGTTAAGGATGATGGCTGGTGTACCCAGGCTAGACATGTTGAGGATGGCTGATGTACCCAGGCTAGACATGTTGAGGATGATGGCTGATGTACCCAGACTAGACATGTTCATGATGGTTGATGTACCCAGGCTAGACATGTTTATGATGACTGATGTACCCAGGCTAGACATGTTAAGGATGACTGATGTAACCAGACTAGACATGTTGAGGATGACTGATGTACCCAGACTAGACATGTTGAGGGTGTCTGACGTACCCAGACTAGACATGTTGATGATGGCTGATGTACCCAGACTAGACATGTTTATGATGGTTGATGTACCCAGGCTAGACATGTTGAGGATGACTGATGTACCCAGGCTAGACATGTTAAGGATGACTGATGTACCCAGACTAGACATGTTGAGGATGACTGATGTAACCAGACTAGACATGTTGAGGATGACTGATGTACCCAGGCTAGAAATGTTGAGGGTGTCTGACGTACCCAGAGTAGACATGTTGAGGATGACTGATGTACCCAGGCTAGAAATGTTTATAATGGTTGATGTACCCAGACTAGACATGTTGAGGATGACTGATGCACCCAGGCTAGACATGTTGAGGATGGTTGATGTACCCAGACTAGACATGTTGAGGATGGCTGATGTACCCAGACTACACATGTTGAGGATGACTGATGTATCCAGACTAGACATGTTGAGGATGACTGATGCACCCAGACTAGACATGTTTATGATGGCTGATGTACCCAGACTAGACATGTTGAGGATGACTGATGTACCCAGCCTAGACATGTTAAGAAGGGCTGGTGTACCCAGACTAGACATGTTGAGGATGACTGATGTACCCAGACTAGACATGTTAAGGATGATGGCTGATGTACCCAGCCTAGACATGTTGAGGATGACTGATGTACCCAGCCTAGACATGTTGAGGATGGTTGATGTACCCAGACTAGACATGTTAAGGATGATGGCTGATGTACCCAGACTAGACATGTTAAGGATGGCTGGTGTACCCAGACTAGACATGTTGAGGATGACTGATGTACCCAGACTAGACATGTTAAGGATGGCTGGTGTACCCAAACTAGACATGTTGAGGATGACTGATGTACCCAGGCTAGACATGTTGATGATGGTTGATGTACCCATACTAGACATGTTGAGGATGGCTGATGAACCCAGACTAGACATGTTGAGGATGATGTACCCAGACTAGACATGTTGAGGATGATGGCTGATGTACCCAGTCTAGACATGTTGAGGATGGTTGATGTACCCAGACTAGACATGTTAAGGATGATGGCTGATGTACCCAGACTAGACATGTTGAGGATGATGGCTGATGTACCCAGACTAGACATGTTAAGGATGGTTGATGTACCCAGACTAGACATGTTGAGGATGATGGCTGATGTACCCAGACTAGACATGTTGAGGATGGTTGATGTACCCATACTAGACATGTTAAGGATGATGGCTGATGTACCCAGGCTAGACATGTTGAGGATGGCTGATGTACCCAGGCTAGACATGTTAAGGATGATGGCTGGTGTACCCAGACTAGACATGTTGATGATGGCTGGTGTACCCAGACTAGACATGTAAAGGATGGCTGGTGTACCCAGGCTAGACATGTTGATGATGGTTGATATACCCAAACTAGACATGTTAAGGATGGCTGGTGTACCCAGACTAGACATGTTGAGGATGACTGATGTACCCAGACTAGACATGTTGAGGATGGCTGGTGTACCCAGACTAGACATGTTGAGGATGACTGATGTACCCAGACTAGACATGTTAAGGATGATGGCTGGTGTACCCAGGCTAGACATGTTGAGGATGGCTGGTGTACCCAGACTAGACAAGTTGAGGATGACTGATGTACCCAGACTAGACATGTTGAGGATGGCTGATGTACCCATACTAGACATGTTGAGGATGGTTGATGTACCCATACTAGACATGTTAAGGATGATGGCTGGTGTACCCAGGCTAGACATGTTGAGGGTGGCTGATGTACCCAGGCTAGACATGTTGAGGATGATGGCTGATGTACCCAGACTAGACATGTTCATGATGGTTGATGTACCCAGGCTAGACATGTTTATGATGGTTGATGTACCCAGGCTAGACATGTTGAGGATGACTGATGTACCCAGGCTAGACATGTTAAGGATGACTGATGTAACCAGACTAGACATGTTGAGGATGACTGATGTACCCAGGCTAGAAATGTTGAGGGTGTCTGACGTACCCAGACTAGACATGTTGATGATGGCTGATGTACCCAGACTAGACATGTTTATGATGGTTGATGTACCCAGGCTAGACATGTTGAGGATGACTGATGTACCCAGGCTAGACATGTTAAGGATGACTGATGTACCCAGACTAGACATGTTGAGGATGACTGATGTAACCAGACTAGACATGTTGAGGATGACTGATGTACCCAGGCTAGAAATGTTGAGGGTGTCTGACGTACCCAGACTAGACATGTTGAGGATGGCTGATGTACCCAGACTAGACATGTTTATAATGGTTGATGTACCCAGACTAGACATGTTGAGGATGACTGATGCACCCAGGCTAGACATGTTGAGGATGGTTGATGTACCCAGACTAGACATGTTGATGATGGTTGATGCACCAGGATAGACATGTTGAGGATGACTGATGTACCCAGACTAGACATGTTGAGGATGGCTGATGTACCCAGACTACACATGTTGAGGATGACTGATGTATCCAGACTAGACATGTTGAGGATGACTGATGTACCCAGACTAGACATGTTTATGATGGCTGATGTACCCATACTAGACATGTTAAGGATGATGGCTGATGTACCCAGACTAGACATGTTGAGGATGACTGATGTACCCAGCCTAGACATGTTAAGAAGGGCTGGTGTACCCAGACTAGACATGTTGAGGATGACTGATGTACCCAGACTAGACATGTTAAGGATGACTGATGTACCCAGCCTAGACATGTTGATGATGGTTGATGTACCCAGACTAGACATGTTAAGGATGATGGCTGATGTACCTAGACTAGACATGTTAAGGGTGGCTGGTGTACCCAGACTAGACATGTTGAGGATGACTGACGTACCCATACTAGACATGTTGAGGATGACTGATGTACCCAGACTAGACATGTTAAGGATGGCTGGTGTACCCAGACTAGACATGTTGAGGATGACTGATGTACCCAGGCTAGACATGTTGAGGATGACTGATGTACCCAGGCTAGACATGTTGATGATGGTTGATGTACCCATACTAGACATGTTAAGGATGACTGATGTAACCAGACTAGACATGTTAAGGATGATGGCTGATGTACCCATACTAGACATGTTGAGGATGGCTGATGTACCCAGACTAGAAATGTTGAGGATGATGGCTGATGTACCCAGACTAGACATGTTGAGGATGATGGCTGATGTACCCAGACTAGACATGTTGAGGATGATGGCTGATGTACCCGGACTAGACATGTTTATGATGATGACTGATGTACCCAGGCTAGACATGTTAAGGATGATGGCTGATGTACCCAGGCTAGACATGTTTATGATGGTTGATGTACCCAGGCTAGACATGTTGATGATGACTGATGTACCCAGGCTAGACATGTTAAGGATGAGTGATGTAACCAGACTAGACATGTTGAGGATGACTGATGTACCCAGGCTAGAAATGTTGAGGGTGTCTGACGTACCCAGACTAGACATGTTGAGGATGGCTGATGTACCCAGACTAGACATGTTGAGGATGGCTGATGTACCCAGGCTAGACATGTCGAGGATGGTTGGTGAACCCAGGCTAGACATGTTAAGGATGATGGCTGATGTACCCAGACTAGACATGTTGAGGATGACTGATGTACCCAGGCTAGACATGTTGAGGATGGCTGATGTACCCAGGCTAGACATGTTAAGGATGATGGCTGATGTACCCAGACTAGACATGTTGAGGATGACTGATGTACCCAGGCTAGAGATGTTGAGGATGGTTGATGTACCCAGACTAGACATGTTTATGATGATGACTGATGTACTCATACTAGACATGTTGATGATGGCTGATGTACCCAGGTTAGACATGTTTATGATGGTTGATGTACCCAGGCTAGACATGTTGATGATGGCTGATGTACCCATACTAGACATGTTGATGATGGCTGACGTACCCAGGTTAGACATGTTTATGATGGTTGATGTACCCAGACTAGACATGTTGATGATGGCTGATGTACCCAGACTAGACATGTTGAGGATGATGGCTGATGTACCCAGACTAGACATGTGTCTGATGACTGATATACCCAGACTAGACATGTTTAGGATGGCTGATGTAACCAGAGTAGGCATGTTGAGGATGACTGATATACATCCTCAACATGTCTAGTCTGGGTACATCAGTCATCCTCAACATGTCTAGTCTGGGTACATCAGTCATCATCATAAACATGTCTAGTCTGGGTACATCAGCCATCCTCAACATGTCTATCCTGGTACATCAACCTTCCTCAACATGTCTAGTCTGGGTACATCAGCCATCATCTTAACATGTCTAGCCTGGGTACATCAACCATCCTCAACATTGTCTAGTATGGGTACATCAACCATCATAAACATGTCTAGCCTGGGTACATCAACCATCCTCAACAAGTCTAGTATGGGTACATCAACCATCCTCAACATGTCTAGTCTGTGTACATCAGCCATCCTCAACATGTCTAGTCTGGGTACATCAGCCATCATCCTCAACATGTCTAGTCTGGGTACATCAACCATCCTCAACATGTCTAGTCTGGGTACATCAGCCATCCTCAACATGTCTAGTCTGGGTACATCAGCCATCATCCTCAACATGTCTAGTCTGGGTACATCAACCATCCTCAACATGTCTAGTATGGGTACATCAACCATCATCATCAACATGTCTAGCCTGGGTACATCAGCCATCATCATCAACATGTCTAGCCTGGATACATCAGCCATCATAATCAACATGTCTAGTCTGGGTACATCAGCCATCATCCTCAACATGTCTAGTCTGGGTACATCAGCCATCATCCTCAACATGTATATTCTGGGTACATCAGCCATCATCCTCAACATGTCTAGTTTGGGTACATCAGCCATCCTCAACATGTCTAGTATGGGTACATCAACCACCCTCAACATGTCTAGCCTGGGTACATCAGTCATCCTCAACATGTCTAGTCTGGGTACACCAGCCATCCTTAACATGTCTAGTCTGGGTACATCAGTCATCCTCAACATGTCTAGTCTTGGTACATCAGTCATCCTCAACATGTCTAGTCTGGTTACATCAGTCATCCTTAACATGTCTAGTCTGGGTACATCAGCCATCATAAACATGTCTAGTCTGGGTACATCAACCATCCTCAACATGTCTAGTCTGGGTACACCAGCCAACCTTAACATGTCTAGTCTGGGTACACCAGCCATCCTTAACACGTCTAGTCTGGGTACATCAACCATCCTCAACATGTCTAGCCTGGGTACACCAACCATCCTCAACTTGTCTAGTCTGGGTACATCAGTCATCCTCAACATGTCTAGTCTGGGTACATCAGTCATCCTCAACATGTCTAGTATGGGTACACCAACCATCCTCAACATGTCTAGTCTGGGTACATCAGTCATCCTCAACATGTCTAGTCTGGGTACATCAGTCATCCTCAACATGTCTAGTCTGGGTACATCAGTCATCCTCAACATGTCTAGCCTGTGTACACCAGCCATCATCCTTAACATGTCTAGTCTGGGTACATCAGTCATCCTCAACATGTCTAGCCTGGGTACATCAGCCATCATCCTTAACATGTCTAGCCTGGGTACATCAGCCATCATCCTTAACATGTCTAGCCTGGGTACATCAGCCATCCTCAACATGTCTAGCCTGGGTACATCAATCATCCTCAACATGTCTAGCCTGGGTACATCAGTCATCCTCAACATGTCTAGTCTGGTTACATCAGTCATCCTTAACATGTCTAGTCTGGGTACATCAGTCATCCTCAACATGTCTAGCCTGGGTACATCAGCCATCATCCTTAACATGTCTAGCCTGGGTACATCAGCCATCCTCAACATGTCTAGCCTGGGTACATCAGCCATCATCCTTAACATGTCTAGCCTGGGTACATCAGCCATCCTCAACATGTCTAGTCTGGGTACATCAGCCATCATCCTTAACATGTCTAGCCTGGGTACATCAGCCATCATCCTTAACATGTCTAGTCTGGGTACATCAGCCATCATCCTTAACATGTCTAGCCTGGGTACATCAGCCATCATCCTTAACATGTCTAGCCTGGGTACATCAGCCATCCTCAACATGTCTAGCCTGGGTACATCAACCATCCTCAACATGTCTAGCCTGGGTACATCAGTCATCCTCAACATGTCTAGTCTGGTTACAACAGTCATCCTTAACATGTCTAGCCTGGGTACATCAGCCATCATCATCAACATGTCTAGCCTGGGTACATCAGCCATCATCATCAACATGTCTAGCCTGGGTACATCAGCCATCATCATCAACATGTCTAGTCTGGGTACATCAGCCATCATCCACACCATGTATATTCTGGGTACATCAGCCATCATCCTCAACATGTCTAGTTTGGGTACATCAGCCATCCTCAACATGTCTAGTATGGGTACATCAACCATCCTCAACATGTCTAGCCTGGGTACATCAGTCATCCTCAACATGTCTAGCCTGGGTACATCAGTCATCATAAACATGTCTAGTCTGGGTACATCAGTCATCCTCAACATGTCTAGCCTGGGTACATCAGTCATCATAAACATTTCTAGTCTGGGTACATCAGTCATCCTCAACATGTCTAGTCTGGGTACATCAGCCATCATCCTCAACATGTCTAGTCTGGATACATCAGCCATCCTCAACATGTCTAGTCTGGGTACATCAGCCATCATAAACATGTCTAGCCTGGGTACATCAGTCATCCTCAACATGTCTAGTCTGGGTACATCAACCATCCTCAACATGTCTAGTCTGGGTACACCAGCCATCCTTAACATGTCTAGTCTGGGTACACCAGCCATCCTTAACACGTCTAGTCTGGGTACATCAACCATCCTCAACATGTTTAGCCTGGGTACACCAACCATCCTCATCATGTCTAGTCTGGGTACATCAGTAATCCTCAACATGTCTAGTCTGGGTACATCAGTCATACTCAACATGTCTAGTATGGGTACACCAGCCATCCTTAACATGTCTAGTCTAGGTACACCAACCATCCTCAACATGTCTAGTCTGGGTACATCAGTCATCCTCAACATGTCTAGTCTGGGTACATCAGTCATCCTCAACATGTCTAGTCTGGGTACATCAGTCATCCTCAACATGTCTAGCCTGTGTACACCAGCCATCATCCTTAACATGTCTAGTCTGGGTACATCAGTCATCCTTAACATGTCTAGTCTGGGTACATCAGCCATCATCCTTAACATGTCTAGTCTGGGTACATCAGTCATCCTTAACATGTCTAGTCTGGGTACATCAGCCATCATCCTTAACATGTCTAGTCTGGGTACATCAGTCATCCTTAACATGTCTAGTCTGGGTACATCAACCATCCTCAACATGTCTAGCCTGGGTACATCAACCATCATCAACATGTCTAGTCTGGGTACATCAGCCATCATCCTTAACATGTCTAGTCTGGGTACATCAGTCATCCTTAACATGTCTAGTCTGGGTACATCAGCCATCATCCTTAACATGTCTAGTCTGGGTACATCAGTCATCCTTAACATGTCTAGTCTGGGTACATCAACCATCCTCAACATGTCTAGCCTGGGTACATCAACCATCATCAACATGTCTAGTCTGGGTACATCAGCCATCATCCTTAACATGTCTAGTCTGGGTACATCAGTCATCCTTAACATGTCTAGTCTGGGTACATCAGCCATCATAAACATGTATAGTCTGGGTACATCAGCCATCATCCTTAACATGTCTAGCCTGGGTACATCAGCCATCATCCTTAACATGTCTAGTCTGGGTACATCAGTCATCCTCAACATGTCTAGCCTGGGTACATCAGCCATCATCCTTAACATGTCTAGCCTGGGTACATCAGCCATCCTCAACATGTCTAGCCTGGGTACATCAACCATCCTCAACATGTCTAGCCTGGGTACATCAGTCATCCTCAACATGTCTAGTCTGGTTACATCAGTCATCCTTAACATGTCTAGCCTGGGTACATCAGCCATCATCATCAACATGTCTAGCCTGGGTACATCAGCCATCATCATCAACATGTCTAGCATGGGTACATCAGCCATCATCATCAACATGTCTAGCCTGGGTACATCAGCCATCATCATCAACATGTCTAGTCTGGGTACATCAGCCATCATCCTCAACATGTATATTCTGGGTACATCAGCCATCATCCTCAACATGTCTAGTTTGGGTACATCAGCCATCATCCTCAACATGTCTAGTCTGGGTACATCAGCCATCCTCAACATGTCTAGTATGGGTACATCAACCATCCTCAACATGTCTAGCCTGGGTACATCAGTCATCCTCAACATGTCTAGTCTGGGTACACCAGCCATCCTTAACATGTCTAGTCTGGGTACATCAGTCATCCTCAACATGTCTAGTCAGGTTCATCAGTCATCCTCAACATGTCTAGTCTGGGTACATCAGTCATCCTCAACATGTCTAGTCTGGGTACATCAGCCATCATAAACATGTCTAGTCTGGGTACATCAGTCATCATAAACATGTCTAGTCTGGGTACATCAGTCATCCTCAACATGTCTAGTCTGCGTACATCAGTCATCCTCAACATGTCTAGCCTGGGTACATCAGTCATCATAAACATTTCTAGTCTGGGTACATCAGTCATCCTCAACATGTCTAGTCTGGGTACATCAGTCATCCTCAACATGTCTAGTCTGGGTACATCAGTCATCATCATAAACATGTCAAGTCTGGGTACATCAGCCATCCTCAACATGTCTATCCTGGTACATCAACCATCCTCAACATGTCTAGTCTGGGTACATCAGCCATCATCTTAACATGTCTAGCCTGGGTACATCAACCATCCTCAACATTGTCTAGTATGGGTACATCAACCATCATAAACATGTCTAGCCTGGGTACACCAGCCATCCTTAACATGTCTAGTCTGTGTACATCAGTCATCCTCAACATGTCTAGTCTTGGGACATCAGTCATCCTCAACATGTCTAGTCTGGTTACATCAGTCATCCTTAACATGTCTAGCCTGGGTACATCAGCCATCATCATCAACATGTCTAGCCTGGGTACATCAGCCATCATCATCAACATGTCTAGCCTGGGTACATCAGCCATCATCATCAACATGTCTAGCCTGGGTACATCAGCCATCATCATCAACATGTCTAGTCTGGGTACATCAGCCATCATCCTCAACATGTCTAGTATGGGTACATCAGCCATCATCCTCAACATGTCTAGTATGGGTACATCAGCCATCATCCTCAACATGTCTAGTCTGGGTACATCAGCCATCCTCAACATGTCTAGTCTGGGTACATCAGCCATCATCCTCAACATGTCTAGTATGGGTACATCAACCATCCTCAACATGTCTAGTCTGGGTACATCAGCCATCATCCTCAACATGTCTAGTCTGGGTACATCAGCCATCATCCTCAACATGTCTAGTCTGGGTACATCAGCCATCATCCTCAACATGTCTAGTATGGTTACATCAACCATCCTCAACATGTCTAGTCTGGGTACATCAGCCATCATCCTCAACATGTCTAGTCTGGGTACATCAGCCATCATCCTCAACATGTCTAGTATGGGTACATCAACCATCCTCAACATGTCTAGCCTGGGTACATCAGTCATCCTCAACATGTCTAGTCTGGGTACACCAGCCATCCTTAACATGTCTAGTCAGGGTACATCAGTCATCCTCAACATGTCTAGTCTTGGTACGGTACATCAGTCATCCTCAACATGTCTTGTCTGGGTACATCAACCATCCTCAACATGTCTAGTCTAGGTACATCGGTCATCATAAACATGTCTAGTCTGGGTACATCAGTCATCCTCAACATGTCTAGTCTGGGTACATCCGTCATCCTCAACATGTCTAGCCTGGGTACATCAGTCATCATAAACATGTCTAGTCTGGGTACATCAGTCATCGTCAACATGTCTAGCCTGGGTACATCAGTCATCATAAACATTTCTAGTCTGGGTACATCAGTCATCCTTAACATGTCTAGTCTGGGTACATCAGCCATCATAAACATGTATAGTCTGGGTACATCAGCCATCATCCTTAACATGTCTAGCCTGGGTACATCAGCCATCATCCTTAACATGTCTAGTCTGGGTACATCAGTCATCCTCAACATGTCTAGCCTGGGTACATCAGCCATCATCCTTAACATGTCTAGCCTGGGTACATCAGCCATCCTCAACATGTCTAGCCTGGGTACATCAACCATCCTCAACATGTCTAGCCTGGGTACATCAGTCATCCTCAACATGTCTAGTCTGGTTACATCAGTCATCCTTAACATGTCTAGCCTGGGTACATCAGCCATCATCATCAACATGTCTAGCCTGGGTACATCAGCCATCATCATCAACATGTCTAGCATGGGTACATCAGCCATCATCATCAACATGTCTAGCCTGGGTACATCAGCCATCATCATCAACATGTCTAGTCTGGGTACATCAGCCATCATCCTCAACATGTATATTCTGGGTACATCAGCCATCATCCTCAACATGTCTAGTTTGGGTACATCAGCCATCATCCTCAACATGTCTAGTCTGGGTACATCAGCCATCCTCAACATGTCTAGTATGGGTACATCAACCATCCTCAACATGTCTAGCCTGGGTACATCAGTCATCCTCAACATGTCTAGTCTGGGTACACCAGCCATCCTTAACATGTCTAGTCTGGGTACATCAGTCATCCTCAACATGTCTAGTCAGGTTCATCAGTCATCCTCAACATGTCTAGTCTGGGTACATCAGTCATCCTCAACATGTCTAGTCTGGGTACATCAGCCATCATAAACATGTCTAGTCTGGGTACATCAGTCATCATAAACATGTCTAGTCTGGGTACATCAGTCATCCTCAACATGTCTAGTCTGGGTACATCAGTCATCCTCAACATGTCTAGCCTGGGTACATCAGTCATCATAAACATTTCTAGTCTGGGTACATCAGTCATCCTCAACATGTCTAGTCTGGGTACATCAGTCATCCTCAACATGTCTAGTCTGGGTACATCAGTCATCATCATAAACATGTCAAGTCTGGGTACATCAGCCATCCTCAACATGTCTATCCTGGTACATCAACCATCCTCAACATGTCTAGTCTGGGTACATCAGCCATCATCTTAACATGTCTAGCCTGGGTACATCAACCATCCTCAACATTGTCTAGTATGGGTACATCAACCATCATAAACATGTCTAGCCTGGGTACACCAGCCATCCTTAACATGTCTAGTCTGTGTACATCAGTCATCCTCAACATGTCTAGTCTTGGGACATCAGTCATCCTCAACATGTCTAGTCTGGTTACATCAGTCATCCTTAACATGTCTAGCCTGGGTACATCAGCCATCATCATCAACATGTCTAGCCTGGGTACATCAGCCATCATCATCAACATGTCTAGCCTGGGTACATCAGCCATCATCATCAACATGTCTAGCCTGGGTACATCAGCCATCATCATCAACATGTCTAGTCTGGGTACATCAGCCATCATCCTCAACATGTCTAGTATGGGTACATCAGCCATCATCCTCAACATGTCTAGTCTGGGTACATCAGCCATCATCCTCAACATGTCTAGTATGGGTACATCAACCATCCTCAACATGTCTAGTCTGGGTACATCAGCCATCATCCTCAACATTTCTAGTATGGGTACATCAACCATCCTCAACATGTCTAGTCTGGGTACATCAGCCATCATCCTCAACATGTCTAGTCTGGGTACATCAGCCATCATCCTCAACATGTCTAGTATGGGTACATCAGCCATCATCCTCAACATGTCTAGTATGGTTACATCAACCATCCTCAACATGTCTAGTCTGGGTACATCAGCCATCATCCTCAACATGTCTAGTCTGGGTACATCAGCCATCATCCTCAACATGTCTAGTATGGGTACATCAACCATCCTCAACATGTCTAGCCTGGGTACATCAGTCATTCTCAACATGTCTAGTCTGGGTACACCAGCCATCCTTAACATGTCTAGTCAGGGTACATCAGTCATCCTCAACATGTCTAGTCTTGGTACGGTACATCAGTCATCCTCAACATGTCTTGTCTGGGTACATCAACCATCCTCAACATGTCTAGTCTAGGTACATCGGTCATCATAAACATGTCTAGTCTGGGTACATCAGTCATCCTCAACATGTCTAGTCTGGGTACATCCGTCATCCTCAACATGTCTAGCCTGGGTACATCAGTCATCATAAACATGTCTAGTCTGGGTACATCAGTCATCGTCAACATGTCTAGCCTGGGTACATCAGTCATCATAAACATTTCTAGTCTGGGTACATCAGTCATCCTTAACATGTCTAGTCTGGGTACATCAGTCATCCTTAACATGTCTAGTCTGGGTACATCAACCATCCTCAACATGTCTAGCCTGGGTACATCAACCATCATCAACATGTCTAGTCTGGGTACATCAGCCATCATCCTTAACATGTCTAGTCTGGGTACATCAGTCATCCTTAACATGTCTAGTCTGGGTACATCAGCCATCATAAACATGTATAGTCTGGGTACATCAGCCATCATCCTTAACATGTCTAGCCTGGGTACATCAGCCATCATCCTTAACATGTCTAGTCTGGGTACATCAGTCATCCTCAACATGTCTAGCCTGGGTACATCAGCCATCATCCTTAACATGTCTAGTCTGGGTACACCAGCCATCATAAACATTTCTAGTCTGGGTACATCAGTCATCCTCAACATGTCTAGTCTGGGTACATCAGTCATCCTCAACATGTCTAGCCTGGGTACATCAGTCATCATAAACATTTCTAGTCTGGGTACATCAGTCATCCTCAACATGTCTAGTCTGGGTACATCAGTCATCCTCAACATGTCTAGTCTGGGTACATCAGTCATCATCATAAACATGTCAAGTCTGGGTACATCAGCCATCCTCAACATGTCTATCCTGGTACATCAACCATCCTCAACATGTCTAGTCTGGGTACATCAGCCATCATCTTAACATGTCTAGCCTGGGTACATCAACCATCCTCAACATTGTCTAGTATGGGTACATCAACCATCATAAACATGTCTAGCCTGGGTACACCAGCCATCCTTAACATGTCTAGTCTGTGTACATCAGTCATCCTCAACATGTCTAGTCTTGGGACATCAGTCATCCTCAACATGTCTAGTCTGGTTACATCAGTCATCCTTAACATGTCTAGCCTGGGTACATCAGCCATCATCATCAACATGTCTAGCCTGGGTACATCAGCCATCATCATCAACATGTCTAGCCTGGGTACATCAGCCATCATCATCAACATGTCTAGCCTGGGTACATCAGCCATCATCATCAACATGTCTAGTCTGGGTACATCAGCCATCATCCTCAACATGTCTAGTATGGGTACATCAGCCATCATCCTCAACATGTCTAGTCTGGGTACATCAGCCATCATCCTCAACATGTCTAGTATGGGTACATCAACCATCCTCAACATGTCTAGTCTGGGTACATCAGCCATCATCCTCAACATTTCTAGTATGGGTACATCAACCATCCTCAACATGTCTAGTCTGGGTACATCAGCCATCATCCTCAACATGTCTAGTCTGGGTACATCAGCCATCATCCTCAACATGTCTAGTATGGGTACATCAGCCATCATCCTCAACATGTCTAGTATGGTTACATCAACCATCCTCAACATGTCTAGTCTGGGTACATCAGCCATCAACCTCAACATGTCTAGTCTGGGTACATCAGCCATCATCCTCAACATGTCTAGTATGGGTACATCAACCATCCTCAACATGTCTAGCCTGGGTACATCAGTCATCCTCAACATGTCTAGTCTGGGTACACCAGCCATCCTTAACATGTCTAGTCAGGGTACATCAGTCATCCTCAACATGTCTAGTCTTGGTACGGTACATCAGTCATCCTCAACATGTCTTGTCTGGGTACATCAACCATCCTCAACATGTCTAGTCTAGGTACATCGGTCATCATAAACATGTCTAGTCTGGGTACATCAGTCATCCTCAACATGTCTAGTCTGGGTACATCCGTCATCCTCAACATGTCTAGCCTGGGTACATCAGTCATCATAAACATGTCTAGTCTGGGTACATCAGTCATCGTCAACATGTCTAGCCTGGGTACATCAGTCATCATAAACATTTCTAGTCTGGGTACATCAGTCATCCTTAACATGTCTAGTCTGGGTACATCAGTCATCCTTAACATGTCTAGTCTGGGTACATCAACCATCCTCAACATGTCTAGCCTGGGTACATCAACCATCATCAACATGTCTAGTCTGGGTACATCAGCCATCATCCTTAACATGTCTAGTCTGGGTACATCAGTCATCCTTAACATGTCTAGTCTGGGTACATCAGCCATCATAAACATGTATAGTCTGGGTACATCAGCCATCATCCTTAACATGTCTAGCCTGGGTACATCAGCCATCATCCTTAACATGTCTAGTCTGGGTACATCAGTCATCCTCAACATGTCTAGCCTGGGTACATCAGCCATCATCCTTAACATGTCTAGCCTGGGTACATCAGCCATCCTCAACATGTCTAGCCTGGGTACATCAACCATCCTCAACATGTCTAGCCTGGGTACATCAGTCATCCTCAACATGTCTAGTCTGGTTACATCAGTCATCCTTAACATGTCTAGCCTGGGTACATCAGCCATCATCATCAACATGTCTAGCCTGGGTACATCAGCCATCATCATCAACATGTCTAGCATGGGTACATCAGCCATCATCATCAACATGTCTAGCCTGGGTACATCAGCCATCATCATCAACATGTCTAGTCTGGGTACATCAGCCATCATCCTCAACATGTATATTCTGGGTACATCAGCCATCATCCTCAACATGTCTAGTTTGGGTACATCAGCCATCATCCTCAACATGTCTAGTCTGGGTACATCAGCCATCCTCAACATGTCTAGTATGGGTACATCAACCATCCTCAACATGTCTAGCCTGGGTACATCAGTCATCCTCAACATGTCTAGTCTGGGTACACCAGCCATCCTTAACATGTCTAGTCTGGGTACATCAGTCATCCTCAACATGTCTAGTCAGGTTCATCAGTCATCCTCAACATGTCTAGTCTGGGTACATCAGTCATCCTCAACATGTCTAGTCTGGGTACATCAGCCATCATAAACATGTCTAGTCTGGGTACATCAGTCATCATAAACATGTCTAGTCTGGGTACATCAGTCATCCTCAACATGTCTAGTCTGGGTACATCAGTCATCCTCAACATGTCTAGCCTGGGTACATCAGTCATCATAAACATTTCTAGTCTGGGTACATCAGTCATCCTCAACATGTCTAGTCTGGGTACATCAGTCATCCTCAACATGTCTAGTCTGGGTACATCAGTCATCATCATAAACATGTCAAGTCTGGGTACATCAGCCATCCTCAACATGTCTATCCTGGTACATCAACCATCCTCAACATGTCTAGTCTGGGTACATCAGCCATCATCTTAACATGTCTAGCCTGGGTACATCAACCATCCTCAACATTGTCTAGTATGGGTACATCAACCATCATAAACATGTCTAGCCTGGGTACACCAGCCATCCTTAACATGTCTAGTCTGTGTACATCAGTCATCCTCAACATGTGTAGTCTTGGGACATCAGTCATCCTCAACATGTCTAGTCTGGTTACATCAGTCATCCTTAACATGTCTAGCCTGGGTACATCAGCCATCATCATCAACATGTCTAGCCTGGGTACATCAGCCATCATCATCAACATGTCTAGCCTGGGTACATCAGCCATCATCATCAACATGTCTAGCCTGGGTACATCAGCCATCATCATCAACATGTCTAGTCTGGGTACATCAGCCATCATCCTCAACATGTCTAGTATGGGTACATCAGCCATCATCCTCAACATGTCTAGTCTGGGTACATCAGCCATCATCCTCAACATGTCTAGTATGGGTACATCAACCATCCTCAACATGTCTAGTCTGGGTACATCAGCCATCATCCTCAACATGTCTAGTATGGGTACATCAACCATCCTCAACATGTCTAGTCTGGGTACATCAGCCATCATCCTCAACATGTCTAGTCTGGGTACATCAGCCATCATCCTCAACATGTCTAGTATGGGTACATCAGCCATCATCCTCAACATGTCTAGTATGGTTACATCAACCATCCTCAACATGTCTAGTCTGGGTACATCAGCCATCATCCTCAACATGTCTAGTCTGGGTACATCAGCCATCATCCTCAACATGTCTAGTATGGGTACATCAACCATCCTCAACATGTCTAGCCTGGGTACATCAGTCATCCTCAACATGTCTAGTCTGGGTACACCAGCCATCCTTAACATGTCTAGTCAGGGTACATCAGTCATCCTCAACATGTCTAGTCTTGGTACGGTACATCAGTCATCCTCAACATGTCTTGTCTGGGTACATCAACCATCCTCAACATGTCTAGTCTAGGTACATCGGTCATCATAAACAAGTCTAGTCTGGGTACATCAGTCATCCTCAACATGTCTAATCTGGGTACATCCGTCATCCTCAACATGTCTAGCCTGGGTACATCAGTCATCATAAACATGTCTAGTCTGGGTACATCAGTCATCGTCAACATGTCTAGCCTGGGTACATCAGTCATCATAAACATTTCTAGTCTGGGTACATCAGTCATCCTCAACATGTCTAGTCTGGGTACATCAGTGATCATCATAAACATGTCAAGTCTGGGTACATCAGCCATCCTCAACATGTCTATCCTGGTACATCAACCATCCTCAACATGTCTAGTCTGGGTACATCAGCCATCATCCTTAACATGTCTAGCCTGGGTACAACAACCATCCTCAACATGTCTAGTCTGGGTACATCAGCCATCCTCAACATGTCTAGTCTGGGTACATCAGTCATCCTCAACATGTCTAGTCTGGGTACATCAGCCATCATAAACATGTCTAGTCTGGGTACATCAGTCATCCTAAACATGTCTAGTCTGGGTACATCAGTCATCCTCAACATGTCTAGTCTGGGTACATCAGTCATCCTCAACATGTCTAGTCTGGATACATCAGTCATCCTCAACATGTCTAGTCTGGGTACATCAACCATCCTCAACATGTCTAGTCTGTGTACACCAACCATCCTCAACATGTCTAGTGTGGGTACATCAGCCATGATAGCCATCATCCTCAACATGTCTAGTCTGGGTACATCAGCCATCATAAACATGTCTAGTCTGGGTACATCCGTCATCATCAATATGTCTAGTCTGGGTACATCAACCATCCTCAACATGTCTAGTCTGGGTACATCAGTCATCATCATCAACATGTCTAGTATGGGTACATCAGCCATCATAAACATGTCTAGTCTGGGTACATCCGTCATCATCAATATGTCTAGTCTGGGTACATCAACCATCCTCAACATGTCTAGTCTGGGTACATCATTCACCCTCAACATGTCTAGTCTGGGTACATCAGTCATCATTATAAACATGTCTAGTCTGGGTACATCAGCCATCCTCAACATGTCTATCCTGGTACATCAACCATCCTCAACATGTCTAGTCTGGGCACATCAGCCATCCTTAACATGTCTAGTCTAGGTACACCAAGCATCCTCAACATGTCTAGTCTGGGTACATCAGTCATCCTCAACATGTCTAGTCTGGGTAAATCAGTCATCATTATAAACATGTCTAGTCTGGGTACATCAGCCATCCTCAACATGTCTATCCTGGTACATCAACCATCCTCAACATGTCTAGTCTGGGTACACCAGCCATCCTTAACATGTCTAGTCTAGGTACACCAAGCATCCTCAACATGTCTAGTCTGGGTACATCAGTCATCCTCAACATGTCTAGTCTGGGTACATCAGTCATCCTCAACATGTCTAGTCTGGGTACATCAGCCATCATCATTAACATGTCTAGTCTGGGTACATCAGTCATCCTCAACATGTCTAATCTGGGCACATCAGCCATCATCCTTAACATGTCTAGTCTGGGTACATCAGTCATCCTCAACATGTCTAGTCTGGGTACATCAGTCATCATCATAAACATGTCTAGCCTGGGTACATCAGTCATCCTCAACATGTCTAGTCTGGGTACACCATCCATCCTCAACATGTCTAGCCTGGGTACATCAGCCATCATCCTCAACATGTCTAGTCTGGGTATGTCAGACATCCTCAACATGTCTAGTCTGGGTACATCAGCCATCCTCAACATGTCTAGTCTGGGTACATCAGCCATCCTCAACATGTCTAGTCTGGGTACATCAGTCATCATCAACATGTCGAGTCTGGGTACATCAGCCATCATCCTCAACATGTCTAGTCTGGGTACATCAGCCATCATCCTCAACATGTATATTCTGGGTACATCAGCCATCATCCTCAACATGTCTAGTTTGGGTACATCAGCCATCCTCAACATGTCTAGTATGGGTACATCAACCATCCTCAACATGTCTAGTCTGGGTACATCAGCCATCCTTAACATGTCTAGCCTGGGTACATCAGCCATCATCCTTAACATGTCTAGTCTGGGTACATCAGCCATCCTCAACATGTCTAGTCTGGGTACATCAACCATCCTCAACATGTCTAGTCTGGGTACATCAGCCATCATCCTCAACATGTCTAGTCTGGGTACATCAACCATCCTCAACATGTCTAGTCTGGGTACATCAGCCATCATCCTCAACATGTCTAGTCTGGGTACATCAACCATCCTCAACATGTCTAGTCTGGGTACATCAGCCATCATCCTCAACATGTCTAGCCTGGGTACATCAACCATCCTCAACATGTCTAGTCTGGGTACATCAGCCATCATCCTCAACATGTCTAGTCTGGGTACATCAGCCATCATCCTCAACATTTCTAGTCTGGGTACATCAGCCATCATCCTCAACATGTCTAGTCTGGGTACATCAGTCATCATAAACATGTATAGTCTGGGTACATCAGTCATCCTCAACAAGTCTAGTCTGGGTACATCAGTCATCATCATAAACATGTCTAGTCTGGGTACATCAGCCATCCTCAACATGTATATCCTGGTACATCAACCATTCTCAACATGTCTAGTCTGGGTACATCAGCCATCGTCCTTAACAACTCTAGCCTGGGTACAACAACCATCCTCAACATGTCTAGTCTGGGTACATCAGCCATCCTCAACATGTCTAGTCTGGGTACATCAGTCATCATAAACATGTCTAGTCTGGGTACATCAGTCATCCTCAACATGTCTAGTCTGGGTACATCAGCCATCATAAACATGTCTAGTCTGGGTACATCAGTCATCATAAACATGTCTAGTCTGGGTACATCAACCATCCTCAACATGTCTAGTCTATGTACATCGGTCATCATAAACATGTCTAGTCTGGGTACATCAGTCATCCTCAACATGTCTAGTCTGGGTACATCAGTCATCCTCAACATGTCTAGTATGGGTACATCAGTCATCATCAACAGGTCTAGTCTGGGTACATCAGTCATCATCAACATGTCTAGTCTGGGTACATCAGCCATCATCCTCAACATGTCTATTCTGGGTACATCAGTCATCCTCAACATGTCTAATCTGGGTACATCAGTCATCATCAATATGTCTAGTCTGGGTACATCAGCCATCATAAACATGTCTAGTCTGGGTACATCAGTCATCCTCAACATGTCTAGTCTGTGTACATCCGTCATCCTCAACATGTCTAGTCTGGGTACATCAGTCATCCTCAACATGTCTAGTCTGGGTACATCAGTCATCATCATCAACATGTCTAGTCTGGGTACATCAGTCATCCTCAACATGTCTAGTCTGGGAACATCAGCCATCATAAACATGTCTAGTATGGGTACATCAACCATCCTCAACATGTCTAGTCTGGGTACATCAGCCATCATCCTTAACATGTCTAGTCTGGGTACATCAACCATCCTCAACATGTCTAGTCTGGGTACATCAGTCATCCTCAACATGTCTAGTCTGGGTACATCAGTCATCCTCAACATGTCTATACTGGTACATCAACCATCCTCAACATGTCTAGTCTGGGTACATCAGCCATCATAAACATGTCTAGTATGGGTACATCAACCATCCTCAACATGTCTAGTCTGGGTACACCAGCCAACCTTAACATGTCTAGTCGTCTGGGTACACCAGCCATCCTTAACATGTCTAGTCTGGGTACATCAGTCATCCTCAACATGTCTAGAATGGGTACATCAGTCATCCTCAACATGTCTAGTCTGGGTACATCAGTCATCATCATAAACATGTCTAGTCTGGGTACATCAGCCATCCTCAACATGTCTATCCTGGTACATCAAACATCCTCAACATGTCTAGACTGGGTACATCAGCCATCATCCTCAACATGTCTAGTCTGGGTACATCAACCATCCTCAACATGTCTAGTCTGGGTACATCAGCCATCCTCAACATGTCTAGTCTGGGTACATCAGTCATCATAAACATGTCTAGTCTGGGTACATCAGTCATCCTCAACATGTCTAGTCTGGGTACATCAGTCATCCTCAACATGTCTAGTCTGGGTACATCAGCCATCATCCTCAACATGTCTAGTCTGGGTACATCAGTCATCCTCAACATGTCTAGTCTGGGTACATCAACCATCCTCAACATGTCTAGTCTGGGTACATCAGTCATCCTCAACATGTCTAGTCTGGGTACATCAGCCATCATCCTCAACATGTCTAGTCTGGGTACATCAACCATCATAAACATGTCTAGTCTGGGTACATCAGCCATCATCCTTAACATGTCTAGCCTGGGTACATCAACCATCCTCGACATGTCTAGTATGGGTACATCAACCATCCTCAACATGTCTGGCCTGGGTACATCAACCATCCTCAACATGTCTAGCCTGGGTACATCAGTCATCATCATAAACATGTCTAGTCTGGGTACATCAGCCATCCTCAACATGTCTATCCTGGTACATCAACCATCCTCAACATGTCTAGTCTGGGTACACCAGCCATCCTTAACATGTCTAGTCTGGGTACATCAGTCATCCTCAACATGTCTAGTCTGGGTACATCAGTCATCCTCAACATGTCTAGTCTGGGTACATCAACCATCCTCAACATGTCTAGTCTGGGTACATCAGTCATCCTCAACATGTCTAGTCTGGGTACATCAGTCATCATCATAAACATGTCTAGTCTGGGTACATCAGCCATCCTCAACATGTCTATCCTGGTACATCAACCATCCTCAACATGTCTAGTCTGGGTACATCAGTCATCCTCAACATGTCTAGTCTGGGTACACCAGCCATCCTTAACATGTCTAGTCTAGGTACACCAACCATCCTCAACATGTCTAGTCTGGGTACATCAGTCATCCTCAACATGTCTAGTCTGGGTACATCAGTCATCCTCAACATGTCTAGCCTGTGTACACCAGCCATCATCCTTAACATGTCTAGTCTGGGTACATCAGTCATCCTTAACATGTCTAGTCTGGGTACATCAGCCATCATCCTCAACATGTCTAGTCTGGGTACATCAGTCATCCTTAACATGTCTAGTCTGGGTACATCAGTCATCCTTAACATGTCTAGCCTGGGTACATCAGCCATCCTCAACATGTCTTGCCTGGGTACATCAACCATCCACAGCATGTCTAGTATGGGTACATCAGCCATCATCCTCAACATGTTTAGTCTGGGTACATCAGCCATCATCCTCAACATGTCTAGTCTGGGTACATCAACCATACTCAACATGTCTAGTCTGGGTACATCAACCATCCACAACATGTCTAGCCTGGGTACATCAACCATCCACAACATGTCTAGTATGGGTACATCAGCCATCATCCTTAACATGTCTAGTATGGGTACATCAGCCATCATCCTCAACATGTCTAGTCTGGGTACATCAACCATACTCAACATGTCTAGTCTGGGTACATCAGCCATCCACAACATGTCTAGCCTGGGTACATCAACCATCCACAACATGTCTAGTATGGGTACATCAGCCATCATCCTTAACATGTTTAGTCTGGGTACATCAGCCATCATCCTCAACATGTCTAGTCTGGGTACATCAACCATACTCAACATGTCTAGTCTGGGTACATCAACCATCCTCAACATGTCTAGCCTGGGTACATCAGTCATCCTCAACATGTCTAGTATGGTTACATCAGTCATCCTTAACATGTCTAGTATGGTTACATCAGCCATCATCATCAACATGTCTAGCCTGGGTACACCAGCCATCGTCATCAACATGTCTAGCCTGGGTACATCAGCCATCATCATCAACATGTCTAGTCTGGGTACATCAGCCATCATCCTCAACATGTCTAGTCTGGGTACATCAGCCATCATCCTCAACATGTATAGTCTGGGTACATCAGCCATCATCCTCAACATGTATAGTCTGGGTACATCAGCCATCCTCAACATGTCTAGTTTGGGTACATCAGCCATCCTCAACATGTCTAGTATATGTACATCAACCATCCTCAACATGTCTAGTCTGGGTACATCAGCCATCCTCAACATGTCTAGTATAGGTACATCAACCATCCTCAACATGTCTAGCCTGGGTACATCAGCCATCATCCTTAACATGTCTAGTCTGGGTACATCAGCCATCATCCTCAACATGTCTAGTCTGGGTACATCAGCCATCATCCTCAACATGTCTAGTCTGGGTACATCAGCCATCATCCTCAACATTTCTAGTCTGGGTACATCAGCCATCATCCTCAACATGTCTAGTATGGGTACATCAGCCATCATCCTCAACATGTCTAGTATGTGTACATCAGCCATCATCCTCAACATTTCTAGTCTGGGTACACCAGCCATCCTCAACATGTCTAGTCTGGGTACACCAGTCATCCTCAACATGTCTAGTCTGGGTACATCAGCCATCCTCAACATGTCTAGTCTGGGTACATCAGCCATCCTCAACATGTCTAGTCTGGGTACATCAGTCATCCTCAACATGTCTAGTCTGGGCACACCAGCCATCCTCAACATGTCTAGTATGGGTACATCAGTCATCCTCAACATGTCTAGTCTGGGTACATCAGTCATCATCATAAACATGTCTAGTCTGGGTACATCAGCCATCCTCAACATGTCTAGTCTGGGTAGATCAGTCATCCTCAACACGTCTAGCCTGGGTACATCAACCATCATCAACATGTCTAGTATAGGTACATCAACCATCCTCAACATGTCTAGTCTGGGTACATCAGCCATCCTTAACATGTCTAGCCTGGGTACATCAACCATCCTCAACATGTCTAGTATAGGTACATCAACCATCCTCAACATGTCTAGCCTGGGTACATCAACCATCCTCAACATGTCTAGCCTGGGTACATCAGCCATCATCCTCAACATGTCTAGTCTGGGTACATCAGACATCCTCAACATGTCTAGTCTGGGTACATCAGCCATCCTCAACATGTCTAGTCTGGGTACATCAGCCATCCTCAACATGTCTAGTCTGGGTACATCAGTCATCCTCAACATGTCTAATCTGGGTACATCAGCCATCCTTGACATGTCTAGCCTGGGTACATCAGCCATCCTTGACATGTCTAGCCTGGGTACATCAACCATCATAAACATGTCTAGCCTGTGTACATTAGCCATCATAAACATGTCTAGCCTGGGTACATCAACCATCATCAACATGTCTAGTATAGGTACATCAGCCATCCTCAACATGTCTAGCCTGGGTACATCAGTCATCCTCAACATGTCAAGCCTGGGTACATCAGCCATCCTCAACATGTCTAGCCTGGGTACATCAACCATCCTCAACATGTCTAGCCTGGGTACATCAACCATCATAAACAGTTCTAGTCTGGGTACATCAGTCATCCTCAACATGTCTAGCGTGGGTACATCAGCCATCCTCAACATGTCTAGCGTGGGTACATCAGCCATCCTCAACATGTCTAGCGTGGGTACATCAGTCATCCTCAACATGTCTAGTCTGGGTACATCAGTCATCCTCAACATGTCTAGTTGGGTACATCAGTCATCCTCAACATGTCTATCCTGGTACATCAACCATCATAAACATGTCTAGCATGGGTACGTCAGCTATCATACTCAATGGCGATTATCTGGTTATGTGAGATACATCTGAACAACTTTTTTGACATTTTAGACCTGACAACTGCCATACTAATATTTCAAATTTTTTCCATTGACAAACCTGCTCGTTCATGAGGTTGATCTTCATTCATCTCAATATCGTCTAATTCTTCAGAGTTATAGCCTGCAATTTTTGTTACGTACGTTGCATCACAGAAATGCATTTTTTGGGACCACGTGTCTTTGAATGGATTTTTCTCTAAATTCTCAGTGCCAACTTATGAGAATAATTGTGGATTGGGGAAGAATAATTATGTTTTGAGGTCAGGGAAATCAATTCTATGGAAACGAAAAAGTATTTGTCATAGGAATGATTTTCAGCATTACGTACGTTACAAAATGAAAGTGTCAATGACACTGTAGTTCAACTTGGAAAGGGAATAATTTCATACGTTACAGTCAATGGAGCGATTAGGAATGCGGAAAGTTGAAATGTCTAAGTAATACTAGATTATCAACATGAAGAGATATATATAAAGTAAAATCCAAGATGCCTGCTGGCGGCTATGTTTTCCCATGAAATTCAAAAACATTTGATAGCTTCCATCTAGTAGATCAATATCAAGATTAATATGAAGTTTGGTGATGATCGGATGAGGGAAGTGGACTGTAGGCTGTGGCAAAGGATTTAGTCATGCAAAGATTAAAATCCAGGATGGTTGCCAGCGGACATGTTTTATGGCCGGATGACTCGTTCCCATCTACATGTCAATGTTAACAGCCATGACAAATTTCATGATGATCCGACCCAATGTACGACCTGTAGCCCATGCCAAAGGATTTAGTCATGCAAAGAGTAAAATCCAAGATGGCCTGCCAGCAGCCATGTTTTATGGTTGAATGACCCCAAAATGAACCGTTCCCATCTGCATGTCAATATTAATATCCACGACAAATTTCATGATGATCAGATGAACACTCTGGTCTGTAGCCCATGCTAACGGATTGAATTTTTAAATCCAAGATGGCCACTGGCGACCATGTTCTTTCATTTCATAATGATCTGACCAAAGGTACGACTAGTCGCCAGTGCCAAACGATTTAGTCATGCAAAGAGTAAAATCCAAGATGGCTGCCGGTGGCCATGTTTTATGACCGAATTACCCCAAGATGACTCGTTCCCATCTACATGTCATTGTTAACATCCATGAAAAATTTCATGATGATCCAACCAAAGGTACGACCTGTAGCCCATGCCAAAGGATTTAGTCATGCAAAGAGTAAAATCCACGATGGCTGCTGGCATCCATGTTTTTTTGGCCGATCGACCCCAAAATGACTCGTTCCCATCTACATGTCAATGTTAACATCCATGACAAATTTCATGATGATCAGACAAACAGTATGGCCTGCAGCCCGTGCTAATGGACTGAATTTTGAAATCCAAGATGACTGCTGGTGGCCATGTTTTTTTGCCCAATGACCCCAAAGTGACTCGTTCCCATCTACATGTCAATGTCGACAGCCATGACAAATTTCATAATGATCTGACCAAAGTACAACCTGTAGCCCATGCTAAAGGAAATTGTTGATGCCTCACACACACACGGACGACGGATACCAAGTCATGGCAATAGTTCAAACTTTACAAAGTAAAGTTGAGCTAAAAATACATAATTATACTAATTATTGTGTATTAACTTTTTGTAGTTAAATCCAAAGGATACACAACATAAAGTGCACACAATGGCTTTAAAAACATGAAACATCCGAGTTTGACAGTGTATTGGCAGCTACCCATCGATCTGCTAACAAGAAAGCAGGAAAGAAGAAGAATAATCAATGCCGCATGTTCGTCACAATTGCAAAATTTGGGTGGTTCAAATTACCGGTCAAATGGGTGCACATTGCGGAATACCATACATGTACATGATATGAATCATTTGTAAACAGAATTTTGCCAAGATGTGTGTAAATGGCTGGCAATGTCTGTTTGAAAACGGGTGATACTATTTACCGAGAACAAGTCTAAAATTAATAATTAAGTCATAATAATATTCAATTATAGTGTATATATAAACCTTAAGTGAATATTGTACCACATTTGACCTTTTAAATGACATATATGTAGTTATTATGAGGATACCCAGCTGCAGTGCATGTCCTCAGTTGGCAGTAACACAAAGGCATGAGCCGTGCCTAAGTGTTAATTACATGTACCGTAACTAATTACTAGCTGCATGATTGGTATGTTTGATGATCAAAATTGATTGAGTTGTGTAAAGAGGTGTTACTTTCTTAAATCAGCAAGTGAATGTGGATCGAACATATATTCATAACATATGAGATGTACAGAACCATATTTGATGCTCGAAAGCACGATAAAAACTTTTGCAAGTCTATGAACAACATTATTAATTTATCAATGGACTGGAAAATTTTAAAACTGCCAGATCTAACAGACAAGATGTTTTGAAATTGTAAACGATCAACTAAGAGATATCAGAAGTGCACTGCACAGCATCTGCACTGCATTGGTGATTTTTAATTAGAGTCATGTGCGGAAAATTTTAAGTAAGACATTTTATTTGGAACCGTCTCCTCAGAAAATTTAAAAATGCGATGATCACTACTCTGCATATATCAGTATAATTTATAAATTTGAAATGAACATCTTGATTTATTTTAACTACATCACTTATGGATTAGCCAAACGAGTTACCAGTTGAGAGCAGTCACTAAATCGTGGTATCTCGAAAACTAGAGGGTGTTTTCGATCAAAGCCGCTCTACTACCGGTATGATGGCAATGTCTCGGCCCTGTGACTATAGACAGAAAAAAACTTTAAAGAACCAAGGCCCGGATACAGTCAAGCTGATGAGATTTTTCTATTCTGACATAGCAAGCTTATTTAATAACGTGTTCACACTCTTGTCAAACTGAGAATAGACTACAAACCGAGAACAAGCTGTTATAATTTAATTAATCACTGCCGTGAGCCGATACACGGCATGTTAAAACGAGATTTCTTCTAGGTATAACAACTACAATTGGTTAAGAATATGTTGGTTAAATGCATAAAAGTAAACATTTTAATCAAAATATGAATGTCTACTGTATATGTCTATAATGTCTACTAATATTTTAAATATACCACGTTATTTAATGCATATTTAGCATTTTAAATTAAAACTTGTTCTCGGTAAATTTTACCGCAAATATGGAGTGCAGTGTACTTCTGATATCTCTTAGCATATCGTTTATACCATATCTGTTAGATCTGGCAGCTTTAAAATTTTCAAGTCAGTCAATAATTTAATGATGTTGTTCATGCACTCACAATTGCTATTTGTCCAATATTTTGGATTTTTGGATTGTTTTTATTTTGCTTTCGAACGTCAAATATTTTAGTCTGTAATCTTGGCATGAATTTATTGGTTAAACAAAAACGTCAACATGGTACAATATTCACTTATGATTGATATATACACTATACTTGGACCTTATTATGACATAATTATTAATTTTAGACTTGTTCTGGGTTGTTCTGGGTTGTTCTCAGTAAATAGTATCTCAGGGTCAAATAGGCCACCTTTATAAACACAAGTCTTCTAATTGAAAAAGAGAACTGCAAGTCTATACATGGCATGACAATACATATGTGTAGCTCCCTTTTTGTGATCATACACGTGGATCTTTGTGAAGAACAGCAAACTTTTTTGGCTATTTTTTTCCCTCAAAATTGGGAAACAAAAATGGCGCTTAACTTAAAAAAAAAATAGACAGTATTATCTTTTATTGTCAGTGCCTATATAATTCTGACAAACATATAATACTAAAAAATATTAACTTTTAACTTTCCTTGTATTGTGTCTCTATTTAATATATCTTTATTGTTTTAACATTGTTGTTGTTTTAATGGGATTTGCGATACCGGACAAAATTATTTACCGGTCAAACGACTGACATTGCAGAACAAACATAATTGATAAGGGCAATATTTTATAAATTATTTACATTGTTTTATGTCAAAAGTTCTTGATTATTATACAAAGATGTATGGTCAATTACTTATAGCATATTTATAATAGCCTGTGAATGCGCACAACAAAATTGTGCTTTATAAACCATATATTTCGAAAAATCGCATATTCCTGGCATTGGCAAAAGTTTGCAATCCAGACTTTGTGTCTTGAACTAAAAAATTTAACTCGAAAAATAAGCCCTCTGTTATACCATGTTCTATCTATTGTTATTTATATTTTATTTGGTACTTTATTGAATGAACTTTAATTAATCAATAAAAAGTTGCTTTTGCTTCGATGATGCTTAGTAACGATGCCAATAGAGTCCGCAGTGCGATTTTCTATAAACCGAACACCTCTATAAACCGAACAGAAGGGTCAGTCCGAAGGGTGCTCGGACTGGAGAGGTTTTATTGTATTCAACTTACAATTTGATACATGTGGGGCACATAGATCAGTGAGGTGGAGGACATTAATACCAAACAAATGATAATGTTCAATCACTATTACTGTAAAACCATGATGTTTACTGTGTTATGTTATGTATATGTGCATAATTGAGAATAACATGTTGTTTATAAGTATAAATGCTTATTAAATGATCATTGCTATCTGTCATTAGCCAGTTTTGATGTGACTTTTCCATCTGTTTATTAGTGTGCACCAAATGTCCTTGTTGAATAGATAGGTGATAGGTAGGTTCCTGGTACAAAATGATACATATACTTTAGTGAATTTGCTGCAGTTTTTAAGTGAACAATGAATATAATCATTGCATCCAAAAGGAAAATCATTAATAACTTTATGTGGTATGGAGTAGGGGTAACACTTACCTGCTTGTTCTTTTGTGGCCAGTCTCTTTCTATCCTCCTCATTTGCTGGAATGCCCTGTTCATCCCTTGGTATGATAACTCCGTGGAATGGACACTATAAAAATAATTCCGAATCAAATTTCAATCAAGGAAATTGTCAAGAAACTGATTTATAGGGAAAATTTTATGATCTGCACTTCCGCCTCACGACTGAAACTCATTGAAATTAGCATCTAGTCAAGAAGAAATTTTAAAGTATGAACAAAAACCAATGACAATCAATAATCCAAGAAAAGGATACCAGTTTAGAAGAAATTGCTACTTATAAACAATTCAAAGGTATGTTTCTAGTATAACATAAGTATAAACTACTAGTAAGTGCCATATCTACCAATTACACTTTTTTAAATTTTGCAGTTCTGCCACTTGTGGCAAATTTATCACATCCTTTATAAAATAAATTATTCTGTTTTGAAAACAATAACAAACCTTATGCCTATCCATGCGCTCACACAGCTTGCCATTAGGAAGTTTAGCCCGACATTTCCATTTGACTCTCTCATCCTTACCAATGAAATGCACTGTTCGGTTTCTCACAGCTGCAATATCTTCCTGTGAAAATAACCAATAACTACTATTAGTTATACAGTAATTCCCTAAATAATCGACTCCTTAACCACAGGAGATATATGGGTAATTTTTCAGGATTTAGTCGGAAATATGGCTTGTTGCCATTCATCGGAAAGCTCTAACTGAGAGCTTTCTGAGGAATGGCAAAAAGGTCAATAAATCAATAATGAGTTGGTGTGCTTCAACATTTTGATCTTAGTGCGATTTTCTATAAAAAGAACACCTCTCTAAACTGAACAGAAGAGCTGTCCGAAGGGTGTTCAGTTTGGAGAGATTTTACTGTATCATGAAATATGTTTCCACAATATATTAGCAACATATTCACCATAGATATGTTTTAATATTCTCTCTGCTTTATTAGTTATAACAGAGATATTGTATCAAGTTTGTTACTAGCCAAGTGTGCTTAAGGTCACTCCACCTCCAATTATATAAATACAGTCAAACCTCTCCAAACCGGACCCTCTATAAACCGAATCCCTCTCTATATCGAACAAATTGTCCGGTCCCGAATTCAACCAAGTGCATTATCACTAACAATTACCTCTATAAACCGGAACCTCTCCTCCAAAATCCGAACGCGGAAAGCGATACCAACCGAACGAACGCACATGCAGTAGATTTACATGATGCTGAGCTCTTGCTGGTGTAGACAAGGAACCTTTATAAGTTTAGCAGTCTGGTTAATTAAAACTGTTTTGGTGACAATACAAACCATCGTGACTGAACCAATGATGCAAAGCCTAATAACAATAAATAAGAAAACTGCGTTTCCAAATATGTATCATACTTTACGATTTAATATGTAAAATACCTGCCCAGACACATTGTTTGTCTCATTCAATGTTTTGACAACATCTCCATTGTTCACCAATTGGCAGCTGACTTCAAACTCATGTGATTTTATGTGATAATTAGCAACCACTATTCAAAGTGACATTAAACTCTATTCATCAGTATTCACTCTTCACTCAGCATCAAAGGGAATCACCGCTCAGTTAATCTTGTCACCAGCAGTAACTATGCAGTGTTACGTCACGAGGGCATGTCACGCTCTGCTTGATTTCCGTATTGTATCTACAGTACCGATCAACATAATGTGGCGTTAATTCAAACGTTGCGCAGTTGGTGTGAACTTTTTATCACATCTTTGCCATGAGTTGGGTGACACTAGTGACACAACTTTTAGGATTAATGGAGATCTTTTGTGACTAATTAAGAGCACAATGATTAATGCAAAGATAGCAGTTAAACCAAGTTGTTTACTTGCAAGCACCAAAATGATAACAACATACATTATTATATTCACATATTAGGATATAGATATCCCCATAGCACCGGATACATGTATATAATGTATATATCCTTATATTCTTTTGTAAATACTTCTTTGTCTGTACTTCTCGATGTTCATGCGAATTATGAGAATAAATCATCATCACCAACAGACATTCATTACGTTGTCAATGGACATCACTCAGGTACTTTTCCTGCCTCCAGTTTTCAATGTAGACTATTAAGGGCTCATTTAGCGAAGAGTTGATTAATTAGTAAACACATGCAGGTATACTTTAGGTGCATTTTATTATAACCATGTGCTACCTATTATTATTTATATTTTATTTGGTACTTTATTGAATAAAGTTAAATTAATCAACAATGATTGGCTGAGCTTCGCCAACTCATCATAACAATGTCAATACATTCCGATCGTATTGCGATTTTCTATAAACCGAACACCTCTCTAAACCGAACAGAAGGGCTGGTCCGAAGGGTGTTTGGTTTGTAGAGGTAGTAAAAACTTACGTTGCTAACAAACTCATCGTTGGCATCTGGAGGCATCCAAAATCGGTGCAAAGAGTCAAACCTAAAGAAACAGTAGAGGTATAGAATAAAGTATATAATTATGTAGCTAATTGTGAGAATTGTTAATAATAATTAATCAATGCATTTATATAGCACAGTAAATTAATTTCAATGTGCTTTCCATATGCAATTATTAAATATTGATTTTCAATTGATCTATGATAGTATAAAAGCTTTGTATGTTGTTTGTTCATTAGTGATGAAAAGAATAACTGGAATGGCATTCAGCATCGGCCAATATTAGGGTTATCTGTTTACAATCGGCATCTGCAAAAATATCCTGCCGCTATTATGGCATTCCGATTGTTTCCACTTTCCGTGCAGCAAAGCAATAAAACAGTAAAATCAAAATTCAAATGAACTGTTGTTTTAGGTGCTGTAAAGTAAGTATTGTCTAAATGTCATTAATTGATTTACATAGACAATAAACTTGATTGATTGGTAACTTATTAAGTATGGTCAGTCTTTTACATTTAAATAGTACTGAATGGTGGTTAGTACAGTGGATAAACAGTAAAGAGTAATAATATACATTGGGTGACTTTAGTTTAAACAAATTTTATTTTAACGAATATAATGTACAAAGTTCACGGTATGATGATAAAAGATATTGATTGGTTATAATGGGATTTGGCAGTGGCATAGTGCTTATCTTATTAAAGCCATCTCCTACACATATAAAATATTGAGTGGTAACCATTTCATACAGACAAAAATAGAATGTACATTTCAATGTATATGAATGTATATAGTTCAATGTAATTACTGTTGTTATTGATAATTATAATGTGCCTGACAGCCCCCCCCCCTTCCAATCAGAGCAGGTTTTGGCAGGGTACTTTGGGATCGATATTATACATAATTTAATATTAATTTTAAGGTGTTTTTAATTTTGTTCCATGTATAGCATAAGATCGTATACATCAGGTTTGTTCATAATATGGCTTGAATCTGCCAGTTAGTTCTATATATTCTGAATGTTAGCGAATATCTCAATGTTTTTGGATAAGGAAAGTGATTTTGAACCTTCTTAGAGTGTATTTGTTTCCAAATTATTAAGGTTGCTGAGACATATGTCTCTCTCGGCTTCAAAGACTAGGCAATAGTGCAAGAAGTGTGATACTGTTTCAACTTCGCCACATATACAATATTGAATGTCTTTTGACTTCGTCTTGTGTAAGAAAATTCCATGCAATGGGGGCTCACGACGAGGTCAGTATTAAGAAAAGATTTGAAGTCCGATATGGTTTCACAGTTTTTGGTCTTCGGTGGTAGATCATTCCATAGACTCACAGCTGTAGGTAAAAAGGAATTTTTATATGCTTCAGTGTTACAAAAAAACGTGACTTAATTAAATTGTGTACCTAAAATAGACTGCTGACAATTGAGAATAAATTGGTGACCCCATGGTCGGACACCCGACACAGATTATAGCACCCTTCTGCGACATATTGAATTTGCGAAAAATAAAAAACTTTCGATTCAGTATTAAAGTAGATGACTGTCGCTCAAAAACTATTCCAAGAAAGCTGACCGACGTAGCGCCTTTCAACTTAGTTTCTAGTTCTTATCAAAGGCCGACAGCTGTAACTAAAATACGTTCTGTGTCAAAGTACAATGCGGTCAGATAGAACTCCTTGAATGCTTGACACAATTAGGACGTAATTTAGTCTGCATTATAATTAACAATATTAATCCATCTCAGAAAATAAATGGACAAAACAGTATTTTCTGTTGGACAATATCCGAATCTGAGCAAACTTTCAGAAAATAAATACACTCCACCTTCAATTTTCTGTGATAAACTACATATGATCAAGAAAATAATTCTTGTTTGTCTACTATTTATACATGTAAAATGATGCATAAACATTTAAATAATTATCAACACACCCTAGGCGAGCGAAATCCCTGAGTTGATAACTCCTGATGTAAACAAATGCACAGATGTCATGATCACATTTAATGTTCTTGTGACTATTGGTATGAAGCAGAAAAAATGATAATGGGGTAATCAAGTAACACATTTTGATTCCTAATAAAATTATCAATGTTCATCAGTCTGTTGATCAGTCTAGTTCATTTGTTGTCGTAGTAAATATACATTGTCATGGACACTTTTAAAAAAATTAAGCAAATAAAAAAGGCTCTATGAATTTTTAGTGTGCAGTACAAAAACATGAACAATGCCAATATGTTATGACAGAAGTATAGTAAAGTCTTTGTAAGAAATATAGACCTGCAATGTAGTCATCAACTACTTTCCAACACAATATTTTTTGTCTCCCGAAAAATTAATTTTCGGGGACTATAGAAACGGGCTCTGTCCGTCCATTCGTCACACTTTTGAGCACCTTCATGGTGTAATCATCTCCTCCTGCAGATTTCATCCCAGAGATTTGAAACTTCAGAATATTGTTGCCCATATATTGAAGATGTGCAACATCATGTATATAGGTGACGGAAATATAATTTTTTGACGGAGTTATTAACCCTTTGCGACTTAGAAAATTTTGACATTTTTAAAAATTTCTTTAACAAAGCGGATTCAACTTGCCACGTTGTCGGGGGACACTGTGGTCGGCTGACCTTTTATCTAAATAAGTAAAATGTGTATCTCATATAAGTATCTTAAACTATATTGTATATTCCTATTCTCAGTAGAAAAGGTTAACAAACCCAGATGAAAATGGTATGAAAATTCGATGGTATGTTTATTCATGGTCCAAACAGATGGTGTATTATCCTTCATGGACCATGTGATCTCCATTTTGATATCCTCCCGGTAGGCCAGGCATTCTTCCTTTCCCCTATTATGACATACCTAATGAGTGGGGTTGGGGTGGGTGCTGAACACTGGGAGGGAGCTCAGAGTTTAGTGGGCAAGATACTTAATATAGGAGATATATATTTGACTTATTTAGAACAATATTTCATCTCCATAAAAGATATCTTGCCCACTAAACTATATGGTATAATATATGATTTTCTGGCAGGTGGAGGCCACAAGGAAAGATAAAAACCCCTTTGCACCTCAGTCAAAGAACTGGATTGAGCTGCTAACATGCAATATATTCAAGAACACAATAAAACTAGGTATTGAACTACACCATAAGTCTAACTCAACATGTTGGCCAGCCACCAGTGGTCCCAAACGAAATAAATTGTCCGACCGTGATCGAAGATCGCACAAATAAAATTTCAGAAGGAAATGGAAATGAACTTCTCCTAGCTTATAACTATTAACGTATTTGCTGAATACTCCAACAGGACAAGTAACTTGTACCACCCCCCCCCCCCCCCCCCCTGGAAGAGAGGGAATTTTTATTTCCTGATGTCATAGCAAATGAAATTTAATGTTTGGTGATAAACCCCAGGCTGAGTAGAAACCCCGCTGTTTTACAGGACACCTTTATGACAAGAAGGGATTGCTAAATATTTAGTGCATGTAACGCACTGACCCACCGGACAGCAAAGACCACAATGAAAAACGGTCTTGTAAGTGAGATTAAGAAACAAACATAATTAAAATAAAAGGTCGCAGACCACATGTCCCCCGACTCGAGTGGTAAACTTCATGATTGGAATTGTTAGAAGGATACTATTTGCAACAATGTTATACAGTATATAGATGTTGCAAACCACCGCAAAATTTCTTGGACAAAACAACCCGATGAACAAACGCATGCAAACGCGAAAAAATTATATTTTTGTATTAGCTATATAGATGTTGCAAATCACCAACATGTTAGGAACAATATCCCAGAGTTTCAAATCTCTACATTTAAAACTGTAGGAGGAGTTGATTACACCATGAAGGTACCCAATCTCATCCAAAAGGCAAAAATGTTCCAAATTTTCTAAGTCGAAAACCCCCCAAAAATATGGAAAAAATGATATTTTTTATTAGCTATATAGATGTTGCAAATTAACAACATGTTAGGAACAATATCCCAGAGTTTCAAATCTCTACATTTAAAACTGTAGAAGGAGTTGATTACACCATGAAGGTACCCAATCTCATCCAAAAGGCAAAAATGTTCCAAATTTTCTAAGTCGAAAACCCCCCCCCCCCAAATATGGAAAGAATTATATTTTTGATTAGCTATATAGATGTTGCAAATCACCAACATGATAGGAACAATATCCCAGAGTTTCAAATCTCTACATTTAAAACTGTAGGAGGAGTTGATTACACCATGAATGTACCCAATCTCATCCAAAAGGCAAAAATGTTCCAAATTTTCTAAGTCGAAAACCCCCCCAAAAATATGGAAAAATGAAATTTTTGTATTAGCTATATAAATGTTGCAAATCACCAACATGTTAGGAACAATATCCCAGAGTTTCAATCTCTACATTAAAAACTGTAGGAGGAGTTGATTACACCATGAAGGTACCCAATCTCATCCAAAAGGCAAAAATGTTCCAAATTTTCTAAGTCGAAAACCCCCCCAAAAATATGGAAAAAATTATATTTTTGATTAGCTATATAGATGTTGCAAATCACCAACATGTTAGGAACAGTATCCCAGAGTTTCAAATCTCTACCTTCAAAACTGTAGGAGGAGTTGATTACACCATGAAGGTACCCAATCTCGGACGCACGGACGGACGGACGGACGGACGGACGGACGCACGGACGGACGAGGGTCATTTCTATAGTCCTCCGACGGAAACGTCGGGGGACAACCAATCTCATCCAAAAGGCAAAAATGTTCCAAATTTTCTAAGTCGAAAACCCCCCCCCAAAAATATGGAAAGAATTATATTTTTGATTAGCTATATAGATGTTGCAAATCACCAACATGTTAGGAACAATATCCCAGAGTTTCAAATCTCTACATTTAAAACTGTAGGAGGAGTTGATTACACCATGAATGTACCCAATCTCATCCAAAAGGCAAAAATGTTCCAAATTTTCTAAGTCGAAAACCCCCCCAAAAATATGGAAAAAATTATATTTTTGATTAGCTATATAGATGTTGCAAATCACCAACATGTTAGGAACAATATCCCAGAGTTTCAAATCTCTACATTTAAAACTGTAGGAGGAGTTGATTACACCATGAAGGTACCCAATCTCATCCAAAAGGCAAAAATGTTCCAAATTTTCTAAGTCGAAAACCCCCCCAAAAATATGGAAAAAATTATATTTTTGATTAGCTATATAGATGTTGCAAATCACCAACATGTTAGGAACAGTATCCCAGAGTTTCAAATCTCTACCTTTAAAACTGTAGGAGGAGTTGATTACACCATGAAGGTACCCAATCTCAGACGCACGGACGCACGGACGGACGGACGGACGGACGCACAGACGGACGGACGAGGGTCATTTCTATAGTCCTCCGACGGAAACGTCGGGGGACAATTATATATCATAAATTATAAAGGAGGCCCCAAAACAATACTGGCTGGCTGTCATGCTTCTTACACATAATGGACCTACATGTAACTTTGGTTCAATAGTCAGATTTTAATATACTGAGCCCCTTTGTACGACATAACTCACTACAATGCGGTTGTCAGAAAGCACAAGAAGAGTCAAGTGTGTGAAGACTTCCTACAAATAGGGAAGAGAATACAACACTGCTAACATCGCCACCACATCGATATATGACTGTAGGAGTGACTGTGGCTAACCACTGTCTTCAAAAGGAAGGACATCTATAAACCGGTCAACCTGGAATCTGTAGCCAGAGTGAAGTGAGGTAAAGGGGATTCCAAAGAAATTTGCAACATGAGCCATGGGATGTCAGCCCCCTGATTTAGATCTGTATGAGTAACATATAGCATTATGTTACTGGACTCAGACCGGTCGGGCTGATGGTCCAAGGTATCCCTTCTGGGACGGATGGGGTGCCCCTCCCATTGTACCTTGTTATGTTCTTGGATAACCATCGCCCTTAAGTGCTAAACTAGAAGGCGGATCCTATTATCTCTACCGCCCTACACCCAATGCTAGTTGAAATCACACAGCGAGGGGAAGCTGCCTCCAGTAATCTGTTTCTCTGTCAGTAGGAAGAGCACACGTCAGTAACCTGTTGCCCCCTAGGCCTAACATTGTCCTGTTTATAGTGGGGATCTCAGAGATCAGCAATGGACCTTGTTAGAATACGCTGACCAGGTTTCGATCCCCGGTCCACTAGCATGAGAGACCAGTATGCTACCACTCGGCTACCGACTTCACTTGTGCTGAATAGATCGTCAGTCCCAACGACGTTAGGCGACAAAGGATTTCATACTTTGGAATAATATTGTACCATGAAAACCAAAATTTATTTTGTAACGGGAGCATTGATTGAATGGTGACAATGAACAGACCTTGGTTGACGTCTGACAATAAGAAAGGTGTGATGTTCTGTAGTGTGTGCATTCTGGCAGGCGTGAGTTTGGTTTAAACATATTTATTTGCTCATACATACAAAGTACATATTAAAGCAAAGGGGACTGGAGGATAAGTGCTAAACACTTAGAGTTCCCCTCCTATCCCCAATACAAAACACTAGAACAATAATACACTTGATGACAAGCAAACACATATTGAGTAAATATAATACACATATATAGGCATGTTACAATATATATAAAAGAACAGAAAGATGAGTGCGATGAATTCGGAATGAATGCGGGATGTATTGGTGAATCGGTACATATATCAGAGTTTGATAGTAACGTGGAGATATTGTTGTGGTATGACAGTCACTGATCCCAAGTAAGAAGACACCATTATTTCAGCAACGAGCAGACTAAAATATTGAAACAATCGAATTGCAATCATTGACTTGCAAACGGGATATAACAATTAATTTAACAACGAAAGTAATAAATGAGGGGCATTGGTAAAGTTGTATCTGGAGGCGTGAGTAACCTTTTGTGGCCGACTGCACAACATTGAAACTGTATATAATCAAACTTCACGATACAACAACCGGTAAGCTCTAACATTTAACCAGCCATTTCAAGTATATTGGATTTAAAACACTAATCGTCAAAACTGGTTATGTAATTTTTTGTCGATTTGGCAGGCTGTGAGATCAAATACCTGAATGCATTGTCCCACTATCAGATGTGCAGGCTAGCAGTACTTAACTCAATGGTTACGTAATGTAAACTGCCTCCCGTCTAATAACAATAACCTAGCTCGCGTCACATAATGAAAGGTTTGAATATCATAGATATTCAACAATTATCACCTCACGATAATAAGCAACATTTCTTTTATCTCGGCGAAATTAGTGATGACAACTAACACAGCTAATTACTTTCATTAGTCAGTGACATAATGGATTCCTATATGTTCGCATAATATTTTGTTTTTAAAGTTAAGGTTGTGTTGATTTAATTATTATTTTATTCTGAGTAACAAATAAAGTTTAAAACAAATAATTATTTTAGTCATCAATTGTGAACTGCCCAGAAAATGAGGATTTAATTTGGCCAAATGTTTTTTAATTTTCAAACAATTTACAAGTACTGACCATGTAATGTTGCTTGTAAGCATGTTAGTACCATGCTTGTTGGTATAGGGCTATATAGGCAGCTATAGTGACTCTTTAGCCTCAGATTTATGTGACCGATGAGGGTCCGGGTTGGGCAGATTTACTACATGGCAACGTATTTGTCGGTATATATATATAATTTATTCACAAACAGAAAGCAATGGTATGGATCGATCTGAAATGACACAGAACAATCCAACATTTAGCACATTATTAAAGAGATACAGTGTTTGCAAAATATGGAGGTACCTTGATCAGCATCAATATAATGTAGCATTTGACATACTATATACATGTATAATATTAAACATATAACTAAACTGGACTCCTAGTTAGATATATATGTCTATTCCAAATGTATGTGGATGAAACAATAGTACATGTGTATCATATATAGTGCTGACGCATAATTATGTAAATAATCAACGTTTGCAACTTATAAGCATTTTAGATAATGACACACATGAAATATCGCAACTATGGTTAATACCAGTAAATGCAATCCAAAATATACTCGTACATGTAGTAGAAACTTCCCATGATGTACATAATATTACTTTATAAAATAGTACTAAATAGCACTATAAAATAGTTAAGAATAAAACCCCCTTACCGAAATTATATTATTACATACCTTATTTATTAATTAATAGATTATTTAGTCCTCGCTCCCTCTCGTCCACTAACAATGTATATCTAATTTCACTTCTTCCTCTCTCCTCACTTCTCTTCACAACTTCTCCGTATACCCCCAACTCACTTCTGACTCCCTTCACTCCGTGCACCTATTCTGTTCTCCCCAGCCAACCTCGCACATGCGCACAACCTATGAAACCTGATGAGGTGCGCCACATGCAGTATGGAGTAAACTACATACCCACATAAAAAAAATAGTGGGCCTGATGACCTTTCGTTCAGTTTTCATTTCCCAAAATCGGGATTCCGTATAATTACCGACAATCAACACTTACTCTAAGAAATGTGTGCCCCAATAAAAAACTATTAATATGTCACATGCTCTTGGTGTGGAAATTCCGAAGGTGTGTCTAAAGGTTGTTAAAAATAGTATCCATGGCGTCATGTTATGATCTGCTGGATTTAGATCCTCGAAACAGTTAATCAGCTTCCTGAATCTTGGGCTGTCTGTTGTTGAAACAGTGGATTGTTGACGAGTGGTCGAAAGTTTAAAATCATGAATCACCGGAATTTGGATTACATGTAACTGTAATTTGGGTATAACCTGTACATACTTTGGAGCTGCTGTGTAAAGGTCGGATGGGCTTCGGTGGTATTGGTGGTGGAATTTTGTTGCTCTTCGCTCGTTTTGGCTGTGGTGGTGTTACCAGGAAACTGATCGATCGTTTTGTTGTGTCCATGCACTTTAGTTGTTTTATCAGATAGTCCCGACATTCATGTATTTTTTATTCGTGTCCGTTGATTTATGTTACTTTTTGAAAACATGGGCGACAAATCGCCTGGCCAATCTCAAAATAATTTGTTCTAAGTCCAAGAAATCCACATACATTGACATTTTTTATAATTTCAAGCAGATCTGTCTTTAAAATACATTTTATTTTGGAACCTGGATGCTGTTTACCTTTATTGTCGGTAAAACTACCGCCGAACGAAAAGTCACAAACCCTGCAACTATTAATTCCGATTTTGAGAATCGGCTTCACAGGGGTTGAAGCGGCCATGACGGCACTGGCACGTGACCATGTTTACACCTGTCAATCACGACTAATATTACATTTATATTTAGCGCGGTGTGACGTAATTTGGGGGAAGCCTGCAACCATACAGAAATGAAAAATTGATGGGAATACAATAGACTCAGTATCATTATGAATCTGAGTGTATGTTTACAAAGACTGCACCACATGCAGTCTACAGGGTGATGCTATTAGTATGTGACAAGCTTGTATTGGGGAGCGTTAGTGGAATGCACGAGGATAAATGACGGCTTTGGTTATAAGTCCTAGACATATTTAACCCATGCAGTAACGTGCTATATATATTGAAATGCCCACATTTAGCAACATTCTGGATTTCACAGGATCCCAGCCCACTTCACAGTGGACCACCGTAATAGCTTTCAGGAAACTTATGATCAACGGAAGAAATATTTAGTAACAAAATTAATATATTACCTGAATAAAAGTAATAAAACAAAAAAACTGTATCACAAATTGGATATTACATGGTGAATACTCAATGATGACTAGATACCATTAACCTGATTGTTGCATAACATGAAATTGAAAAGGTATCTCATAAATTTCTAATGTCTGAAATACTGTCTTGTTCTGGCATGTAATCAAATTCATTCCTTCTGGTTATTTCTCATCTTGAATGATTGCAAGTAATGTTAATTTGCAACAATTATCCAAATAAAACTGAATTGGTTATGATGAATGACCGTTACTGTTTACTGCTCAAACAATCCCAACTGAAGGTGACACTATTCTCATTGAATTTCCGAACTTCATCTTGGAGCTTTACTGCTCAACAAGACTAAACTAAAATACTAACACTATAGCGATTCACAGTTATTGTTCGTCCATTTTCCATCTGCCATCAGGTTTGGTGTTTGTCTTAATGTCTCGTAGTTTTCTCTTAATATCGGTGTCAGTCTATTTCGGACAATAGGACCGAATTCCAACACCAAGGGCTGCACTCGCTGCATAAAAATGCAATGTTTCTGACCATCCTGACTCTCTGCAAGCTGCACGGAAGAGGCCGAAATAGGGGTCATTCACAACACGATGGTCTTTTATTTTGTCTTGATAGTGAGGTGAGTCTATGTCGTAGTAGAATCTGTTTTCGCCGATCTCAATCGCAGTCAACAGTCGAATATGATGATGCTGTTCCTCGACACCGAACATTCCCAGGGACATGGTCCGGTAGAAACAACTGCCGTCACCGGTAACTTCTAGTGGGTCAAAATCATTCAGAACGACTGGGTGAAAGTACGACAGAATCTCAACAGCGGTCACATCAATCGCTCGTGAAGATGGGACTGTAGATGGACTTGGCAAGGCGATTCCATAGGTTTGCAGAAGTAAACGTTCTGCCTTGACTGCTAGTTCAATCGCATCATGTATGTTCTGACTCGAGGATGCATGGAGTCTGTAAAGAACATATTAAGACTGTTATATACATGAAATTAAAAATCTAAACAAACTGTAGGCCAATACTATACATTATTTCCACAATTACACCGATTGAAGATTGTTTACAACTTAAATTAAATTCATATCAATACTGATCGAGAATACTAATTAAGTATACTCATAAATAATTCACAATAATAAAATGGGACAACGAATTAATATACTCAATATCTCATTTAAATATACACCGCTACCGATCCGATGGAAACTTTAAATAATTAATTTATTATTGTGAATTATTTATGAGTATACTTAATTAGTATTCTCGGTTAATTTTTATTGAGGCTATATATGACATTTTATTTAAATGTTTACACAGCCCAAGTCAAGTATTACGCTATAATTTGTTAATTAGAATTAGAATTAATGCAAATAATCACAAAACCAAATAAATTATTTCCTAATTTCTTCTGCATAAAACCCGACATTACTATTTGACCAATCAGAACGCAGAGATGACCGTTAAAAAAATATACGTCCAATCAAAACACGATGACTTAATTAGCCAGATAATAATTATTCAACTAATGCTTCAGAAACATTTTTATTCAGAAACAAAATGCGATGGATAAACACTTTACCGTTAAAATTTTATATGGAGAAAGTTTTAATCCACTGTGTTTATGCAACGATTTTACAATGCTATGGATATTAATCACTTTTCCGTTCAAATTGTATGAAGAATGTTTAATCCACTCTGCGAAGTTTATTCACCAGTAGGCGTGGTGTTGATTAAATGTAAAATTTAAACAGATGGCTTTATTTATATAGTAAGATAGGCGATCGTGGTAGTTACATTTGTATACAAATAAAATGATATAACATTGAAATTTAATAAAATCTTCGCAAACATTTGCCGTCGTAAAATGTATGTCTATAGAGATGGTAAGGTGTACACTAACCTGGCCAATGCCGCTTTGAATTGGTAATCTCCTTGGTCGTCGAACGAACACTTACGACAGAAGAATGTCAAACTGAAAACACCCAGTCTCGCAAACAATGTGATTAATGGTCACCCGTGTAGTTGGGCTGTGTAAACTTACCATTCAGTTACTGATCACTTGTCCTAACTTAAAAAATAATAATCTTAACATAACTTAATTAACTGGATGGTAATTCTTATTATTTTTTTTTCATCTAAGATATTTAATTTTTTTAAAACAACGCAATATCATATAATATGTTCACTTATTGATAATATATTAGGCATGCACCCTTCCATTACTACGGGGACCTAAATCAATGCAAAAATATATCCAGTAATCCTCTAATTAATATCTTATCCCGAAGCCAGTAAGATAATCCTCTTACTTTCCGGATCAGAAATCACACTAAGCAAACAAACCCATCAGATTTCGGAAATTAATTATAAAAAACAAATTGCAAAGTAACATCTAACATGATCATTTAGTGGTATAAATCCATTTTATCAGTCAATAAATCATGTAGACCTACTATATATTGCATTACTGCGGGGACCTACGCGAATTGAGTGACCTACGGAGACCTACGCAAATCTAGGGACCTACTGCATAACGCGTCACCGATGCCACACTGATCCGTAATTGAACATGTGCACCCCAGTGTTTATATAACTAAAAATAGAACCGATGCAAGATCATACGTCATTAACACGGGCAAGCGCTTTCACTAAACTAAAGTGCGCTCAGTGATACATGAATGTTAATTTCCCTAATCACGAATACAAATTCTCAACAGTACTGGGTTTTACTTTCTTCTCAATTCTTGTTTAGGTTATCCATGTACTATTCAATCATTAAATGAAGGCCCTTGGGCCAGTGATAACGGACCTATATTTCGGAAGCGGCTTAATATGGAAAGTACAAGGTCACGGCCTTTTTGTTAGCTCCGAATTCATATATAAGTCTGTTTACTTTGCTCGTAGTTTTTATATTTTTTGCTGCCAGTCACGCGATGGTTCGCCTTCTCGTTTTAGGGCATTCGTTCGTAACACGTTTTGGGGCGCATCTATATGGGGGTACAGGGTGTCGGAAATTTCCTCTATGGCATAATTTTGCCAGAGAGTTTAATCTTAAAAGCCACAGACAGCGTGCGGCAGGGAAAATCAGAACGAGGCAGGTGTGCGTTCGATTGGTGGGTCGTTCTGGGGCCACGGTAAATAAACTCCGGGCAGATTCCGCGGTGCAAAAAACTCTGCAGCGGTTTCGACCAGACTTGGTGGTGCTTCAAGTTGGGGCAAATGATTTATGCTCAAAAGGCCCAGAGGTAGTTTCAAGCGATATAGAGTCTTATGTGTCAGAGCTGCAGGAGCATTTTGGGGTGTCCGCAGTATTTGTTAACCGATTATTCAAAAGAACAGAGCTTTCTACAAGATTTAACTCCCCTGGGCTGACTTTGGAGGCTCTGAATGATAGAATGGATCTCACAAACCGTATGCTCGGGGTCTACTTGGAGGATCGGGCTGGGTGTCTGTTATGGAACCAGACTAGGTTAGAGCGGGCGGTGAGACATTTCCTCAGTGATGGTGTCCACTTTAACCGAAAGGGAACACAGAAATATTACTGGGGAATCCGGGGAGCCTTGCTCTATTATCTTAATCACCATTAGTCTGCTGATCCCTGGTTCCAGTTTGTTTATAACTTCATATGTGAGTGGTAATAATACATACATTCAACTATTCGGTTTGAATGTTGAAAGTTTTTCAACTTTAAAATGATTATATTGTGATATTTATGTTCCATATTGCTTTTCATTTTCTTGAAGCCTCAAACTCTCTTAGTCGTGACGTCTAGATTACGGCCTATTGCCAGTAGCTTTAGAGGTTACTTGTATAAGACTAATATATAATTTATATATGTATGGCGTGTTCTACTTGCTTATCCAACTCTTTTGGCAAGTCAATTTAACAACTTGTACATTTCAACGATGTGCGTAAACTTTGTATACCATAACATGGTTTTATATATATGGCTTGCTTCTCCAACGCTTTGGACATGTCATCTGATAAATCGTACAGCAAATGTAGTAATTTACAGCTATTCACTACTATAATATTGACTTGTTTCTCCGACGCATCGGACAAGTCATGTATCAAATCGCACATTAAACATGGCTTGTTATACTAGGTCAAGCCTGACTTGCTTCTCCGACGCTTCGGACAAGTCATATATAAATTTATACATATGTTGTGTGTGTAAACTTTCAGTAGGTTTGACTTTCCCCTCCACTTTCAGTAGGTTTGACTTGCTCCTCCGACGCTTCGGACAGGTCATGCAAACAAATGGCACATGTACAGGACGCGTAAACTTTTGGTATGGCTTGTTCTCCTACGCATAGGTCAAGCCTGACTTGCTTCTCCGACGCTTCGGACAAGTCATGAAAAAATCAGTACACCTATAGTGCGCGTAAACTTTTGGTAGGTTTGACTTGCTCCTCCGACGCTTCGGACAAGTTACACAAACAAATTGCACATCTACAGCAGGACGCGTAAACTTTCAGCAGTGCCGTGTAATACTGGTATGCTTGTTCTTATACGCCTAGGTCAAGTCTTGTAACAAATTCAAAGTAAGGCGTATCAGTACATATTTTTGGGGTTTAGTCTATGATTTGGGCAAGCATGAGTCATTATTCAAGCTGTGGGATAATTAATCTTACCATGTTGATTTACAACCAGCAAAGACATTTTCCTGTCAAGTTACTCATCAATTGTCACACTATCCATGTATACTTTTCATCCTGAATAATGAATATTCTTTAATATTCACACCAGGTATAATTTCTACCAGATCCACTTCTGCTGTTGTGACTTACCAGTGTAATTAGAGATGCCAGGTCGTGGTCGTCCAAGGGAGAGAGTGGTAGCTACACGCCGTGCCACTGCTCTTGCTAATAGAAGGCAGTCGCGATCAGAGCCCATGAGCTCCTGTAATCAGGCTTCGGGGCCGCAGCAACGGGGTCGTACCCGTCAATCAAATCGTGGACATGCTCAAACATCTACTAGTACTAGTGTTAGTTCGGATACAACAAGGCAGACTCCCCATGGGCGTACTGTCTTTCAGACTAATCAAAGACGTGAACAGTCAAGTTCACATTCTCGGGCACGCGGATCGAGGCCATGTGCATCACCCCCGAAACGGGGTCGTAAGCGTTCCAGACAGCAGTCTTTGCCAGGTAGTTCACCTAGTCATTCTTCAAGTCACTCCATGACAGATTCCGATGTTTCTGAAGACCCTATATATTCATTTATGTCTCCAGTCAAACCTGTTCTGGGTGCTTCTGCTTCCTCGCTTGAGCGGGATGCAGGAGTATCCCCGTCAACCAGTCAATTTCAATCAATTTCTATACCATTGAGTGCTTCAATTTCTAGTAAAGTTAAGGGTAAAATATGGGGTGATGAATATATTGAATTTTCAACATTACTGCCAGCAGCTCCCACCCGATCCCCTGTACAGGCCCGGTGGATTGACACCCCTGTTGGGAAGGTCTTGTCATCAGCACCAGCTGAACCTAAAGTTATTTCTACCATTGAGAGGTGGCTGGATGCCTACGAGATCTACATGTCTGTTATTTGGAAAAGTTCCCCCAGTCTGCTATTCCAATGATAAAATATCAGTCGAACATTAGACATTTGGCATCCATAAGAGCAGATTGGGTATTTTATGATAGATCATTTCGAGAGTTACATCAACATAACCCGGGGATGGGGTGGGACTGCTGGCATTGGGAGCTGTATATGCGGGCGAAAGAGCCAAGGGCTCTCTCGGCACGTGTCGGTAACAGGATCTATAATGATCAAAGGAAACAAAATAACCAGTTTGGCTCTGATAACCATGTACCTGTTGGATTTTGTAAGAGGTACCATGGGGGGGTGTTTTGTTCCTTTAGCCAATGCAGTTATAACCACAAATGTTTCAAATGTGGATCTCTGCATAAAGCTATAAATTGTTCTAAAGGGACTTCTCAGCCAAATTCAACCTTTCGAGGCAAGGGAGCTGGATTTGTGTCGTCCGCAGGTGCAAAACAACGCAGAAGTCTGTCAGCTCCCAACGCCAATCAGAGTAAATAGACTGCGCGAAATGCTTGATGGCTATGACAAAACTTTGGGGGAATTTGTGATAAAAGGTTTTGAAATTGGTTTTGACATGGGTTCCCAAACTGCAACTTCAGGCCATGCAGGAAACCTTAAATCTGCTTTGGAAAATCCAGACATAGTAGCAGAGAAGTTGAATAAAGAGGTATTAGCAGGCAGAATTGCCGGGCCATTTTACCAGCCTCCTTTTGACAATTTAATTATCTCACCTATTGGTCTTGTTGAAAAATCAACCCCGGGCACTTATCGCCTAATTCATCACCTTTCATTTCCACATGGATTCTCAGTAAATGATGGGATACCCGAGGAAATTTCATCAGTTTCCTATGAAACCATCCAAGATGCAATCTCAATTATTACAGATATCGGCCCTTCATGCTTTTTGGCAAAATTTGATATCAGAAATTCATTCAGACAACTCGCAGTACACCCATTGAACTACCCCCAGCTCGGGATCCATTTTGAAAAAAATTATTACTTTGACAGATGTCTCCCAATGGGGGGTCGGTCAAGCTGCTTCATTTTTGAGCGTTTTAGTACAGCTTTGTCCTGGATTTTCCTAAGCGTTGGCGTAGGGCGAATGGTGCATGTGTTAGATGATTTCCTGGTTCTGGAGAGGGGTCATAGGGCTTGCGAGAATAGTCTGAAGACCGCGTTGGATGTTTGTGATTATTTGGGGGTCCCATTAGCAGAGGAAAAAACGGTTTTACCAGCGCAGACCATAACATTTCTTGGCATTGAGTTGGACATAGCAACAATGTCTGCACGTCTCCCGATGGAAAAGTTAGCCAAGTGTACAAATTTCATCGAAATGTTTCTCCAACGGAGGAAAGCTACGCTCAGAGAGTTCCAGTCATTGATTGGCCTTCTCAGTTTTACATGCTCTGTGATAATACCAGGGCGAGCATTTCTACGGCGGCTGATTAATTTAACAGTTGGTGTCAAAAAAGCACATCACAAAATTCGAGTAACTCACATCGTTAAAGCTGATCTCAGGATATGGTTATCATTTCTTCAGTCCTTTAATGGGAAGTCATTTTTCTTCAACAAACCTTGGGAAACTAACCAAGCAATACACCTCTGGACTGATGCTTCAGGTGCAAATGGTTGTGGGGCAATTTTGGGCTCAAAATGGTTAGTAGTTCCTTGGCAGCCAGAGGAGAAGAAGTTGAATATTGCAATTCTTGAATTTTATCCAATTATGTTAGCAATCAAAATTTGGGGGCATGAACTTAGTAATAGACGAATACTTTTTCACTCAGACAACCAATCAGTAGTTAGTATAGTTAACAAACAAACAACACGAGATACTAAGCTCTTGGAGCTTCTGAGAATTTTGGTTTTGTCCTGTTTAGTCCATAATATACAGTTTAGGGCAATGTATATACCGGGTGTTGAAAATATTCAGGCTGATCTGGTTAGTAGGTTTCAATTTCAGGCATTCCGGAGGCTATGCCCGGGAGCACAACCAAATCCTGTTCCGGTACCTGCAGAGCTAAAGTTGGAGAACTTACTGAAACTGTGAATTTCCTGCTTTACAATGGCCTAGCACCCCGTACTCATGCAACGTATGCCAGGGTGCGCAGTAACTACATATCATTTTGTACGAATATCGCCTCTCAGCCTTTCCCAGCTACCACCGAGACAATTTCTCTATTCACAGCTTATCTATACAGGAAAGGCCTGGCCTATAGCACAATTCGGTCTATGTTATCAGCCATCACCTATTTTCATAAATTGCAGAACTTCCCAGACCCGGTATCAGACTTTAAGATACAGAAGATGTTGGTGGGTACCAAGAGGTTGCGTTCATGCCCAGATCGCCGCAAGCCAATTACTCCAAATATCCTTAGGAAACTTCTGGATTCTTTGGATGTAGTAGTAACACACAATATGCTCGAGCCCTGTACCGGGCAGCATTCACATCTGCATTTTTTGCCTTTGCGAGGATTGGTGAGTTCTGTCCGACAACATTAAGCGGTAAAAATAAAGTTATCCAATTTGGGGATGTTAGTATTTCAAGGGGTAAACACCGAATGACTTTAATATTCAGCCACTTCAAACATAACATCGGGGCAAGACCACATAACATTCACATTGATGGACAAAACAGCCCTATTTGTGCCATCAGGGCGATGAGGACATACTTACACTGCAGGGGAGACCACCCTGGTCCACTGTTCGGATTGCCAAGCGGGTATCCAGTATTATATGCCCAATTTGAGTCTGTTCTTAAAACATGCCTTAATTTTTGTGCATTAGATCACATTCTGATTACACCTCATAGTTTTCGTATCGGTGGAGCATGCTGGGCGGCTAAGAGGGGATATTCGGATGCCCAAATCAGACTTATGGGCAGATGGAAATCAAACGCTTTTCTCACCTACATTAGGGACTGATATAGTTAAATTTTTTGCTGCACTTCGTTTGAGCGAGTGTAGTACATTGTAGTCTCAATAGCACCTGCCCTTTGCTTGTGAAAGGTCAGCCTTTGGTTTACTAATAATAATATACATAGATATATGATAATAAGTCATTGTATTCATGTTAATTTCATGAGGTGGTCAGGGGTGGCATATCTTCGTTTGAGCGAGATGTGCAATTTATTCATAGCATACTCTTTCTGTGTATATAGGTAGTTTGCTCGAATTATGGCACTGATTAAAGTGGGTCTGTGTCTCTAGTCTAGGATGTGTATAAATAGAGATATATCATTCAAATGTTATACCGTTACATTTTTCCAATGTTATGCCATTGTTACTATGCCGGGTGAATATAGTTATATCATCCAGATGTTGTGTGATGTACATGTATATATGTTTCATGCCTCTGCTTTCATTCAGCAGGTAGCGGGGAGATTTTGTCCCATGAATTATAATTTTTAGAAAATTTCTGGGTGGATAAATTGGGGGGGGGGGGTGTAAGTTCTGATCATTTGCCAGAGTGGATGCGTTCCCCGGTTAGCTTTTTTGGCGGGGTCGAAATGCTTGTTACCGCATGCACTTCGACTATGGCGCTTGTGGGACCAAAAAAGGGCGTAAATTTGGATTAGATGAAATCCTAAAGTTTAGACCAATATGTTTCGGCTACCTGTTCTAATTTCCTTTCATTCATCATTAAAGGTAGTCATTCAGGCAAACCTTTCGTTGTTATCATATGACCATGTGGGATAAAACAGAGTTGCACAGCGACACATTTATCCCTCAGAGTCATGCCACACTGATCCGTAATTGAACATGTGCACCCCAGTGTTTATATAACTAAAAATAGAACCGATGCAAGATCATACGTCATTAACACGGGCAAGCGCTTTCACTAAACTAAAGTGCGCTCAGTGATACATGAATGTTAATTTCCCTAATCACGAATACAAATTCTCAACAGTACTGGGTTTTACTTTCTTCTCAATTCTTGTTTAGGTTATCCATGTACTATTCAATCATTAAATGAAGGCCCTTGGGCCAGTGATAACGGACCTATATTTCGGAAGCGGCTTAATATGGAAAGTACAAGGTCACGGCCTTTTTGTTAGCTCCGAATTCATATATAAGTCTGTTTACTTTGCTCCCGCCCTCCCACCCTTGAGGTGCAATTCGACCTTTGACATTTAAATTTCCTTTCAGAGACGTTACTTAACCCATATGTTCAGCTAGTTATTTCCAGGTTGTTCCCATGCTTTAGGACTCCACTCTGTTGCGGATAGCTTCTTTATTCTGTGACGTGGCGCTTGTGGGACCAAAAAAGGGCGTAAATTTGGATTAGATGAAATCCTAAAGTTTAGACCAATATGTTTCGGCTACCTGTTCTAATTTCCTTTCATTCATCATTAAAGGTAGTCATTCAGGCAAACCTTTCGTTGTTATCATATGACCATGTGGGATAAATGACATTCTTTAATGTCTTCAAAGTTCAAACTAAAAGTCATAAAGTCGAACAGGGCCCATAACTCTGGTAGGCATTGATGGTCACAACCCGTGATATTATGCATATTCGTTCCCCATTTCTGGTCCGTCACCATGCCATAGGGCATCAAAATATGACAACCGACTCTTGAGTTATAATGCAAAATGTTTGTACGCACGGACACACGGACGGCTCGAGAAGTCAACTATATACCCGCCGACTAATATCGGGGGGTATAATAACCATATATCTATGTGTATACCTAACCAAAAACATTTCCCCTCCCCACCCCACCCCGGTGGATAAGACTAAAGAGTTCTTTGGTCATGCACAAATAATTGTGGAACCCCTGACCTGTTTACCACTATTACACTGGCCAGTGTTCTCTGTCAGACACAACACACTCGATATATTAAGGCTATAATGGGTCTATGGAGATTTGTGACATATAGTGTACCTACACAATGCTTTATTATTGTTGTTAGATACTGAAAACACCAGGAAACACCTGGAAATACAGTTTATTTTTCGTTTTTCTGATCTGTGTTTACCAATTAAGCATGTTATTGCTTGAGTCTTAATGGTACACAGCAAGAGTTTGCACCAAAAAAGGATAGTGGAATGGGATTGAAAGGCAGTTAACACAGTTATTGAAGAACGGCTAAAAAAAACTCTGAAATTTTGATAAAAACATGAGAAAGGGGGGTGGGTCCCCAAAATGTTGTCGGAAAAAAATATTTGTTTTGCACAAATGGGGTCGGAAAAAAACTTTTTTGGCCCTATATGTGCAATTTTTTTCCAGACCCCCCCCCCCCTGTTGGCCACAAGATTTGTCGGTCCAGTGCGAACACTGTTGTACATGTATATTTGATGAGTCAACTATGCGAACCAATCACGATCACGCAAAAGCCTTCATGTACCGACAACGGAAACCGCCTGTTACTTATTAGAACCAAAGGCTGATATTGCAGAATTCTTTCGCAAATGATTAAGCAATAGTGTCATTAAACTCAGTGGTCATTCCAACTGACTGATCAAGGAGAAATTTACAATTATGAGGATGCATATTGAATTGTGTATTAAAGTCATTCATGTTAGCGAATCATATCGTGACCAAGTGTATTATTACTGCCCTTAGTGATTTGACTGACTAATCATCCAAATTTCATTCATGAAGACTATCGACACAGACAACACTCTATTATATCAATGACTATGATCCCAGTGTTATAGCCCTGGTCCGAAATGTTTTGTAGCCATTTTTTTAGCCACTTGTGCAATTTTGTTAGCCACTTTTTAAAAAGTTTAGCCACATATTGTGGGATAAATTAGGACAAGATGTAATACGATATAAACATTATTTTACTCAAAGTTATCAGCACTTTTAACACATAACAATATACAATATCAATAAATTAACAATAACGTTCAAATTTCAAACACTGTTAAAAATCCTACGCGATTTTACATCTTTCCACTTTCTGAATGCAAGTTCAAAATCAAACTGGTCAATTGGAGGCCCTGTGGTATCCACACTTCCGAATTAGTTAAACAAAGCCTGAATGCGTTGGTCTATTCAAATTAATTGCCCCTAAAGCCTATACTGATTCATAACAGGCGCGAGTCTCGTCCCATTCAACACTATCCATTGCGGGGGGAATGTGAGAAGCTATTGAATTGAGCGTATATATGACTTCACTCTTTTGCAATCAGTTTAAAACACCGTAAAATAAAGCTCTTTTGTTACACAGGAAGCCATTTCATAAACCTATGCTTACTCAATTTAATTGTGATATATAGCGTCTTAAGAATCCACCTCTAAATGATCATTAACTATAGTATAGCTAATAGAACACACCCGTAATCTCGCACTTCTCGTCAGCTCTCACTAATAACGTTAAGTCTCTTTGTTTACAATAAATTGTCGTTGAGTCCCCGTTCGACACAGAAAATGTTTGTCGCCATATTTTTAGCCACAAGCATATTATTTTAGCCACTTCGTATTTTTTTTCGCAATTTGCTAAATTTGCTAACGACAGGGCGAACACTGCTATGACCTCTCAGGAGCTTGATGGCACATCAAAAGAGACAACAATTTATAAACAAAAGAGACAACAATTTATAAACCAAGGAGCTGCATTCCGCAAAATCCGATACAATGTCCTCTGAAAAACTACATGAGACTCCCTCGTCATTGCTTGTAATGGGTGACCCCAAAGGAATGTCCAAAGCCAAAGTCCAAAGGGGATGGAGCGAAAGCTCGTCCTTATCCTGATTTCCATCCATCTGAGCTGGCAATGAGTTGTTAGGAGGGGCAGGGTCCGAAGCATGCCTCCTACTAGAATGGTGTCGGGGAGAAAAAATTATTTTGTATTAGGATTCAACCCTGAAGAAGATGCTGGCCGCTGTTGATTTGAAGGCACCAGTAACATGTATTCCAAGCCCACAGAGATGGAGGCAGACAACTAGGAGGAAGCATGCTTGGGAACTGTGGCCCCAGCCCAATCCCAGCAGGGACAGATGGCATTTGGGATTAAAATATCGACAGGGCAGACCCCCAGCCGATGGAGCGGTTTGATAGTCCAAGGAACCAAGATATGGATGGATGGGGTGCCCCTCCTGATCCTTGTTTATGATAACTATCGCCCTTAGTTGAGAAGCCAGAGAGGGGTACACTATGTGCTACTGTCCTTAACTCAGTAGTAGGGTCCTGCGAATATTCGATATTCGATTCGAAAGTCAAATTCGAATCGAATTCGATTCGAAATTGCCAACTCGAAATTTCGAATATACACTGATGGAAAAGTAGGCTGTTTACGGGCAGGTACACACGTCGATCTTAGCTGTTTTGTGCCATTTAATTACAGAAAATGATGTATATATGTTTCTTATAATTCTCATTGTACATCGCGATTATATATATTAAATATAAGTATAGACAGCAATTAGCCACTATATGACAACTAAATACGTCTGATTTCTATCTTTGAACATGGTAGCCAAAAGCTCGGAGATCGTCGATGGACCGACGACGCGCGTAAATTATGATAGCTATGAGACTGGTCAACCGCTAGCGTTATCCGCGGTCTATCCGTCTCAGATTCCGCGTTATGTAATATAGCTCAGAATTTAAACAAGACGTGTTCCCGGCATCGAAAACTGCATTTTCGCGTTGTTTTCTTTTGAAGTTTACTTTCAATTTCTGAGCGTTTTTGACACTTGACAAAACGTCATCCGTTATTCATGTTTATTTTAAACATGATAAAGCTGCAGGCTTACATATATGATGAATGCAACATGGTGTATAAATCGCAAGCATCTGGGACAACGACCCACCTATGGAATCATCTGTCCAAGAAGCATCCAGCACTACATAAACAGGCTACACTGCGACTGTTGTTGCATCTTCAAGTTTATAACAACAGGTGATTCCGAATGTTGATTTGCAAATTTTGCGTGATTTTAGTTCCAATAATCCATTTAGTGGTTATATATTAATCGTCGTGATGGCCGCTTGGACGTTTTAATCAATTATTAATTGAAGTTAATAGTATTGCAAATGACGGTTCATCGCCACATACGTTATGATTTAACTTCGTGCATGTACATGTAGTTCATGGAACGTTTCACAAATCGTCTAATCGTTGACAAAACATGCCCAATTGAGAATACAACATACAGATATGATTCGAATCGATATTCAATTCCATTTCCTGCATTCGATTCGATCAAAGCTCCAATTCGCAGGACCCTACTCAGTAGCTGACACCTCAAAATAAGGGGAAGCATCTAGGCTAGTACGAGATTCTCAGAAAGCCTCTAGTTTTTGAGATACCTCGCACTTCCGAGCCCTCGAGAAAATCATGTCCCAGGCTGTTAAACTACCTTTGGTATATATGCCATGGGTGTGCGATTTTTGATACTGGATTTGCTGCTATGAAAAATATTGACTTTTGTGAGTTTCTGAGCCCGAAAATATGCAAAAAAAAATGATTATATCTTAGAACACCAGTTTTCACTAACCGCCGACGAATGTGACATTTTTCGAACAGTAATATCAACATATTCAGATGTATGGCAAAACAGTTATGAAATATAAAACATAAAGTCAACTTTTCGGTATTTTGAGAAAAAATCTAAAAACAATCACTCAATTTTCATTTTTTGTCTTGCGAACTAATGACGCATGATAAGTTATTGAGATGATACAAAAACCAAAAACTTCCTGAGATACCTCGCTTTCCGAAAATATATGACATAACCGTAATAATCCTGCAGGTACCCACTCAGTATCCAAACACTTAACCCTCCCCCATAAATGCTCGCAGATAATTGAAATTGACCAATTAAGATATTGTTTTGTGAAAGGATTACATTAATTGTCGGGCGCTGTATGATAAGTTGCAGAATAATATTCTGAATAGCTATGCTAGATATTTTCTCACCGGACCCGACCAATTTACAACTTTCCACTATAAATACCACCAAAAAAAGCGAATGGGACATCCAATTTTAAAAGTTTTTTTTTTCGATTGAATTGAATTTTCTCGGGCACAGTATTGATTTCTGATGATAATTCATAACATAATAACTTCCCTGGATATATTGTTTCAAACTATGTATATGAGCTTCGTGCGGTTGTTCTTGTAATCATAATTAAGGCTCCAAAGTTGACCCCCCCCCCCCCATTTCGTAATAAGTGCTAATATACGAACCAGAATACGGAAACACATTAGTTGGAAGTGTCATTTTGATTATTATGTTCTTCTTTTTCGTTAGACAAGACATTATTCAACCGAGAAAAAGAGTTTCTGGAATAATAGATTGTGTATACAATGTATGTCATGAAACATAGGATTGTCCATCAGTTGGCTGCATATTATTCTACCACCACGTCTTCCTCATTTGTACTCTCATCATCCGAAACGCTATTCCCGTTATCTCGGTTCTCGCAAGTGTCGTCGTCGCATCCGCACATACTGGTACACGTGAGATTGTGTTTTTTTTGCAGCCACATCCTTTTGCAAGTGTCGTCGTCGCATCCGCACATACTGGTACACGTGAGATTGTGTTTTTTTGCAGCCACATCCTTTTAGTGAAACAATTACTTTTGCATGTGCATCGAGTAAACTCAACCAATTCTTTTGGAGCCGGATCCACGAGCGACATCACGGGGTCTAGGTGCTGTTCTCCCACCTTCCAACCACAGCCACCAGGAGACGGAAGACTCAAGACAGGACTCGTTGCATGCCTCCATATATTGGATTAGGATTGTTAACTAACTCGTTGAATATGGTGTTTGGAACTATTCTTTGTTGGTGGCAATCAGTCGCTTGATGACTGCTTCTTTGTTAATAGCCTGAATCTTGCCTCGTCGATTGATTTGATAGTGTTAGAGCCCGTATACATGGCACATACAAACGATTCGCATGCTTCTTTTCCTAAGTCAGACCGATGCACAGGATCTTTACCAATGTGAACTGATATGATCTTCATTATCTATTAGTGATTTTCCGCAGTTGACATGGCGCATTTCTTTCAGTGTTGTATGAAGTAACTGGTGGTATCGTAGCCAGTCAACGCATGTAAAGCTGTAAGCACTTTACTCATGTATGATCCAATTTCTCTCGCGATGTCATATAGAGCTGCAAATAGTTTCTTCTGTTTTACACCAGTGTGGAAGAACAGTTCATTGAGAAGTAAGAATTGGAAGTGGTGCATACCTAGCTCAGCAACATCACTATCATGGCTCCAGACAGCCGCCGACTTATTTCCATCTCGTTCAATAGAATAGGCGACACGGACAAACAATCGAGAGTTAGCCTCTTCGTGATCAGAATTCAAATCTGGTCAGCTGTTTGGTCCGACAACTCTGCCATCACACATCTTCTACCTTCTGTGACGCCACCTGCCAAATAAACTTTCTGCCTATTCAGTAATCTAGCAGCCAGGTGTGATTCGAATTGAACGTAGATATACTCCACTAAATTGCTCTTCATCTTCGAGTGTCACCTGTCTTAAACACTCGCTAAGAGAGGCTGCCCTGTGCTCGCTAAGAGAGGCTGCCCTGTGCTGACCTCTTTGATCGTTCAGAATCAGTATTGTCATAATGGTCTGCGACTACAGCAACAATCTTGCACGTCAAAGTTAGTTTTGAGAGCACTAAATGTTCAACAGTGTTATAATATAGATCTCCAATGGTGTCAGGTTTCAAATTTGCACTGCCACATATCACCTGGACAATTGCCATTAAATCAAACACCCACATGTTTCCAGTTTTCGGTTCCAGATGCGAACTGTCATTGACCTTGTCTTCTAGAAGATGGAGATCACTTTTTGTTCAAGAACGCATAGTTCCATCGATTTTGAATAGTGACAGTGGGACAGGGGATAGTTCATTACAGAAACATTTGTCTAGTTGAATCTGCCTGTCTTTTGCAAGGACCAGGATTCTCGTCAGGAAGTGACAATCAGTATTAACAAGGGTCACCTGTTTCCTCGTGGATGTGGATCTTGATTGGTTTCCGCATTAATGCAAATGTTTTCGTTTTAGATTTGCGAATCGGGTCCATAATGTCCACTGTATCAATGTCTTGCCTATCTGCAACGAATGTTTTCATTCCTTCCTTCCCAGTTTCAAAGGACGACAAGAGTTCATTGGAGTGAGGCTCGTTGGGAAGTGCCACGCATGTAGCGATATTGACGAGTGGCATGGGCGAATCCTCGGTTGCGTCGTTATCAACCTTGGATTAGTCAAACCTGAATCAACTGTCTCCATGATGGCCCAAACTTTCCTTTCATCCGCAATGGTTCTAGATTGGGTATCTTCCTTGTGGAGTGAAGCTGACCCAGCATTCAGATCACACATTGTAAGTAGGTTCGACATTACTTCCGCTCTTAGATGTGCTGTAAGATAATGATGCTCGAAGGCCTTGTCACTTCGAAATGTGCCTTTCAAGAATACCTCGGTACCACAATCTCTATTGAGCGTTTGCTCAATTCCCTAGTCGGACCATGCGCCATTGAATGTTACTGACACGTTTCGAGAACGGCGGATTGTATGAAGTCCCTGACCCATAACAGTGTACAAATCTGGATGCAGATCTTCCAGGGTGCTCATCTCTGCAAGGTATAGACATCCCCAACGCGCTTAGTTCAAGTGGTCAAATGCGAAGTCATACAGAGTAATTTTCGCAAACATATCCAAGTGGTTTGCAAAATCAGAGTTTCTCTTGGCTGCAACACAGTTCAACAGGCGCTGAACCATACTCAGATATTCGTCCCAAAATGCGAACGTGGCTGAAATTTCACAGCAACGCGACCTAAAGTTGGAGAATAGGTCTTCGAATTCACTCACTGATGATGTCACATGATTCATAGTTTTAAGCACATCCAACTTCAATTGGGTCAGTAACACCGCTACTGAAGACCATCACCAGATCATCCATTGGGACCTGCAATTTGTGTCTGATATTGTTCAGCACTAGGATCCAAGGAGTTAAGAAACTCAACTATTTCAAATCTCAGCAAGGCGTCGAATAACAGTTTATGCATTCTCATTTCTCTGTTGTATGATTTACCGGCCAACACCTTTCCTGTTATATTTGACCATCTCCTCAATTCCAGAATCCTGCATTAATTTACCTGTTATCCTGTGGAAGTTGAGCGCAAGATTGAATCCACCAAGACCAAGTCTCAACACTAATCGATGGAAGACTTGATCAGCTGTGCTTTTGAGTATAATGCCTCGTCAAATGTAATCACACAATATAGTCAAGACCAATCCTCCTGAATACTTCAGAGAGCCGCATGAGCACTGTGAAGACAGTGTCAAAGTCATTTAAAGGAGCAGACACAGACTACAGTATCCAACGCTTGTTGCGGGTCCTTGGATATTCGATGCTAGCTTCATATGCATAACAGTCCACCCTGGTATAATCGGTTCGCTGACACGCAAATCGAAAGGTCTGTTGCTGAAAGCTCTCGCTGTGACCCATGCAATATCAACTGGATTTAAATAAGGTTTCTCGTGTGTGATAATAGGCAAAGAAGTCAACAATCCCTTCAAATGAACTGGAGATGCACGTTTAACGTTAATGTTAGGGCATTCAAGAATAGTGTTCATGTTTACCGAAGTTCCTTCCTGTTCAGATACATGTTTCTGCTTCTGGCTAAGAACTCTGCTTTGAAAGATGATAATGTTCATAGCATCAACAAATTCCATCTAGGCTCTCAGCTTGTTGTATGACGAAAATATGGCTTACCATTCTGCCAATTTTTAATGCTAACAAAGTATATTTTCGATCGTCAAGAAACAGCGTGTGGCATAAACTGTCACCATATATTAAAATTATGGAACGCTGTATCAATCATCAATCTATTATGTATCCTGACAGCAGCATCATGAAGTTTTGAACAAATAATTGATCACGATATATCATAAATATATATTAGAATATTTGTCTATGTATAGATTCTGTTTTTGGTGAAGTTAGCGCTTTAGTTAAGTGCTTTGCATACTTATGTGCAGCTAAAATATTTGTAATTTTGAGCAAAAAAATTGACAATGAGCAGCATATATAATTAGATTTTAATTGTCATGCTATCTTTTGCTCAGTATTGGTTCCTAGAGAGCATTTTTTTGTATTAATATGCGGAAACTAGCATATGTGCTAGCGAAAACGAGATGTTATTGGCACAACTTAAGCATTAGCGTTGTTCGGGCTTTTTTTGGGTGGGGGGTTAAGTTTTACGCTCTTGTTACCGATTTACACGGATCACATGATATATATCTATATTTATTTATGGACAAATGTCCACACAAGTTTTTGTTAGCAATTGCGACGATATTCCCCTGCCAGGTATGCAGTCATCGACCTGTTTCGTCGTCAAATTTCTGAAAAACGCTTGAAATTTCGAAATTTCAATGCTAGGGCCACCGTTATAATTATATGGCACAAACATTGGCTTATTTAATTCTAACAATTTATTTCGGTCACGAAAATAATCTCATGATCTCCAGGGAAAGTTCTGGATAGAATCTATGGTCGATTTATCGAATTATGTTAAAAATAGCTTTAAAAACCATTAAAACCTATTTTAAAGGACCGTGCCAATCCGTAATAAAAAATTGCACACCTGTGCAATGTGTCCCAGGGGTCACTGCAAACGAAAATAGCAAGAAATCTCGGAGGCTGGGAAGTGCGGGGTCAATTGGATTTTTCGAAAACTCGTACTGGCCTAATCTTCAAGGGGAGCCACGGGGAAGGAGATGTACCTGGACTTACACATGTTATGTTGATAAGACGGTAGACCATTGGCATTGGCTGTGGTCAATAGCTACATGTATGCAGAGAGTTGATAAAGTGTAATAAGTGTGATTTACACTCGTGTATTATAGCACAAAAGCTAAATATTGCTCTTGTCAACTTTACATAAGACTGGAATCGCCATAGTGAAGATATTATTTGAATGGAATGCCACAAGCAATTTTGGAATTAAGTCTCCTAATTTCGTGCTAATGTTATTTCATCAGCCCATTACGGCATTCGTAGTAACACGTGGCATCGCGGACTTACAAGTTGCACAATTATGCAGTAGATTTATCGCCACAAATAAGCAATGTGCGTCTTTAGTCATTATCAAAATGGCCATCCATGTTTTAAAATATGGAAAAAGAAATGGAACATTTTTCCACTAATGCTATAAATACCGAGTTCATTGTGTCAACTTCACGAATAAAATCAGTAGTAATCAAATGGAATAATGTAGTTAAAATAAAATGTCAACTTATCTCTACAAGTAGAAAAGTATGAATGCTTGGGCTACTGGGAGGATATCAAAATGGAGATCACATGGTCCATGAAGGATAGTACGCCATCTATTGGGACCATGAATAAACGTACCATAGCATTTTCATACCATTTTCAACTGGGTTTGTTAATATATAGGATCTCCAACTCGTTATGTTGGGATATAAGATTTTATGAAACGAACGACTCGTTGTGAATCAAATTTATCAAATGAGTTTCATAAAATCTTATATCCCAACATAACGAGTTGAAGATCTTGTATATCACATGAAACGGCTAGAGCTTTATACATTTTTAACAAATCAAAAGAAAAGAAATCATAAAAGAAGCTGCAAAATTCATTGAATTTACAGTGTTGGCTGAGACGCTTCTCAACCGTGTACGACAGTATTGCACACTGGCGACAGAAAATATAGTCCCCCAATTTGCCTCTTTGTTTTTGAATCCACATCAGGATTTATATCAAACTGACAATATCTTCAAATTGCTTTTGTATTATGTAATATCACCATAATTCAGTGGAACTATAAGCTGGTTGACTTGTTTCGAAATAAAGATAATGATGAATTTCCATCGACTCCCGACCAGGTACTCAGTTAACAGTCGAGTCCCCTGCGACAACTGTAGTTTAAGATAGCTTGGCAACCAACACATCGTTTATGTTCAATGGCAGAAAGCGGGATCCAACCGCATGACATTTCAGCCCTCAAATTTAGCTACGACAAAAGGCAATGTTGTAGAAAAAGCCATAGAAGCCAACATAGAATTTCATGCAGTTCTAATGACATGCCGTAGAAAAAAATGCAAATTTCAAGGGCCGACATTATGTTACAAGGCTAGCATGCTAACCGCTGAACAATTGCACCAGTAAACACAGAGACAAAGGTGCTTTGGTCACCATATAAAAACTGTATGAAAGGTGTTAATAGAAGGTGAAGAGCCAAGTTCTGGACTCTTTATGTAATTTAATTCATGTCGACACGGGCTAGTCAATGAATACTTTCAAAACTCCTACCATGCCCTTTATGATCATGGCACTGCATTGGAGGCACATCATGTTCATGTGTACAGAGCTCACATTAGATGTTTTTTCTTCCTTTTTGGAAAACCACTTCTCATTGGGGCCCTTATCCAGGCTCCTCGAAATTGGCCACTGCAACAAGAAATGCTGCGAGAAACGCTGTGGCAACATGTGGAATATTACATGCCACAGCACCAAATTTTCTGTGGGATTTGTAACTGAAGGGGGTAAGGCACCACATTTCGAAATATTGGCAGTCCGGGATCATGAATAAGTCTACTCAATGAGAGAAAATGAGTGTATGCAAATAAACCAAGGACGGTTTGATGTTCATTCATTACATGATTAATTTAACCATGAGATGAAAATCTGTTGGCTGGCCAAGCTGTTTCATACGTACATGAAGCAGCCCGTCCCATGAGGAAAACACAGCGAGAGGACCTATTTGCTTCTCACAAAGAAAAATATAGGTGTGATTGCACACGTAATATAACCATAAGGTGAGTTGTTCGCAACAAGTCATTGTGGGATAGGTCTATTCCAAATTACACTTTCACATGCCCATAATTGAACCAAGATGGGAAAGAATCTAAATAACCTTAAAATATTTATTCAAATATTGAATAAAAGATTAGTCACCTTAAGAATGTCGACAAGAAAGAATAGTGCAAATTTTAGCGCCATGGATCGAAAATTTCAAATGAGTACGACTGGGAGAGCAAATGTTCCAGTCTCACGGGAAGGACAGATGAATCAGAAACTCAGACGTTTGTTGTCAAATATTGCCCAATAAGTTTGCCCCTGTTCAATCATAATACCCATCGCCAGAATGAATACAACCTGACCACCCAGCCTTCTTCAAACTTTTTTATACGAAGACCGTAAGGTATGTATGTATTCCGGAAAGAGACATTATTTATTTAATAAAACCAACCCAGCAATTTGAAATGATAGGAGTAACTAATTGCTAATAAAAGCCCACCGGTTCACACATCAGGGCTTGCCTTAGAATCACAGGTATTGTTCGCTAGAGCATATTAAAAATCAATGATATATATTAAATCGAAATGCATGCCTGACATTTATCATTAACTATGATGTCCTTGGGTATTTGTTGTAGCAAATGACCCATCCAGAGTCCAATCGTAAGTGTGCGTAAACATGATATTTACTCCTATATTGGCTCCTAGTCTGACCAGCGAATCTGCTGCTTTTTATGAGAATCAAACTAAGAATTATATTTCTGATACTCATCAGATGTTAAGCCCTGTCTTAAATTAATAATGTTGCTACTGACTAGAGTGGTACCATACTACTGTTGTATTAATTAACTATTAGTATCAGACATGAAACATTTCCGTTCTGATAAACTGCTTTCAAGTGTTTACTAACCAATAGAGCCTTGATTGGATATTTGACAGTATTGAAACATAAAACACAAATGATTATGGGAAAGCACGCTGTTCAGAATAGTATTATAGTTACCAGCGTCAGTAGAGATGGAATTATTGAAAGAAACTCCGGACTTTAAACTTTAATAACGTTCGCACAAAATTAGTAGACTCTGTGCAGTGAACCATGTGGCATTTAGTTTCTTACCAAGTCTATCATACAGTATAGGTACCGTAATAATTCAATAGATCTATGTACTTCTCACAGTAATCTATGTACATCTTAAGTCATTGTAACGATGGCCATGATATGGCAAATTTGTCAAAGACACAAATATTTCAGCAGTATTGGTGCAGTGAAAACACAGAATAATTGTGTGTATGAAGCAAAACAGTATTGTATCGACAAAATGAATCTTGAGTTGGGGAAACTCCAAATTCGGAGAGACAATCTCTTAGACATCCAGCGGCTATGCAGTAGGAAATAAAACTGAGGCATTCCAATGGAGTACAGCCGGTTATAATGGGAGCGTGCATGCGTGACTCAGCGGCCAGGTACATTATACATCGGGGAGCCGACAAAAAAAGTTAACCCTTTCCTTCCACTTGTGGATCGGATAAATAAATACCCATGCTTGGCGCGAGATATGAATGCCGAAAACATCTCACATAATCAAGTGATTCAAGGTTCACTGAACATGTCCCCACATTCATGTATGCGGACAACTCCCAAACCCCGAGCCCGAGTATAACTCAATATTATAGAAAACTAGTAAGCTATAGATGGGCGAGTAAGCCTACATGCGTACGACTTATGCAGGTACTATAACGACCACATGTGTAGATACACAAGCCCGTAGATAGCCACCTTGCGCACTCAGAAGTTGTACACAAGTGCTGAAGTTTTATAGTACAGGGCCCAGGTATGGCGAACATAGTCCAATTTACTTACCAACAATCATTCCATTCCTGGCCGGGTAAATTCACATTGGGTCACTATCCCTGCTAAGCATATTTAAAGAAATTATTCGAGACACAGAGAGTTGGCGAAATGGCTCGCATCGCTGTGATATTACTTACTTGACAGTTTTTGGAAGCTCAATTTTGTCATCCGAACACTCCCAGAATTCCAAATCTTTGCCATATGGTATGAATGGTACCTGTTTTGTTTTGTGATCTGAGTGACCACTTGTACTGGGTGGGTCAGAGGGAAGTGTTGACATCTGTGAGGATTTATCACCCATAGCACTCAGCTTCCTGGTTGAGAAAGACAAAAGAGAATATTATTGAAATATTGAAGTGTTTAACCCTTTCTTTACTAAATGGATTCTTGCTTTAAATTATAAATGTATACATTGAAATGGTCTATTATTCATGTGGAGAATGTTCAGGAAATATTAGCCGACAAAATATGGACGAACAGATAATACAGGTGAAGAAGGATTCCTATCAATTGGTGGCAAATGTGCTATTTGTTGACTTAGTATCCAAACATTTAATCCTTTCATGACAGGAGCTGCGCTGGTGCAGCAATACATATATGCCAGTGCATTCTCTTACATATGTGAGTCTCCCATAGGGAGCCACACATATATAAGAGAATGCACTGGCATACAAGGTCAAGGTAAGTATTGTTAGGTCAATGTATTCTATTATATATAAGAGAATGCAATGGCACAGGGTTTTCACAAAATTTCAGGAAGCTCCAGTCATGGAAGGGTTAATATAAACTATATTTGTCAATGAGTATATAGTAAAGAAAGGGTAAAGCCAGTCAGACAAGCCGCGATATAAATGAACTATATAGCCTTTATTGTCCTCCATAAACTAGAGTACAATACTGGTGACAATAGCAATAAGTACTGGTTGTGGTCAACACACAGTCTTCATTTTGGAAAAAACAAACCTAAGTTACAGCTATTGGTTATCTATATAATCGTAGAGCATTCAGTACTGGAGTGCACCAACAATAATTAACTGTCAATGACAATGTAAAAAAACTCTAGCATATACATTCACCTCCATTTGAGTCTGCATTTATATTGAAGAGCACGCCGTCGGGGCGTGGCATAATATGCCCGTTTCTGGAGTAGAGTGGGGCAAGGTTTAATTCATTTGTTTGAAACCTTTGACTTAAGACGAAATAATATTTGAACTTGATCTGTATACCAAATTTGGTTCAGTTCACTTGATGCAATCTAAAGTTATCATCCGGAAACTGCAAATGAGGTTGAAAAAGGGACATAACTCAGTCAAAATCATGCGGACGAAACCCATATTCGAACTTGATCTGTATTTTGGTGTGGTAAACTAACACACCAAATTTGGTTCAGTTCACTCGATTCAATCTAAAGTTATCATCCGGAAACCAAAAGCGGACGGACAACCCATTTACATAATACGACCGTTTTTTCAAACAGGCGTATAAAAAGGAGAAGATAGACAGATGAACATTCTATGCCCTGTCATAATGACAACTGTATTGAGTTTGGTTCAGAATAACATTAGTTTTGTAAGTTTGCATTGCTTTAATTGGTCAAATTTTGATTTTCACTTCAACGAAAAGGTCATTTGGTTTATTAGGCAAAATAACTATTTTGTTTACATATCAATATTTTTCTTTTACCAGATCCGACTTAATGAAAGTGAAACTACCTGTAATTTCTGCTGCTTTGTGTGTTGAATGAGGTCGTGTAAACTGAGTTTCCAACTCTAAGAAAATTGCATGTACTTAGAGTTGTAATGTTCCAACTTTTAACTTGAAATTGTTCAACTTGAGAGTTTCATATGTTTCGAATGTTGCAAAATTTTATATTTTTGACTCAAAATAGGAATGTTTAATAAAACTCCAATAAAAACGATAACTAACTTTATATCTTAATGCTGAATATTTCTACATTCTGTCATTTTTCTCCCTGGAACATGCAATAATTCTACATTTTGGATCGCAATGATATTGGGAGGGTGCATGATGCACAACCCCATATCACTAGAATGTAAGTTTAAAGGTCATAAATATGAATACCTTTTCTTGTGAAGTGTTGCCGATGCTGTAGTAGGATCCAGAATATCAGCAGCATGTTTCTGCCCTGTAATTTTCCAGAAACTTCCATCTCTATTGACAGCGTTATTTGGATTTACACTGACGCTAGCAGATGCTGTTAGCTTTTTGTTCTGCATTTCAATCCCTATGAGGAAGACAGAACTTATTAATGAAAATAAATACAAAACTTATTATTCACACTATCAACAATTTGTTTTAAAGGTTCAAATATTACATACATTGGTGAACGATAGCTCAAGTGAAATGTGGCTATAGACCATTGCAAAGAGTTTGTTGAATGATTCTATAGTCTGATGCATGTCACAGTTTGAAATTAATTCCTTTTATTTAACCTCTTGGCTTCTATACGTCCATACTGACGACACGTGTGTTCAAAACATCACAAGCTGTGTTGCCTTTGGCAGACTTTAAAAGACTATTGTGAATTTGGTTTTATGATTGCATTCAAATATCCTTTCCATAAAAATGACATGGGAAAGAATTAAAATTCAAAGGTTGCAACTACGGTTGTGTGAAATATAAAATTTAATTGATCCCAACATTTTATTCATATTCAATTTTGAAACTGGGAAAATATATACATTGATATTGTAAACAGAATATTAGTTCGCTAAGGCACATCAGTTTTGTTTTTTTGGACAATTTGAAAGTCAAATAAAGTTAAATAATTTTTAAAGATACGGATGGCCTTCGCGGGGTGTATAGCTGTTAAACCGCTAAACCGCCATAAACAGAAAGAACATTATATAATCGACGTATAATGCGTGTGAATCTAAATAAGGAAATGACTCTGCTTATAAACAATCCACTGCACTTTTTGAGAGAAATTAAACAACACTCGACCTGCATTTTCTCAGACACAAGGTGTCTTTTCTGAATAATATCGCATTCATATCATCATCATGCTATACTATTAGTATGTTCTTGAGGAAATTATCATAATTTCATAAATGTTATGTTATGTTATAAACCTATAATGAAGGATGCCTTTCCCCTTAATTCTCAAAGTTTTTTTTATACTAACAAGCTACTAGTACCCCTCCAAATGTACAAATATACACAATAAGATTTTACATTTGAATCAAGGTTAAAAAAATTTGGGAAAGAGATACTTCATTCGAAACAATCCTAGCTGCAACGTCATGATTGAACTTACCATATTCTTTATGGAGATGTGGAGGGATGACTGGTTCAAATCCTTCCTTTTCCTTTACTTCTTCAAAGTCATCATCTTCTTCATTTTCTAGAGTATAATGAGACAGTGCTTTGTCACACAAATCTTTCTGACCAAGTCATCTTCATACTCCCTAGTAATGGCACTAAGCCCTTCATGACGGGAGCTGTGCTGTGCAACATTACTGATCCTGTGCCAGTGCATTATCTTATATATGTGAGTCTCCCATGGAAAGTGAGTCTCCCATGGAAAGAGAATGCATGGCTTACAAGGTTAAGGTAAATATTGTTAGGCCAATGCTTTGTTATATATGCGAGGCTCCCTATGGGAGACTCGCATATATAAGAGAATGTATTGGCACAGTGTTTTCGCAAAATTTCAGGAAACACTAGTCTAGGGCACTGCGAACCTTAGATTTTAGATTGAACCGAAACTGGAAACCGAATCATCGTCTCGGTTTCGAATCGAACCGAACCTCGAACCCAAAGCGAACAGACATTATGCTGTAGCAATTTAAGTGTCACACAGTCACAAGACAAAGAGCATCGGGTAACATAATCATGTCAATCATTTGTGCTGATAAACAAGGACCACACCCTCTCCTCATTGTGATTGGTTGAATCCAATTATAGACACTGAAGTGCTGCCCAGAAATACCTGTTTCAGCCAGTTTATGGAATTCAAAAAGGCTTGTTCGTTCTGTATTTATGTATTCATCCATAATCATAACTTGTTGTTTTGTTAGTTAGGTATAATCCAGGGTTTCTGCCAGGGGAGAATTAATGAGTCCGTATTGGGGAAACACACCATGGTTCGTCCTGTCGGGCGAAAATTTTGATATTTGACACTGAAAAGAAGCCATTTCCTTGCACCTGAGTGTCCCACAAAGCAATCCAAAGCTACGTATATTATGCAAGTCGATCATTTCCGTGGGTGCATTAATTCTGTTGATGGTATCCAAATAGTTAGTCATTTAATTACGTACGTAAGACTGCCGTCTTATTGAAGACTATATATATAAATGAACGAGCTATGAGTTTAATACAGTGTTAACTGTTTACAAATTTATAACTTACAATAAGATTCCACCAGGTATAATGAATCTAAACACTAAAAAGAATCTACGCATTGACCAATAATACCTACCCGGTAGCAAGGAGAATTGAATAAAGTATTTCTTAGAATTTCAAGTAGCGTCAGTGAAAATGAAACTGACAGGATTATATATTCTGTCAATCGTAAAACTATTTGTGCGCGGTGACGTCATACTGCAGGGTTTTTCTGCAGGAGATATTTATAGCGACGAAATACGAATGGTAGCGAAATCTTTCACCCGGAACGCGTAGCTTGTTCAATAGTCTGTATTAGTCCAACAACTGATGACCGCAGCTATAGAACAGAGTTTTAGCCAACGTGTTATAAAATATAATAGAGTTTTTGGTGGGAAATGTGAACATGTGCGTAGTTGATTATTGTGTTTGGGGACCAAGGCGGGACAATGTTACTATTATTGCCTGTACTTTGACAAAATCTCCATATTGGGGGGGGGGGGGGGGGGGGGGGGGGTGTTATGTGTTCGTGTTTATCCTCCATGCATGTAATATGGCTCAAATGAATGGTGTTCTCACTATGAATTCCCGCTATAAAGACTGATTTGGGACAGGTTCCGTATTATTGTGAAATAAATCACTTTGGGATTTTGTTAAGTATGTATGGCAATATACGCATAATAATCAACACACGTAGAGAATTACATGTATTTTTCAAGAACTTCACTTTACCGGTACATCGAACTCAAAACAAATGATAATACAGCAATAAGATAAATGATCAACATTGAGTAGTTTTATCCACGAAAATCCCGTGCATAAAAATATCCCCGACTCAGTAATTTGGTGTTCTTTGATCCAATTATGTAATCGTACGATAGGACAGGGTCTTCGAGCGTGAATAGTTTCATCCATGGAATCCCGTGCACAAAAATATCCGCACTCAACGGTCCGGCATTCTTTGATGTTACCGCGACATGTATTACGCTGTATCTAATATCGCTATTTGACAAGCTCTTTCTTATTGTTTTTTCGGGAGATGGACTGTGTCGATTTCATTTTGTCAATATTAATGAATATAAGTGTAGATATATAGCCTGTCGACACAGACAAGACTGAAAAAGTTTTTAATAACGTCATTTATTTGTGTTTGCGTGGGATTTCGTGCAACAACCGACGGGGGGAATGGGTCCGTAGGACGGACCCGCAGCCGGCCTGGGGAAACCCTGTATAATCACATCTCTATTAGTATAATAATGGGGAATAAAACAAACTTTGACGACAGACTGAGATAGAACACCAGAAATTTTATAGTTTTACTAATTAATTATCCCGAATTTGACATGTAAGACCGGACCATTTAGTGGGAACAGAATAAAGTGATTATATGCCAAAAGACATGAAAGCCCAGGTAAAAAAATGTATTTCAAGTCATACTGGGAAAATACAGAGGGGTCTGAATATTACTAGTAGATGAAAATGTAGGTTTCGCTGACTAGAAAAAATCAAGCTTATCATCCACCATGACAAGACACCATTTAGGAAGCTCCTCTTCACAAATGAAGCTACAAACCCCCAGATGTATAATGCATATCACAATATGATTTGATCCTACCATACCACCTTATGTATAATGTCAACATAATGGTTCCTCACAACAAAGCAATGATCCACCTAGCAGAGTTTAACAAATGATTTGTACTCACCTGAAGACTCATTTCCTTTTTTATGCTTCAATTTATTATAGCTAATAATTTCCATGTCATGGCACTTGTCTTGCTTTTCCTCAAGTGTCACTTTTAGATCAATAGCTTTCTTTATCACATCCTCATCAGCTCCTGTTTTCATGAGTATCTGAAATATAAAATTTATAGGTTGCCAATATGCAAATAGAAAAATATGGCACATAAAACTGAAATTTCAGATAATCAAATCAGTCATGGTGGTTAACATAAGTCACTGATCGATATAATCAGGGTTTCCACTATGGCTAAAATATTTCAACCCTTCTTTTTGGATGAAATGTCGAGTCTGATCAGTGCAAGCATCGCCATTATCAGTGAGAATAAATGTGAAAATTCACCTCTACTGAATTTCAAAATTTTAAAGCCTGGGGGCAAGTTCTACTTGATAAATCTAACCCCTACTTGTGTATTTCAAATGATGTGCCCATCCAACTATCCCTGTTTTCGCACAAACAAATACATGTATTCACTACCGCTATACATGGAGATATGTGAAGATTTCTGAATTCGATCGACAGAGAACAGGAAGCCATTTTTCTGGACTCCTTGACCCTTGTCCGCAAGTATGCCTTTGATGTATATTCTAGCTGTCTAGTGTTGAAATGGTTAGTAGTACTAATCAACATCGACTCAATTATTAAATAAGTCGACCCTGAAATCTGCCAGTGGATTAGTTTAGACAAATCCCCAACTTTGCCTCCTGATCTACATAATCAACAGAAATGTATCAATCCAAGTCAAATAATGAACAATTTTCAAGAATATGGCATCTGATTATTTCATGTTTGATTCATAATTTATCTCCAAAGATGCCGATTCATAGCACTGAGTTGGTGCAATGTCAAGCAAGATGGTATGTTGTTTAAATGGACATGGTTCATTTCAACCTCCAAATTATGTACCTAGTTTGGGAGGAAGGATAAGATAGCTTAATTAATCCACAGGTTCAGTCCTTCGATATATGTAGTATGTGTTACATAAAACATCATGGGCCATATTCAACAGCTAGGTTTATATATAGTCCAGGTAGTTTACATAGAAGCGATGCACAATGCGAAGCTCTCGGTGGACTTTGATGGGAAGACATTGCCGCGGGTATAGGATTATTCAATCAAGCTGATTGGGGCAATCATAGATTTACCACCAATTAAGTCCATAAAACAAGCTGTGTATAGCAGTACATGCTTGGTTCATTTCAATTATTAGTAACCGAGGGAAAGGATGGATTGCGTAGTACGCAACCGACGAAAGAAACACTTTTTGCTTTTGAGTATAGAGTGCATTCAAACATCAAAATTCTTGAAAATTAAGAGACCGGAACCATCCACCAGTGCCGGAAAGGAATTTCTTTGGAAATGGTAGATACATTTCCATATAGATCATGTCTAGTATTTGCATTGTGCTTAAATTATATAGCGTACAACAAACCTCCACTTATCATATTCTTCTCAGGGACATGGTGACAGGGGTTTTTTTTTGGGGGGGGGGGGAGTGGTGGGTGTCTCACACCCCTCTATCTTTAGTCAAATTTTCAACAGTTGGAAATTTCATAACCTGACACAACATAAGTTGGGAATTTCACACCAACAATATGTTAAAATTGTATTTGTAGTCTGATTTTCCAACAATTAATTAGTAGGGAATTTGTTGTTTTTATATCAACATTTGCATATTCTCCTACTTTTGGTCAAAATGATTGATTGAGAAGGCCATCAGTTGGAAATTTTCTGACTTTATGTGGGTGTCACGTTGGAAATTTACAACAATTGGCAAGCTTGTGTCCTGGTTCCTCCTCTGTGGCCAGTCAAAAACTGCTAATTATTTGAAATTTGTCAACCATAGTAGGGGGAGTCAGGTTGGAAATTTCTAAAGCTTGGAAATTAAGCTCGAGGCCAGTGTTAGGATTTTGCAATATTCATGTTCCAATTTCAAAATGAGCCGAACCGTGGTCGGTCCAGTGTATCTTGATCGTCCATCCCCATGACTGTGTGAATTTATGTGGAGCTAGACTACTAGATGTTAGCTTTTATTACAATTTTCAGGTCACTGAGGTCAGATCTGAAACAATTCTCATATTGGACAGAGCCATGGTTCGCCCAGTAGATTATGTTGATCCGTCTGGCTAGTGACCACAGGTACAAATGGAATTACGTGAAAATGTGTTTGGTCTGGTTGAAGGGGTGGTGCAGTTGGAATTATCAAGGTGGGCACCCCCACGAAGGAGACCACCTAGCCACATCACTGATTCTTCTAGTGAGTTGGACCTATCCCTTGTAATTTTACTCAGATGTTGTCTTGATTTTTCCACTTCCTCACGTTGTGCCATTTAAAAAATCTCAACTATGTGGCCGTTTAGTGCTCGCGGTTTAGTCATAATACCTTGAGAAATACAACCTGATAGATTGAGTCAATCACATCATCGACAGTTGTGTCATTAACGCTAAAGCGAAGATACTTTGTGCATTCAGCTGCTACCAAATCAACTACCTGGTTTATAAAATAAACCCTCTTGGTGAATACGGCCCCAAGAGTCCAGGAACAAACAAGCACCGATCACCTGTTTCTGATCAGCGTATTTTGCATTCCCGAGTCCCGATTTCTTTACATGCTTTAAAGGCACGTGTGGCCTTAATTGTCGAAAATATTCATATTTGTTCCAAACACCGTAAACAGAAAAACAGTAAAACGCATACAGTTCCGTTCATATATACCATGACCATCGCGTAAACAGCATGTTATCATAAAGACCTACTATATTTTACCTAAGCAAGAGCCTGATTGTGTTACAGAAGACAGCACAATGCTACTGGCTAATCACACACAAATGGCATAAACGCTCTTTATTAGTTCCATATCAGGTATTCACCAACAAAGAACGCTCTTTATGTTTACCATCATAATATAAACAAATACCAGAAAAGTAACTTTTTACGCTTTTGTTTACATAACAATGGTCAAACAAATGACCATAACATACTCTTTATGCGATATTTTATATTTGTATACTGACAAAGTCTATCTACATTTTGATGTTCTTTCTGTTTGTGGCGGTTTTTGACGGGTGGAGATATTTTCACAGGATACCCACCGCCAAGGCCAACCGTGTCTTTAATATCTATTCTACTATGTGAATATAGATACATTAATCAAGCCAATTTTTTATTATTTCTTACAAGATTTCTTGCCATAAACAACAGAGCCTTACCTTCAAAGTTTATGTGGAGCAATCAGACAAAAACTTATGAACAAGAGTTCTAAAAATGGTGTCTCAAAAGAAATTCCCCTAACCAGTCATATTTATAAATGGAAAATTTGGACTGGGATTTGACTAATTGACTTGAATTTGACTTCTTCTGGAAATTAGTTGAACTCGGAAAATCAGTAATAATTTCAAAACTATATATATCTGTCAAAGCGAGAAAAACTTTTGCATTTTGATGACATTGCACAACAAGCCATTCGATGTCAATGAGTTTTGTGGAACATCACACAAAGAATATTAATTATGACTAACCTGCAACCAATATGCCACAGTTGGTAGGTATTTCTCCCTGATGAGCTTGTAATGTTCTTTAGTAGTTTCTAAGATCTCTTTATTGTCCTCGGTTGCTTTAACAGTCACTTTTTCAGGGAGAAGATTCAACTGAATGGAATACTTCATGGATCCAAGTCCATGACCTTGAAGAATATTATGTGAATACACAGCACCTTCATTGTCAGAATCAACAAATTCCTCCTCAGAATCACTGTCCTCCCCATTTGGAAGTTCACTAAGTGTCATGTTTTGAGAAATAGTGTCTGTTGTGTGTGAAAACATCTTATCCATATCGGATGGATCACAAACATCATTTTCTAAAGATAGGTTATTTTTGGAACTGATTTCACAATCCTCTATGTGTCCTTCAATGGACGACTTATTGCCAGGTGTATCAATTTCTGAGGTAGATAAACTATTAACAGAAGCCCCACTTGAAGATATTATGCTGTGATTAACATTGGTTTTCCTCATATTTCTAGTCCTACCACACTTACTGCAATGCAGTTCTGGCCTTCTATCTTCATCAAATACCTCTAAATCATCTTTATCATCAGATAATTTACTATTGCTGTCAGCCCCTTCTTTGTCCATACAACAACATTTATCACAATTTTCAGCAACCAAAGTTGCCTGACTAGATAGCGCATCAATTACTGGCTTCTGTACTGATGTCAAGTGAATGGTTTCATCTGATTTAATTACCATGCTGGTGTGAGATTCTTGTGGTGAATGGGACTCACTCTCTGCATCTTGATGGATGCAGAATGTGTCTGGTTTAGGAAGAAGCAAGTCAAAGCAGTTTTCAATTTCCTTCAGACAGTTCTCGATATCACAAGACAGTTCTGCAATTGCAATGAAAATATGGATTAGGATTTTTTTATACAACTTTATTAAATAGCTGCTACAGCTGGTCTCATACATATATATAGGAATGGCATTTTGGTAAAATATATTAGGAATAAGAGAGATGCTGTCAATTAGTCTGGTCGATAAACTCAAATTTTAGGGTCAACCTAGAGAAAAATTCGGACTAAGTTGGTTTTTATACCATATTGAAGAGGAAGCTCTCCTCTATAACATATCCAAAATCCGCTAAAATCCGCTTTGAGCATTTTTTGTAATTCAAGATGGCGTCCAAGATGGCTGCCATTTTCCTATAAGTCAGCTTGATGCAATTATAGTGAGAACAACTTGTCATATGTATACACATGTGTACATTTTTTGTGAAGCTAAGACATAACGCCACCTTTATGTGCCAAAATTGGAACTCCCCGTCCAAGATGGCCACCAAAATGGCAACCGGAAGTGGATTTTTTACGTTTTTACTAATATCTTTAAGATAAGTTTCTGTGGTTTGGAACTGGTTGAGAATTGTGACTTTATTTTGTATTTAGCATGTTAACTTGACCATTGGAGCAATGAAATATGCTGTTCGTTGGGTCCACACTCCTTCCGATCACTCAAAAATTTGATTTTACAAAACGCGGTATAACATTTCACAAAAGATCCCCATTGGGATTCTAGTCATATTTCATCAAGAAGAGGGAAGAACTGTGCAATGTAAGTGATGCATTCTATATCTTATTGATATTCAAACTCAATGGTACCAAAATTGTCACTTTGGCTCAAAATGGATGTCAAAATGGCCGCAAAAATATGGAAAATGGTAATTATTATCCCAGCGTGCCATGCAACCGCTTACAAGTTGTGGTGATGCACACAATTGACTATTCTGTCTTGTATACATTGAATACCAACATTTCTTATGCACCTTGATTAATTTTTACTATTTACTATTCTGAAATTACAAGAATTATGGGATTTTTCTATCACAAAAGCATCAAAATCGGCAAAAAATAACTTTTCATGTTTGGACCATATTTTTCAAGTAAAATGGAACTATCTTTGGTATTTGGTGTTTTAGACAATATTACTCAAGATGACTTGCAAAATGGCAACCAAATTTGGTAACAAGACAGTCAAAGACTGTGGGGTCGCTCACCAGACTGCAAAGACTGATAAGACTGGGACTCTTGAGACCATAACAGTCAGAACTTTTCATAATCACTTTAAAAGAAGCGGATCTACACAGGATATGTGGCTAGAGAGGCTTCATGTCGATCAGCGAATATCTACCTTTAAATTACCAATGGAACACTACAGATCCCCCTCCAGCTAAACATATCCCCTCCTGACCGGGCTCCAGATTCCCAAGTCTTAGGTTAGAATTTCACAACTGACGTCTCAAACTTTCTCAATTGTTCGAAATTTCCAATCTCACAAGCACCGTTTTATAAACTATTTAGACATGTTTGAAGCCCAATTATCCATGAACCCGAAAACAACATATATATGTCAAGATTAATCAGTCAGGTAGTTCCAAGGTAGATGTTTTAAGTGAAGTCCCCATAGCCCCGTCATTTCTTGACAGGTTGACCTCATGTTAACAAATCTGAATCTCAGTCACTAAAGGATCCTCCATACTATATGTAAGCTAAATAGTCCAACCTCTCTTGAGAAGACATTTTTAAGTATTACTATAGAGACATACAGTTATGTCCCTGGTCCCAGTCTATTTAATCTGGTGACCCCATCTGAATAAATTTGAATCCCAGATACCAAAGAACCCTTCATACTAAATATCAATAAAATAGACCTGATGGTCTGTGTGAAGGAAGCATATTAAGAGGAAAACTTTCCTTTGCTTGACCCCTAGTTGACAAGTTGACCCCATTTAAAACCAATGACCCCATTTGAAGAAAAAAATCTGAACTCCAGGTCACCCAAGGACTGTTCATACCAAATATGAACCCGTTCAACCTGATGGTACAGCAGAAGAGGTAGTTTTTAAGAATTACTATGGAGAGCAAGAGTTATGGCCCTGCCTTCATAACCATTTGATAGAGTGACCTCATTTAAACAAATATGAATGTAAGTCACCTAGGGAACATCTACACCAAATATGAACCCATTCAGTCTAGAGAAGATGTGAGCTCAAAAATTACATTTCATTGAACAAATCTGTAAATCACCCCCCCCCCCCCCCCCCCCCAACACAGTGGCGACATCCCTGCAAGAATATGACATACATCATTTATTTGGATGCCTATTGCCTTAACAAAATTACCATGACCTGGAAAGCCAGTGCATTCTCTTTTATATGGGAGGCTTCCCATGGGAGCATATATAAGAGAATGCACAAGCACAGGGTCTCACCAGCACAACTCTGGTCATGAAATGGTTAATATTAATAGTAAAAATAAACTTTATCTTTCAAACAGGCAATTTGTATCTGAGATAAACATGGGATAAAATTCCATTCATAAAGCCACTATCAGCAACAAGAATGTCTGGGAGACCTGTTGACATGAAGATAATTAATGATGGCACAAACATTTGCCCAGTGATACCAATGTATTGTGTTACTCCTACAGCTGTGTTCAAAACAAGGATTTACATCCACACCTAAATATTTAAACCCATTTGGTCTTTAATATGTATCTGGAGAAGAAAACAATTGATGGACGGATAGAGACATGACAGATGGATGGGAAAACAGTCTGACATAGATACTGACAAATTCAATCCAATATACCCCCCCCCCCCCAAGTTTTCTTTTCAGGGTATAATGAGTTCAGTTGGATACTGGTGGTTAAGAACATAATATTCGAACAGCCAAGCCTGAACATAGTGTCTGACATTTGCACAATGAGGTCCCATAAGGGTGAATTTAATGACACAATCCTGCAATGCGGGCTAGCATCACCAAATTCACCCTCTGAGGACCTCATTCTGTGTAGGCCTCAACTGCTATGGGAGACATAGCATTAGATTGAAGTTCTCCAGTTAAAGTTGGTGATGTGCACCCACTGGGCACCTCAATTATGCATTTTATATTCACAAATTAGGGGATATAGAAACTAAATAGAAGGGAAAAAGTAAGTAAAAATGTCAATTTAAGTGCCTATATACTTCCCAGAAGATGAGGCTTAAGCAGAATGAGGACCCTGGCTAGTGTATTTGGTGATGCTAGACTGCTGTGCAGGGTAGCATAACTAAATTCACCCTCTGGGAACCTCATTCTGCAAATGCCAGACACACTAAATTCAGGTTAGAGAACAATAATTTGTTTTTATTTTAATAACACACATTGGCATGAGTGCTGTCTGGTGCATTAAGTTCACACCTGTCAGCCTGATAAACATCTCAATTGATGCCTGTGTGTGTATTTATATTAACTCTCTCTGTCTGTAGCTAATACAATTGACTTAACCCTTTACCCAACAGAAGGGCCCTGTGCCAATGCATTCTCTTATATATGCGAGTCGACCATAGGTCGCCTCGCATATATAAGAGAATGCATTGGCTTAACACATTAAAAATTATAAAATTGTTAAAGAATGTAAGAAAAAATGGTAAAAAGTGTTAAAAAAAAGTTTTTTTTTAGGCCAATGCATTCTCTTATATATGCGAGGCGACCTATGGTCGACTCGCATATATAAGAGAATGCATTGGCACAGGGTATAACTGTAACTATCACAATGTGGTCAAGGAGCCGGTTCCAATGATATCCATATTTGTATGGTTTTATTGAGACAGACCCAAGATATTTTAGGCTGTTGAAGCTTTATTTGGCCGGTTTTGATCGGTTTGTTGGGTAAAGGGTTAATATGCTGGTGGGGGAGATCCTGTGAGTTAGGAAATGAGATAGGGTGGAATGCTGTTGGTTGGGGGCAGGGTGGGGTTCTGGGTCATGTGGGGGGAGGGTGATAATTTGTTTTGTATGTTAAATTGATCAAGGAGTTCCTGAATTTTTTATTATTTTTTTGGGAATTATGGCCCTGCCTGCACCCGAATTTGACCCAGTGACCCCATTTGAACAAATCTGAACCCCAGTCATTCAATGACCCCACATACCAAATATAAACTAAATCGGCACAATGGTTATAGACAAGAAGTCGTTATAAGAATTACCAAGGAGGAATATAGTTATGGCCCTGGTTTCGCAACTGTTTGACACAGTGACCTCATTTGAACAAATCTGAATGACAGTCACCTAGGGAACTTCCACACCAAATATGATCAAAATACAAAAATGTAATTTTTTGGTTTTTAGAGTTATGTCCCTGGCTCTGCCCCTAATGACCCAGTGATCCAATTTGAACAAATCTGATTCCCAGTCACCCAAGGTCCCTCAGTACCAAATATAAGCTAAATCGGCCGAATATTTTTGTAGATGAAGTCATTGTAAGAATTACTATGAGTTATGGCCCTGGTTTCTCAACTAATTGACCGGGTGACCTCATTTGAACAAATCTGAACACCAGTCACCCAAGGACCCTCCATACCAAATATTAGCTAAATCGGCACAATGGTTATGGACAAGAAGTTGTTGTAAGAATTACTGTGGAGGAATAGAGTTATGACCCTGGTTTGGCAACTATTTGACCCAGTGACCTCATTTGAACAAATCTGAATGAGAGTCACCTAGGGAACATCCACACCAAATATGAACCAATTTGGTATGATGGTTTCAGAGGAGAAGATGTTTTTAAAAAAGTTGACGGACGGACAGACGGACGGACGGACAGACAGACAGACGGACAGATGGACGACGGACGAGGAGTGATGACTATAGCTCCACCGGAGACTTCGTCTCAGGTGAGCTAAAAAGCTTATATTCCGAACATTATTCTCTGCTGTTCCGAAATGGTAGCAAATTGTAACTCACTTGGTTAATAAACATGCTACTTAATCAACTGACAACTAAATCTTATAGTTTGGTTGTCCCAGACCTTATCACGGGGCGTCATGTGCCCCGCGAGAATCGGTTCGCAATCTGCAGACGACCCAGCGCGAAATCGCACGTGTCTCGGCGCCCTTCCGGTCACAAATGTCAGGGTCGGCTCCAAACTTGAATTAAACAGCGACAAAGGTGAGTTAATGCAGAATATAACACACAATGCATACTCCATAATGATTACTAGTATCGAATCAGTAGCTTTTATGGAGTATTATGCGATAAGATTTGTTTATTTTACATGTTTACAAAAGTCATTATTTCCAAGTGCATTTTCAATGGAATATTCCACCAATTTCCACGAGTGATTAACCGCAATTCTGGAAGCTACGCTTGAGTATACTGTTGCTCAATGTTAGATACATACATTTCCTAGCTCCCAAACCACAAGTAAGTTTAGTATTATACTTGTATGCCACAAAAAATGAATCTTAAAATGACCCGAAAATGTCACGGTTCCCTTCCGGTCAACTGTTAGCATTTGGGTTCGCATCGGTTTGATCATGCCCCAGTTCCGAATCTGCACGTATTTAGTTTTCGCATTATTTGACCAGTATTTTCGTGCTCGTTGGAGACTTATCACGCATATTTTATTTCCATATTTACTAGTAATTACTAGCACCACATATAACACTATTTATACGGCGATATCTTGTTAAATGCACCTTGCTAGGCGACTTCGAAGCACGAACTATTATTTTATTTAAAAGGATGTCGTTTTTATGTGTAAACAATAAGTGGGAATACATATACACACCTGGCATTGATCCGATATGACTTGTGTTGCGTACACGTCGCTGAAATCATAATAGGCCTACTGTCTACATTATATAATGTATCGTCTCAAACTTACACAAGTTTGTTTCTGTTATCTGACCCAATAATGGTTGTTTATGCCTGTTTAGTTGCTTCATTTATATAATGTATAATATAAAATCCAGGGTATACCGGTATGTATAATGTAAGACCAGAACAATTATCTTTTCAGTCAGAATGTTGTCTTGTTTTTCTTAGTGGGCAAGGACAAACAAAGCAATCTGCATTATAATAAACATCCGTTTATTCATGTATAGTGATCTCCTCTTATAAACGCAACTTTCTCATCAATGTGTTAAACAGTAATACAACCATAGCTCAATTCAACTAAATACATAGTTCAATTAGTCAGAATGTCTCATTTGTTCAAAATAAGTATGGATACAATCACACCCATCACTACTTAGGCTATATATTTTCACAGAACTGACGCAGCATTTCCATATTGATGATCAAACATTATGCGCGTATAGAATAAAGTTTCACGTTTAAATTGGGAGTCTGTGTTAAATTTGTTCAATACAAATCGGTAATGGTGATCATCTGTATTATCACGAAAATGCTTTTATATTTGAACCAGAATAGTCTACGAATTTCAATTTAAAAAGTTAACTGCATGTATAGTTGTCAAATCGTAGTCCTACATTGTGTGTCTGTATAAATATATCCTATAAACACGAATACAAACTGAAATAAATGTTAGGACCTCGATTATGTGGGCCTATTTAAAGATCTCCAAAAGTCCACCACTACTTGGGTGTCAGGTTTGTCAAGTTAAATGAATTTAAATCCTGCTATGCAATATGCATGGTGTATGCTTGGACATGTATATGAATCCACCAAACAGGCATAAACAATCATTATTGGGTCAGATAACAGAAACAAACTTGTGTAAGTTTGAGACGATACATTATATAATGTAGACAGTAGGCATATTATGATTTTAGCGACGTGTACGCAGCACGAGTCATATCGGATCAATGCAAGGTGTGTATTTGTATTCCCACTTATTGTTTACACATAAAAACGACATCCTTTTAAATAAAATAATAGTTCGTGCTTCGAAGTCGCCTAGCAAGGTGCATTTAACGAGATATCGCCGTATAAATAGTGTTATATGTGGTGCTAGTCATTACTAGTAAATATGGAAATATAATATGCGTGATAAGTCTCCAACGAGCACGAAAATACTGGTCAAATAATGCGAAAACTAAATACGTGCAGATTTGGAACTGGGGCATGATCAAACCGATGCGAACCCAAATGCTAACAGTTGACCGGAAGGGAACCGTGACATTTTCGGGTCATTTTAAGATTCATTTTTTGTGGCATACAAGTATAATACTAAACTTACTTGTGGTTTGGGAGCTAGGAAATGTATGTATCTAACATTGAGCAACAGTATAATCAAGCGTAGCTTCCAGAATTGCGGTTAATCACCGTGGAAATTGGTGGAATATTCCATTGAAAATGCACTTGGAAATAATGACTTTTGTAAACATGTAAAATAAACAAATCTTATCGCATAATACTCCATAAAAGCTACTGATTCGATACTAGTAATCATTATGGAGTATGCATTGTGTGTTATATTCTGCATTAACTCACCTTTGTCGCTGTTTAATTCAAGTTTGGAGCCGACCCTGACATTTGTGACCTGGAAGGGCGCCGAGACACGTGCGATTTCGCGCTGGGTCGTCTGCAGATTGCGAACCGATTCTCGCGGGGCACATGATGTCCCGTGCTTATGAGGCACGACAAATTCATTTTAAGGGATGCAGTATGGATTTTGCTGAACACCTCTTTTGGGATCCTGTCCATGTTTTTTAACGGAAACGGACAGAACGTTGAAACTGAACTGAAATGGGTCATATTATGTGGCTACTCTGGCCCATTAGCATCAATTGATTAAGTTATAAACTATTTTGTCAGGAAAACCGTTTTCTTCACATTGCATATAAACGCAATTAATGTGGAGAACACTCTGATATTACCTATATCGATTAACATTTCCGTGAGTTATTTGGAAAGCGATAGTCACCCAAAGGTGCACCAGTACAAATCACACATGAGCATGCAGTGACTCCATATATATACAGTGACACCACATAAATGGCGATGTGCCACTCGCTGTATAGACATACACATCACCCATTACCATACAGCCACACTTGGGTTTACCCATACACCAACGCATGGCCCTATAGTCGTGAATAACCATGCAGACACACCAGGTATACACCTACACCCCACACGACCTGTATACATATTCACTACATACATGAACACAAATTAACCTCTTCAGTCTTGTATACCTATTCGCCTCACCATAGGCCACACAGTCGTCACTCCATGTATATTTATGTACCTTTGGTCGGATCATCATGAAATTTGTCATGGTTGTTAACATTGAGACATATAGATGGGAACGAGTCATCTTGGGGTCATTCGCCCTTAAAACATGGCACAGGCTTTTTTGTGGCCACTTTCGAAAAAGAATTTGCCACCAACATGGTGATCACTGATGATATACATGTTTATATGATTTTAAAGGTACTCAACCCGTAAAGAGGGTCCCCATCTCAACAGATTCCAACAACAACAATCCGATCAGAGGGTCCTATATTACTATTTCTTTGGCTTTGGGGGTAAAAAATATTTGATTCGAGTCGAGGAACCCATCAAACAAAGCTCAGCGTTATTAGATATTGATTTTTGAAAATTCTTATGTTCTCGAGATGAGTACTTATAACTGCCGTCAATTTGGTAACATGCTCGAGATTTTACGCCAAAATTCTATTCAAACAGACAAGGATGGATAACTCTATAATCAAGTGGTAATAATTGACTACGTACTGGGCCAGTAAGAATTCCCGATAATGAAAAATAATAGATTTCTAAAATCGATATCTAACAAATCTGAGCTTTGATGGGTGACTTCCTCGACTCGAATCAAATATTTTTGACCCCCGAAGCCATTGAAATAGTAATTGAGAGGAGTTTTATCGGGTTGAGTACCTTTAATATTGGCAATATCATTTAACAACACGCAGAACTACATATCCGAGTCATGTAAAAATACAGAACGTGAATTTTACAGTCAAAATGAAAAGATAAAATGATCTTCCAAATTATCATAGGCTATCATTCGGCCATAAAACATGGCCGTCTGCAGCCATCTTGGATTTTACTCTTTGCATGACTAAATCCTTTGGCATGGGCTGCAGGTCGTACATTCGGTCGGATCATTATGAAATTTGTTACGGCTGTTGACATTAACATGTAGACGTGAACGAGTCATTTTGTGGTCATTCAGCAAAAAACATGGCTCCACCTTGGATTTCCAAATTCAATTCATTAGCATGGGCTACAGAGTGTTCGTCTGATCATGCCATTGGATGTTAGTATTGATATGTAGATGGAAACGATTCATTTTGGAGTCATTCGGCCATGTTTTATGGCTGCCGGCAGCCATCTTGGATTTTGTATTCTTTTTATGACTAAATCAATCCTTTGGCAAGGGCAACAGGTTGTACCTTTGGTCGGATCATCATGAAATTTGTCATGGATGTTAACATTGACATGGAGATGGGAATGCAGCCATCTTGGATTTTATTCTTTGCATGACTAAATCGTTTGGCATGGGCTGCATGTCATACATTCGGTCGCTCATTCTGAAATTTTGACATTGACATGTAGATGGGGTTGAGTCATTTTGGGTCACTTGGAAAAATATCAATGACATAAACGTAACTGCCAGATGCACACCCTGCATCCCTCATTTATTGATGTCAGAAATGTTTGCAATGAACATAATTTCATCTACACATATACAACACAAAACCTTTTACTGTACATTTATTACGATCCGTTTTCGTCATTCTATTCATTGCTCATCACAAAAATTTTACTTTCATATTTAGCTCCTATTCGATATTTGAAACATAACTAATTGCCATGACACAGTGTCCTATTTTCGTGTTACCAGTTTACAACTGCGGTCAAATCCAAAATCCAAATAAATTTGTTCAACACGAGCCATATTTTTTCGATTCAGCGACGCCTGAGTATCAAAACCCTTTTTAGCTCAACTTTACAATGTAAAGATTGAGCTATTGCCATGGGTTGGTGTCCGTCGTCCATGTGTTAACAAATTCGGCACCCACTACAGGCCGCATCCCTCATACGATCTTCACCAAACTTCATGGTATGTAGCTTCAGGGTGACCTATAGATGGGAGCTATCAAATTTTTCCGTATTTTGATGAACAAGACAGTCAATGACTGTGGTGATGCCCAACAGACTGTAAAGACTGAGAAGACTGGGACTCGGAAGACCATAAGAGTTAGTACTTGTCAAATTCACTTAAAAACAAGTAGTCCTAAAGAGGGACTTAGCCTAGAGGGTCTCGGTTGAGCAATTATGTGTCCACCTTGAAATATGGTCCAGATCCCCCCACGTCACATAGTCAAAAGTCTGCTCCCTCCCAATTGAAGCAAACACACTCCCAAGTTCATAAAAATTCCATTGCACATGTTGGAATTTTACAACTGATACCTCAAGCTTTCCTAACTGTGGCAAAGTTACAACCTGACATGCCCCGCTTTTTTAATGGTGGACCCCATTCAAACAAATTTTGATCCCAACTCTCCATAGGCCATATACACCAAATGCCATTTCTTGATTGGTCGAACCCATTTTAACAAATCTGTAACCCAGTACCATGTAACACAAGGACCCTCCATACTAGTTTACTAAATATAAGCTAAATAGGGCTCATGAGGAGGAGCCATTTTAAGAATTACTATGGGGGAAGAGTTATGTCCCTGGTTGCACCCCCATTTGACCTGGTGAACCCATTTCAACAAATCTGAATCCCAGTTACCCAAGGACTCTCTATACCAAAATGTATGCTAACTATGCCAAATGGTTCTTGAGAAGATGTTTTAAAAATAACTAATGAGGGAAAGAATTATGTCCGTGGCTCTGACCCTATTCGACCCAGTGATCCAATTCTGAATCAAATCTGAATCCTAGTCACCCATACCAAATATAAGCTGATATACGCCTGATGGTTCTTGATAGGAAGACATTTTAAGAATTACAATGGATGGACAAGTTATGTCCCTGGCTCCGCCCTTATTTGACCAGGTGACCCCATTTTAACACATCTGTATCCCTGTCACCCAAGGACCTTCCATACCAATTATAAGCTAAATAGCCCCAATGATTCTTGAGATGAGGTAATTGCCTCAGAAAACAGGTATTTAGTTTTACTGGCCTAACTGTCAGTTTCATCATTCACACTTGGCCTTGGGAGTTTGTTATCATAAGCCATAGGTCATTTATATACAAACTCTAACAGGCAGAGAATTTTAAGTGATCGCAGGCACTTTCCTCATATCTCATAGAGCTCTGAGTATAATCTTCTGTTTAAATGTTCTTGATCTTAGACTGATTTAAACCAAATTTGGTTGAGTCACCCTGGTGGATGTTATAATGGTGTTATTTATTTTTTTAATTGAGCAAGAAATTAATCTCAATTAAAAGAAAAAAAATTAATTTGAAAAAAAAAATAACATTTTTTTTTTTTTAAATAAATAATTTTTTTATGTTTTTTTGTTTGTTTGTTTTGTATTTCCATTGTTGTTAAATTGAACAAGGAGTTCAATCTAAAAAGATTTTTTTTTTTTAAGTGTGTCCCTGGCTCTGCCCCTATTTGACACAGTGACCTCATTTGAACAAATCTGAACCCCAGTCACCCAAGGACCCTCCATATCGAATATAAGCTAAATCGGCCCAATGGTTCTTGAGAAGAAGTCATTCTAAGAATTCCTATGGAGGAATAGAGTTATGAACTGCTTTCGCAACTATTTGACCCAGTGACCTCATTTGAACAAATCTGAATGTGAGTCACCTAGGGAACATCCGCACCAAATATGAACCCATTCGGTCTTATGGTTCAGAAGAAGAAGATGTCTAAAGAATTGTTGACGGACGGACGAGGAGTGATGACTATAGCTCCACTAGAGACTTCGTCTCAGGTGAGCTAAAAACATGGCCATCAGCAGCCATGATTTCAAATTTGAATCTATCGGCACAACCTACAGCCCGTATTTATGGCCGGATAAATTTTTTTAATTTGCAGGCACGATTGTGATTGCCTGTAGATGGGAGCTATCGAATTTGATCAATTTTCTATGAAAAACATGGACATCTTGGATTTTACTCTTTGCTTGTCTAAATCCTTTGGCACACCCTACAGACCACATCCCTCATCCGATCATCACCAAACTTCATTTGGATCTTTGGGGTGACCTATAGATGGGAGCCTCCTATTTTGACTGAAATTTGTTGAAAAACATGGCCACCAGCGCCATCTTGGAATTTACCCTTTGTGTGACTAAATCCGTATGTCCGCTCACCTTACAGGCCACATCTCTCATCCAATTGTCACCAAACTTTCTATCGATCTTTGGGGTGACCTCTAACAGCCCGTGCCAATGGATTGAATTTTGAAATTAAAGATGGCCATCAGCGGCCATGTTTTTTTGCCGAATAACCCTGAAATGACTTGTTTCCATCTACATGTCAATGTCAACAGCCATGACAAATTTCATAATGATCCAACCAAAGGGACCACCTGTAGCCCATGCTAATGGAAATTGTTGATGGACTCTCCAAGACATAAAGTGCACACGGATGACAGAACCAACCGATGGCAATAGCTCTTTAAAAGCAAAGATGAGCTAAAAAGTGGGGGTAGGAAAAACCTGGCTCAGACAGTGGCTCAGAGACATGTAAATGTACTACCATGTTTCGATTTAAAATTTTAGATGTATGTTCTGAATATATATATACCTTCCATCTCATCAAACACTCTTTGCCTCTTTGCTTTATTGACACGCTCAATTTTATTTTTTCTTTCTTCCTCCCGCTTTCTCTCAGCTTCCGATCTTGCTGTGATGCCATCAAAGTCAATCTGTTGATTATCAGAAAATGTTCGAGTGCAGCGCTTATAAAAGTATCATCACAATACATTTTTTGATAAGGAAATTACATAGAAATTCATTATAAGAACAAATACGATACAGCAATGACAAGATTTGTAATTATCTGTTAAAGATGGTGTGTCTCTACCGGGCCACAATTACAATAACAACATATTTTTTTATAAAACCCAATTTCAAGACTACAAATACCTTTTTCTGTGAACAAAACTCAAGTTTGGGTATATTATATGTATATAAGGGCATAATAAAGCTGTTAATTCATGTAACATATCTGAATCGAAATTGCATTTTGTGATTGAGAGAGCTAACAAGATAGAATTATCCCTCTTGATATGCTCCGAATTTGCATAAAACTGTCCCAAAAATTTGTATGTATTATACAAAAAATCAAATAAAATTAAATCAATATTAATTGATAGTAGTCTTTCCGGATAGGCGTCTTTGATTCATAAATTATTTTATACCCTGGAAACTATATTAAACTTGTTAGGAGGAGATAGACCATCTTTAAAATATGTGGGAACAATGCTGTGCCAAGAGGTAAAACTACAATATACAATGTAAAGAATAATGCTGTCAATATGCAATGCCACATTTGTTGCATGATACCTTTTGAAAAATATTTCTACCTTCCATATTGATGCCAATCTGCTAACAACCACATGAGGGTCGCATGCTGTGGGGTGTATCAATCTCCTCCTCCTCCGGGCATAACACAATGCTGCTTTTTAAAGATATTTTACAAGAAATTATTTTGATCTTAGGATCAAAATAGGAATGGCCATCTTAGGATCAAAATAGGAATGGCCATAACTCTGGTGAACATTGGTGGGCGTAACCCAGATTGGAACATGACCTGCATTTTGGGCTAGTTCACTCACGTACCAAATTTCATTCCATTCAGTTCAGCCTTACTAAAATTATCATTAGGAAAAAAAAATCGAGAGCAAATTCTAACAAAAATGACAATAACTCTGGTGAAAATTGGCGGGTGGAATTCGAAATTGACCTGTAATTTGTGCTATTAAACCCACATTCAGTTGAGACCGTTAAAATGGGAATATAAAAATATATGAAGAGTTTTGTTGGTTTAGAAAGTGTATATATGAAGCAGTAGTAATTATTTAGTTTGGACACAATTAACCCTTTCTATACTAAATACTCACTGATCAGTAGTTCCCTTAGGAAATATGCAGATAATAAGTTCAACAAACAGACATAAGCCATTTGTTGAACTTATATCTGAACATTTCCCGTCATTAATAGGAATTATTCTGCACTTGAATTATCTGTTTTTCAGTTTGTCGTTCGCTTTTATTTCCTTCACATCCTTCCAGGTAAATAATAGACCATTCCAATGTATGTATGTTTATAACTGAGTGGGAGAATCCATTAAGTAAAGAAAGGGCTCAGCAGATTCCCAGGATACCTTATATATAGAATACATCAGAAACACGTCAATAAGACGATGGAAATCATACTTTAACCCTTTCTCTACTAAACACTCATTGATGAGTAGTTATCCCGTAGCTGCAGGAAATATTCAGATAATAAGTTCAACACACGTATAATATAAACTTCAACAAACGGCCCAGTTGAACTTATAATCAGAACAATTCCTAAGGGAACTAATCGTCAATAAGTAAAGAAAGGGTTAATATTATCCTTATTGCAAATAAATAAATCATATATATTGTACAAAGCATGAAATTAAATGTTTTAAAGTTTAATGTGAGAAACAAGCTTGATGGCAGCTTTTTATTTTTACCTTCTTGCATTGCTTGAGGTACTGATAGCCTAGAGACAGTTTCTTGTAGGCCTGACTGTATTTGGTCTGCCACTCTTGTATTGTTTTTGTAGCCAGTAACTTCAGTGAGTTAGCAGCTTGCTTTGGTGGTGGTAATGGGTCATCATACTCGATTCCTGAAGTCAAATTTATTGCAAATTTCTATGAGAATTTTTAGGTCAAGCTGAAATCTAGAAAATTATTTCTCCAAATAGTCTCAGTTTAGTCCCGGAAAGTACTAGTATAGGTAAAACTAAAACACTGGTCTGTAAGGAAATGTCATCTGTGTGATTTTTATTGATTCTGAATTTTCTTTTTGTTTACTTCTTCATTTGGAAGACAAAATCATTTCACAAAATACACATGATGATAATTTAATATTTGTACAAATTTGATTAATATTGATTATTAGTAATTAATTGTCCATATGACAGCTGATTAGCAACAGAAGTGAAAACTAAATTTTCTTCTAGCTTCCATTTATGAAGTCCTGATACTGGTGCACTGTCCGTGAGTAGCTGATAAATCTATCATGTGTGTAATAATCGGGGACAAATATTGTGTCATGAAAATCATACTGTTTATAATTATACCAATTATAAAACTTAACTGTGTAGGGCCAAACAAAAAAACGTCTCTGTTTCCGGTACCCGGCCTGGCTGAGATTTTCTTGCCGGCCTCAATTTTTATTTTTATTTTCACAAAGTCCATAGTAACCTGTCTGTCTGAGTTTAATAATGGCTATGGTTTTCCCAATACCAACAGCAGAACTAACCACCAATCGCATAAACACCTGACGCATGTGTAGGCCATGTGCGCGATCGCGCATTCTTGATATAAATAAGACAACTATAGGTCGGCCATGCTACGCAGTGAATACTGTGGCTTAAATCAAACTCTACCCTGACGAGTCACTACGGAAATCCCCCCCCATCTTTTGTGGGCTGTGTACACTGCTGTGTATTTCAAAAAGTACAATGTATTAATTATACCGGTAGCTCCCTTAACTTCCTTCGCCTAATTGGGGGCAAAACTTGCCTGAAAGACTATCTGTTCGCGACAAAATTAAACAGTGAAAAGCATGTGCGTTTTTGGCGGGAAAATGACAGTCCATATTACGTTATCAGTCCTGGAAAAGAGCGTCGTCAAAAGCCGAAATCACGATTGACAAGACGAAATCGTCATCAAAGATTAAAATGCATTGGCATCCTTGAATATTCACATAAACCCGATTTTAACCCACTTTAAATAAACAACTGTCTGTTATGAATGACACAACAACTGGGTCACTGTGTCACCAACCAAACACAACAGTGGGTCATGTGAATAAACTCTGTATAACTATTTACAACAGACTCTCTTTGATGTTTTCCGACCAAGTAGCAGATACCACTGATATAAACAACTCGCACTGTATGCAAGTATTAAACACACATTTTTGATCATCTGATGTGCATACATGTACTGCATGTAAGGATTATTTGATAACTTGCTGTTAATTACAATTTACACTGAAAGTTGGCAGGTAATCAATTCTGCTATTTAAAACTTTCCGGGATTGAAACAAAATAAGTCGGAAATAGGTGACTTGAAACCACAATACAAGTTAGTGATTTGGTAATATGGACAAGTTGTCACTGAAAAATAATGATCATCTATGAAGAAAAATAAGAGGGAATGAAAATACAATAGGTTTTATTGAAATGGCAAGTATTTATTCCATAAAACGATCTCTGTCAACACCAACACCTGGAAAATTGCGTCGGCCGTGATGAATAGAATGGCATAAAATGTGTAACCTCAGGCCCAATCTACACCAGAGATATTCAGGGGAAGATTGGAACAAAACATGTTTATTCCTGCATATCCAAGAACAGTCAGTAACATTGTTCTGGGTCACATGTAATTGTGGGCTGGTAGCTGCATGGACTACATGTATGTAAGAGGAATAACTCTAAACTCATGGCCATAGTCTAATACATTGAATTTTCACACTGGAGCACATACTAGAGCTAGAAAATATCTTTAACACCTAATACATGACATAATAGTCCAGAGCAAACTGCATAATATATTACCAGTTAGCATGTATAAAAGCATGCCAATTTTATAATACATGTTAAAAGGGTGTACTACACTATTTTATCACTTTCAATGGCCAGTTAAAAAAAAAAAAAAAGTTAAAAATAAATAAAAAATGCCTGCCTACCTGGAAAATTTTCCCCATGTTATCGGAAACAGACATGTTTTTTTGTTTTGGCCTAGGACATATATGCCAGAATGTTGTATACTGGCATGTGTTCAGAAGACATCGTCTTAGTGATATCAAATGGAGATTATCAGATTTCCAACACAACAGTTGCTCAAGTTTAGTGAAGTCAGTGGCTGTAAAGTAATTGAGATATAGATGGCATAATCACAATATTAGTTTAATTTTTCGTTATAAATCAGTAAAATTACAAGAACCCAATTCATGTCAGCCACAAGGGTTTGCCACAAAATTTTGACTTCTGAAATCTGATTTCCACCCTTTCTTCCCTAGGATGCCTCTTGTTTGTCTAGAAGATAGAATAAGATCAACATACCCATTGATAAGTTGAGTAGGACTTGGAAGTTATTACTGACTAGTTCCCTGAATCGGTGAGATCGACTGAATAACTCAATTGTCATCTGGAAGGCTGATAGCCTCACTTCTGAATGATCCTCGTGCAACTTGGATATAATCATTTTATAAGCTTGCTCAACATACAGGTCAGATGTTCTGGAAATAAAGAAAAACAAGGTTAACAATATTTGTGTCTGTTTAAGTTGTAACGTTACTACTCTCAGGTGCCTAATAACAGTGTTAGCAAGATTCTCAATTTTGGAGAAAATTTCCAACGATCAGTCGATCACTATTATTTGGCATTGAGACATAGAGTGAAATTGCCATCACTTTTATTAATTTCAGCCTAAATCCCCACCCATCACTATTATTAGGACATCACGATTATTAGGCACCTGAGAGTACAGTATGTTTTCACTAAAAAAATTCAATATCAAACAAGATTTCATCTTACAGGTGGCACTTGTTCCAATTATGTTATATATATACACCAGTTAGTATCTGAATAATAAGCAGAGCATGAATTAGCAGTTTGAATCATGAAATAAGCATACAAAATACAATTACACATGCAACTTTAAGCAAAGTATACCTGCAAATCTTCTTGAAATCTTTCATGGTAGATTCATCAAGTGTCTGTCTTCCAGACATTGTCAGAGTCTCTACAAAATCTGACATATTATTGCATAGCTTGTGATCCAAGAAAGGTAATTTGTCTGCCATGATTTTCAGTTTGGGTTTTCAGCTAGCTTTTACATCAGTGGCACACTGGCACTGCCCTGTATAAAAATATAATATTTTGTTAATTAAAGATGCGTGAGGAAGTACATGTAGATAATTTATTCATGTCATCATAATTTTGTACCTTAACCCTTCCATGACTCAAAATTCATTTGAAAACCCTGTGCCAATGCATTCTGTTATATAAGCGAGTCTCCAATAGGGAGTCTCGCATATATAAGAGAATTACATTGGGCTAACAATATTTACCTTGACCTCGTAAGCCAGTGCATTCTCTTATATATGCGAGGATCCCTATGTAAGACTAGCATATATAAGAGAATGCACTGGCACAGGATCTTTAATGCTGCACCAGCGCGACTCCCATCATGAAAGGGTTAAGGATGGCTAAAGGGAACACTATCACCAAAAAAGTGCTGAAGGGTACACAGGCTTTTAGTCGCAACTCAAATAGATAACAAGGCCAAAGAAAAAAGATACTATGTTTCCGCACATCGACCGACCCTAAAAATAACTGCTGACCCTAATCTTTTTATTGATATTTTGAGAACGAAAGGCCGATCACTATCGGCAGATGTTAACCCATCCATTGGCGATAGTAAATTACTATGATCGGAATCATAAATGAGAGTTTTGGCGTTGAATTAAAGAGTAATGTACTATTATAGACAAATGTACATAACACAAATTATTGGAATTTATGGGTCACTCGCATTTATATAAGAGAATGCACTGGTACAGGATCTGTAATGCTGCACCACCACAGCCTTGGGTTAAATGTGAAAGGTGACCTGGACATGGAATACTTGGGTTAAGAGAGTCCAATTTAACCCTTTGAACCCGTAACACCGATATTTAGGTGCAAACGAACCGTGACTATATCCCGTAACACCGATATTTCGGTGCAGCGACGACATGAGTCAGTAGCAAATTTATATATAGTATAACGAGCGTCAGACCCACTGATTTATATTTAAATGGCCCCCACATATGTCAGCGGCGCCCATGGTCCGTATGGAATGGTTGGCCGCTAGTATCGGGTAGAAATATATGCGCATGCGCATAGCATATAATCTACAAAAACATAAGATATTTTAAGCGAACTGTGCCGCTATATTTACGGCATATAATACCGTGTGTGTACAGAACAGACATAATTTAGACACACAATTTCAGTTTAAATTACCCTCGCGTATATTAATCAGAGTTCTGCTACAGACGGGGAAGGGTCTATCGCATATCAAGTTGATTTATTCGCGCATGCGCAGACCAGCGTAATCACAAATAAATGGTTTATAAAGTACTTATATTCGACATATCCACTAATATATATATTTAAATGGGCCTATTGAAGTCAGCGCTGGCAAAGGTGTGAATATGGATTGGCTGCCCGCTAGAAACGGGTAGGAAAATATGCGCATGCGCGCAGGCTATAATTCATTTTTAAAATGCGTTTAAGTGAAATGTGGAGCTATATAATTATGACATATAGTTGCATGTTTCACATGTCAGTACAGTAGCCACAATCTAGGCAGCTTACTTGAACAATGGGGCCAAGATATATTACGAGAAATTACGTTGTTTCTAGTCACTGTAATGTAAGTCTCTGTTATGCCACATGCAGCAAAAAGTCTATCGCATATCAAGTTGACTTACTCGCGCATGGTCAGGTATATCTTAAATTTCACATTAGGATACTGGTTGCATCGAAACGCAATTCGCTGATGTATAATAACAACAACATTATAAGCTAGAATTCGTGTATCGTGCAAATTTCGGGTAGTTGCCTAGTAACCGTTTGTAAGGAGAGATCGGGTGGCAAAGTCTCCAGATCTTACAATGATCAGTTGTCCATGCATAGCATGCCTGCACAGTTTCAGGTAGGTGTCCCCTTTGAACATAAACAACACCATGCGACTAGACACTGTCTAAATTAAGGGAAAACATATCCCACAGAATGGCTAGTGCAATGATGTCATGCGATCATTTGTGGTATTTGCTTAGCAACCGTTGCTACCCTTAAATGGGATATTTGATTCACTATTCAGGTCGGGTATATCTCAAATTTCACGTTAGGGTATTACCTGCATCAAAAAACGCAATCACTGGGGTTGAATTACGACGCTATAAGCTATATTTACATTTTCCAGTCAATTCCGGGTAGTTGCCTAGCAACCGTTACCAAGGAGTTGCGCGAGGCAAAGTCTCGCGATCTTATAATGATCGATGATCCACGGGGGACAAACCTGTAAAGTTTCAGACCTGTGTCACAATTCTAACATAATCAACACCATGCGACTAGATACTGTCTAATTTAAGCGGAAATGCCACTGGGAGCCCCGGGTCAGGGTGTCGATCACTGTGGGGCGTCAGTGTTCAAAGGGTTAAGTTTACAATGAAAATGTATCAACTTCTACCAACAATATAGATCAAGATAAACCACCTCACTGCTGACCCATTAATATCAATTATATAGCAGAGCTGTCAACAAATCACAGGAATTGTTTATGTTGAAAGCTGACATCTCTATTAAACCAATAACATTTATAATGACCTCAGACAATCTGTAGAGTGATATCTTCAGCACAGATGTCCAAGTTTACTGTTAATATCATGTGATGTGTATTGTTGAATCTTTATTTTAAATTAGATACCATAGCTTTCTTTATAGGATAATCTGCACATTGGCATAATAGACATCAGAAAATAATATAGCCTTATCAATAGCTAAGTAGTCCAAAGGTATGGGATGTAATTGGTGAATTGGATTTAATGTCGCTCCAAACAAATTTACCAGTACATAACACAAGATTTTGGACCAATTTAAACCAATTTGGTGTGGTGACTCGGGGTACCCTTGGCAGAGTTATAATGGTGTTCGTTTTTTTCAAATTGTAATAACTTTAAAAAAAAAATATTTCAATTATTAAAAAAAAAATATTTTATCATATTTTTCTGTTATCTATTTTTTTTTGATTTTTTTTTTTTTTAAATTGAGCAAAGGAATTCAATCGAATAATTTTTTATTTTTTTTTTAAAGAGAGAAAAAGTTGAGCTAAAAATGGAGCGCTCTTGCTTGGAGCGAATATCTGCAACAATTTCACTGCATAGTGGACCTATTTGGAAAAATTTACATTCCCTGTGTCTAATCCTACATTTTGATATTCGATACGCCCCATTATACAAAATACATCAGCTGAAATTGATATTGTCGTAAACACCGAATCGATTTTTAGCTGTTTTCATCGGCGGCTATATATACTGAGTTTGCGTGTTCGCCATTTCAGTATTCATAATAAAACAGCCATATTGTACCTAAAAACGAATACATGTGCAGTATTCCACTGCGTCATTTGACATCTAATACTTGTTATTTGCTAGCGTATTCATCGAGAAATCTAAATTCTAAACATTGATGTCATACGCATTATTCCATGTTTCATGGCACCTTCTCATGGGTGAGTTAATCGGCCTCTAGATGTACATTAATCACCGCTTTGCTCGAATTAATATATTTCTGTTGTCCAATAGATGATAAACTTCATTTTAATACCAAGTTTGCTTATGGGCATGTACCATTATCGCTGTAAAAATACATTTCTACAGCTGTTCAACGGCCTTGATTTTGACAATTTTATGTTAGGTCAGTCGTCAATCGAATAATGAAACTTCAAATTCTGTTCCGCAGAGTGTCATTCCATTCCATATCCATCCCATCCTGACGATTGTCATGTCCCTACTTCTCAGTGATATTGGTCATATGGACAAAACAGCGGCAAAACAAATACAACAAGCAGTGTGCACCTATATTTCGTCCACAGGTCATCACTTCTAATTTCCTGCTGCAACCTCACTAACTTTCATCATATTTCATCCAATATTTCAGATATCATAAATTCCAGTGGTGAACTTCATATCACATAAAGACTGCCATCTTGCTGTGTCATCAACCCACAGATATTATTCACAGGATCCGTGACTACCCGCCCCTGAGTCAATCTGCCCTTTTGCTGTGTGACAACCCGCCACAAGCGAACCCGCCCGCCTAAATAATATGATGGTAATTAGGAGGGGATTATGAGATGTTTGTTTAAAGAAACAAGGATGTACTTTATTGATTATTTATTTTGATGTCATAATGTACACATCTAATATAACTTATACGATAATAATGTGCAAACTATAATACGTTTTTTCAAAATTTAATGAACGAAGTTTAAAAACAAAATTTAAAAAGAAGTTTAAGAACAAAGTATAATATGAACGAAGTTTGATATGAACAAAGTTTGATATGAACGAAGTTTGAGATGAAAGAAGTGTGATTGGAAAGAATGGTTGACAATTAATTTAAGTTATCTATAGGGCTGCTGTTGTAGATCATCATCTGCACCGAGGTGGTCTCTTCTTTGCATACACGTGTCGTCGGAACATTTCTTCAGAAAGTTGGCCTGTATGGTGTACCTAGATCTGGACTCGGTATCACGATCTTCCGATGTAACTCTAATAGATACACCGGTACTGTCTGAGCCTCTTTTCTGTAGAAGGCTAACCATATGGTATAGAAATCTAAGCTGGTACCTGGCATCGTATTCATCGAGATGAATCCTGATCACTGTGATAATGAACCATTGCATCAAATGTTTGTTTTGAAAGCACCCCTTTTAATTAGTCAAGTTGTCAAAACATCTGTCATTCTTTACTCCAGTCCACACATTGACATAATTAATGAATAAACACATGTGTTATATTGGTCGAATATTTTTATAATATATCATCATAAAAGAACATAATTATACCACAGGGGTTTGAGAAGATGATAGTAAATAATAATAAATATAAAATATAGATAATGGGCAATTCCATGTGACTGACATTACATTCAAAGAACTTTTTCCAGATTCATTGTGATGAATAGAGCAACATTTATAAATATATAATCTTATTTCTATGTGTGATGTTGGCTTGTGCCAGGGTGCACCCAAAAATATGCATTATTCTGAGTTTAGTTGAGCGATGATAAAATGGCATCGTTCAATGTTAGCGTGACTGACATTACAAGAAAATATCAAGGCACAGTGCCAACTTATTTTCAAATTAAATTTGTCTTAAATTTACAAACACTCATATGATTTTCTTTGTTAATTTTACGTGGTAGATATTTCAAGATAATGTAAAAGCTAATTTAAGCTTAGAACTAACATGAAATATTTTTTTTCTTCCAAATTATGCGTGACTGACATTACACTAATTTTGTGACTGACATTACGCTATGAAATATATCAAATATTTCCAACAGTTTCCAATCCAAATGAGTAATTATTGCCCTACCAATCACATTTTATGGGGTTTAAATGCATTTAATATATTTTATTACCATATACAGCACGTGGACATGACATTGACTAATGTAAGCGTGACTGACATCACACAATTATCCAAGATACATGGTAACTGGATTTAAAATTTAAGTTGTTTGACATTCAAATACTTTAATATGAACACCGTTTTCAATTATTTTAGATGGCATTTAAAACATTTTTTATGGACAGACTTATCTGCCTCTGTCTGATATTATGTTACTGAATTTGTGCCTAAAAAAAAAATATTAGGCCAAAAAAAAAGTGTTTTGGTTCTCGGGCAATTTTTTTCTGCACATAGTAAGCATGGACAAAGATACCTTCCTCTGTCTAGTAATAACCAGAAAGGTAGAGGGAACTGTTATGCATATAAACTCATTTAGTCTTATATAAAAATGACATTGTACTACCAGTGTATGACTGGGATTACCTAACAATATATAATGCCCCTGACATTAACTACTGTTATTGTTGTCTAAAAACTGATACCTCCCCATTCTAATATGTGATCCTGAATTTAGTCCTGTGCCTTTCAATTGTATAAAGTTACAATTACTGTAAGTTGTTCACAATGACTAATTGTAAGAAGAGCATGAGGATCAGCTAATCATTTTCTTAATTGTAGTCATCTACTTCATGTTGTAAGCCTGCAAGTCACCTTTTAACACATTACATGTTAGAGCTCAATGCACACTAATATTCAACACATATCTGCTATGGACATGTTGATAAAATAAAAAAAAGGGGGTTTTTTTCGATTTTTTTTGTCATAACATCAGGCATTGCAATAAAAAGGCCTAATCCGGCCCTTTTTATTCAATGCGGCGGTGCCTGAGAACCAAAACCTTTTTTTTTTTTGGCCTTAGTTCTACATTTTCAATTACCTTTTGTACAAGTTTTTCAGGCAATATCGTTTGGAGACCGGGGACAATGGGAGGTGGTTTGCATAGGTTGTCTTACTTTGGCAAACATTTTCAACAAATATTTCATGCCTATGACATTTCAGTTGGAACTTTTACACCAAATCTAGGTTGAAATTTCCCTGTATAGTTTGTTTACCAGTATTTAGTGAGATACATTTATACAAGTTGAATACATAAATAAGTGGATAAGAATTGTCATTGTATGGCAGCCTCCCGAGAAAAATGACAGTATAATACTGTGGACTTCCTTGTAGAAGTTGAACAACTCATTGGCCACAACAAAAGTCTGAGAACACTGTTCATTATACCGGGGGACAGGAATTTCCGAATATATAACCAAGCTGATAATTTTCAGCCCACTTGTAGTTAGGGCTGTTACAATGCAGAAGTTCACATTGCAAATTTGCAATGCACATCGCAATGTTCATGCTTCAATACACTCTGCACCACGATGCACAATTGCTAGTTGTCACTGTATCTATGAATTAATTCAGCCTCGTTGTAGGGATCAAGTTGCTCATTGCCCAAATGGTAACCAACCTGATTTATGCAATGATTAGGAAGGGTAAATTACCTACTTTCTCTTTCTCATTGATGAAATTGATGTCACTCTTGGAAATAAATGTTGAGAAACCAAATTCTTGAGTGTTGTTAGAAAGCATTTCAAAAAACATACTTTTGGGTCCAAAACTCATCAAATGCTGCATTTGATGAGTTTTGGACCCAAAAGTATGTTTTTCATACATTCAATGCTCACATACATCATGAGAACAGTATTAAAATTTACCAGTAGTAGATGCACCTATATGCAACTGCATATGTTTACAAATCCAATTACTAGTATGTTTTCTTACAAGACTTTTATGTCATCTACCAGAATAGCAACAAATTGCAAAACGTGACTGACATTACATGCCGTGACTGACATTACATATTTAAACTCTTGCTAGCTGTCAACTTAGACATTGAATGGTGCCTATTTTTAACACAGACATTCAGGCTCAGGTATATTGAGTGTATCTAAGATATGGTTATTATATTGTCATTCATTATAGTTTTATAACAACAATGGTAGTATTTTCGTGACTGACATTACATATAGTATGTAGATTTCTAAAAAATAATTTTTCCCAAATGGACATCAGGCACAGGAATATAAACCCATGATGTGTTATATATAGCATGCATCGACCTATTTAAATACTGAAATACTACAGGCCAATCTAAAATAATAGTTACCATTTGCTCAATTACTTACAAGCCACTTTGGGCATATATTTTAGTAGCACATGTGGGTTAACAATGGCATATGCTTTCATCACTAAAATGATGAATATGACAGAGAGAAAAACTGTTTTCAATAACTTGAATACCAGAACTATCAGATTTTCAAACTCTTTTGTCAATATTCAAGTTTTTCACAAATTTCATTCTCCGTCGTGGAATTGCCCTAATACATTATAATATAAAGAATAGAGTAGCAACTACAGGATTAGCGATTTGCATCATATTTTTTTAATTTTTGGTAACATAAAAATCAGAAATGCTAAACACGTTATCGATCATGGCGGTCTCCATATTGATTGCTATTATGACTATTATACATCAATCAGACCGCTGTGACTTACATTTAGCATATAATTGGCATATCACCTTATGTTCTCTTTATATCATTTATGAAACTTTTTCTATCTTCTCCACGCATGTGACAGGTCCCAAAAAACGGCAGTATAAGTAGGATATCCCTTACCGAACATAAACGCTTATTAAGCGTTTTCTTAGCGTTTCCTTAGCGTTTGGGGTAATTTGTTAGCGTTCGAACGCTAAGAAAACGCTTCTGTTAGCGTTTGAACGTTAAGCATTGATGATCCTTAGCGATTTTTTTTATTCCTTAGCGTTTAGAAAGTTAAACGCTAATAAAAACGTTAACATATTTGCGATTTTCTTATTCCTTAGCGTTTAGAAAGTTAAACGTTAAGAAAAACGCTAACATCTCTTCTCTGTTATTATAAGCATTGATGGATCTGAATGTTTCTTTGTATTCCTTAGCGATTTCCAGCCTTTCATAAACGCTAGTAAATGCTTCTTAGCGTTTCTTGCATGACTGTGCATTTAAGCTACCAGTACCATTATCAATTCAGAAATAAACTAAGTCGAGTTCAGGTAAATTTTATGGAAAAATTTATCAAAACTTCATATCTCTTATATATGTGACTTGTTTTTGACACTGACTACGTACGAGAATGACCAGAATTATTTACACTAGAAAATAGTGTAGAATTCTGAAAACATTTTTTTAAATACATTTTTAATAGGTTCATGTACTGGTAGTTTGCCTTAATTGGAAATAATTTGAAAACTCCACACATTTAACTGAACAAGAGATATTTGACATGTCTGGCAGGTATTACATGTACATTGTACTACTGTATACCATTTCTAAAACAAATCACTAAATAAGTGTAATATATAGTTTATGGGATTTTTTCAAACACTAGCTAATAGTTAATGTATAATGCTCAGAATCTCTTGTAATTAAACTAATCAAGAAGTCATGTTCAACAAATATTACATTTAAAATTGTATTATTAATATGAATGATTGAAACTGCCCCAATTCTAAATTAAAGTGAGAGAATATTTGCTTAACTAATTCAAGTAATGAAGTTGTCTCACTACATGGATCTGCATCCCCTAAAATATTCTTAGAACCAGTTAATACCTATACATAAAATTAAATCACTGCCTTAGGCTATCATCCAGTCTGCATGGGTATCCCCTGGGACAATTTAAAGTTGTTCTGTTATTTGGGGGCACTGGCCCATGCAGCTAAAAGCTTGGAATTTGATACTTCTTAAAATATGTAACAGATGTGGCACAGTGTTGACTCTTTGGTTTGACCAGTTCCTCCCTCACTGGTGAATGATGTTCATGCCTATATGCAGTTTGTTTATACTCAGATTTTTGTTCCAAGAAGCAATTTATATTAATGTGAAAATTTAGAGATAATTTCTCATTTTTGCTGTGTTTTTGATGGATTAATTTATGAAGTCTCACAGAATCGACAGCACTGGATGGGAAACCATTATTTGTGTCTCTGGTAAGTACTTTCATAATTCACTTTAATTTATGTTGCTTATAGCCTCATGAAACTTCAAAATATGGTATTTTATGCATGTATATCAGGAGAGCGTATGTGGTACAATTAATATTGGCATGAGGATCTTTCATGCAGTCCCTGACACAAAGGCACTGAATATTAAATCTTAGCTACAAGAATCGAACCATTACAAGGCCCGGCCTCCACAATTCACCTAGCTACTCTCTCCCAGGTTTTTGGATTCCCTTTAAACTATGCATGCACAACCCTGTATAAATGGGATTTAGTATATGAATCTCATAAGGATATAACCCGATTTGAATAAAAACAATTGACTGACACATATTATCCAGTGTGTAAATCTACATATTAATATATTGCAGGCATCAGGGGAGGGGTCAATTGTGTTATGAAATAAACCCTGCATTGGGGAAATGCTGATGCCACCCCTATATATTGCAATAGTTAAATGAAACTTACTTTGGGTGAATGTATGCATGCCCATGCATGCAAATTAACTTTGAAGTGCTAATTAAATTTCTATACCTACAATTTTTATTAGACCAACATAATTCAATGTACATGCATGGTTGAGGTATATATTTTTCTTCTATGGTCCCAAGATCAAAATGAAATAAAAATAATTAAAATATGGCTTGAATAACACCAGCATAGCTTTAACTATAACTTATTCTATTTCAATTTCAGAGTTCACAATTTCTTTTTCAAAGAAATAATTGCAGAACTACAGTAAGGAAATCTGCTGGAAATATACCAGTGCAAGGAGTCAAAACAACATCATGACGTTATTGCTAAAATATGCTCAAAGTGTACAAATTATGAAAGAAGTCGGATGAAGATTTTGTATGATAAGGGCAAGACTAATGAAGGGTAAGTTATATTTGTCTCATATGGATGTCATACTCTCCATCAATTGTATAATAATGATACCTTAATTTTCATTGCAGAATGTGCAACATTGTTTGGCACATTATTGTGTAAGTATATATTAATGCCAAGTTTATGACAGCCCAGCTAAATAAATAATTTTGTGTAAAGTAACTCCATCAGAAGACCTGCATATGATAGTGCCTGATCGCAAGGGAAGATCTTGAAAATTAGTTTGTTAAATACAATTGTGGCGGGGAGGGGGGGGGGGGGGGGGGTCATTTTGCATCGAAAAACAAAGAAAGTAGCTGAGTAAATTTGCTTAATCGTGTCAAAATATTGAAGGAAATTTCTTTTATTGTTTTCAGAAAGGAATCACCACTAGAACACCAACAAAAGTAAAGAAAAGAGTTCAATCAGGATAGAATGTTATATACTAATTACTGTATTGTTATAGCCTGAATTTCCTCTGGCCTTCACATGTGATTGTGACCGAGCGAAAGACACAGTTAAAAAAAACATCAAAACCCTTTTCCCATTTCACTCAAATCTTTTATAGCACACCACCAGGTTTTGATGAATTTCACACTGTCCTTTACCCAGTAATTATAGCAAAAAGAGGAAAACGGGCCAAGATCATTTGTTTATATTTGAATAAATTCTATTGATTTTGAAATTGGAGTAGCATACATACTTTTCATATTTCCACCATGAGGAAGGAATATTTTGGGAGAGTCAACAATCAGTGGTTGAGTTAGTGAATCTTTAGGAAAAGAATGTAAGGTACTGTAACCTTTAAATAAATGCATGTTCTTTAGAAATAATTGTGAGGAAATGGTGAGGCCTTCCTAAGCAGCATTTTAAGTCGTAACCAGAAGACTGTTCAATTCAGTAACTTGAGGGTTAATATTAGCGTTTATATGATTATATTTGAACGCTAAGGAAACGTTAAGGAAACGCTAAGGAAACGCTAAGGAATTGCAACAGTATATTTTCCAACATACCAACAATATGCAAATGAGGTAAGCGTTCAAACGCTAAGCTTAGCGTTCGAACGATAAGCTCATAAATATTTGGCCCAATATACACGCTAACCAAACGCTAAGAAAACGCTAAGATAGCGTTTGAACGCTAAGCTTAACATTTGTTTGTCCCATTCATCTTAGCGTTTCTTTTATGCATTTGAACGCTAAGAAAACGCTTAGAAAACGCTAAGGATAATCGCTAAGAAAACGCTAAATAATGGCGTTCGGTTTTGGTAATATACTGCCATATTACTGTGCCAACGACCTTGGCCTTGGTGACATGTGGTAAACCTATAAGATAGAGGTTTTCCCCTTTACTATTGTGGTCGAAGTCTTGTCTCTGTAGAGTAGGTGAAGGTTAGCACCCTCTATAGTATTATGGCAGTACCCTACCTACTACCGTGTTTTTGGGACCTGTCACGTGCGCAGAGAAGACAGAAAACGCTTCGCAAATGAAACCTGCCTTCGCGGTGATATAAAGAGAACATAACGTCATAAGGTGATATAGTCAATGCGATGTTAAATGTATATCACAGGCTGTCAGATTGGTGTATAATAGTCATAATAACAATGTATCTGGAGATCGCAAAGATCGATAACGTGTTTACCGTTTCCTATTTTCGAGTCAAATAGTTATAAATAAAAATGTATAGGTCAAATCACTAATCATCTAGTTGCAATCCTTGTCTTTTATTATGTTTCTATTTGTAAATATTTATTATTACTATTATTTATTATCATTCTGACAAACTCCTGTGATTATACTATTAACAATTTTGGGACAACCTGCCCTTGTTTATGAGGACGACCCGCCCCGAAAACAGCAGAAGGACGGGTTGACTCAGGGGCCGGTAGTCCCGTTCCCTTATTCACAGGTGAAAACTCTCACAAGGAGTAAACTACATACATGTACGTGGTCTTCAGTCAACTTCAAGTGACTACAGGAATTTGAGGAAAATAACAACAACAACAACAACCGTTACAGTAACAATCACAATGGCATTTTGTATTTCAGATCTTTATCAGGTCTGGCAAATGTGAGAATACAGCTACAATAGCTGTATTCAGCTAACCTAGCTGTATTCAGCTATATATTATACTCTCAAAGCGGCTGTTTTTCGATAATAAACTAGAAGCGCTAATTTGCACATCAAAATTAGGCTACCCTATTCTCCGGTCACCCTCAACCAAATCAAAATCGTCGCTTGTGTTCTGACAAATTGTTGCCTTTTGTCGGCACGACGATAGTGATTATGTGTGAAAACTTACTAGTTGGTTCTTGTTTTTATGATCAGGGATTTCAATAAATAAGCTTTCAAAGCTTTCTGTGAATATAGATAAGTCTGTTCGAACTTGAGCTTTAAGGTTATCATTAACATATATTCCAACCCCACCCCCCTTTCTGTCATTCCTATGGTTTTCATATAAACTGTAACTCCCCATTTTTGTCAGATCAATTGGAGACTCATCTGTCAGCCATGTTTCAGTAACGCCTATTATATCAAAACTATGTCTACAAGCATGAAGGAAAGTAGATAATTTATCTATATTTTTCATTAAAGAGCATATGTTGAAATGAATTATTGAAGATGATATATTTTTATTCAACTGTTTCAGTTCATCATTGAATTCTTCAAGAAGAATATAATTGGAGGAGTTTTCAGCATTTATTGGGTCTAAGTTATAGTCATCGTCATCCAGTTGGGATTCCTTACGAAAGTCATCATTCAGGGTGAATGGGTTCATTAGTAAGGGATCTTTTGAGGTGACATTTGAATGAACATAATCGTGTTTCATATCAAATAAAGCCAACCGAAACAGTGCCTCTTCTTCTATATGATTAAATGGTAGTATAGATGCAATACAATGGTGACAAAACCATGTTTTTATGAAGTCTGCTTTTGAAAGTTTAGAACAACTTAGATGGATCCATTGATTACACAGGTCACAGCACAAGGAATCTTGGTTATTTCGCACTGATTTTTTGCAAGTGGAGCATGGGTATTTCAAGGGCATAGTAATGGACAGGGTGAGTGGGGTGAGTGGGGTGGGGTGAGGTGGGGGATATAAGGTCTGTGGAGTTGTTTTTCTTTCGGATATGCCAAATGGGGGATGTCACAAATATATGTATTAAGTTGGGGGCGAGAGAGAAATGCTTTGTTTTTTGTTCAAGGGTTTGTTAAGTATTGAAAAAATAAATGCTTATCGGTACGTAATCAGTCAATATTGAGGTGGGTATTTGTCGCTAAACATAGTTATGTTTTCCCATTTTACTTAGGCGTACAGGTATATATGAAAGGGAAGATAGAATGCATATGAAGTAATGAAGGGGAAGATAGACGAAGATAGACATGCATATGAAGTAATGAAGGGGAAGATAGACATACATATGTTACAAGTATTACATGCACAGATCAGACAAATATTAAGGGTATACATATATAGCATGCAACATATAATGAAATATATGAGATGTATACATAACATCAGACAATATTAGCTGTACAAGACATTATGTAATGTTATGATCTTTTGTTAAGTTGATGTAGAAATCTGAGACTGAGTTATCTTCAATTCCTAATGGTTGAATTCTTTTTATAAGGCTAAATGTTGTGTCATTAAGTTATCTCCAATATAATTCGCTTTCTGGAGAGAGAGAGAAAAAAAAAAGGAGCTAATTTGACTCATTTGTAGTTATTCTAACTTATTCAGTAATTATTGTCAATAACGGTGTATAATTATTCGTCATTTATTGTACTGGTAATTTTTTAAGTTACTAAGCAGTCGTGCATTTTCTATGAATAGATCAGAATATAGATAGTGATATTATATGATATAAAGGATATATATACAGAGAACATTAAACAAAAACAATAGACAAAAAATGGTAGAACATAAAAAAATAAAATGAACATAAATAAACAGACATCAACTGAACAAGACATTTTGTTGTGTTGTAATATCTATAATTAATTTGATGTAAATTCTCAGAATGAGTTATTATAAATCCATAAGCTTTCAGGAAATCTGTATTGTGAAATAATAGTTCTCATATGGCTGTGTCCTTTATAATTTGTTTTGAAATCAAATAATAATTCATAATATGAGTTAGTTGACTACAATTTAAATCAATGAATGATTGCCATTTTATTATCATTATGAGTTGAGTTGCTTTGCACTTTCAAGAAATTTACACATATATACTATTTACACATATATACTATCATTCATGGAGTCTATACTATTTATGAGGACTTGTATACTTATGTGAATCAGGAGCTTCAGATAGTCACAGCATGTACATTTTTGTATGTACAAGATACACAACACAAACAAACTGAACAGGATGTAGAACAAAAGGCAAACATAGATTTTTTAAGCAGAAGTAATCATTGAGATTTCATGCAGAGTAGATGAAAAAGACACAGTTGGAAGATGATTGAAGTTCACTGTTCCATCGAGAATCACAGATATGTAGAAGGATGTGTTTACGTGAACCATCAATGTAGCATGGAAGTTCCCTCCGGTTCAATGAATAGAACAATCACAGATATGAAGGATGATGGTAGGTCAGGTATGATGAAAGAATGTTTTATTTACATAAAACATGACTGTAGATAGGAGGTTCACATTGATCCAGAGAATACTAGTAGCACAAACAGATATGAATTGTGATGTGTTACATGCACAGAGAATGATGTTGAATGATATTTTTATTTATAAATAGCCTGGCCTGAACAGGTCTGGCAAATGTGAGAATACAGCTACAATAGCTGTATTCAGCTAACCTAGTCGAATAAGTCGATGTCAGTAAATATTCTGGGGACTATTTTCTGCAAATGCATTCATTAACTAACTTATAAAATAAAGATCAAATTCATCCCAAACACTCGTTTACTAAATTCTTCCCGATGCTAAACCGGTAGGGGGCGTTAGAATGGTGTACCTATATCAAGCATTTAGAATTACATACCACTAGCGGTTTGTGAGCGATACTGGTAACTATTCATAACTGTATATACAGATATTGTGCGGCATATTGCAAATGTATGGCACAACATACAGGAACAACTGAAATGAAAATGCGACTTATATAATTTCTGAAGTATTTCAAACATGAAGTCCTGGTCGTTAGCGAGTCAGAACTATTCAATCTGTTTTGGCGGGAAAATATATAATGTGTGAAAACTTACTAAACATAACATTGGTATTTGTATTTTCGCGATTCGACATACAAGTATGCGTTTCCGTATTTTTGGAGAAAATCAGCTCAAGCAGTGAGTGGAACTCGCTCGGTTAAACTCTGGCTAGAGATGTTCCCCTTTTTACCTGTTTTAACGCACCAACCAAACTGCGTTTTAGCAGCATATCCCTTACCAAAATGAGAAGCCATTATTAAGCGTTTTTCTAGCGTTCCGTTGTTTGCCAAAAAACGTTAAGATGAAATACTAAGAATAGGATGAGCTAATGTTAGCGTTTAAACACTTAATCTTAGCGTTTAAACGCTACCTTAGCGTTCGCTTAGTATTTGACAAGCGTTCATATGGGGTAAAATATTTAAATGAGCTTAGCGTTTAAACGCTAATTTAAGCGTTTCTTAGCGTTGAAATGCTTCCTTAGCGTTGAAACGCTTATCATTAAAACGCTTAGCTTATTAATTTCCAACCTTATAATGCTTAGCGTTTATCTAAGCGTTTGAACGCTAAGAAACGCTTCTTAGCGTTTAAACGCTAACAGAACCACTTTACAATCAAAGACTAACATATTAACCCTTACACCTCTATTTGACTGCCCTCTGCTGAATGTAATATGAATATCAAACCAATCTCACTGACACAGATAATGTAATATAAAATCATGTCCTGAAACAAATTCATATGTAGCATGCATTGGTTCAAAATGTTACCTTACTTTGCTGACGAATCACTGAACCTATGTGCTCTTAAGAATCTCCTAGCCATTTCCTCAGGGTTAGAATAAGGAATATTTCCAGAATTTTGAATAAACAGAATTTAATTAATACTTTAAATAACATTTATCAATGTTAATGTCCAATTTTGTCAATGTTGTAGGTAAAGTCATTAATTACTGCACATTTATGTCAATAACAGTTCAGCTTAGATCTTGGTTCTCTTTCCTCAAAGATAGACGAAGTGACATTTGATGATTTTTCTGCAATAGTACGAGGCACCGATCTTTGCATTAGTTTTAGAAACACCAGACGTTTACTCTTCAGAGATCAAATACCATGAGTTTTTATACAAAAGGCACTTTCAAACACTATAATCAATATTTGTGATAATGGCAGATATCAACAGATATATAAAGAGGAACTTCATGGGAATTTAATGTCTAAAGAATAACTAATATTACAAATCAAAGGTTTAACAGATTATTAGCATGTAACATGTGTTTCATTCTACTAATCTAGGGTCAGTTAAAAATAAGTGCACAAACCTATGGCATTAGACAAATAGACTGGCACGAATTGACTGCCCAGAGTCATAATATATATCATCTGAGGTTTTACATGTACTTGAATTAACTTGGAAATGACCATGAATATTATTGCTTTACTTTTTGTGATGGAATACATGTAGTAAAAATATACGTCATTTCATGGCCAGCAATGGCATTATTTACATCTTAAATGTGCTCTGTGTTATTAACAGGCTCCGCCACTGTCAGAGACAAGCTAGTTCTGCATGTATTCCTCGCATTCGTACATTTGGAACACACTTTCGAGTTAAACTCGCTCTCCTCCTGAATGTCCCATGACTGCTTTTTGCAAAAACTATAGCAGAATTATGGGTAATTATTCAGGATTTAGTCTGAAATATGGCTTGTAGCCATTCATCTGAATTTAAAGCTCTCAGTGAGAGCTTTCCGATGAATGGCAACAAGCCATATATCCAACTAAATCCTGTAAATTACCCATGATTCTCCTGTTGTTAAGGAGTCGATTATTTAGGGCATTACTGTATGTGCGTTATAATTAATGGTTTATGGTACTCTTGCGATTATGAAAAGATATACTAGTACATATACAACTCGAGACTGCATAGTATTCTTACACCATCCCTATAGTACATGATGAAATGATGACTAGTAACACAAGTGCAGTCCATGGTAATATGTTAATAAAGCAGTCTTACTCTCATTTGGTATTCTGGCATTTGTGTATTTCCAGCATAAAGTTTTGTTTACTTCAGTATCCGTAGGTGGAATCCAGTCCCTTTTTTGCAGTAAGCCAAGAGATATTCTGTGGGGAAAGAAAAACAATACTTATAAAAGCTAAGCAGTTAAAGGTTATGAATTTGTATAAAGTTTTTATTATGTTCTTGAAATGCTCTAGCAGCTGTCTGAGAATCGAAAACTCAATATAGCAATATGATATACATGTATACTGCATTAAAGTTAAAATCAACGATCTACAAAATTATATAACATAAAATTTCGGCTTGTTTACTGAAAAAAATGTCTAAAAGACAATTAGTGAGACATATACACTAGATAGACCACTTAAAATTACCAAAGAAATGTAAGTCATTATATTAAGTTGCAAATGTAAGAACATAAGAAAAATTTAATTTCACGCCCCCTAAATTGCGCTATATCATGGACCATGAATAAACTATAACGTATCATAGAATTTTTGTACCGTTTTCAATGGTAGGTTTGTTAAACTTAATGTACATAGTAATCACTTATAAATGCTCAATTTTTCTGAAGGTTTGAGTAATTTTTTTTATTCAAAATTGGTCTTAAATTTCCTATGAGATTGATACTAGTATAATCAATCCCATTTATACTGGGATTTGGTTTAAAGGGAACCCGAGAATCTGGGGCGAGCAGGTGAATTGTGGAGGGCTATATATATAAAGCTTGTAAGGTATACTTTGCTAAATTTTAAAATATACATGAGTATCATATTTTGATTATTTATGAGGCTATAAGCAACACATAAATTAAAGAGATTTATGAAAGTACTTACCAGGTGCTGTGAATTCTTTGAATCTTTGTAAATCATCAAGAAAAACTATAAGAATAATCTATTTTCACATTTATAAAATGTGTTATATAGGTATTGAAAACCTAATTCTTCCATGGTATATAGCTATAGTAAGACTCAAAGCTTCTCATAATATAATGAAGTCATAACAAGATTGACATGCTGTATGTACTACACATCTGTTACCAATAAGAAGTATCAGATTCTAAGGCCAGTCCATTGTGAGGTGACTAAATTTAGAACAACTTTACATGGCTCCAGGGCCCAGGGGAATTGTCAGTCAATGATTGATGCTAGTATAGGTATTATCTGGCTCTAAAATTGGTTTGTAAATTATAATTGGCTTTGAGAGTTTAACTTAATAAGCTAGTACATTGAGACAAATTCAGATGCATAATTTTATCACTAAAAGCAACATAAACCTAATTCAGCAACCACTGGGCAAATAAAGTGTAATTAATACATGCAGTCTTTGAATAACTCAATGTTGTTTCCCCAGCATGACATATTTGTTTTGATCTTGTCCACCTGTTACCAGGGGGAGACATCAACATGTTTACTGGTATCTACCTTCCCATATTAATGGCATATGCTTGCAACAATATTGTCTTTGCTCCTACCTATGTGGCAGCTTATTCCCATTTGCAAATTATCAATAAATCTTCATTTTACATGAGATTTAACTCAGATTTTAGTCTTATTTAATTAGAACTGTTAATTTTTTTTTGAAAACACAAATGACACTTTGTTAAAATCATTTGAATTAAATATATTTATGCATCTAAGAATTAATTAACAGCTCAAATTCAATAGCCTGGTTTAGGAATCACCCCTTCAACTTTTTCCTCAATATTATAAAAAGATATCAAATATTACACGACATAAACTGGGTGTAATATATAGTGTCCCTCTGAAAGTAAATTTGAAGCCGATGATGACTTTTTTGTGCTACCAATTAATTGCTGTGTCAGTCACCATGGGAAAATTCCATAATTAGTCCCATTGTTAGTAGCTAGCTTATTGTATAGAGTATAGGAATCCACTCATTCTCATAGGTAGATTATCCAAAATGGTTGATAAACATAGGAGATATAGATTTTTTTTCACTTTTTCCTTAAAATTTTGATGAATTGACTTAGCCTATTTCTAGGGGATTAATACAGTCAATGTTAGCTGCAAATGAATGAGTATGCAAAGAAACTTTTTAAGCGATTTCAGAAATCTCAAAAAACGCTAGAGCCATTGCGATGTGAATTAAGCGTTTCAGGACATGAGCTGTGGATTTGAGAAATTTATAACCCATAGCGTTTATTCATTTCAAACGCTAAGGAATAATAAAAACGCTTAGAATCGTCTAAGCTTAGCGTTCAAACGCTAACCAAAATGGCATCTAAGCGTTTTTCTTAGCGATTATGTATAAAAACGTTAAGAATTGCTTATTCTTACCGTTCAAACGCTAAGCAATTCCAATAAACGCTAAGAAATCGCTTATAAAATGCTTATTAAGCGTTTTTGTTCTGTAGTGTAAGGGATATCATATTGATACTTCCGGGAATGATTAAGATGTTCCATCTTCGGTGATAAATATTGTATTTAATGTATTTTTCAAGGTATTCCGCATTGCATAAGAGAGTTATTAACCGTTATGACCGACATCGACCACCGTAGTAAGTTTTCACACATAATCACCATCGCTGTGCCGACAAAAGGCAACACTTTGTCAGAACACAAGCGACGATTTTGATTTGGTTGAGGGTGGCCGGAGAATAGGGTAGCCTAATTTTGATGCGCAAATTAGCGCTTCTAGTTTATTATCGAAAAACAGCCGGTTTGAGAGTATAATATATAGCTGAATACAGCTAGGTTAGCTGAATACAGCTATTGTAGCTGTATTCTCACATTTGCCAGACCTGCTGAATGCATTCATGCTTCATCATCCACATATTCCAGGTCATTCATTGATTTCACTTGTGTTTTTTTGCCATTGTGGAATAAGGCGATTACTTTCCCATCAAGACTGACAACAGGTGTTGAACAAAATGAGATGCTAACGGCATTGTCAACAGATTATTTCCAATGGTCATCGAATACTGTCAATAATTTAAAATATTAGAAATTACCAAGTTACAAATGATTGCAGTGATTTTTATTTTTTAGCAGGAAAATTGTGTCCGATAGAGTCCGTTTTATGTTTGTTTACATTTCGTTGTGCAATCGAAGGGAGATAACCCGGTGACTTCCGTAAACTTTGAGAATTCGCAAATTACGAAACGAATTCGAAGTTTGCATTTTATTATAACGAAAATAGGAAACATAAGAGTTTAAACTCATATAAAATTAACAAAGTAGAATTATTCTCACCTCAAACCCATAATGATATCAAATAAGGTTACGGGAAGCTGACATTTGTTGTCAAGCTGCCGAAAGCACATTAGAGTTGAACCGCGCAATTTTATTTTTTATTGTTTTTGTTGTTGGCATTTTTTATTGGACAGGAGATTGGCAAGGGTAGAATTCTTCCGTCGCTAAGATCCCCCGATGATTCCCGAGGCCATTCGGTATGTTTCGGAAATACACAACAACAAAAATTGCCGCTGTTTTAACATTTCCTCGACACGTGTTTCACATCAAATGAGACATTAATAACTATAATCGATCCTCAATCCGATCAACCAACATAGAGAAAACGGAGACGAATTGCAGTAATAGAGACTGGTAGTGATAGTGACTGAAATTGAAATTCGCAATGTGAGCGCTTCAAAACAACATTTATGAATGAACTGTGACGTCACATAGAATCGCGTGCAACATTCCAACGTATATTCATGCGCACTATAACAAAATATTTCCTAGTTTGTATCATTATATGATTGCCTGCCATAGTAGATAATATGGTAAAACATATAAGAAAGTACCTAATATATATATATATGTTGAGTATATAGTTATATAAAAAAACACAGGTGTGGGAGATTTTGTCCATTGAATTTAAATTTCGTTAAGACATAATTATGCGCGTGCCATTGCAGGTTAGGAAAATTTAGCAAATCGTGTGACACAAATAAACCAAGTACGTTAATCCGGAAAATAAAGGTACATGAATAAACTTGCAGGTTGGGACAATTTACTCAAGAAAACTAATCGTCGGACACAAATCCAACGATTTTGGCTTTAAAAACACTCTTAAAATGAAATTGGTATGGTGGATTCTGTCACACGAATGGTAGATAACGTGTTACATGCACAGTGTGTTTGTACCAAGAATCTCCGTCGCAGGCTCGGTATTGATGTTCGGGAATCTTCGGGGGATCTTAGCACCGAGTGATGTTCGGGAATCATCGGGGGATCTTAGCGGCGGAAGAATTCTATTTTTGCAGGAGATTGTGCAGATTCTGATCGAGTAGACCGCGGATGCCTAAATTTGCGGGTAACTCTGGTCTGCGGACATACTACCATCTTTCGCCGGCCCACGGGAAGTGCCGTCCGATTGGCTGCCACCCAACTGCCAACTGCAATACGTCCAACTACAACTGACAACTGAAATGGCCGGACCGGCGTTCCATAGATCTAGATAAATGTAATCGAGTCCAACGACTTATATAAAGAAACGTTACTTTTATAACCGAGTGGGAGAATCCATGTAGTGTATAGAGGGGTAATGAACGTTCCGTATCATGGTGGAAATAAGATGATAAGAAACTGATCCCTAAATATTTCAGGTCAGTGTACGCACTGCATTCCATTATGAAATGTTTTTCAGTTTCAACTTTTTTCCCATCACACATGAGACAAATTCTGTCTTTTAATAACGTCTTTGGTTGTGTGTGTCGGCCTTTTTCTATAGCTAATATATGATTGCTAACACGCAGTCGGGTGAACATTTCTCTTGCCGTTGGTAATCGGACGTGTTTGAGGTATGGTTCTATTTCATATTTGTCTTTGAACGTTCTATATGTTCGTAGTTTATTAGCACCATTCTTTTTGTCGTCATCGAATATATCTTTTTTGAAATTATTTACATGTTCTGATTTTAGTCTCTCAATTATAAGTTTGTCGGTGAATCCTATCGTTTTATTAGACTGTGATATATTGATACCTCTTTTTGCAAGATGTGTGTCCCACGTTGGAAGATTAGATAATAGAGATTCTGTGAACGAATCATGTATTATATTTCCCGGTTGTGCAAAACGAAGTTTATTTAGATATTTGAACATATTCCCGATGGCATTAACTGCTATGGGGTATCGACCTAGTTCAGCCCTCGAAGCATGATTTGACGCTTTTCTATTGAGTTGTAGTATATTTTTACAGAACTTTAAATGTGTCTGCTCAAGAGGGTAGTTATCAACAAACGGAAATTTCAATTCAGCAGCCCATATTTCGCAACCATACAACAGAATAGGCATTATTAATTTGTCAAACAATTTACATTTAGTACTGAGAGACAATTCTGTCTGAATTCAATGAATTCGTCATGAAATACATAGCCTTTGAAGCTCGCCCGCTCAAGTTTTCACAAGCTCTCTCCATTTTACCGTCAAAACTGAAAATGAGACCCAAGTATTTATATTCTTCAACTACTTCTAACGACTCACCATTTATATAAAACTTATTTATGATAGCATGCTGTTTACACGATGAACGAAACTGTATGCGTTTTAGTGTTTTTTCTGTTTACGGTGATTGGAACAAATATGAATATTTTCGACAACTAAGGCCTCCCGTGTCTTTAATAATATAATTAACAAAAAAATTGACTGAGTTTACAGACAATTTAAATGAAACAGTGACTGACCAACTGCGTGACATTCGAGTGGAGGGGATTTCACATTACCAGGCATTGCATCATCTTTGGAAGTGAGACACGAAATTTAAACAAATATATGACGACCGAACAACGAGACAGACTAATGCGAAGACTTCTTAATTTTGTGAGTGACAATTCCAAATTCCAAACTTCAACTGACGACAATTAACTATACCCAAAACTACCGCTCTCGCAAAACAAAACTGGACAGAAAAAAGGAAAGAGTGAAGGCATCAAAAACCAAGACGATCACCAATAAACGACAGAAAGTTAGCATATAGTATGGAAATATACATAGAGGATCTCACATGAGTTTCTATTTTATACGGAATTTATCAACCGAGTTCACTAAATTCGATTTGAGTCGAGGTTTACCGAGTGCACTGACTTCAAGGAGAACAAACTCTGCCCATCGTTCCGCCGGGGCCGAGTCAGTGTAAAATAATATATAAATATTCGATTGTATATAAAACAAACTTTGATTCTAGTACCTGAAGCTCTACTGAAAGAGCAGTGTGATGTCAGGGAAGTTAAACGAAGTAATAATAAGACAAACTAACTAAGTCAAAACAACTCAGTGACAAAGAGACAGAGTATAAGCCATAGAGAATGCGGTAGTTAATTAACACCTTTATTAACACCTTTGCTAATCTCATGTTCGTTTGTGTTCGTTGTTTAGTAGCTTTGCATTCAAATAATGCTTATAACTCGAAAAATAAGTCATCAAAGTTGGAAATAACACCACATACACATATAATGGACCCACACGCACCCACAAACCAAATTTCACCCTTCTATTCCGCTTTTTAGACCTGTGTTCGTTTAAAAAATGTTCGTTTGTGTTCGTTTGTGTTCGTTGTTTAGTAGGACCGAACAACGGGGCTCTGTAGAAGGCATGGCTTATGGGCCAGACCCCTATAATAGCATGATAAATACAATAATGAATATAAACTGAGTGCAGGTAGGTGCAAGGATTGGGGAGAGTTGGGGCTGGTGGGGGGGGGCGCAAGATTACATGGTGTGCATAATATGTTGAGCGATGCTCATAAAGTATATATATTATAAGTCAACTTCAAGAACAAATTAAAATGTTTTATGTGAATATCAAGGATGTGGCTGTACAATCAGTGGACCTCATTTAGGTTTGAGATATGTGGTAGTTTAGATTATACTTTCAGATTTAAGTTTAGAATTGGCCATTGATACGGCTGAATTATTGTACTCGTTTTCTTATAAAGTAGTCTTTTAAATATTTAATGTATCCTGGGCTACTAATTTTAATGCGTAGTGTGCAGTCTGCAGGGAGGCTATTCCATGATTCTCGCGCTTTGTTTGAGATTGCACTTTTTGAGTTTTTAGTCCTTTTGAATTCATGATAAAGATTACCTTTTGTTTTTGCGCGGGTATTATAGCTATGGATATCTTCAATATGTGTGAGTAATTTTGATAACGAATCCGGTAGTGCATGCATATGATAATCATGTAGTATTCTAATGAGCTGCATGTTACCAATATCATCAAATATTAGTAGTTTGTTTAGTTTACAATAAGTCATAATATCACTTGTATCATTTGAGATAATTTTAAGGGCATTCTTCTGTAGTTTTCTGATTTTGGTTAGGTTCTTTTTGGTAGTCGAGCTCCATATTGCGTTACAATAGGTCAAGTAGGGGATAATTAGTGATAAGTATAAGGTTTTCAAAGTTTTTGCAGGAACAAATTCACTGACTTTCCTCAGGATTCCAACATTACTGGCAAGTTTAGAGCATAATGAATTTATGTGTTTGTCCCAGGATAAGTTGTCTTCAATAGTGATGCCTTCAATTATGTGGGACATAATGAGACACCTAAGCACATTAGACCCCACCAATGGCCACCATGCCACTAAAAACGATGGAAGGGCACAAATTATTAAACTAAAAGTTAGATAAATAATTCTAGTATACATGTTATTACTCACACTTGCATGAGAAGCACCAATTTCTGAACACCATTACTCCCCGTCGACCTATACCCAATCCGTCGCATTATGCCCCATACATGGGGTACAATGAGACACATAAATTTGACATTTATACAACATCAGCATATACCGAACTTAATAAATACAAGACCGTCTGCAGTATCTTTTCTTTTGTGGATTGAAAGAATGTATAAGCGTTATTTAAAGTCATAGCAGCAGACCAATGGGACATTTTATTGATTTCTATGACGGGTAAAAATAGCACCATAAAGTTTGATTTCAGGAAAATGGCCGGGGAGGGTTAACAATAAATATTTATCTATATCATGTTTAAATGTTTGGGAATGATCGAATATGTTTTTTTTTAAATTTATTTTCTTTTGGACTAAGGTTACGATAAGATTTATTTTTCCAGGTTTGATTTGCGATATGCCTAATCAGATTTTTTTCTCGTAGGCCTACTGGTTGTACTCGATCGAGTGTCGCATTAAGCCCCACAACCAGACAACCTGCCTCTCCCCCAATATGAGTGAATGTGAATAACCGGTGTACATATAACTGATCAAATTACTATAGAACTTGTCTTACTTTACCAAAATACGCATGTAGTTTTGGTGGTAGTGGTAAGATGTTTTCGTTTTTACATGTACAATACCTACCGAAAGTTAAAACAATTCAAAAATGGGGGTCACCAAATGTGGGTGTACACCCCTACTCCGGCGTTTCGCATTTGAGATTAAACAGTCATAATGATGTCGGTCCAATTGGGATGTCCACTTCTATGATTGGTCTTACTAAAAATAATAAATATGCTATTCAACTTCAGTCATGGAAAAACATATGGCTGTTATCGACCGTCTGTCGCATTATGCCCAGCGTCGCATTATGCCCCACATTACCCTAACAGTACACCAATTATTCTCCATAGGCGACAGTGTTAATGTCCGGGGTTATGCTCGATTCCTTGTGAATGCAGGAACTTTCTAACCTAGTCAATTTTGAAGAATGACTCTTCGGACCCAATATGACCCAAAAAAATTAATAGGTGCGTGTGTTTTTTCCGTCTTTAAATGTACCGCTTTTGATACTGCCCTAATTCCGCACAAAAAATCATCACCAAATTTTCAAACATACCCCCATTAAATGCCAGGTTAATAATTTCATCCACTCTGGATAAATTTTCATCTGGGTATAATATTTCCATGGTGGCTTTGATTTTTTCTTGTTTTTCCATTAATTTTATCCCAATCATAATCAACCATTCAGCTGCCAGATGTGATTTTATGCTGACTTGAGTGTGGGTGACAGCACACCAAGGGGGATATTTTTTTTATATTTGGTGTACTATAACCTATAGTGAGCAACGGACATATAATAAAGTTGCCCAAACGATATTATATTGCGGCCATTTATATACCGACGTCAAAATAAATAACTTTGATTCGAAACGTGTCTGTGTTCTTACTTCATTAACCCTCTTCTGCCACCACCCATATCTGAATATGCTAAAAAAAATATCTTGACTTGAATGTGATTTTTTTCATTGAAGATGCATTTTGGTAAAGTAAACAATGACGACGTACATACATGTGGACGATCTGATAGCTTGTAGATATCACTTTCAGAAAATATGTCATACGATTCGCCAGGCGAATTGGGCGCACTTGGGGGTTCACATTGGGCGCACCCACCAAATTTTCGAAAATAATCGACAGAAAACCCAAATTTGCCCGTCACAAGAATGCATTTATTGACGGAAATTTGGGCGCGGTAGATAATTTTTTATATTTGGTGTACTATAACCTATAGTCCGGGAGCTAATAGGGGTACCGTACCTTGCACCCCCGGGACTAACTTTACCCCACTCATTTTGTTAATAAGAAAAAAACAGTGGCCGTGTAGACTCCAGACAAGATGGCGGCCATTTTATGGCCGCCGTTTTTCAGACTAGGCCCTAAGTCAGTTTGATCCAAATTGTAGCGGGAAACTCCAGTAAAATGTTCACAAATGTACGTATATATTTTCGCGAAGCTAAGACATAATAGCGAGTTTGCGATACCCGTCCGACGGGAACGGGTACGGTGTAAATCGGCGAACATCATCACGGTCTCTTGTGTACTTTCAATGCAGCTCATAAAGCGATAGCGATTTGGAACGGGTAGATGTGTCCTGTTAACCGGTAACCTTTCACTACCATTTTCTCACTCAAATGTTCATGAATTACATGAAATTCCAGTCAGATACGTTAACCTATTTATTGCAAGATGTCACGAGCAAACATCATTGATAAAGTTGTCATTTTAAGCCAGGTTTTATATTCAAATTCTCGAGGCGACTTCTAGCACTTAGATAAATACGGAAGGCCGATTATTTTACTGACAACTTTTTTCACGCATTAATGACAGGTTGTCGTTAATAGAGTAAGTATATAGTGCTTTACACACAGTCTCGACCCATTTCAGGGGCGTGACTATATATGGTCTCCGCGTAAGGAGGGTTGTCCACCTTCGAATTTCTAACTACTCCCCTTGAACCATATCAAATTCACAAGTTTGCGCGTAATTCCATTTGCACCCCCCGGGTTTGGGCTTTGATTTTTCCCAACTGGTCCCTCACAACCGCCTGGATGGTAGCATATTCTAAATAAATCAGTAGTCGTTTTGTCACTAGTCGGGGGGGGGGGGGGGGCATAATCCACTGGGTCGACCATGCAGTACAAGAAAATGTGCAGATATGAGCCTGAAAACTTTCTTAAATTAGTTATCAGTTACTGACTGGCCACTGGGGAGGGGTCGTGACACACCGAATCGACCATGGTTCGGCCCGGTGTGAGTTATTTTTGAAATCTGAACATGAATTTTGCTAAATCCTAGCATCCAGACTGGCATCAAACTTTCCAATTGTTGTAAATTTTGAGACCTGACACCCCCCCCCCCCCCCAAAGGTTGGAAAATTTTCAACAGTTTCTGATAGCCATTTCAGTCCAATTTGTTTGCTAATACTAGGAAAATATGCAAATGTTGGTCTAAAAACTACAAATTCTCCACTAATAATTTTTTGGAAAATCAAACTACGAGAACAATTTCAACCTATTGTTGGTGTGAAATTTCCAACAAATGTTGTTTCAGGTATATCACATTTCCAACATTTGAAGATTTGACCAAAGTTGGGGGCGAGACACCCCTGTCGTCACGTCACTGTGTCAACCCTTTGTACAAGGGAATCAATATATCGTGGATTTATCTATGCACTGTACATTTGAATACAACCGTTTAGTTACTTTATCGTATATATATAGGTGGTGACTTATTTCTCATTTTAATATTTACTATCTGAACGGACATGACGCATTTGAACCACAATACTTGTGTATATTGAAGCGGGGATAATATTAATATAGGTATCTAAAGACACGAAATACCTATACATACTCTACAAAATCTAAGCATAATCAGAACGAGTTTCAGCTGTGTTCTGTGTTTCGCACAGAAGTGAAGCAAACGCTCTTTATTTATTCAAATAAACAGACCACATTTGAACACCTTTTATGCTACCAAAGTTAAATTTTTCAAACCTACCACCGGGTTTAGATCCCGACAAAAATCCCAATTCTTGGGATAAATATTCCCTTGCATGCCCCGACCCTTCGATCGATTGAGAGATTTCAAACCAAAGATTACTTAATATGACTAAATATTCCCTAACTAAAATAAAGGACAAATTCGGTCTTATATCTGACTGAAAGTACATGCACCACATTATTAGACCCTGGGTCTAAAACAATACATTTTATACCGATTATTGGTTGGAAAATTTAACGTTATTGTATATTTGAGCTATCATAATCTATTTTCTAAGTCAGAAAATTCCAACCGATCGGTCTATGACTTGTAGAATCCAATTGTTGAAAATGTTATCAAGATGAGTGAAAGAAAAGCACTAACCCCTTCCAACTGCCACCGCATCCTTGGTGAAAGCAACTGATTAGCTTGAGGCCCGCCCATCTAATATAAATACAAATTTCCAACAATACATAACGGTATGTATACCATCGGCCAATAAAGCGAATGCGAATAACAATCTATCTATATTATAATATATTTTGTGTTGCAGTTGGCTCACCATACATTACCATTCGATGTGATTAATTCTACCCGTAAAACAGTTTGCGATTACAAAACGTGTACCGGTACGGGTAGCTACCAGTACGCGTACCCGTACCCGTACCGGTTTGAAATCGCAAACTCGCTAATGACACTTTTATAGAGCAAAATTGAAACTCCCCATCCAAGATGGCCGTCAAAATGACCGCCGGAAGTTGAAAATATGACTTTTTTCCACTTATATCTTCTAGATCAGTTTATGCGCTGTTTGGAACTGGTTGAGAAATGTGACTTTATTTAGAATTTTGTATCTTAATTGATCGTTGGAGCAATGAAATATGGAATTATTGGGGTCCTCGCCCGTTCCGATCCCTCAAACATTCGATTTTCAGAATGCTGTATAAAATTTGAATTTCACCAAAAAAAAACACAATTGGGATTCTAGTCATATTTCAACAAGAAATGAACAGAACTTTGTTTTTATTTAGTGAGGCATATCATTACCTATGAATATTCCAACTCTTTGGATACAAAATTGTTACTTTGGCTCAAAATGGCAGCCAAAACAGGCCAAAATATGGAAAATGGTAGATATTGCCCCAGCGTATCTTGTAATCGATTGTAAGTTGTGGTTGATGTATATATGGGAGGAAAAATTCACATTTAATAACCAATTTCATTAAAGCATAATTCAGATTTCTATTACACTTAAGCGTAATGCCATTATGCTTAAGTGTAATGCCATTATGCTTAAGCGTAATGCTATTAGCATAATGCGAATACCCTTAAGCGTAATTCAAATTCCATATCTCAAAAATCCCCTGGAGCTGAAATGGAATCCAGCCAATTACTGATGCTAATAACTTTTTATATATATCTACCTACGATGATACCATTATATGTAAAGTAGTAGGATGCTATGAAAATCTATTACAGTTAAGCGTAATGTCATTACATTTAATGTTGTTGTGAGTGAGGCTATTGCGCTTAAGCGTATAATTAGCTATTAAATGTGAATTTGGCCTCCCATAGATGTATACAATTGGCTATCATTCTTTCTATATACTGAATACTAACATGTCTGATGCACCATGGCTAACTGTTACTATTGTCACCACTGACATTGCCAGAAATACTGGATTTTTCTCTCACAAACTTGACATAAATATCGGCAAAAAAATCACTTTTCAGGTTTGGACCATATTTTCAAGTAAAATGTAACTATCTTTGGTATGAAAGGTGTTTATTGTTTTGGTCTATCTTAAAAGTGTCACACTACGGTGTGTATTGACCAAATTGCTCAAGATGGCTTCCAAAATGGCAACCAAATTTTGTAAAAAGTTCATTTGTTTTACATATATCCCTAACATTATTTATTCTCTGCGTTATCCGAAAAGGTAGCAAATTGCGACTCACTTGGTTACTATACGTGTTAGATAATTAACTGACAATTACATGTTCTATTCTCCAAGTTCCGTATGGGACATGACAAATAAATTCATTTTAAAGTTGCAGTATGGAATTTTGCCAAGAACCTCTTTTGTGATTCTGGCCGTATTATTGAAAGGAAATGGGCAGAACTTTGAGACAGAACTGAGATAAACCATAATATGTGGCTATTCTGGCCCATTAGGATAAAAATTTATCAACTGGATACAGGGTGGATGCCAAGATGGCAGCCATGGAGTTACTGTATGATCATAGGTGAGGTGAATAGGTATACATGGTGTTATTGTATGTAATGAATTATGTGAATAGGTATACAAGGATTCACTATATGGTTATGAGTGGGGTGTCCATGGTAAGATGTATAGGTATACAAAGAGTGGTCATGGTAATTGTGAGGTGAATCTCTTTGAAGAATGCAATTAGGTCATCATCGATATTAGTAGATTGTTGAAGCATGATAGTATGATACATTGCACTTCTTTTTCAGAATAAGTCAAACAGCTACATTTTCCTGCAACCCGAGATTGCAATCGGGGTATTCAGGGACAGGCTTCACATAGATTGTGTCCACGACACAGGTGTTCCATAGAATGATAGATATTTATCATGTGGTGACAAAATTTGAAGACTCCTTCGCGGCTAATTCTATTTTTCGCGAATGGTCGAGTGCAGTATCTGCATGCTGTGCCAGAAACACTGAATTATATGATGAAAGCTTATGGGTGGAGGGGGGAATTGGTAAACATCAAAGGGGTGCCTATTGGCACCAATCACGGCATCATCCCGACACTACTCCAAGACCGTCCAAGAATGTTCCAAGCGATTCTAACAAAGTACTATATACGGTTCCAAGTTTGGTTGGTACCAGAGGTTTTTTTGGAGAGAATGGCACCGATCTGCAAGTGTTCAAAGACTGTGAAACAAAGAGCGGTGTGGGGTGTGTTTCATAAATGCTATATGGCACCGATCTGCAAATGTTCAAAGACTGAGAAACAAGCAGCGGTGGGTGTGTGGTTTATAAATTCTACATGGCACCGTTTGGCAGTGATCATGAAAGTACTCAAAGACCGTCCAAGAACATTCAAATTTATATTTTGAAGCTATGAGAGCGTTTAAAAAGGGTTTAGGGACATCAAAGGGGGGTACCTATTGGCACCAATCATGGCATCATCCTGACACTACTCCAAGACCGTCCAAGAATGTTCCAAAGCGATTCTAACAAAGTACTATATACGTTTCGAAGTTTTTTTGGTACCAGAGGCTTTTTGTGGAGAGAATGACACCGATCTGCATGTGTTCAAAGACTGTGAAACAAACAACAGTGAGGGGTGTGGTTCATAAATGCTATATGGCACCGATCTGGAAGTGTTCAAAGACTGAGAAACAAGCAGCGGTGGGTGTGTGGTTTATAAATTCTACATGGAACCGTTTGGCAGTGATCATGAAAGTACTCAAAGACCGTCCAAGAACATTCAAATTTATGTTTTGAAGCTATGAGGGCGTTTAAAATGTGTATGGGGCCACCAAAGGGAGTGTCTATTGGCACCTATTTGCCGCCAAGATGTACGTTGTTGTACTTAAAGAGACTGCGCATGTCACAGAAGTTGTGCTTCTGTTTGCATAACACCGCGCGATGCTAACGGTTCATCGGTCAAAAAATTATATAAACGCTCTTTATTATTTCCATATCAGGATAACAGTAATAGATTTACGTTTAACATATCAGGACCCAAGCAAAAAAATTGCAAATTGTTAGTCGTAGTAAACATCAGGTCAATTTACTCATTCGAATAGGTATCAGCATATTGTGATTGAAAGGTAAACAGTGCGTCTCTGACAGTTATGTTGTTTGTAACATGCACAGGGGAGGGTCAGCTATCATACGCTTGAGCTATGGTAGAGAGTTAAAAGGATTTTTGTTTTAATAGTGGTAACAAAAGCGGTTGTTTATAATATTTTCTTATAGGACAGACAATGAACATCCAATCATTGGTTGTTAAGGTGTCATTATTCGTTTTAATAGCGCGTAAGTATATATTAAAGGCACGGACGGTCATCGTTGCAGAAATATTTGTTCAAATCGCCATCAATTGAAGGAACACAGTAATATACACAGTTCCGGCCTCTCATTGACCTGACATAATCAGCGCATAAATAACATATTGCCGCCAAGACGCACGCTGGTGTACTTAAAGAGACTGCGCATGTTACAGAAGTTGTGCTTCTGTTTACATAACGCCTCGCAATTCTATCGGTTAATAACACAAAATTTATAAAAACGCTTTTTATTATTTCCATATCAGGATAACAGTAACAGATAATTCTCTTTACTTTTAACATATCAGGACCTAAACAAAAGCCCGTACACCCCTACCAGAGTGCAAATTATTAGGTTAATTAAGAACAGGCCAATTTGCCAGTCATTCGTATAGGTATCAGCATATTGTGATTGAAAGGTAAACAGCGCGTCTCTGACAGTTACGCCTGAATATTAAAGGGAGAGAATGCACTTGCGATGAACGATGGTGAGCCTCGTCCTGAATTATATTTCTAACGGGGTGTATTAATTCATATTACGTTAAAGTGAGACAATGCACTCAGTTTGTGAATGTTAGAGGGACGAGAGACAAAGCGCTCACAATGCAAGTTAACGGGAGGTGATGCAATCTCGGTGTGTGAATATTAAAGGAAAATTTTCAAACATTTCAAAAAAATCAAAAATTTCAAATTTTTTAAAATTGCAACAACAAAAATCTAATTTTCCAAAAACTTAAATTTGTTTTCGAAAATAAAAACAAAAAACTCCCGATAATAAAACAAAATATCATCTTCACATTTTTGAAGCGTTATAAAAACAATTATTTTTGAAAATTCGAAGTTTCGGGCTCTTATGTCATCCATATCGTTTCCCATCCAAATATGAATATATAACAAAGACGAGAATAACATTTTGATGAAGTTTATTTTAATTTAATCATTGTCTGAATCTTCAATCGTTAGATTTATTTCTAAGAGTTTCTTGAATTTCCTCATCGCTTCATCCGCAGCCCATTCATTATTATAGCCGAGTTTGGTCAGCTTGACCATTTTCTTCATGATAGTGTTGTGTATGGGGGGTGTTTTCAATCGATGCTGGTATTCTATTAATCGTCTGTAACTTTTGAGAAAGATATCAAATTCTGTGTCGATGCATTCTCGTTGAGCTTTTTCCTCAGACTCTTCTTCCGACATGCTCTCTTCTTCCATCTGTCGATCAACCTTATCAGACCACGCGGCCATCGCTTCCGCATCATCGTTGACGCGTTTAAACATACTTTTGAATGTGTCCATCTCGCCGGCACATTGCGCAGCTTTCTTACGGCCGATTACCGCTTTACTACCGGCGACATTATCATCATCCGAATTTGCCGAATCTGATATCGTTTCCCGTTCATCTTCGTCAGAATCTATATCCGTTTCACGGTCATATGCAGTATCGTATCGCCCGAATATATCGTTCTTCGTTCTTGACATAACTCCGTGTTTTCTGATGTCTTTGTAGATTGTAGTTCGTCGATAAGATCTTTCCACATAAATGGCACCGGTGCATTATCTAAAATTACGGGGAAGAACTATCGTCCTTGTATGATCGAAAAGAAGAGAGAATATGGTGTGGTATTATAAACTCGCCGCGTTCGTACCTCTATTTTTCTTTTAGAGTTATTGTTCTTAGGTAAAAAATGGCGCGCGCGGCCCCCTCCCCATTTTTTTGGCGGGTTTTTTTTTTTTAGTAAGGGGGGAACGTGCGTCGAAAACAGATTTTTTAAGACTCTTTTCCCCTTTTCTCGAATGCACATTTGCTCTTTCCCCTTCTCATCTATTGCTCATTGCAGCTTTTCCCTTCTCCCCCTTTTGCGCAGATGCTCTTTTCCCCCTCCTCTCTTGCTCAGTTGCTCTCTTCCCCTCTCCCCTTTGCTCAGTTGCTCTTTTTGCCTCTCCCTCCTTGCTCAGTTGCTCTTTTCCACCTCCTCTCTTGCTCAGTTGCTTTTTTCCCTCTCCTCTCTTGCTCAGTTGCTCTTTTCCCGCTCCTCTCTTGTGCAGTTGCTCTTTTCTCCTCTCCCTATTGCTCAGTTGCTCTTCCCCTCTCCCCTTTTGCTGAGGTGCTCTTTTTGACTCTCCCTCCTTGCTGAGTTGCTCTTTTCCACATCCTCTCTTGCTGAGTTGCTCTTTTCCCTCTCCTCTCTTGTGCAGTTGCTCTTTTCTCCTCTCCCTATTGCTCAGTTGCTCTTCCCCTCTCCCCTTTTGCTGAGGTGCTCTTTTTGCCTCTCCCTCCTTGCTGAGTTGCTACTAAAAAAAAAAAAAACCCGCCAAAAAAAAGGGGAGGGGGCCGCGCGCGCCATTTTTTACCTAAGAACAATAACTCTAAAAGAAAAATAGAGGTACGAACGCGGCGAGTTTATAATACCACACCATATTCTCTCTTCTTTTCGATCATACAAGGACGATAGTTCTTCCCCGTAATTTGAGATAATGCACCGGTGCCATTTATGTGGAAAGATCTTATCGACGAACTACAATCTACAAAGACATCAGAATAGTAAACACGGAGTTATGTCAAGAACGAAGAACGATATATTCGGGCGATACGATACTGCATATGACCGTGAAACGGATATAGATTCTGACGAAGATGAACGGGAAACGATATCAGATTCGGCAAATTCGGATGATGATAATGTCGCCGGTAGTAAAGCGGTAATCGGCCGTAAGAAAGCTGCGCAATGTGCCGGCGAGATGGACACATTCAAAAGTATGTTTAAACGCGTCAACGATGATGCGGAAGCGATGGCCGCGTGGTCTGATAAGGTTGATCGACAGATGGAAGAAGAGAGCATGTCGGAAGAAGAGTCTGAGGAAAAAGCTCAACGAGAATGCATCGACACAGAATTTGATATCTTTCTCAAAAGTTACAGACGATTAATAGAATACCAGCATCGATTGAAAACATCCCCCATACACAACACTATCATGAAGAAAATGGTCAAGCTGACCAAACTCGTCTATAATAATGAATGGGCTGCGGATGAAGCGATGAGGAAATTCAAGAAACTCTTAGAAATAAATCTAACGATTGAAGATTCAGACAATGATTAAATTAAAATAAACTTCATCAAAATGTTATTCTCGTCTTTGTTATATATTCATATTTGGATGGGAGACGATATGGATGACATAAGAGCCCGAAACTTCGAATTTTCAAAATTGGTAAATTTTATCTTAAATCGTGAAAAATTTGAAGATTTAAAAATAATTGTTTTTATAACGCTTCAAAAATGTGAAGATGATATTTTTTTTTATTATCGGGAGTTTTTTGTTTTCATTTTCGAAAACAAATTTAAGTTTTTGGAAAATTAGATTTTTGTTGTTGCAATTTTAAAAAATTTGAAATTTTTGATTTTTTTGAAATGTTTGAAAATTTTCCTTTAATATTCACACACCGAGATTGCATCACCTCCCGTTAACTTGCATTGTGAGCGCTTTGTCTCCCTTTAATATTCACACACCGAGATTGCCTCGTGTCACACTGAGATGGCCGTCTTTAGCATCGCGAGCGTATTGTCTCACTTTAATATTCAGGACTGAAGCTATCCCATCGATCATCGAGGTTATCACGTGATATACATAATCTAACATTAGATAACGTAATACACATATTACTAACGTACACTATACACCTATTACGAACGTACACCGCGATTGCATCACCTCCCTTTAATATTCACTTACGTGAGTGCCTCTCGTCCCTCTAACATTCACAAACTGAGTGCATTGTCTCACTTTAACGTAATATGAATTAATACACCCCGTTAGAAACATAATTCAGGACGAGGCTCACCATCGTTCATCGCAAGTGCATTCTCTCCCTTTAATATTCAGGCGTAACTGTCAGAGACGCGCTGTTTACCTTTCAATCACAATATGCTGATACCTATACGAATGACTGGGCAAATTGGCCTGTTCTTAATTAACCTAATAATTTGCACTCTGGTAGGGGTGTACGGGCATTTGTTCAGGTCCTGATATGTTAAAAGTAAAGAGAATTATCTGTTACTGTTATCCTGATATGGAAATAATAAAAAGCGTTTTTATAAATTTTGTGTTATTAACCGATAGAATTGCGAGGCGTTATGTAAACAAAAGCACAACTTCTGTAACATGCGCAGTCTCTTTAAGCACACCAGCGTGCGTCTTGGCGGCAATATGTTATTTATGCGCTGATTATGTCAGGTCAATGAGAGGCCGGAACTGTGTATATGACTGTGTTCCTTCAATTGATGGCGATTTGAACAAATATTTCTGCAACGATGACCGTCCGTGCCTTTAATATATACTTACGCGCTATTAAAACGAATAATGACACCTTAACAACCAATGATTGGATGTTCATTGTCTGTCCTATAAGAAAATATTATAAACAACCGCTTTTGTTACCACTATTAAAACAAAAATCCTTTTAACTCTCTACCATAGCTCAAGCGTATGATAGCTGACCCTCCCCTGTGCATGTTACAAACAACATAACTGTCAGAGACGCACTGTTTACCTTTCAATCACAATATGCTGATACCTATTCGAATGAGTAAATTGACCTGATGTTTACTACGACTAACAATTTGCACGCCGGGAGGGTTGTACGGGTTTTTTTTTGCTTGGGTCCTGATATGTTAAACGTAAATCTATTACTGTTATCCTGATATGGAAATAATAAAGAGCGTTTATATAATTTTTTGACCGATGAACCGTTAGCATCGCGCGGTGTTATGCAAACAGAAGCACAACTTCTGTGACATGCGCAGTCTCTTTAAGTACAACAACGTACATCTTGGCGGCAAATAGGTGCCAATAGACACTCCCTTTGATGGCCCCATACACATTTTAAACGCCCTCATAGCTTCAAAACATAAATTTGAATGTTCTTGGACGGTCTTTGAGTACTTTCATGATCACTGCCAAACGGTTCCATGTAGAATTTATAAACCACACACCACCGCTGCTTGTTTCTCAGTCTTTGAACACTTCCAGATCGGTGCCATATAGCATTTATGAACCACACCCCTCACTGTTGTTTGTTTCACAGTCTTTGAACACTTGCAGATCGGTGTCATTCTCTCCACAAAAAGCCTCTGGTACCAAAAACACTTCGAAACGTATATAGTACTTTGTTAGAATCGCTTTGGAACATTCTTGGACGGTCTTGGAGTAGTGTCAGGATGATGCCATGATTGGTGCCAATAGGTACCCCCCTTTGATGTCCCTAAACCCTTTTTAAACGCTCTCATAGCTTCAAAATATAAATTTGAATGTTCTTGGACGGTCTTTGAGTACTTTCATGACCACTGCCAAACGGTGCCATGTAGAATTTATAAACCACACACCCACCGCTGCTTGTTTCTCAGTCTTTGAACATTTGCAGATCGGTGCCATATAGCATTTATGAAACACACCCCACACCGCTCTTTGTTTCACAGTCTTTGAACACTTGCAGATCGGTGCCATTCTCTCCAAAAAAACCTCTGGTACCAACCAAACTTGGAACCGTATATAGTACTTTGTTAGAATCGCTTTGGAACATTCTTGGACGGTCTTGGAGTAGTGTCAGGATGATGCCGTGATTGGTGCCAATAGGCACCCCTTTGATGTTTACCAATTCCCCCCTCCACCCATAAGCTTTCATCAATTATATGTTTGCCGTTTGCCATGAGACTGAATTTCATGTGATATATTACGTTCGCTTGGGGTTAGTTCCTGAGCCCGTGCTAGTATTTTACCACGAGGAAGCGGACACTGGTATGCTGTTACATCCAGCCAATGCAGCACGCCTCCGTCGGAAGCTATTTATTGTTTTTATTCCCCTGACGTGCACATGGCATGTTATGTTTCTCGACGAATAGAATTAATCTAGGATAATTCTTCATACCGAAAACAAAAATAGGTCACGGTCATTTTCGTGAACAGCCTAGCGGTCAGTATTGAACAAGAGGTATGTGAAACCTTGCCTCTAATTCACACGTTGACAGGCACAAATATATATATATAATGAAGCCGTTTGAATTAAAAGTAAAAAGCAGTAAAATGTGATGCGAGTTTTGCAACAACTGAGGAAATCTATTAACATTGACGATGACAATGTCGCATCCTACCAATAGTTTGTATGTGGGCGATAGTATGGCGAGTAACACTGTTATCAAGTCGACGAATTAATATACACGTTCATATGTTGTATAAACGAAAACTGGAACACATCTTCTACCACCAACCACAGACTCCTTAATAAATCACATTAAAACATATTCGTGCAAAGTATAGCTGGCAGTAATTGGCACAATTAACTCCCCAGCCTGGTATACTATGTCCTGACACGCACGGATGGTCGCTCTTTGTTTGAGTCCTACACACCAGACTGACGATACTTCTTCCCGATCTACTGCAAAGAGTCATGCGAATCTAACCAATGATCTTGTTTCATCGCAAACTTACCATGTGGCGGTGTATGTGAGAATAAATGGCTTCACTAATTGAAGTAGTGTCAATTCTGACGACTCATGGCATGAGCAGAGTGAGAGAACATATATAAGGACTATGCATGTAGATATTCAAATTATAGAACAGGAAGTAGTAGCATGCCTTGAAAAACACACGGATGGTCGCTCTTTGCTTGAGTCATACACATCAGACTGACGATACTTCTTCCCGACCTACTGCAAAGAGTCATGTGAATCTAACAAATGATCTTGTTTCATCGCAAACTTACCATGTGGTGGTGTATGTGAGAATAAATGGCTTCACTAACCGAAGTAGTGTCAATTCTGACGACTCGTGACATGAGCAGAGTGAGAGAACGTATACAAGGACTATACATGTAGATACTCAAATTATAGAGCAGGAAGTAGTAACATGCCTTGAAAAACTGTTCGACAACACAATAGTATATGTACTGCACGAGTAATTTCTTTAAGACTTACTGGTAATATAATACTATTATTGACAACAAACTTCTTTGCAGAAAAACTAATTTTGTTAATATAAAATATTTCACCTGAGCACATGCTTACATCAGATATAGGCAACTTGAAATTGGAGGCTGCTAATTTTATCTTAGTTTCAATTCTCTTCGGAAAAATGATCGAATTTGATATTACTTTTCCAAACTGATCCAAAAGGCACATGCTAGTGATGGTTATTTTAATCTTTCTATATAATACAATGTCTTCAATTGTTTAGGGGGGGGGTCCTCAAAACATAGCAAATTCGTCTGTCTTATTTATCAGCCGCTTTGTGTAAAGCGACAAAGGCGCAAGCCACCCATACAAATTATGTATTCGCTGATAGAACTACCTTCCAGTCACACTCTCTGTTGATATAGAGAGCATATAGCTTCAGTTCGTTTTGATCAAGACTTTAAAACGGGTAGTGTGTCCTCGTAAAATAGAAAATTCGCCTATCATATTTGCCACGCAGCCGCGTTATGTAAAGTGCCACACTATTTCGGGAACCAACCTATCCACAAACATTGTGTATTTCCTTATATAACTATCCTTTGTACAGCAACGTGAATTTTGTTACTTATTCCTTGTTCCTTATTCGCAAAATGTCGGAAAGTGTGGCAAATGGCGCCAAATTCGTAAGTGGCCAGGTGGGCGGAGCATTTTGGGTCCAATTTTTTTGGGGTCGAGTTCGTAAAAGTGGTCCGAAAAAGTGTCCGACCTGTGCTCGGTCCGATTTTTTTGGGAAAATGTGGCAAATGACGCCAAATTCTCAAGTGGCCAGCTGGGCGGAAAATATTGGGTCGAAAATGTTTTGGGTCGAGTTCGTAAAAGTGGTCCGAAAAAGTGTCCGACCTGTGCTCGGTCCGATTTTTTGTGGAAATTGTGTCAAATGACCACGGCAACGTACTTAGTGAAAAATAACAAAAATTTGGGCCGAACAAATTTGGGTCGAAAAGTTCGAAATGCCTCGAAATTAGGCAAAGTCTAAAAAATGAAGGGGAAATGTCCCCAATGGGTGCAAATTCTCAAGTGGCCAGCTGGGCGGAACATTTTGGGCCGAAAATATTTTGGGTCGAGTTCGTAAAAGTTGTCCGAAAAAGTGTCCGACCTGTGCTCGGTCCGATTTTTTGGGGAAAATGTGGCAAATGACCATGGCAACGTACTTAGTGAAAAATAACAAAAATTTGGGCCGAAAAAATTTGGGTCGAAAAGTTCGAAATTAGGCAAAGTCTAAAAAATGAAGGGGAAATGTCCCCAATGGGTGCAAATTGTCGCATCCTACCAATAGTTTGTATGTGGGCGATAGTATGGCGAGTAGCACTGTTATCAAGTCGACGAATTAATATACACGTTCATATGTTGTATAAACGAAAACTGGAACACATCTTCTACCATCAACCACAGACTCCTTAATAAATCACATTAAAACATATTCGTGCAAAGTATAGCTGGCAGTAATTGGCACAATTAACTCCCCAGCCTGGTATACTATGTCCTGACACGCACGGATGGTCGCTCTTTGTTTGAGTCCTACACACCAGACTGACGATACTTCTTCCCGATCTACTGCAAAGAGTCATGCGAATCTAACAAATGATCTTCTTTCATCGCAAACTTACCATGTGGCGGTGTATATGAGAATAAATGGCTTCACTAACTGAAGTAGTGTCAATTCTGACGACTCATGGCATGAGCAGAGTGAGAGAACATATATAAGGACTATGCATGTAGATATTCAAATTATAGAACAGGAAGTAGTAGCATGCCTTGAAAAACACACGGATGCATGGTCGCTCTTTGCTTGAGTCATACACATCAGACTGACGATACTTCTTCCCGACCTACTGCAAAGAGTCATGTGAATCTAACAAATGATCTTGTTTCATCGCAAACTTACCATGTGGCGGTGTATATGAGAATAAATGGCTTCACTAACTGAAGTAGTGTCAATTCTGACGACTCGTGACATGAGCCGAGTGAGAGAACGTATACAAGGACTATACATGTAGATACTCAAATTATAGAACAGGAAGTAGTAACATGCCTTGAAAAACTGTTCGGCAACACAATAGTATATGTACTGCACGAGTAATTTCTTTAAGACTTACTGGTAATATAATACTATTATTGACAACAAACTTCTTTGCAGAAAAACTAATTTTGTTAATATAAAATAGTTCACCTGAGCACATGCTTACATCAGATATAGGCAACTTGAAATTGAAGGCGGCTAATTTTATCTTAGTTTCATTTCTCTTCGGAAAAATGATCGAATTTGATATTACTTTTCCAAACTGGTCCAAAAGGCACATGCTAGTGATGGTTATTTTAATCTTTCTATATAATACAATGTCTTCAATTGTGTAGGGGGTGTCCTCAAAACATAGCAAATTCGTCTTTCTTATTTATCAGACGCTTTGTGTAAAGCGACAAAGGCGCAAGCCACCCATACAAATTATGTATTCGCTGATAGAACTACCTTCCAGTCACACTCTCTGTTAATATAGAGAGCATATAGCTTCAGTTCGTTTTGATCAAGACTTTAAAACGGGTAGTGTGTTCTCGTAAAATAGAAAATTCGCCTATCATATTTGCCACGCAGCCGCGTTATGTAAAGTGCCACACTATTTCGGGAACCAACCTATCCACAAACATTGTGTATTTCATTATATAACTATCCTTTGTATTGACGCCACATCCGTCCAATCTCGCTACTCTCATCAAGGACGGCCTCGGACAATCGCCATTTCGACCGGTCACATGATCTCCGGTCATGTGATCCATACCCGGAAGAGATTGCACGTCGGCAGACATTTTTGTTCAACAGCGAAAATGTTGTCGTCGTTTTTCATCAAATGTAAGTAAACTGAGTAATGTTTTCAAATAACTTCGGTGCAGTCATCGACTAATGATATAATATTACCGCGCGGATTGGTTCTTAGGTTCACAATTCGATTTAATTTGATTTACCAGCCGCTTGAATCGGCGCACATGGCTTTCTGCGTTTTCAAAGTATTTGCCCCCACGACCCATTCAGCGATGGGAATGACAAACTTTTAACCTGAAGACCCAGACTTCCCTTGTCCCATGTCTTCCTGAGTCAATTCCGCACCCAAGGGTAGCGTGGTTCCATATCTTCATGATTTTACATTAGATCCATTGGATCTTACTACCATGGCTGACGCCATGTAAGATCCATCTTGCCCTTAAAACAACATAGGCGACTATGATTCCTATAAAAGTAACAATTAGGACCAACGCACATGTATTTATCAACTAAATACTAATACAAGTGTGAAACCATCCACTCACCTACGTGTCGTTTATCCTTCAAATCCGACAAATAATAGAACGTAAACACTGACATGTCGTGTGTTCGTCGATCATTGCATGTGACACATCATTTCATGAATTCCCCTGTGAGTTCCCCCGGAATCCCCGGAAGCGGTTCTATGTAGCAGTCTTGAACCCGAGTTGACCTTCCGGTATGGCGTCATGGTAACAACCAACTGACGTCACATGTGAACATGCCGCGCTTTTTCGAAATTCGCCGTACTAATGCGGATTTTCATTCATAAATCTGAGGGCGAGGTCACTCGATGTTTTCGTCGTGAATTATTCAAATTTCTTTCATTTGTGTTGCATTGCCTCACATGACAATGGATTATTACATGTATGGAACAGAAACGGAGAAACAGAGAAACAGATCGTGAAGATCTAATTATGACTCCGTGATTGAGTCTTCAAAGTTTGATTTTCTTTAAGAATGTATTGTACGGTAATTAAAACTCGCATATTTTACAACTCTTTTAGGGTCAACATTTATGAACTTTTACAGATGTAATCAATGAATTACAGTAATTTTAGTTGTATGGAATTGTTTTTTAATTTATACTATATACTATAGTGACAGTCTAATCTAATTAATTTTAAAGCTAGATGTTTAGCATAAAAATGATAAATTTGTCATTTTAATTCCCCTCCCCCCATTCCAGGTCTCCTATGCACCCTTCAAACCTTAGAGTTAGACATCCTCTACTGCAATGCCTAGTGGTTTGATAACATATCAGTATGATGTGCGATACTTGCATTAAATCGCTTGGTTTGTTAGCCAAGTTCTGTGAATGGAACACAGCTTGGGGGTTCCACTAGGGGAGAAGAGATGCCCTTAACAAACTGTTCCAGAAGAGCCAAATGTCAACACAATGAAACATTGTTTACATCGATTATAGTTTCATACTCTTTTTTAGTTAATATTGAATTGAATAATGAATGGAGCTACGAATGAGTGACTCCATAATATTAGTAATTAACTGGCAAATTAATTGCCCAAAGCTTTCAAACTTTGTATCTGTAACCGTGTACAGAGAATGTCAGAAGGCATCTTTGTTGAAGACTTATAATCAGTTTGTCCATATTTTGCCAAGGTAAATTATATTAACCCGTTTGCAGAATTAATGATCCTGTGACAGTGCATTCTCTTACCGGTATATATGAGTCTCCCATAGGGAGCCCTGCATATATAATAGAATGTACTGGTTTACAAGGTCGAGGTAAATATTGTTAGGCCAATGTATTCTCTCATATATGTGAGGATCCCTATGAGAGACTCATATATAAGAGAATGAACTGGCACATGATCTTTATATATGTAAGAGAATGCATTGGCACAGGGTTTACACAAAATTTCAAGAAGCCCCAGTCATGGAAGGTTTAATTATAAATGACCATATTGGCTCAATATTGGGAATATAATAACAAATTTAAATGTCAATATTGTAGTACTAGTGTTGTACATACATGTATCTGTTTCTCCACACTAGACTGAATTTTGGGTAAATAATGTGAATGACTTGTTCATTTTCAGTAAATAATACTAAATACTCCATTGGAATTAACCCTTTTATAACTAAACAATGTGGTGAATTGGTGATAGGGGTGGGGTTTATCCACCAGACACCCCACCCCAATTTTTTTTGGAATTTCATACCTGGTATATTTCAAACTAACTAGGCTATAAGTCGAAAATATTCTGATATTTATTTTTTGTATTTAAAGGTACTAAATGCGTTTTTTTGAAATTAGTAAAAAAAAAAAAAGTACATGTAGATGATCAATGAAGAGCGCTTGTTATCAGCTCAGAAGATATGTGGGATAATTTGTGCACACACAGATAAATTGACACAGGGAGTGTCATGGGATAGTTGATATTGACCTCAGATGACTTAAAGAGGCACTAACAATTACAAATAAAGAGCGTTTATTATCAACTTAAAGAAAGAAACTGTGGGAATGTGCCAAATTCCACATTTTCTGGAAAAGTATTTTAAAAGCTAGAGCAAAATTAAATAATTGAAATCCATATGCTCTACTTTTCTCATATTAACATTAAGCATACTAGATCTAACAAACTAGAATTACAATAAAAAAAAATGAAGAAAATTAAATTATTGTCCTATGAATGTTTAGTCTTCACTCTTTTCCCCAAAAAATCATTTTTGGTGTTTTTGTTTTGGTGCAAATGAAATAGAAAAAACAACAGGTGTTTAATGTGCAAATTCATTTTAACTTTTCTCTTATTTTAAACACTTTAGTTTGAAAAAAATATCATCAACAATGGAAATTCAGTTAGTTTAATCTAGTATTCTTAAAATGTCACAAGAAAAGCATGGCATATGAATATAAATTTATTGAGTTAAATGATCTCAAATATTACTAAAAACAACGAATTAGAGCTTCATTCTATCTAGTTTTTGGAATACTTAAACGTAAAGTATTGAATTTGGCTCCCAGACAATCATTCTCAATTAGATATATCTTACAGTTCCAGACTATCTGGTACACAGAAATTACCCCTATCTGTTATAATTAGTACTAGTATTCAACATCAGTTGGAGTCTGAGATCAGGTGAGGGAGAGGTAGGGATGCCGATGGTACCACTGATGACATCATGGAGAGATTGATTCAAGAACACTGATTTTCAAATTTGATTTATTATGGTGGTACTTGCTATGAATTTGCACCAAATGAATCAATATGTAGTTAAGTGGTTAGTACATACTTTTGAGCAATTTATCAAGTATTAAGTAATTAAATAAAATATAAATACACGATCTGTCAATTGTGAATACCCGATCACAACAATTGACTCGCACTAGCTGTGGCAGACTTGAAATTTAATCCTGGATTGAGAATTTGAGACTATTATGATGCAAATCATAGGAATGAGAAGTGAAACTGAGTGTGAAGTCAATCACACCTATTCTCAAATTTCAATAGCAATTTTTATGTCAGGCAATTGGAAAGAAATCATATATTATAACTGGCAACTTAATTGCCAATGTTATGTCTATATCGCTGAGCCAAACCTTAGCTTCTAGCAGGATTTATTGTACATGTAGGACATTGTAGGTCAATATGAGTCATTATGACCGCTCTCGCAGATTGCTGTAGTCGAACTAGAAGGGTAGGCATTATGACTATGTTCATGACTGAACTAGATGTATTGTAGAATATTTGGATAATAACAGCTTAGAGCTAAGTGTTAATAAAATACTTAAATTTATACACCTTCCACGTTAGGTTGTTTATTTTATACCACATGAAAAACTACTTGGAAACAGTCATTTTAAATTTACTAGTGCCAGTACTAGGCAGTAGTGATGTGACCGTGCTATTTTATATACCAAAACAGTATATGCCTTTATTACATGCTACACATGTATACTAACTAAGTTATTATACCTAACTCACTAATATACATGTTATAGCTGCATTATCATTTCATTCCGCGTACTTGGTTCATTCCATTCCGCGCTATTCCGTTCTATACACTTCCCTTCCCAGTTGCATTCCTGTTCTGCATTTCGCTATTTCATATTCTTAACTTGGCCCAATTCCTTGTCCACTGAGTCTACTCTGTCTATGTTAGCGCCCAATCTGAGATCTAACTGTCGGACACTAATGTGTCTTAGCCAATCACAGGTAAGCTTATTTGCCGCCTTTTGTCAGTTCATAATTAGCGTTCGTGCTGTAAACATCGCTCCTGTTATTGCGTCAGTGATAGCGTAAATTCTTCAAATGCCTTGAAGAATGTAGAAGTTATAAAGTATAAGAGTAATACTACGTTATGACATCTTGACCTATGTTCCTACGATATGGGTCCTTTTTCTCGTTGGACATCTCCCGATTGATGTTTGATGCTCGATGTGATGTGGTGATGTTGCTGTCAAGCTGTCTATAGAGATGTGTTGTGATGTCATCCATGTTGTGATGCTTGTTGGATGTGTTCCGTTCGGTATTGCTTGAATATTCAATTAAATGCACGATGAAGACTTTTAAGGTAGGCTTAGTGTTTTCATAGACCCTGCCAAATGTTAAGACTCAGAGCCCATAAATGTTTGTGATATAGCGACTGATGGTTCACTAAAGACCCACCCCTGTGCTCTACCACAATGGCGCCCATTCGTATAGCTATAGCTCTGATTATAGTGTGGAACTTTGAATTTGGTGTGGAAATTGGAACTTGGTGAAAATTTGTGTTTTCGTGTTTCAAAAAACTGTGAAAAATAACAATCAGGATTTCTGGAGATATTCAGCGTTGGATTGGAAGAGACAATAAGATTTGAACAGTTTTATGCTTAAAAATGCATAAAAACATAAATTATGTTGAAAATTTGATAAATTTTGTTGAAATTTTTAAATTTTCATGTTATTCAGTGAAATTTGTAAACACATTGTTTTGGTGTGGCTGTATTCCTTTAATATTATAATTATGTCTAAATTTGTGTATTGTCAGCTCTGTTTAGTCGTTTTTAGCGTTTGGGCAAAGTCCAAACTTTAAATTCGATTTGTTATCTGCCAATATCGTGATCCGGATTTTGGTAAATTGAAACCCGGTAAAGTTGTGTTTTCCGGAATTTGGTAGTCCATGGTTTCGTTTTCGTTTCGTCGCTGGATCACATTTTCTATTGATCAGAACAAAGTAAACAAATAAACACGTGTATAGTCTGTTTTCAAATCTTCTGATCAAGTAGCATTTAAAAGCTTATAATTAGCTTTTGTTTAGGTAACTATAGGTGTAGTTAGGTATATAATATATCAGTCCAGCCCCACATTATGTATTGTATGCTGTCAAAGTTTATTCTTTGACTGAAATATTGTCATAAAGTGACATCTGTTGATAAATGGATACATGTAGGCCAAATGTCAGCTTGTGAATTGCAAGGTGAATTTCATTGCAAATTCCTGGAGATTTTCTGAAACCGAAATTGGTTGAGAATATTTCAAATTTCTTGACATTCGGTCATCACTTTTTTGTGACGGTGTAATAAATACTTTTTGTCTCCAACATTATGCAATTCAATTCAGACTTTGCATTAATAAGTTAGTAGTTTTCAGACCAAGTGTTGGACAAATTGTCCCAACTAGTTCTGGTAGTACAAGCAGGTGTTGTCATCTTGGTTTGTTGTTAGTCGTGACATGGTAAGTTGGTGTCGGAGTCTGCAGTTGTCGGAGTCTCAGGTTAACGGTGAGTCAACCCTGACCCCTCCCCTGCCACACCCTCTTTCCCACTAAAATGTTTTTGTGAGCCAAGTACGCATCGCGCTTGCTTTCATCTCATTTCATCAGATAGGTGCATGAGTTAATTCGTCGCGACACTAATTAGGTGGAAGTTTAACTTAACCAAACTAATTAGTAGCAGTTGTTGGCAAGAAAACTCATAAATTTTCAGCCAGTCCACACTTAGCATGCAAGCGGAAGTAAAATTTGTATTAAAATTTTCAGACGACGGTGAATTGTGATTTGAGAATTTTGTAGTTGACGGTGGAGTATATAGCTCGAAAATAGGTGATTTTTCAGAGCAAGTTCGGAAAATAATTTTTCGAATCAACTTTCAGTTGACGGTGAACTTTAATGTTCATATGTGTTGTTGCGTCAACACGTGAATGATTATATTTCAGTTATGTCGCCGGACGGCACAATTAACTTGGAATTAGGTGACTTATTGGTGACGTCATGGAAAATTAATTTATTTTTCTATTGTTGAGTTTGTAGTGTGTGATTGATCAGGTTAGATCTGACTTTGAAATTTTTTCAGTTGACGTCAGATAGTGAGCGGAAATAGGTGACTTGAATATTTAATCGCAGATTAATTTTGAATTTTGATGCGATTTGTAGGTATTCGCTTGGTAGTTAAATTGTAGGTGACTTACAGTGTTCTGATTTACCGCAAACTTGAGAATGTTTTTTTTTCAGAAATTTTCTTACGTAGTTAGACTTGAGAATATTTCTTGAATTAAATTTTTCCGCAGAATTTTTTCTCTCTTTTTTTCGCAGGTTTAATTACAAAATGATTTTTTTTTTCCAGTGATTTCTGAGTTGGTAGGCAGAAAATACATAGGTTTTTCTGTATAAATTTTAGCGCGTCAGGTTTTTCAGATATTGAGTTTAGCTTATTTTCATTTGACGTTTTCAGCGTTCAACAAGGTTTTTTACTTTGACCTTTACACTTAGTGATTTTTTTCCCCCGAATTCTCTTGTAGGTTTCGACTTGAATTTTTTTTTTATTCCAGTTACATGTAGTTAAAGCGACACTTGTTTTTTTCCTCCGAGATATTTCTTAGAATTTGTAGGTCGATCGTGGTTGAAATATTTTCAAATTTTTCCTAGCTATTTGCGAGTTAGTGAAAGATGGCGTCACAGATTTCAGAGGAAGTTATGTTGAAGATACAGGCTGAGATATTGGATTGACAGTTCGGATAGAGGAGTTGAAGAGAAATAGTGAAAATAGTTATGATAATAATTACAGCAATGATGATTATTACAGAAATGATAATTATAACAGTGGTTATAACTCTTACTCCAGACGGCGTGCGCAGAGATATCGGAATAGGAATCACAGAAGGCAGTAGACGGAGAGAAGCGATAATGTTCATTATTTTCAGAAGGAGGCAAATAATGTTTCAGATGTGAGAAATGATTATAGTAGTCCCACAAATGATAGATTACAAGAAGAGTATGTATCTGGTAGATACACCGGATGTTGGAAATGTGGTGATTTGACGCATAAAGCGTTTGGTTGTAGGAAAGGTGGATACTATCGCTACTATGATAGAGATAAAAAATATCGTCCACAGGATAGATCCCGGAGATATATTAACAAATCACAATTTGTTAATGATTCCAGTAAGGAACATTGTATAAATGGAAATGCTACGGAGTCAGATATTATTGTTTCAGGTTACAATACTAAGGCACTTGTTGATACAGGTTCGACTTGCTCCACAATTTGCGAGCAATTTTACAGCACTTTCTTGAAACATATTCCTTTGCAGCCCTTGTCTGTTATACTTAATATAGAGTGTGCTGATGGCAAGAAACTTCCTTATCTTGGATACATCCAGTGTCCTATTACAGTTCCTTCCTTAGGACAAGATTCCGGCAAAGAGTTCATTTTTCTTGTAGTGCCAAACAGTTCTTATAACATGTCAGTGCCAGTTTTGCTAGGAACTAATATTCTTTCAGAACTCACGCAGTTGTGCAAAGATGCACATGGTAACAGGTTTTTACAGAATGCAAACTTGTCATCATCTTGGTTTATGGCATTCAGATGCATGATTTCTAGGGAGAAAGAAATTGCTAAACACAACTTTGTTCTAGGTCATGTAAAGTCTGCTGAGAATACTCATGTTATTCTCCATCCTAATACTAAGAAAGTTGTTACTGGTTTTATTGATCATAAGATTCCTTACCAACCCACATGTGCTATTTTGCAGCCACTTCCAGATGATGAGCGGTTCAACTTTTTAGAGATAGGTCCATATATTGTGAAATATGATTTCAAGAGCACTGATACTGTTGATGTTCACTTGTCAAATATTTCTTCTAGGACTATTAGTATAGCACCTAACTCTGTTATTTGTCAGGTACAGCCAGTCTCTGTTGAGCAAGATATTGAAACCTCCCCAGGTTCAGAGACTACCTCTTCATTTCTTGATAAAATTACTATGGATGTTTCTTCTCTTGATGATGCAAAGGATATATCTGTTGAATTGAATCTTATCAAAGAGTTTTCAGATGTTTTTTCACAGCATGATCTTGACTTAGGTTTTTACAGTGCAGTTAAGCATAGGATCGACATGTATGATTCTACGCCTTTCAAGGATCGTCCGAGACGTTTACCTCCAAGCATGATTGATGAAGTGAGAAATCATCTTCACCAGTTGTTAGCTGCCGGCATTATACGCCGATCTCACAGCCCATATTCTTCTAATATTGTTTTAGTTGGGAAGAAGGGTTCAAATGACCTTCGTATGTGTACAGATTTTAGAATTTTAAATAAACGCACTATTCCAGATAATTATGCACTCCCTAGGCCTGAAGACCTTTTTGATTACTTAGCAGGTGCCAAGTACTACTCAGTTCTCGACCTCAAATCTGGTTTTCATCAATTGGAGATTGCAGAGGAGCACAAGGAGAGAACAGCGTTTACTGTTGGAGGTCTAGGATTCTATGAATATAATAGATTAGCATTTTGTTTGAACAATAGTCCTTCTAGCTTTCAGAGGATGATGGAAGACTGCCTCGATGGTCTTAACAGGAATATATGTAATATTTATGTTGATGACGTCATTGTATGGTCAAAATCTGTTCCGGAGATGTTGGAGCGACTTAGACTTGTTTTTGACAGGCTCAGAGAATGCGGTTTGAAACTGGCCCCAGCAAAGTGTAAATTTTTCATGCGCCGTGTCTCATATGTAGGCCATGTAGTTTCAGAGAAAGGTATCGAGACAGATCCTGCGAAAGTTGACAAAATTGTCAACTGGCCAGTTCCCAAGAACTCTGATCAATTGCGATCATTTCTCGGCTTTGCAGGTTATTATAGAAAGTATTGTCCTAATTGTTCCAGGATTGCTAAGCCCTTGACAGATTTACTTCCCCCTACAAATACAAAGAAGCCAAAGAACAAGGTTAAATCCTCTTTTACAGGGCAGTTACAGAGAAGTTTTATGACTATTTATATGGTAATTATTTTGTAGTGTATACTGATAACAATCCTTTAACATATGTTTTAACTTCAGCCAAATTAGATGCTACTGGACAGAGATGGTTATCAGCCTTAGGTGCTTTTAAATTTGATATTGTTTACAGACCCGGTAAATTTAATACCGATGCAGATGCCTTATCCAGGTTGGATACACCTTCTTCAGATATTATTACAAATGATTCAGTGCAAGTTATTTGTAATTCATTACAGGTTCAGCAACCTTTTGTTGAAAGTTTATGTTGCAGCACTGATGTTTTAAATTCTGTTCAAGATGATGTAGGCCATGATCTTGATGAAATGAATTATAGGGATTGGAGAAGATTGCAGGAAAGAGATGATGTATTGTCCGTATGGCTATCAGCCGTGAGAAGAAATAGTTGCCCAAAGAGAAAGTCCCTTCCCCCTTCTAAGCTTCATTCAGCATTTTTAAGACATTTTTATAAGCTTATGTTGCAGCGAGGAGTTCTTTATAGAGAGTCCACTTTTAATGGTAAAACCAACACTCAGCTTGTTTTACCACATTCACAGATTTCTTTTGTTCTAAAATCATTACATAATGATATAGGACATCCAGGTCGTGACAGAACAGTTTCACTTGTGAAAGAAAGATTTTATTTTCCAGGTATCGACAGTGCTGTCGATGATTGGATAAAACATTGTCATAGATGTTTACGAGTGAAAACTAATCCGAATTTCAGAGCCCCTTTGGTATCCATTACTACTTCTCAACCTCTTGAACTTGTTTGTATTGATTTTCTTACTCTTGATTGTTCTAAAGGTGGTTACCAATATGTTCTTGTTATGACAGATCATTTTACTAAATATGCACAGGCTTATCCTACAAGGAACATGACTGCAAAGACTACTGCTGATGTATTGTTTAACAATTTCTTTATTCATTATGGTTATCCTCAACGTATTCATAGTGATCAAGGTGCTAATTTTGAATCTCAACTTATTTCTGAACTTTGTCAGCTTTGCAGCATCAAGAAATCCCGAACTACTCCTTATCATCCGATGGGGAATGGTGTTACAGAGCGATTTAATCGCACACTTATTAGTATGTTAGGTACTCTTAATCCTGACCAGAAACATGATTGGAAATCACATATAGGTCCTCTTGTTCATGCTTACAATTGTACTAGGCATGAAACTACTGGTTTTTCTCCTTTTCAGTTGATGTTCGGAAGAGAACCACGGTTACCTCTTGATATTTTATTTGGTCTGAATAAACCTGATTCCGATCAAACTTCTTACTGTGATTATGTTTCAGATCTTAGACAAAGACTTTCTGATTCTTACAGATTAGCATCCAAATCTATGTCTGGTGCTCATAGTAGTAATGCCAAATATTATAATCGAAAGCTTCGTGGTGCAACTATACATGTAGGTGACAGAGTCTTAGTAAAGACATTAGCTTTCGAAGGCAGACATAAATTGCCAGATAAATATGATTCTGAAGTTTATATTGTTAAATCCCAACCCAATTCTGACATTCCTGTTTTTAATTTAGAAGATGACAGTGGAAAGCAAAGCACTTTACATAGGAACCACTTGTTGCCTATTGGTTCTTTACCCTTTGACTTTCCAGATGACGACACAGCCCTTAAATCTCCTCTTGAACAGAGAGATGCTGATGCCCCAATTGTGGATCCTCTCATCCCACCTGTACGGCCCACAGAGCCTAAGGTGCGGAAGCGTCGTATTCCAGGTACTGGTAGTGATACTTCACGTGATGAAGTGCGTGATAACCATATTAATGGTTCAGACCATATAGATGGTTCAGATGAAGAGTCGGTGATTTGTTTTGTTCCACAGGGCGTTGCAGGTTTAAAATTTGCTCCTAATGCAGTGGACAGTTCAGCTCCATCTCGTCGGGGTGACGACTTTCCTGCGAGATTGGAAGCTGGTGGTATTTCTTCTTCCTGTGGTGACGACCGCACTCAAATAGATGAGTTCAGGGTAGTTAGAACTGATGTCGGTGATGACAGTAATATTGTTGATATTTCAGCTACACAGGATTCGACAGGTCAACTTGAACTTCGTTCCACAGGTGATAGCAATGATGAGGCTGATGAGAATAATGATGATGAAGTTGTTGATATTACCCGTGTACCTTTAGCACCTATTGCAGAAGATACTGTTGTTGTTGATGGTAATGTTGATGGTGCCTCAAGTAGTAGTCAAAGTGGAGATAGAGAAAGAATTTCTCTTTCAGATTCCAGACCGAAGCCAGTACCTAGGACATCTAGTAAAACTAAGAAGCCTCCATCATGGATGGGCGACTATGTATCTAAGAACATCCAGCCCAATCCATGTGGAAAAGATGAGTATAAGAATCAGCTTATGCGTAAGCTGATGCAAGATCAGATTTGCACCAAGGTTTCTCCAGATGTTTTCCAATCTATTCTGAAAACTATCTTGGATGAATAACATTTTCATTTTCAGTTCAGTTCACTTATATTCAGTGATTCCATATTACTGATATGTCAGTTTCAATGGTGTGTGTGTACATCGGACATATGCATTGTCCTGTTGTGTTAGTAATGCATACCATGTTCTTGTTTTTAAAATTGATTCTTTTATAAATTATGTATTGATATTATGTATTGTTAGTTATCACTTGTCATCTTCGTACGATCAGAGATATTTCCATTTATTCCAGCTGATGATCCAGTGTAGAGCTACGACTCATATGAGGTACCAGTTTTCAAGGAATTCTATTTTTTTTTGGTTATATACTCTGTGAGGTGATACAGTGTTCCTTTCTATATATGATTATGATTTTAACATATTTGTGTTGATTGTTGTGTATTCATGACTGAAGTTCTCAGATAGACCAGTCACAGTGAATCAGTGGTGATTCCATTTCAGCGGTATTGTGTGATATATTCACATTGTTTACTGTCTACGCCAGATAGTGAAGAGTCAGTTCAGTAACTGTCGATTAAGTTGCAGTTATATAATGCTGATATTTCAGTTTTGAAGATAGGTCGGTGTCAAGGTTATCTCTGTGTATGAGAAACTTATAGATGATAATTTTCCATTATCAGTTGCAGAGTTTGAAAGTCATGTCTATTAGCGACATTTTCCTTTTAGTATTTTGTTTAAATGACTGGGGAGTCATTTTGTCAACAGAGGGGAGAGTGTGACCGTGCTATTTTATATACCAAAACAGTATATGCCTTTATTACATGCTACACATGTATACTAACTAAGTTATTATACCTAACTCACTAATATACATTTTATAGCTGCATTATCATTTCATTCCGCGTACTTGGTTCATTCCATTCCGCGCTATTCCGTTCTATACACGTCCCTTCCCAGTTGCATTCCTGTTCTGCATTTCGCTATTTCATATTCTAAACTTGGCCCAATTCCTTGTCCACTGAGGCTACTCTGTCTATGTTAGCGCCCAATCTGAGATCTAACTGTCGGACACTAATGTGTCTTAGCCAATCACAGGTAAGCTTATTTGCCGCCTTTTGTCAGTTCATAATTAGCGTTCGTGCTGTAAACATCGCTCCTGTTATTGCATCAGTGATAGCGTAAATTCTTCAAATGCCTTGAAGAATGTAGAAGTTATAAAGTATAAGAGTAATACTACGTTATGACATCTTGACCTATGTTCCTACGATATGGGTCCTTTTTCTCGTTGGACATCTCCCGATTGATGTTTGATGCTCGATGTGATGTGGTGATGTTGCTGTCAAGCTGTCTATAAAGATGTGTTGTGATGTCATCCATGTTGTGATGCTTGTTGGATGTGTTCCGTTCGGTATTGCTTGAATATTCAATTAAATGCACGATGAAGACTTTTAAGGTAGGCTTAGTGTTTTCATAGACCCTGCCAGATGTTAAGACTCAGAGCCCATAAATGTTTGTGATATAGCGACTGATGGTTCACTAAAGACCCACCCTGTGCTCTACCACAGTGATATAGTAACTGTAAATTCCACAGTTGTAGTTTGTACATTTTCATTTCTGTTGCTATACATTACACACTGTGGAGACTTGAGTGTTGTTGTTGTGTTCCAGTAGTCACTTGCATAAATTTGACAACATTATGTCATTAATAGATAACTTCACTGTATAATCAGTCTGTGTCCAATGTGTCACACTCACAGTGTTTAATCTCCGAGGTTACTCAATTACTCTCGTTGAGACCCGAGTGTTGCCGCTAACAAAATTCAATCAAAAATGTCAACAACAATGTGAATGTCAACATCACGATTCACGGTCATCGTCACTGTCACCCGAACTTCAATTCAAATCGAGTTTTTAACCAGTTTATCAGCCAATAGTCGTTGAAATCATATGGAAGGCTGTAACGTTCCCACTCAATACCACATTCAATTTCGGTAAACTCCGATAATCGTATTCAAATACGTGTTCTAACCAATTAAGTTTGAATTCAGCCAGATGAAAAACTTTGTTCGCGTCATTTTAACTCTGCATTTTAAAGTACGAAATATTGTACATAGCGCATGCGCGAAACGTAAATTTTACTTCCGCCATACCGGAAGGTCAACTCGGGTTCAAGACTGCTACATAGAACCGCTTCCGGAATCCCCGTGCACGCGGCAAGGTAATCACATGCGTTCACATTGAGTGTACAATTCAGGTAGCCTGATACAATTCAAGGTGAGGGTAACTACAATCTGCGCATGCGTGTAGTTTTTACAACTAACTGATTTCAATTTGTTACACATGCGTACTGATAACTTCCTGATACAGTCATGTGGGTTGCAGAATCATGTTCGGTGACATTCCCATGCGCGATTAGTGCACGAGACGCACGTAGTCATGTGATATGTTAGCTCCTCCTGCTTCGGCCATTTAACCACGTTTTGTCAACATGTTTTCCGACTGGATTTTTGGATTAAATAATTACGGAATTATACACACGTTCTGGTAGGTCTCAGAGCTAATATAAATTGCAATAATGTTAACATTAATGACTGTGTTAGTTGATTCTTAAAATTAAGTGTATTTAAAAAAAATAGATAGTCGTCTAAGCTGAAAGAACACTAGCGCTACGACCTGTATGGCTTAACTTAAGCCATATTACAGGTCGTACTAAGACTAGATTTTACATATGATTTTTTTCATTCTGAACTTTTCACTTTTTATTCCATCACCCAGTTTGCAATGGTCATTGGACACTTTCAAGTCGAAAATATACATGACACTGATTTAGTGCCTTCCTTTGTGAATTCCCCACCCAACGGTGTGCCACTTTACACAACTTGACTATTCTACGTAAAAAAAAAATTGTTCTGAATGAGGCACTTTTCTTGGTCTCCCTAAATCCAATTTTGCGATGCCAATTTGAGACTTTCTGGTAAAAATATCAATAACGCTGATTTTATGCCTATGTGTGTGACTTCCCCAGCCAGCGGTGTGCCTCTTTCCACAATTTTTGTGATTGTACGTTACATTTTTTTCATTCTAAATGGTACAGTTTTCTCGGTGACACCTAGATCATGCCATGATTCTCTACTCTGGCTAACGCCGTAGCGTTAGCCAAAGTACAGGTTCATGGCATTATCTAGGTAACACCAAATACAATATTGCTGATTTTAAGCCTTTCTTTATGAATTCCCAACAGTATGTCACTTTGCACAACTTCGCCATACTATGTTATGATTTTTTTAGTTTTAAATAGAGCAGATTTCTTAGATTATGCCATGATGAATCTCTACTATAGTACTCTGGCTGACACCGCCAGAGTAGGGATTCATGGCATGATCTGTCTTTTATCAAACTACATGTACTTCAGAATATATACATGTAGTATTAATGTGATTGCATCCAGTGAGCACATTCTGGTATCCCTGCCCCACACCTGCTTGGCATAATTATTTAACAGGAAGCGCCTGGTTGAATTTACAGTGGTATGATAGATCACTTCTATCCTCAAGCAACTTATGCCATTCAATGGCATTTTTTCTAATGTGAAGGGGTACTCTCAGGTGCCTAATAATAGTGACAGCACGATTATTAATTTGGAGAAAATTCCCAACGATCACTAATATTTACATTGAGACATTATTAAAATCAGCCTAAAACCCTACCAATCACTATTATTAGGCCATCACGATTATTATGCACCTGAGAGTTTGGCTTGAGACCCCACCATAGTTCAATTCACACCAGGTTATCAGCTTCCATTATTTGCCAATGTTTGAACACTGTTAAGGCATTACTCTGAGATTTGAAACAGACCTATAATTTATCTTGAAGTGAGATTTTGAGATACCCTCATTACCGTGAGAAAAGAGTTCACAGAACTTTCTCAGACATTCCATCTCTAGTATACAAAACTCAGAGACATGTCTGTGCCCGTATCACTGCTTCAAGAACTCCGGCGTGGTCAACACCTATGGGATTAGCCATTGCATGTAATATACATGGATCCTTCATGGAGAGAAATTCATATATATAGGAGTTCAATCCTATAGATATTCAGTATATATCAAAGGAATATTGTTGAACATTATAGTTCAAGAAGAAGACGTGACATTCATTCATATTCTTATATGTTATTCAATGGATTAAAATAAATCGTCGATATATACACCTTCTTATAGAGTGACACAGAAACATTCGGACATATATAAATTCATAAATTGGATGTACCAGAAACATTCGGACATTATACACCTTCTTATAGAGTGACACAGAAACATTCGGACATATATAAATTCACATAGTAACATTTGGAATGTGAATAACACGACGCAATTATAAATTAAGTCATAAGGTCAATAACCAAATCTCAGACAAACAAATGCCATTTATCAAATGTTAATTTCTTGTACATAAACCAAATCTTATATACAATTCATCTCGACCAATCATTTGCCAAATCATGGGGATCACATCCAAACTAGTCGAAACTAAAATACAGTCCTCTTAAAATTCATCGACGGCCCGACGCAACAAACACATAGGCATGACCCTGATAAATGACTTATTGTGTGGATACCAGTAATATATGAGGGTATCACCCCCCCCCCTTTTCGGTACGCGGGATACAGGGTGTTTTGAAGCCGTACGCGGGATTCATACCCCCGAATTAACTGGTATTCGGGTTCAAGCAAAACATCTTGGACGCAGGTTTTGATGGCGCAAAATAATATTTTGTGCTAGTTATATGTATGAATGAGTGGGTAGAATAGCTTATTGGGCATATTCGACCACCATGCCATCATAAACAGAGACGTGGCGACAGGGGGGGGGGGGTCTCACTCCCCAACTTTGGTCAAAATTTTCAACAGTTGGAAATTTCATACCTGCCAAAACATTAGTTGGAATTTCACACCTATAATAGGTTGAAATGTTCTTGTAGTTTTATTTTCAAACAATTTATAGGGGGGGGGGAATTAATTGTTTTTGGACCAATATTTTCCTATTTTTTTTTCAAAATTTTGGACTGAAATGGTCATCAGTTGAAAATTTCCAACCTCAGGAGGGTGACAGATTGGAAATTTCCAACACTTGGAAATCTTGTGTCCTGATCCTTCCCCCGTGGCCAGTCAAAAAATGCTAGTTAATTTAAGAAAACAATATTCTCATACATTTGGTCAACATTGGCATTGGAATTGTCATCAGTTGTAAATTTTCCAACCTAAGTGGTGTGTCGGGTTTGAAATTTCCAACTAGGATTTTGCGATTTTCTTGTTCAGATTAAAAAAAATTCCCACACCGGGCCGAACCATAGGATATTAGGCCTAAACACTGAGGTGGAAGGGGGGGTGTGCAAATGGAATTATGCAAAACTTGTGTTCGGTCTGATTCTGACTCAAGAGGGGGGGGGTGCAGAACTCCAAGATATACTACCTTATTACATGTATATGTACAGTACCTAACTGCTTAGACTTGTGAATAATAACTGTGGTTGATTTAATATCACAAAAGGCTAAGTTTTCATATTGTTATCCAAATAGTATGAACTTTTTGTATGAGTTATTTTGTTTTATAGTTTTAAACCAGTGGAATATAGTGGAACTGTTATTTTTGTTTGTATCATCAAGTTTATCTTGATAACAAATAATATCCATTATGTGGATTAAGAACAGAAGATGGTAATCATTTCATAATTATGCTTATATAATATATCTTTCATCCGTCGAAATCTGGTACATTAATTTTGACATACATCAGCATACATACACCCCTAAATGGTAGTTAGTTCTGGTTAGTATGTTTTAAATAGCATAGTGTGTCATATGGTTGATATTAACAGATTACATGAGCACAAAAACAGTGATTTTAAGTGGAGGAAAAAATTTGCATTTTTGGTCATTTACGCATTTTTTCCGGGTGAAATGACCCACCCACCCCCGCCTCATATAATGGAATTTTTGTGCGCGACCCCCCCCCCCCCCTGCTGCACACAGCATTTCCGCGTTTGAAAGTGACTCTGATCACGAAAATGACGACGAGTTACGTGTTGCGGAGGATACTGCATCTATGGCAGATACTGAAGATGCCTTTGATGGCTTGCGTTTGAATATTGGCACATATTTACACGAACCAGCCGACGAAGATAGTCCCATTAGTCGCAAGGACAGCGAGATTTAAAATTTAAATTCACCAAGACACAGTGTCAACAATCATTGAATCGATTAAATTATCAATGTCATTCATTTTTGACGACGATTGTCATGATAATTGATTGTTATTCTACAAATGAATAATCTACATCTAACTCTAAAAAACAAATTCCAAGAAGACAAGGAAAATAAAGCAACCAAATTTGAGGACTGCAATCTGCATCACTATACCACTGTACCACTACCAGTACTGCAGTAGGCTTGTCCAAAATTGACTATATATTTAGTATCCCGTAGATTTTCGACTACCAGTAGTAGGCCTATCCACTCATTCACTGTCAGTGTGAGTGTTAGTACTGTTACTGTCCCCAGTGTGGCATGGAGTGTCTGTCAAAATCTGGTGGAGAACTTATATATTAGGAGGTGTGTAACAAGTGCTAACACTAACAGCACCATCAGAGAATCGTTCGATCTACTGCGTACTAGCACTGTAAAAACAACCATTTAGTGGAACCGCCTTGAACAGTCAGTTGTTGATTCTGGAGATCGGTAACACTGAATATCTGAACGATTTATAATTATATTAAATATGGATTCTAAGTTCTAGACGCTTCGTTCCAGTGTCGTTGGATTATCAATGGATAGGATTCTGAATATTGCCGGAGTAGAAATTGAGTACACCTGAAGTCGAACAGAACAGATGTCATATCAACTTTCACGTTGCATTATATTATTGTGACCATATAAATGATAAAAATTGATATACAACTATAGTGACTTCTTCATTATTTCACTATCCGATACCATGGTCGTTTCATACCATATTTTTTGGTTACTTTTTTTATTTCGTACTTTGCAGAAAATCATTTATTTGTTTCCCTATGGCCTATGGTGTGACATACATGTACATGTATAGTGATATGGTATCATTGGTATGAAAAGACGAATTGATTTCCAACATGGTGCGAAACGACCAAACAATAAGGTACGAAACTACAAAAAATATGGTGCGAAACTACAAAAAATATGGTACGAAACGACTTAAGACGATCCAAAATGTCGTGTACCCATTTATATCTCCTCTGCAAGGGGAACAACCAGACACTGACCCTTTAGACTATCAGCATCTAACATCATCGGACTCCACCAAAGTGCCTACTCTTGTGTGCCAAATATTTGTACCTGTATGTTTATTAATTTTATGAGAAAAATCCTTAAAAAGCCTTATTACCATACATGTAGATCTGCACATTTAAACAAAATTATGGCTCTGTTCTAAATTTAAATAACAAATACCGGTAGTTTAATTACAAATACTAGTACAAGAGACTGGATTTTTCATTTGAGATGTTGCGCACACGGGGCATGTACGTAGACAACGATGGTTACATTTCCCCATGCATATATAAATTTTAAGCATGTCAATTGCGGAAACTTGCTTTATAATCAAGTCTAGACACAAAAATAATTGTTTAACGGTACTCAATCCGATCAGATGCTCCTAAATTACTATTTCTTTGGCTTCGGGGGTAAAAAATATTGATTCGAGTCGAGGAACCTACTCATCAACACTCTGAGTGATCAGATATCAATTTTTGAAGTTTATTATTTCTATTGTTTGTGGCCCAAAAACACGCCGTCAAAAAGGTGGTCTCGGTCAAAATTGTGGATGAAGATGGATAACTCTAAAATCAAGTTATTATTACCACTTGATTTTAGAATTATCCATCTTCATCCGCAATATTCCACCCTGCAGTTGTATTTGGCACACAAGATTATACTGGTAGCTGTAAACAGTAAAGTCTGAACAGTAGAGTCTAAAGGCTTTATACCGAATCACAAACACTGATTTAATATCAGACATTTATCAGTTTGTGATCAGCATTTGAAGATGGATTTATATCTATAGCTTCCTAAATATGTTTTCTATAATTCCCAGGGTGTAAAATAATAAAATCGAGTCAAAGACACATGTCATGAAATGCTTATATCAATTATCGATATTCATACCCCCTTTTAAAAAAAAGGGGGGTATACTGTTTTGCACCTGTCTGTCCATCCGTCTGATGTCTGTTCAGGGCATAACTTGAACAGTAGTGCTAATAACTGCTTGGATCTCAATGAAATTTGGTATACATGTAGATGTTCACCACTATGAGGGCATTCAATTTCTTATATAATGTGATTATCAATTGGGACATATTTTTCGTTACTATTTTTACAACAAACCGTCATGTCATAAAACTTTCAGGCGATCTCATATAGAGTTCTCCCACTTGCTACACTCCAAACATTTTTGCGAGCTGTAAAATGTCCCAAATTAGTTGTACATGTGTATGTATCTAATATACCAGAAAATATAAAATAAAATCAATATTGTCAGATAGAAGCATTTCCGGACAGGGGTTTTCAATTCATATTTATTATTTTTAATATTTCATACATATTTCAGGAAACTGCTGCATATAAAACTTGGTTTAGGGAGAGATAGACCATCTTTAAACTGTAATCACATTAAAGACTCCATGTTGCATGTTTAACCCTTTGAACCCTGGCTCCCCACAATGATCGACACCATGACCCTGGGCTCCCAGTGTTATTTTTGATTTATTGTAGACTGTGTTTAGGCGCAATGTGTTGGTTCTGTTTAAGTGGTGCCACAGATCTGAAACTTCACACGTATGTTCCCCATGGACCACTGAGTATTTTAAGATCAGGATACATTGCCACACGATCACGCCCTGGCAAAGGTTACTTTGCAACTACCCGAAATTGAAAGTAAAATGCAATTATAGCTTTTATCGACGTATTTCAGCCCTAGGAAATGGCGTTTTCGATGCCACCAATGCCCCATTGTGAAATGTTATATAGATCTGGTCAGATGAGTGAACCTGTAACTTTTGTTTATGGGTAGCAACGGTTGCTATGCAAATACCCCAAATGATCCAATGACACCATTGCCCCGAGCACTCAATTGCATTATGCCCCATTTTTAGACATTTCCTAGGCGCATGTTAGATTTTTCCGAAATCACACGGCGAGCGTTTCAGCTCAATGGTCTCGTCGACAATCAACTGCCAGAGTGCATCATTCCAAAATAAATGTAAGTAATGATCCTTGGGGTGTACTGTCCACACTTATTGGAGTTTGTGCATTCTTTGGTCTCGGCTTCTCTTTCGGTGTAAAGGTACACGTGTTGTACGGCTGGATTTAACGTAGATATAGTAACTCCAACAACAAATTAAAGGGTTAATAAAGTGTATTTAAAATAAAGGCATCAACATAATCATATCACAGCAGTCAGTATTAAAAACCATTAAAGATACTCCATAAAATGAAATCTGCATTTCATAAAATATATCTAGAATTGGTAATCCAAAATAATACGTCCGACCATTTCAAATATTAATTACTGAGTGCCCCCCAGACCACGCTAATTTTCCCGCCAGTCACAGGTGAGTGCTAATCAGTGTGCAGGTGACACAATCATTCATGCTCGCTCTCACGCGCACACACACTGACACACATTTCAGTTAACCCACAAAAGGCTGAAATAACAAAGCAGGATGCGCGCAAGTATCATGATATATAGAAGATTATATACAACCGCAGTGTACTAAAACAGATAAAAACGGCACCTATAACATTCACCCCCTCCAGGTGAAGAATGGCTCCTGACATTCACTGAGATAAATGAACGATTTAGGTAGGCATTTCCATTTAGAATATCACCATCTTACAATAGTAAATGCTGAAATAAACTGCAAGTCAAAATCTGCAACAGGTAGCTGCAAAAGTGGCAGCATGTATACTAGTACAGGTTATTGCTGAAACTGTACAACCTGATATCCAATGAAAAACACATCACTGATGCCGGGTATCAGATCTGAAATATCTAATAATTACAGCTGGTAACATGTAGAGGAATCTGTAGTACAATTTACAATTTAACATGAGAGGCTGAAATAAAACCTACAAGTCATTTCTGCAATAGGTTCAGTCTCTGCAAAGTTAATATGCTCAAATTAAATTGATTTATCACTAAATCAAATATCTGACATGAAATACTAATGAAGGGATGTGGTTATATAATAGTGGAATAGTATATACTATACTATCTCCAAAGTTGAACCTGGAAAGGAAAATTTCTTACATAGCTGGAACATCAGTCAGTTTTTACACGGCACTGGGTCTTCAGCTGAAATAATCTTACTTGGCCTTTGACCGGAATGAGACAGTATGTATAACAAGTCATTACATAATAATAAATACACAATAAGATTAAAATATGAGAAAACAGCACAATACTATCCCATGAGATACCTGGAATTTACAAAGGACATTTCTCATGAACTGGTACCTCAGTAGGTTTTGACCATTACTGGATCTTCAGCTGAAATTCCTACCAGGCCCTCTTTCATAGAAATAAGCATGTGTTTTAGAATCTCAAAATAGATTAATAAAATGAATAGCAATGCAGCAATGATCACACAAGTGATCACACAGTTGGTGTTAGACAAATACAATTGTATCTGCAACTTGAGGACAGACCCAGGATCCAAGTCGATCTGGGGCCTTCTTATGCCTAACTGGTCTTTGATGTATGTACTGAAATTGATCATTTATAGGGGTTGAAGCAGAAGTTACATCTGAAATGTTGTTAAGTGTGGACTGAGATTCTGGACTACTTTCAAGGTTACCTGGAATATGAGGACTTACATTATAAGGGTGTGTTTAAGAAGTATTACTATTTCTGTGACCTGAAATGTAAGAACGAGAATCCATAGGCGACATGTAAGTAGAAGAGTGAATAGGAGAAGACCTCTGAGAAATCTCAGGGATTCCAGAAGGAACAGATTGATGCGGATCCTTATGTATATGAGATTTGGATCTTAAAATAAGACCATTATCTGAATCATTATCTTCACTGCTGGAGCTTACTTCTACATCCTTCTGAACTTTCTTCTTCTTCTTCATCTGTCTAGCTTCTTTAGTCTCTTCAACCACATTGGAAGAAATATAATTAAATGGCAACAGCATATTTCTGTGTAGCATTCGGGACACACCCCTTCCAGATTCTTGTAAAACCTTATACACAGGAACATCTTCATTCGGAATGTTAATGATCTTGTATGGTTCTGCTTCCCATCTATCTGCTAACTTGTGTTTTCCTTTGATACCAACTTTTCTTACCAACACCCTGTCTCCAACTTCAAGCTTTGCATCTTTGGAACGAATCCTTCCATCATACTTCTCCTTCACATTCTCATTCCGCTTTTCCACTCTGTCAAAGGCTACATTATAAGCAAATTCCATTCTCTTCTTTAATTTCTTGACATAACTATCATGATTTCCAGTAACTTCTTCTTTATCCAAGCCAAAAACAGCATCAATGGATAATCTTGGATGCCATCCGAACATGAGAAAATGAGGTGAATATCCTGTTGCTTCACTTTTTGTAGCATTATAAGCCTGTACAAGAGGTCCAACATAGCTCTTCCAATCAGCTTTTTTTTCTTCCTCCATTGTACCAAGCATCTTGATGAGGGTCTGGTTAAAACGCTCTGCTGATCCATTTCCCATTGGATGATAAGGGGTGGTTCTACTCTTTTTCATTCCCGCAAGTTTGCATAACTCCTTGATAACTTTGCTCTCAAAGTTTCTTCCTTGGTCACTGTGTAGACGTTCTGGGAAACTGTAGAAGAACACAAACTTCTCATATAGGACCTTTGCAGTGTTGGACGCTGTCTGGTTTTTACATGGAATAGCCTGCGCATAGCGGGTAAAATGGTCAGTAATAACCAACACATTTTCAATCCCACCTTTTGACATCTCAAGACTGAGAAAATCAATACAGACTAATTCCATGGGTCTTGAAGTCTGTATTGGGACTAATTTTTCAGCTGCTTTCACTGGCTTCTTCCGGCGAATACATCTGCCACAGTTCTCTACTCTCGCTTCAGCATCACGAAACATACCTGGCCAGTAGAATCTTTGCTTGGCAAGCCACACTGTCTTATCTTTGCCCTGGTGACCAACATCATCATGAACACCTTGCAATGCTCGATCACGAAAACCATCAGGAACAATGAGCTGCATAACTGGCTCTTCATCATTTTGTGATCTTCGGTAGAGAATACTGTGTTTAATACACAGACTGTTCCATTCTCTAAGATATGTCCGTACAAGGGATGATTCATTCTTCATCTGTTTATCATCAGGCCGTTTACCAAGTTTCACAAAGTGAATAACTCTGGAAATAACAGAGTCCTGGTTCTGCTCACATTCCCAGTCAACGGAATCGTGCGCATGATCCAACTCCTCCCCGGCCGAAGGAAGAGCAGGACCAACAGCAACACTTTCCGCTAAAGGGAAGTTCACATTTGCAGCCTGGCAAACGGCTTTAATGACATCTGTATATAATATGGGCTTCCCGGAGAGTCCATCAGCATCACCGTTGAGTCGTCCAGCTCTATATTCAATCTGAAAATTGTAATTGGCAAGATTGGCAACCCAACGATGACCAGTACATCCAACTTGGCAGTTGTTAGAACATATGTCAGCGGATTGTTATCTGTGACAACCTTGAAAGTATTTCCATACAAGTAGTCATGGAATTTGTCTGTGACAGCCCATTTCAGACACAGGAACTCCAATGTATGGGCTGGATAATTCTTCTCGCTGGGCTTTAAACCACGGCTTGCATATGCGATAACACGCTCTACACCATTGGTCTCGGCTTCTCTTTCGGTGTAAAGGTACACGTAACAACCGAATTTGTGTCCCTTTTCCAGATATGGACATTATTATCACCGTAACTAATTACAGGTATGGAGCCAGGCCCCTGCCACGCCCACTACCTCGACATAAGCTCCGCCCACTTCCACAACACCTCAACTGCCCCGTATATTGACCTCTCGTCGTATTGGTACTTGAAACATTAGAGACCTTTCGCAAAACTCACGTTTACGATTACGGATACGGATAGGGTACTACGTCACCAACCTTTGTGTACTTTCTAATCGTTCTCGTATTTTACTATCCGTAATAACGCTTACGATTTCATGGTTTCTAATAAGCTCAAATAACACTTGAAATTTATTTTCTGCAATATATCACTTTACTCCGTTCGAGACTGTATATGTATATCATGTAAACCATCCAGTTGTATTGAGCTACGACCTCGATATGCTGTTTAGATTGTCAATCACTGTACTCGTCGTCGTGAATCACGAGCTTCCCGCGAAATAAGATCGCTATTCACAACGGATAGCCATCGCTGGCTGCGACAGATTTCTTTACAGTAAGAGGAGTGCACTATGAAACCAGTCGCCAAAAATACAGTTTATAGTGTGCGATGCATGAGGAGTTTTGAGTGATTATTATGTGCAAGATAGTACACAATATATAGTGAAATTCAACAATTATTTAATTCAACAACCCATGGTCGTGTCCTAACGTGTGCAGTTATAGAATGCCTCAGGAGAGCCTAAAGAATGGCATAACCTTATTAATGAAAAGTGAAAGATTTTGTGTTCTCTTCCCCTTTCCCGAATTGAATAGTTCATTCAATTTAATAATATTCGGTTTTAGGTAGAAGTTGGGTTTTATATCTCTCTCTCGTAATGCAGGGCATTTAAAATTACATGGAATTCATAACCGATTTTAAAATTACATGGAATTCATAACCCAGTTCTTAGTTACATAAAGTACTCTGTCTGAGTAATCTGAACCTACACTGGATCCCGATTCAACTGGTAAGTAGTAATTTCTGCTCCTGAACCGTAACTAAAAGAATATTTGGCACACCCACCGACATCACCAGAGCTCAGCAGTCTGTCAGGTTTGTTCTTTGCATTTATTTTTAATTTAAAAAACACGCTCAAATGCGGCATTTAAAGGTACTCAATCCGATTAGTTGTCCCCATATCACAGTCAACTATATTATAAAATTGCCCATCAGGACATCAGCGAGTTCACAACCTTATGTTGGATTTCCTAAACCCAAAGAGGTGAAGCCGAAATCGCATTGAAATCAAATCGCGGATATGAAGGGGCTTGAACGATGGCGTCGTGGTTGATGTGAGGTCCAAATTCAGGAACCCCTCTTCCTCATCAGCAACTATATTATAAAATTGCCCATCAGGACATCAGCGAGTTCACAACCTTATGTCGGATTTCCTAAACCCATCCATGCTAACAACGAACTGTATTTCCACCACATATGACCTGGCATTTATACCTCTATTGTCACAATATATCACGAGAATCCCGGGTCGTATACGTCGTGACTGGTCGAATTATTGACAATATAAACAGGTCATGATTATCGCATTGTTGGGACTGTATTAAGGGACTGTATACCAAACACACGCTTTGAGTTGTAAAAGTGGTACGAAATAATGATGGTACGTGTTCGTTAAAACTCTTACGCGTAGTCGTTTTGCGAAAGGACTTTTTGGCCACACGGATAGACTTACGACTACGAATAGCTATCCGTATTCGTAATCGTAAACGTGAGGATGCGAAAGGTCTCTAATGTCACCCGCTGCTGGAACGACTGACGTCTGAATCTCTCCCAGTGTCACTGTGTTTTCATTATCCCATTCCAACTCACAACTGTCGTATAGTCATCATCATCTAAATCTTCCGCGTCCGATTCCAAAATTTGCCGGACCACCTCGTCTGCATAAATATGTTTTAGGCTTCACAATTCATGATGATGTGTGCATAAACGCAATAGCAACACTTAAGACACAAATAAAAACATAATTATTGGAGACGCGGACAACCGCTACGAAGTTTGTAAACAATAAACACGTGGAGGTCGGTATATGGCCGGTTCAGCGGCCGGTATACCGGCCGCTAGGGTATTTGGAGGTTCACGCTGCGGCCGGTATACCGGCCGCTCGGGTTCAAAGGGTTAACATGCATGCAGGGTCGAAGAAAGAGGTGACCACCCCACGTCCTGTGCGTTGGTAGGAATAAAATGCCCATTCATTCTTGATATAATATCAAGAGATAGCATGTCTCCGGCAAAAACGCTCTTTATCATACATATCAAATTAAAACTTCAAAATTTTAGCTGCACAACACGACAACGTATGGTCGACGTCGGGGTCAAAAACACGTTAAACGACCACACAGAAATCAACCACACCACATTCGAACATGTATCGATTTCGCTAAGCGTCGATCAGAAGTCTATAATTTAATATTGTTTTATTGCACAGGTATTTGTCGTTCTCAATGGCTTACCACACGCGACTCCATGTTGCATGCTTAACATGCATGCAGGGTCGATGGAAGAGGTAGTCACCCCACGTCCTGTGAGTTGGTAGGAATAAAATGCCCATTCATTCTTGATATAATATCAAGAGATAGCATGTCTCCGTCAAAAACGCTCTTTATCATACATATCAAATACTCTCGTCGAAAGTAGTAATGGGGGCCACTATGGCCCAGTACCCCCTAGTGGGGGCCACTATGGCCCAGTACCCCCCAGTGGGGGCCACTATGGCCCAGTACCTCCCAGTGGGGGCCACTATGGCCAGTATTCGATACTGGGCCATAGTGGCCCCCACTGGGGGGTACTGGGCCATAGTGGCCCCCACTGGGGGGTACTGGGCCATAGTGGCCCCCACTGGGGGTACTGGGCCATAGTTACCCCCCTGAGGATAGATGTTCATGTCATTGATGTGACATTTCTGATCGAAAAAATGAAAATGGACTTAGAATTATTTTTTTCAAAAGGAAAATATCACTTTGGAATATATCAATTAGCTATCAAGAGTATCTTTTCGATCATTTGGTGGCCCTGAAAAGGGCCGTTTTATTTTTGTTATAGTTTAGAATCCGCCACATTGAACTTCTTTGTTCGCCAAAACTTCAATTGATTTGTCTCCTCTCCTCATCCATAATTCGCATTCACAATAATGCTCGTGGCAAACGTGGGGGATCCACACTAGAGGTATTGATGACTTGAATCTTGGTGTTGATTTGTAGCCGCCTTTGGTAGCATCAAACATGACGATAGGTCGCTGTATAACAGTCGCCGCTAATTCAACCATCAATCTTGATTCGGCCAAAAGTGGTGCGTGTCGTAAGTCTTGTGCCGACGCACCAAGTTCGTCCCTCTCTGTGTAGTACAGGCCAACTGCCGCATCTCTCAGAACCATCCATCCATCGGTCGTCCCGTAAATCCCAAGGCTGAGTGCCCTCCAAAATAGCGATATTTCTTCACCGTACACTGCTTTACAGTATACCCCACCGCCCATTATCTCGTCAAGATCGGTTATGTTTACAGCAGTCATCTTTGAATGCAGAATAAATTGTTCGCTGCCGTGCTTGAACATATATCACGATTGTGCGGGCGGTAGAGAAAGCACATAATACTTTGACGTTAAAAATGACAAATGTTTCCTGACGTGTTTCTTTTCAGTGCATTATCTGTTAGTTTCACCATTTCGATATGTTATAGATTAAATTCATGATAGTATATACAATTAATTAAGATGTTTTAACATATGAATTCATCTTCGTTCATAAACGATGACCAAGTAAAGTTATCAAATGCAATGATCAAGAAAAATGTTCAGTATGTTTCTTCTGTTCAGTTTTTATGTATAAAATATGTACAATTCCAAAACCAAAAACTAGAAAAACATTCCATATTTGCCTAACGAGGTAATAAATATATCAATCATGTGTACCAAATAATAGATAATGATCTAACGAAATTAAAAACATTTGTTTGATCGCTATGCAATAACGATCAAGAAAAATATGCATGGTGATCCGGCTCTGAAAAAACACAACGTCAGGAAATATTTGTCATTTTTAACGTCAAAGTATTATGTGATTTCATTGTCGCCCGTGTCAAATGTATACAAATATTTTCGAATTTGATCAACCTTACATTGCATTGCTATCAAGAGATGGATCCGTTAACAGAATTTCTTCAGAGTGAGATATACAGTAGTCCTGTTGCACAGAATACATATGCTGCGCCACAGTCATCAGTCCAAGATAATACGACAATGACTATAGGTGGTGATACACTCATTTTAAAAGCGATTTTAGATGAACTGAGATGCCTTCGCAGGGATATTGACGTGAAAACGCAAGTAACGCATCAAGAAGTGAAAGTGAATCTTCGTTTCGTTGCAGAACAGATAGATATCCCAATCAGGGTTCATGATGTTGAGAGATCGAAAGAGCAGAAACAGATCAAAAAAGGAAAATTATCTGCGACGAAAGAAAAATAAACTAAGAGTATCATAAAGGCTTCTACTGAGACAAAAGTCAGATTTCATCTTCCTTGTAAAGAATCTAGAGATACAGAGAAAAGTGATGAATTTGCAAAAGCTCTCGGTTCTCATGGGAAAGATATGTCAAGATATAAGAAAAACACAAAACGGTGTTAAAGTCAGATGATAATTTTAAAACGGTCCTTTTCAGGGCCACACACATTTCCCAAAAGGTTACTCTTTCATAGCTGAAAAAAACAAAACACGATTGTTCAATTCATAATTTATTCAACAACAAATATTTGCAAGTATATTTTGTTTTTAAATTATTCGTGGCGTGATTTTTTCAAAACGAAACATAGGGTACAAGGAACATTATTAGTTCTTAAGCAATGCTAAAAGTTTTTCTTTTTGAAAAAATTGGTTGGTCCTGAAAAGGACCGTTTTTGTTTTGGCCCTGAAAAGGGCCGTTTTGTACGACATCAAAATTCACTCCCCATTTTTCTCAGAGTGCGAATTTTGCTTTTGTTCCCCCGCTGTTCTTTTTTGCACGATCAGCTTTGAACGGGCGGTCACTTCTCTTGCGTGCCTGTCCCACATTATCTGCGGTGTTATCCCCCTAGTTCCTCTCAGTATCGCCATCAAGGGTTCGGGTATTGCAGTCATCTTTGAATGTAGAATAAGTCTGAAGATCCGTCTTGAACTTGTATCACGATTGCGCGGGCGGTAGAGAAAGCACATAATACTTTGACGTTAAAAATGACAAATGTTTCCTGACGTTGTGTTTCTTTTCAGTGCATTATCTGTTAGTTTCACCATTTCGATATGTTATAGATTAAATTCATGATAGTATATACAATTAATTAAGATGTTTTAACATATGAATTCATCTTCGTTCATAAACGATGACCAAGCAAAGTTATCAAATGCAATGATCAAGAAAAATGTTCAGTATGTTTCTTGTGTTCAGTTTTTATGTATAAAATATGTACAATTCCAAAACCAAAAACTAGAAAAACATTCCATATTTGCCTAACGAGGTAATAAATATATCAATCATGTGTACCAAATAATAGATAATGATCTAACGAAATTAAAAACATTTGTTTGATCGCTATGCAATAATGATCAAGAAAAATATGCATGGTGATCCGTCTCTGAAAAAACACAACGTCAGGAAATATTTGTCAATTTTAACGCCAATGCGACATGTGATTTCATTGTCGCCCGTGTCAAATGTATACAAATATTTTCACTTTTTCAGTGAACTTCATTCATTATGCCGTCTTTAAAGAAATTTCTCAAGAAGTTGTGGAGGAAGAGAGATTCGTCAGAGGAGACGGAAATAAGAAGATATAGGAAATGGCAGGATTCTCCTGAACAAAGTAGGGTTCAGAAGCAGATGATAGGAGATTTTTTGGATTGCCGACGACCATTGCCTAAAGTTCAAGAATCAAGCAATCTTGATCTCGTGGAGATCTTATCACAGATCAAGAAGAAAGATCTGTGCAATGCAGCGATTGACAGCTTTGCTCAGGCTGGTGCGGCGCACAGATCAAATCCTATTTGGTCTGTGACAATTAATCCCAACTGGATATATCCTGATTTGTCAGAATTCTTATGAATCCTGGAAAAGAGAAAACGGCCCTTTTCAGGGCCACCCACATTTCCCAAAAGGTTACTCTTTCATAGCTGAAAAAACAAAACACGATTGTTCAATTCATAATTTATTCACACAACATAATTTTCAATTGTTTGTGTCGATTCGTTTATCTGTTTTTGGAATGTAGAATGGTCTCAGCTTCTTTTTCTTGGAAGTTTTCTTGGAATTTTCAATTTCTGGATGTTTATCTTCAGATTTGTTCTGTGAATCATTCGTATGATCAACAGGTCGGTCTTGTTTGGAAAAATCTGATGTTGTAGACATCTCTTCAGTTTTGATATCTGCATTTGTTCTTGTATTGTTACTGCTTGTAGACTTTTGTATAGTTTTCACATTTTTTTTGTCGCCGAAATCTACTTTACAATGGAAGGACCAATGGGTGTCTTGCCCGCATTTGTAACAGTAACCATATGGCGGTTTCCAATTTTTATCAGCTTTGTTTTTCTCTTGTTTCTCTTGCCATTGCATTTTGTTACAAAGTTTAAACAAATCGGTAGAGATCTGTCTCAATTCGACAAGATTATCTTGAATTTTTCTAGTCTGTGGTTGTGTAGATTTTTTTGAATCTTCTTTATGTAGCTCAATATAGCTCTCTTCAATAACTGCAGGCCTTGGTCTTTTTCTAACAATATCTTCTTCGCTGGTGGCGTCGTCTGAAACAGGTCTTTTAATTCTCTTAAACATTTTTGTCTTGAGTTTTGTCAGCAAAAAATATTGCGACTGGCTTCTTCGGAGTTGAAGTGTAAAGTGTAGAATTACACCTGCTTTTATAGCATCGAATGCTATAAAAGCAGGTGTAATTCTACACTTTACACTTCAACTCCAAAGAAGCCAGTCGCAATATTTTTTGCTGACAAAACTCAAGACAAAAATGCTTAAGAGAATTAAAAGACCTGTTTCAGACGACACCACCAGCGAAGAAGATATTGTTAGAAAAAGACCAAGGCCTGCAGTTATTGAAGAGAGCGATATGGAAACTGATGGGGCAGAAAGTGAAGAGAGCGATATGGAAACTGATGGGGCAGAAAGTGAAGAGAGCGATATGGAAACTGATGGGGCAGAAAGTGAAGAAAGTTCTAGTGATGGGCAGATTGGACGCGGTCAAAGATAGAATAGAGAAATTGGTGGGAAGAGAAAGAGAAGTCTGGCTAGAGAGCGTGTTGTGTTCAATCCAAAAAAATATTTCAAATTGGAGCTGAACTCGGAGAAATTTTCCAGAAAATTGAAATCAGCAGCACGACAATTTGGTGTGAAATTCGAGAAATTTACAGATCCAATCGAGAACATTCCAGCGATATTTGAGAAGTTGACAGAAGAATTGAAACAGAAATGTTCAGCAAATGAGAAGACAAGAATCAGAGTTACGATAAATCATCCAGGACTTGATATGAGCATTTTCATTCCATTCACAAAAGCCAGTGAATTGAATGGTGGGACACTCATGGATAATATTCAAAATGTGGTTCAATCAAATGCAGACTTTACAATTCATGACGGTGTACTCAATTTCGAAATCTTCGTTACAGATATTCCGGAAGGTGGTACACGACACTCACTACATTATGGACCATTTGCAGACAAGAACAAGCTGACAAAAGTAAAAAGAAGTATTGTCCGGATTGAAAATGCTGATGATGTTATGTGTATGGCAAGATCTATTGTCGTCGGAATGTGTAAGGCAGATAGTGATGGATCTGCGTACTGGTCAAAGAAATGGAAAAGAATAAGACAATCAATATACACAGCACAAACAGATGCAGCAAAAAATCTACTCAGCCGTGCTGGCATTCCACACGATACAGTTTGCAGTATCAATGAGTTCCACAAGATTCAAGAAATATTGTATCCAGAATATGTTGTGAAAATTCACAATGAATTTGTTGGCGCTGGATTTCTATTTGAACCTGCAGAAATGTGTTCGGAGAGCAAATGTGTACACATCTACTACAACAACAATCACTTCGACACCATAACATCAATCAAAGGATTTCTAGGCACCAACTACTACTGTGAATTCTGTGACATTGGATTCAAAAGTCGTGGCGATCATCGATGCAGATTTGTTTGTGCATGCTGGTCATTGACACAGTGTAATTTCACAAATTTGGTGAAGTGTAGAACGTGTCGACGATCATTCAGAAGTAAATCTTGTTTCGACAACCATTTGAAGACGGAAGGAAAACAGAAAAGAAAAATATGTGATTTGGTTCAACTATGCAACAATTGTGATGAAGAAATTCTCATCAATAAATCAAACAGACATATATGTGCGGGGTTGAAGAAATGCAAACATTGCAAAGAAATCGTTGAAGCAGATCACAGGTGCTACATTCCAAAATATGAATCACCGGAAAAGAAACCTGCAAAGATTCCATATGTATTCTTTGACTTTGAATGCAGACAAGACACAGGTGTTCATATTCCAAACTTCTGTGTTGCACATACCGCTTGTGGAGATTGCATGTGCAAACCAATCGAAGAAAAATGTGAAACATGCGGACCGGATTCCAGAGAATTTGTATTCAAGGGTGACAACGTTTTAACAGACTTCACAAACTGGTTATTCCACCAAGATCACAAAGGATGTGTTGCAATAGCACACAATGCTCAGGGATACGATGCACAGTTTCTACTTCAAGCACTCATACAAAGTGGAATTCATAAACCAGAACTGATCATGAATGGAAACAAAATTCTCAGTTTAAAATGCAACAGCGTGAAAGTTATTGATTCTCTGAGTTTTCTGATGATGCCGCTTTCAAAGTTTCCACAAACTTTTCCGCTGAATGAGATGGCGAAAGGACACTTTCCACATTGGGCGAATTCACCAAAGTTTCAAAATTACATTGGACCTTACTTGTCTTCTGATTACTACAAACCAGACATGATGAGCGTGGAAAATCGAGAGAAATTCTTTGAATGGTACAATGAGAAAATAGAAAATTACGTGATATTCAACTTCCAAGAAGAGATGGAGAAGTACTGCAAATCAGACGTGGATATTCTTCGCCGTGGATGTGGAAATTTCAGGAAATACATATTGGAAACAGAACAGATTGACCCGTTCATTGAGTCAATAACATTGGCGCAAGTTTGCAATTTGGCATGGAGGAAGAATTCAATGCCAGAGAAAACAATCGGAATCATTCCAGATGGTGGATACCCATGTGCTAAAAACTATTCCATGAAAGGGATACGTTGGCTTCAACATCTATCATTGTCACGTATGATAACAATCAAGCATGCTTTGAATGGAGGAGAAATCAAGATTGGTGGACACTACGTCGATGGATATGAGGAAGCCACAAGAACAGTTTTTGAGATGAATGGATGTCTGTTTCATGGATGTCCAAAATGTTACAACAACAGACAATACAAGAATCCCTATACGATGCTCACCATGGAAGAATTATATACAAGAACTCAACAGAAGAAAGATGAACTGGAAAGTCTTGGTTACAGAGTTGAATCAATTTGGGAGCATCAGATCGACGAAAGAATGAAATCGGATGTGAAATTCAAACAACAAATGGAATCTTTCTACAAACATCGAGACCCCATTTTGCCAAGAGAAGCATTGTTTGGTGGACGTACAAATGCCATCAAATTGTACGAGGAAATTGATCACAAAAGAAATCAAGTTCATCGATGTGTGTTCGTTGTATCCATTTTGCAACAAATATAAATTCTACCCTGTTGGACATCCAGAAATTTTGAGGCAAGAGCAGATCGATCAAGAACACATTAGAGACTATGCGGGGCTTGTTAAATGTACAATTTTACCACCATCGAAGTTGTATATTCCAGTTCTACCGATTCATTGTAACAAGAAAATGGTTTTTACTTTGTACAACACTTGTGCCATCAATGAGGACGAGACATGTAACCATTCAGAAGAAGATCGAGCTATAACCGGAGTGTGGACCACGCCAGAATTATTCAAAGCAATGGATGTTGGCTACAAAATACTTGATGTGTACCAAATTTGGCATTGGACAGATTGGACAGATGAAATATACAAATCCTATATCGACAAACATCTAAAGATCAAACAGGAATGTAGTGGTTATCCATTTGGTGTTGAGACAGAAGAACAGAAGCAAAAGTTTGTACAGGATTATTATGCAGCTGAGGGTATAAAATTGGAGAACATCGAGAAGAATCCAGGAAAACGCCAAATATCTAAAATTATGATTAATTGTATATGGGGTAAGAATGCACAAAGAAATCTTATGTCAAAAACAGAGTATGTGGATAAGCCATCACGTTATTTTGAATTGCTTACTAGTAACAATATAATTGTTCAAAATGTTACACTTCTTGATGGTGACAAATTCATTCTGGTAAATTATGTTGATATTTTAGATAATATTGAACCTCATCATTCAGCAAATGTTGTTGTTGCTTCTTTTGTTACAGCGTATGCAAGATTACAATTGTATAAAGTTTTTAAAAAACTTGGAGATAGAGTGCTGTATTTTGATACAGACAGCTGTATGTATGTCAGTGATCCATCAAAGAAGAACATCAAAACTATCGAAGGAAGATTGGGGAAATGGAGCGACGACCATCCAGATGCAAAGATTGTCAAATTTGTTGGACTTGGGCCAAAGAACTACGGATATGAATACATCAAAGATGGGAGAAGATACACCAAATGTAAGGTAAAAGGTATCACTCTTGATTACAGCACAAGTCAAAAAGTTAATTTTGAAACAATGGTACAATGTGTTAATGATCGTGAAAATTTCAAAACTGTTGTTGAGTATCCTTCCAGAATTAAAAGACAAAAGTACCATCAACTGATTAGTGAGTGTCAAACCAAAACTTTCAGATCGGTGTACACAAAACGAAAACTCGTCAATGGTATTCACACATATCCATACGGATGGAGATGTTGAGTCATTTCATGTCAAGATGTTGACAGGCGTAGTTCCTCCAGAAATTGCTGAGAAGATTTATGGATATTTGGTGGCACAGTCAACACTTATTCCAGAGATAAAGAAGGAATTACAAGAAGTCTGGTTTGAAAGAGAAAAGAAAGCAATACTACGATGCTGTGATGTCGACGAATGTTTACAGAGATTGGACTATCTTGAGACAAGTATATTTTCTCATTTCTCTCAAAAATATATTAAATCATTTATTAAATTCAAAAAAAAAATTCTCATTGAAAGAATATCTGATTTTTGGATATTTGGTGGTGATGAACACCATTTAGATTTAGAAACTTTTGATGAACAGGACTATATTCATTATACAAAGTATGAAGATAATTATCCTCTTGCTAGTGGAACCTTTAAATCAGTTCCTAGGATCTATGGGTATTTGTTAACAAAAAAAATGTCAACATATGCAAAAATTAAAAACATTATAGGAAATGATTTTTTTATTTACAGAACAAACAGAAGAATAGAAGACTATAATACTTGGATTATTGAAATGTTTGGAAATATTTACAGCTTTGGAGATTTCTGTTTAAAAACTAAATTCACACGTCGTTAAGTTCACTCTCTGATTAGGCATCAAAGTGACAACATGGAAGAATCTTTACTTTTCCAACATCCGTGTAATTTCTTTATCAGCTCACCTAGTGGATCAGGTAAAACAGAATTTGTTAAAAAAGTTATTGAATTTAAACACGATTTATTCCAAACACCACCAAAGAAAATAGTTTGGTGTTACAAAGAATGGCAAGACACATACAATCGTATAAAAGAAATTGATAACGTTGAGTTTATCGATGGTATTCCAGACGATGATGAGGAAATTGTATCAGATAAATCATTTCCTCATCTTGTTGTTTTCGATGACATGATGGGGGAACAAGATGAAGACAAAATAATGCTTTGGTTTACTAGAAAAGGTCACCATCGAAATGCTTCAATAATTTACATTACTCAAAACATGTTCCAAAAATCAAAAAGTAGCAGAACTATAAGTTTGAATGCACACTACATGGTTTTATTTCAAAGCATTCGAGATAAAAATCAAATAAAAGTTTTGGCTCATCAAATGCAAACCAATCATTTGAAACAAGCATACGAAGATGCAACTTCAATAAATCATGGATATATTTTAGTAGATTTTCATCCTAGAACAGAAAATTATTTGCGAATTAGAACTGATATTTTCCATAAATGGTTGACAGCTAATTTTTACCTGTGATTTACCTGTGATCTTCAGGCCTATTTTAAGCTTTCGCTTGTATTGGCCAATTGTCGTAGTATAACATCATATTTGCTCTAATGACCGAGGTCCTGTCATTTATTCAAAAGTATAAATTCAGTTGTTGTTACTTTTTTCATTTTAGAACCATGTCGTCCACCGAGATGTTTAGTCATGATGAACTGCCACAAATTATAAATTTCTTCACTTTTGCAGCTGAATTATTTCTTGAAAATTACCATCACAGATAAAAAAGTTTTTTCAGAGAAATAAAAATGTTCTTAAAAAAATCTCTGATCGATCAACTGATATGGAAACAAAACGCAAATTAATTTTACAACGAGGTGGTAGTGGGTTCCTTGGAGGAGTTTTAATTAGAAGTCTTTTGAAAAATTCATTTGAACAAACTGGTAGACAATCTAAAAGTAAATCAAAGGTTTCTCCAAAACGTTCAAAGATTACACTGATGCAAACACAACAAAGGGGTAGTCAAAAAGAATCTAAACGTAAAACAAAGCTTTCTCTAAATCATTCAAAGTTTACACCGATGCAAACTCAACAAAATCAACATTCTAAATTTACACCTATACCTTCTCAGCAGAACCCTCAACATCAACCGTTACAAAAAAAACCAGTTATTGATCTTGAATTTTCAAAATTTATGCCGTTGTCTGATGCATCGAAATCTGCATTCGAAGCTTTAGAATGGTTCAATCAGAAAAGATAAAAGATGAAACATATAATTTTTCTGCTCATTTTGAGACAACTACTTAGAATGTGAAGATGCCTTCAAAAACTAAGAGCAGGAAAGCACCGCTGATAAAAAAATATGGTGAGTTGATTGTTGCAATGAGTAAAGTTCCATCTGCATATAAAAAGAAAATGATCAACGATGCTCCGAAACAAGTGATGGATTGCATTTCAGAATGTTGTCAAAATCTTTTAAAAGGTAATGTAAAACTGAATGAAGCTCAGAACCGCAAGTTACATTCGAAGCGTAAACATATCAGATATCTTGCAGACAAGAACAAACCTTTGCAACAAAAGAAGAAAATTTTGAATCAAAAAGGTGGCTTTTTACCATTATTATTTCTTGCTCCATTGATTAGCAAAACATTAGGTGCAGTTGTTAACAATATTTTGAAAAACTAAATCTCAAATAAATATGAAGAAAATGGTTATTGTACCATTCAGAATGTTGGAAGATTTCAAACAATGGAAAATGTCAGAAATGAATAAACCTCAATTACCTCCTGATCCTGCAATTTCAAATGTTTCAGATTCTTACAAAGAATTGAAATCAGTTTATGATAAAAATATTTCTGAATCAGAAAAGTCACAGTTATTTGGAGAAAATTTGTACAAATTGAAAACTTCACAAAAATCTTTAAATTCAAAATTCCGTTTACCTGAACAAAAGTTATCTGAAAACTTTGGGAAAATGAGTGAACATATATTGGAAAGTGTGCCATCTAAACTTCGTGGTAAAGCACAACAAATTTTAACATTGTTGTCAACTAATCCTAAACTTAGATGGGGATGATCGTGGACAATTAATTTATGGAACAGAAACAGTTACTGGATCAAATATAATTGATTTGATAAACGATGTTGTTCGTCACCGAAAAGGTTTTGACCCAGTTGGTTATGAAACATTCCTACGTGGATTGGGGGAACTTAATGTACCACAAGATTATGTAGGTAACAGGAATCGATGGTTGTGGATACAAAGACATTTAAAAGAAGGTCACACTGGTGATGAGTTTCATACACCTCATGCAACTCCTAGCAGTGGCAAGTCAAGAAAACGTTCAGTTGATATTTTCACACCTCAAAGTTTTCCTAAAACCAGAAAATCTATTTTGAAAGGATGGTCCCCACTTACATAAAATTTGACAAACTTCTAACTGAAATTTACTACAATCCAAAAGAAGTTGGTGGTTTCAGTGGAGCAAATCAACTTTTTAAAAATGCGAAAGAAACAAATAACAAAATTAAACTTTCAGATGTTAAAAAATGGTTACAATGGCAAAAAACATATACTTTGCACAAACCAATTGTTCGGAAATTTCGCAGACCTAAAACTATTGTTGCAGGAATTGATATTCAGTGGCAAGCTGATTTGGCAGATTTGCAAACTTTGCAAAAGCACAATGACAATTACAGATATTTACTTTGTGTTATTGATGTTTTCTCAAAATTTGCATGGGTTGAAAAAATTAAAGACAAAACTGGTAAAACTTTAGTTAAAACATTTCAGAAAATTCTCAAATCATCAAAACGAAAACCTGTTTCATTTCAATCTGACAAAGGTTCAGAATTCAAAAATAAATTATTTTTACAATTTTTGAAATCTAAGAAAATTCATTTTTTCACAACAGAGAATCCAGAGACAAAAGCAAGTATAGTTGAACGTTTTCAACGGACATTGAAAACAAAGATGTGGAAATATTTTACACATAATCAAACTTTGAAATACAATGATGTTTTGCACGATTTTGTGAATTCTTACAACAAAAGTTTTCATAGAAGTATTAAGATGGCACCAGTTTTAGTAACTCGAGAAAATGAAATTGAAGTTTCCAGAAATCTTTATGGAAAGTTAAAAACGAAAAAAGATAAGATCTTGAAAGTTGGAGATTTTGTTAGAATAAATAAAACAAAGAGAACTTTTGATAAAGGATATCTTCCAAATTGGACAAAAGAAATTTTCAAAATTAGTAGAGTTTGTAAAAGTACACCATTAACTTACAAATTAGTAGATTTAGATGGTGAAAACATCGCAGGATCATTTTATGGTAAAGAAATTCAACATATAAAAGATAATAAAGTTTACGAAATTGAATCAGTTGTTGGTAAACGTTCAAGAAAAGTTGCTGGTAAATCAGTTAGAGAAATTAAAGTTCATTGGGCTGGTTATCCTAAAAAATTTGACAGTTGGATTCCTGCCACAAATTTGGTATAAAACTTTTAACATGTCTCAAAATGGTTCAGTTGGTCTGGATGCTCCATCACAATTTCAAATCTGTGGAGAAAAAATTGCAAAAAATCAAGTAACATATTTTACACAAATTATTATAATTGTTGGTATAATCGCTACAGCAATTGTTCATTTAAGTTTACAAAGTGAAAATAACGAACTGTGGTTAATTTTGCTCAGTAGTTCTTTGGGATACATTTTACCAACACCGCGTTTGAAATATTTGAAAAATCAGTCGGCAGAAATTTTGAAAGTATGAATTCTTTCTACATTACAATTCCGAGCGACAGTTCAATGGTAATGTATCCAAACAATTCTCTATGTTGTTTTACTGTACAATTACCAAAACCAATTCAAATTGATAAAGAAAATGGGAAGTTGCATTAGTCGAACTGATAACACCTTCAGAAACATACAGGGGATTTGTGTAAATTCAATTTGATTACAACTGATGCAATAATACTGTCTGTACTTCAAAATCGTTTTTAAGAAAAGATATTTACGAGACCTGATGGCGTTCGTGCAATTGAAATACAGATACGAGAAGGTTCATATACCTCTGCGGCAGATTTACTTGATACAATGCAAGATGTAATTGATGAAACACTTGGAGAAGCAATGCAAAACGAATACGGATTTAACATCAAGTACTCAAAAGTTACAAAACGTGTGAAAATTATTCGCAAGAGTGTAAGTATCCCAAAACTAGGAATTGAATTACCACAATGTCTTTTGCACAAGTTGGGTTACAAAACTGAAAACGCTTCTGAAGATTTTTATTCAAATAATAGATTTCCGTTTGGTGTAGATTTGTTTGTTGGTCATAATCAAATGTTTGTTTATTCTGATATTGCCGATTTCACAATTGTTGGAAATGTTGAAGTACAAATTTTACGAGTTGTTTCTTTCAGAATTAAAAGAGATATCGACGGATTACATGTAAAACATGAATTTTTAAATTTACATTATGTTCCAGTTTCAAAGTCATACTTTGACAAAATTAGTGTAAATATAAGTGGCGACACAGGAAAATCAATTCAGTTTATTGGTGGTAAGTCTTTGGCGAAGCTGCATTTCAGAAAACGAGAGGAGTTCTAAAAACAATGTTCCCCGTGTATAGAGGTGTACCACGGCAATATGGTAACGGTATTGGTTCAATTTTCAAATCAGTTATGAGATCTGCTGTACCATTTCTAAAACCGATTGGTCGGACAGCTTTACAACTTGCGAAAAAACACACTTTTGGTGTTGCAGATGAAATTATTAATCAAGGTAAAAGTCCGAAAGAAGCGTTGATGTCTGAAGGTAAAAAAGCTTTAAAATCTTTTGGCACACAAGCTAAAAATCAAATTTTGAACTCGAGACAAAAACCTAGAAAAAGAGTAGCGAATTCAAAAATGAATCATTCAGCTGTCAAACGCCGAAAAAGTCAGTCGAAAAAACATCCTAGCAGTCGAGCTCTTGATATTTTTGATTAATCATGGCACAAATGGTAAATGGATCATGCGAATGCAATAAATGGGAACTTTATATAACACATGTTCCACCAACGGTGGCTACAATGTCAGAATCGCAGTGGATCGAAAATCATCCGATTGCACCGCTGAATAATTCTGCTCCGATAGAGTTTGTCATACCATCTGAAACCGAAAAGTGGACAGATATTAATCAATCTTATCTTTATGTGAAATTCAAAATTACAAAAAAAGATGGAACTAATTTGGTAGCTGGTACGGAATTAGCACCTGTTAACAATTTCTTTCATAGCATGTTCAGCAGTATCGATGTTTACTTGAACAACAAATTGATAACTTCGAATTCTGACACTTACCCATACCGAGCATATTTCGAAAATCTGTTGGGATACTCTCCAGAATATAAAGATAATCAATTAGCAAATTTAGAAATGTGGTATGGCGATACAGCAGAACAATTTGAAGAGAATACCAAAGGTGGTGGCAATGCTGGATTAACTTCTAGAGAAAGTTTGATCGGTGGTAGTAAAATTGTTGAACTATGTGGACGCTTACACACTGATCTGTTTCTTCAAGAAAAATATTTACCAAATGGAATTGAAATTCGTATCAGATTAAACAGATCACCATCAAAATTTTGCCTCATAGGCGCCGAGGATGGACAAATTGTTTTCGAATCAGCAGTGTTCCATGTCAGAACAGTTAGTCTCTTTCCAGCGGTCTCAAATAAATTAAATCAAGAAATTGTCCAGTCAAAAATGAAAATACCTATCAGACGAGTAGAAATAAAATTTTTCACAATTAGTACTGGACTTAGATCAAAAATTGAAGACCACTTATTTCAAGGACAATTACCAAAGAGACTTTTTATTGCGTTGGTCGAAAATAAAGATATGAATGGAGATTTGGGTACCAATCCATTCCACTTCAAACATTTCAGTTTGAATAAATTGGAAGTTAGTCAAGACGGTCATACAATACATAACCGTCCATTTGAACCAAACTTCGCAACAAAACAATGTCTCAGATCATATTTATCTTTGTATCAATCTTTAGGAATGTTTGGTGTTAACAAATCAATTGGCATTAATTTAAAAGAATATATGAATGGTTATTGTTTGTGGGGTTTCGACTTGACACCGGACCAAGGAAGCGACGAGGGGCATCTACATCCTATAAAGACAGGGAACCTGCGTTTGGAGCTTCAATTCTTGACAGCTCTCACTACAGCCGTCAACGTTTTGGTGTATGCTGAATTTGACAGTGAAATAGAGATCACAGCTTTGAGAGAAGTGCTTACTGACTATTAGGATGGAGTTCACATCACAGCTATGGAACTACTATGAAGAATACCAATGTTCACAAAACTTTGCTCCGAGATGGAACCTGATCTTGGACACACTCAACAACGCTATGATTGAAGAACTACAAGAACTTATTCGCAAGGAAGTGTCAGCAAACTGTGAAGGATGTAAAATAGAACATCCTAGTCAACGTGAACATGTTCTGTGTTTGTTCTCTACAACTGATGATTGGACAAACCAGTTTATCGACTTAGCGCTGATTAAACTTGACATATACAATGTTATGGAAAGATGGTTCCCGAAGCTGATGGAGTTAAACCCACACTGCAAGGAGAAGTTCGAAGCATACATCATGTGGGATCATCTGAGAAACAGTTTGGAGCTCAACCGCAAAAAAATCGACGCAGAGTGGACTCTGATGTGGTCACAGCGAGTCAAAGAGAATTACAACGATGCAGACAGCTGAACTTCAATATATTCTGGACAATTCCTGGTTGTGTAAACTTAACACACATGTTTGTGCTAGAGATCTGTTACCAGAGAAGAAACCACAGCATATTCAAGCATATATTGTGAACACGCACTCATCGGATCAGCCAGGAGAACACTGGACATTGATGTTATTCAATGGAAGATCAGCTGTATACTTCGATTGATTTGGACTACCACCACCGAGACGATATATGTTGCCATTCATAAAAAGGAACTCATCAGCATGGACTATGATTACAACACGATATCAACATCGTGCGACAAATGTGTGTGGATTATATTGTATATTCGCACTCCACCACATGATGAAAGGAAAGAGGATGAAAAGATTATTCAATTCTCGGGATTTCTTCAAGAATGACAGAACAATAGTTCGATGGTTTGGAAAGCACTATGGTCGATTATACAGAAAAGCAAATTTGCTGTTGAATTAAACTTCACCAGGACATCGACGGCTGATATACATACAACGCAAAGAAGACGACGACCAGATAACAACGAATGTGTCAACAACTCCACAAAATAGACTCTTTTGTTATTGATTCAGCGTAGGATGTTGTAGGATGTTCAATTAAGTTTCTTCAAATCTGAGACCTTGTTTTGTACATAAATTATTGTTCTTTGTTAATATTATTGATGTATAATAATATATTATTGTTCATTGTTCTTGTTCTTGTTTTTGAAAAATAAATGATAAATTTCAACAAAATCGTTTTCACTGTAGGATCCCCACCAATTGATTCTGTTCGTGTCGATGTGTCATCTCTGGTCAGAATTATACAAACTTTAAATTAGTAATGAAAAAATGTCTAAGTCCATTTTCATTTTTTCATTACTATTTTAAAGTTTGTATAATTCTGACCAGAGATGACACATCGACACGAACAGAATCAATTGGTGGGGATCCTACAGTGAAAACGATTTTGTTGAAATTTATCATTTATTTTTCAAAAACAAGAACAAGAACAATGAACAATAATATATTATTGTTCTTTGTTAATATTATTGATGTATAATAATATATTATTGTTCATTGTTCTTGTTCTTGTTTTTGAAAAATAAATGATAAATTTCAACAAAATCGTTTTCACTGTAGGATCCCCACCAATTGATTCTGTTCGTGTCGATGTGTCATCTCTGGTCAGAATTATACAAACTTTAAAATAGTAATGAAAAAATGTCTAAGTCCATTTCCATTTTTTCGATCAGAAATGTCACATCAATGACAGGAACATCTATCCTCAGGGGGTAACTATGGCCCAGTACCCCCCAGTGGGGGCCACTATGGCCCAGTACCCCCAGTGGGGGCCACTATGGCCCAGTACCCCCCAGTGGGGGCAACTATGGCCCAGTACCCCCAGTGGGGGCCACTATGGCCCAGTATCGAATACTGGACCATAGATGGTCCAGTATTCGATACTGGGCCATAGTGGCCCCCACTGGGGGTACTGGGCCATAGTGCCCCCCACTGGGGGGTACTGGGCCATAGTGGCCCCCACTGGGGGGTACTGGGCCATAGTGGCCCCCATTACTACTGTCGAATTCCTTCCATTGTTTTGGGCCAAACCTTGTAAATCTGCTTTTGTTCAAATTCAGGGATTCTAGGGCGGGTAGCGTGTAGTAAACACTGAACGACACTTGTTTTTAATGGGGTTGTCGATGCGACACGGGTGCCATTGCGGACGGATATAACTCTCGGTTGCACGTGCATCTCGTTCTATCCTTCCACGCTGACATTCGTGCCGATGACTTTATGAGGACTTTATTCATGACTTTGACGAGGCTTGTTTCCCTCGTTACTGATGATGGAAGTCCAATCAGCAAACCCATTATCACAATCGTGTCGTTGTATGTGTATATTGTTCTGTGTGTGTATACAAAATTTTGAATAAAATTTACCGAGGTCTTATTTCCAAATTTTCGCATACAAATGATACAAACGCTCTTCATTCATACCACATCAGGAATAGTATGACAGTGAACGCTCTTCGTTGTCCCACGTTCCATATTCTTTTAATTGAAAACATTTACCCATGTAAATGATTTATAAAGGTCCGTATTAAAAACAAACTGTCCCTTTATTTTTTTTTTTGTGTGTGGCCCGGGGCTATTGCGGACCACTCTTATCGACTGGAGCACCCCGAAAGAGGTGACCCACCCTTACGAGATGGTCAAATTTCCTGTCGGGGTCAGTCCCCGCTAGAAACGGAAGTCCGTTAGGATCACTCGTCCTCCTCAGGCTGCGAACCCATACCGTGGAACTCCCTTTATTTCAGCCGTTAAATCTGTATTGTTGTTATTAGACCACCGCCTTCATCCCTTTGCTATCTCAGACTGACTAATTTTGGTGTTTCAACACTCACGGTGTTGTAACATTTGCATTATTGTCATGTGCAGTAGAGATTATTTTCCCTTTTAGTAGAAAAAACTATGATTAAACCCAATTCGCCTGGTAATTTTGCAGTAGATGGTTCCTGCTCAAACAAAAAACTGGCCCATTTACGTTGGTAATAGTCTTAATTTCCGATTAAAACAGATTAAAACTTCAAAATTTTAGCACGACAATGTATGGTCGACGTCGGGGTCGAAAACACGTTAAACGACCACACAGAAATCAATCACACCACATTCGAACATGTATCGTTTTCGGCTAAGCGTCGATCAGAAGTCTATAATATAATACTGTTTTTTTTGCACAGGTATTTGTCGTTCTCAATGGCTTACCACAGCGACTCCATGTTGCATGCTTAACATGCATGCAGGGTCGATGAAAGAGGTAGTCACCCCACGTCATGTGCGTTGGTAGGAATAAAATGCCCATTCATCTATATCTATATTTGCGAATGTCTCTGTCTGTCTGTCTGTCTGTGTTATATAGAAATTCACAGTGGACCATCTAGATGGCACCAAAGGGGTCTACTAGGGGTAACTTTTTACGAGAAAGATAATGGTGCTAGTTAGAATGTTCCAAAGTGACGCTGCTGTTGTCAGGGACAGAAAAGGGGGAGGGGCAGAAATATTTTTGTCGCCGATTGCCACGAAACTTATATATAATCATCCCCGTGATATAAGGAATCTAATATTGTGGTTTAAATATGTCAAAAGTGGCACTGTTCGAGTCAGGGATGCACGAAAAGGGGGAGGGGCACAAAAAGTGATAAAACTAATTTTAGCACAGATGGGTCATCTACTGAGATGGCACCAAAGGGTTTGTACTAGGTGTAACTTTTTACAAGAAAGATAATGGTGTGGGTTAGAATGTTCTAAAGTGACGCCGTAGTTGTCGGGGGCAGAAAAGGGAAGGGGCAGAAATATTTTTTTGTCGCCGATTGCCACGAAACTTGTATAAAAACATCCCCGTGATATAAGGAATCTAATATTGCGGATTAAATATGTCAAAAGTGGCGCTGTTCGAGTCAGAGATGCACGGAAGGGGAGAGGGGCACCAAACGTGATAAAACTAATTTTAGCATCGAGGGGCCATCTAGATGGCACCAAAGGGGTCTACTAGCGGTAACTTTTTACAAGAAAGATAATGGTATGGGTTAGAATGTTTAAAGTGACGCCGTTGTTGTAAGAGGCAGAACAGGGGGGGGGGGACAAATGTTTGTCGCCGATTGCCATGAAACATATATAATCATTCCCACGATGAGGCATTTAATGGTGTGGTTTATATATGTCAAAAATGGCGCCGTTCGCGTCAGGGATGCACGAAAGGGGAGAGGGGAACCAAAATTGATAAATATAATATTAGCGCCTATTTCCACCAAATTGATACACATTCTTCTCCATGATACAAGGAATCTGATTGTGTGATTTAAAGACGCCAAATTGCTGTCGTTTGGATGAAAGATTGTGGGGGGGGGGGGGCACACTGAATTTGATAAGAATGGATTCAGTCGCCGATTGCCACCACATTTATACATTATCATCTCCATGGTATGGGGAGTCTAATGGTGTGGCTTAAATCTGTCAAAAGTGGCGTCTTTCGAGTCAGGGGTGCACTGAAAGGCAAAGGGCACCAAAATTGATGCGCAATATTTTAGCGCCAATTTCGAACAAAGTGATACACATTCTTATCCATGATACGAGGAGTCTAATCGAGTGATTTACAGACGGAATATTGGTGCTGTTTGGTGAGAAATGGGGGTGGGTGGGCACTAAATTTGATCAAAATTTGTTTAGTCCCCGATTAGCACCAGACTTATAAATAATCATCTCCATTATATCAGGAGTCTAAGTGTGTGGTTTAAGGATGTCACAAATGAGGCCATTCGAGTCAGGGATGCATATAAGGTGAGAGCGAGACAAAAAAGATAACAGTGTATTTAGTGACGATTTCCACAAGATTGATACATAATTTTATTCTTCTCCATGATACGAGGAATCTAATCGTGTGGTTTGGATACGCCAAATTGGTGCCGTATTGGCGAGAGATATGTGGGCCCTAAATTTGATACGAATTTGTATACTCGCCAATATTTTACCAGTTGTATATATATATGCATTTCCATAATGAGTCTAAGTGTGTGGTTTAATGATGACAAAAGTGGCGGCGCCGCTTCAGTCTGAAATAGGACAGTAGGGTCACCAAAACTGATAAAACGATATGGTTTGTGCCAGTTACCATAAAATTAATACACCTTCTCAAATGGTACGAGGAATCAAATCGTGCGTGTTAAAAACGTATAATGAGCTAGCAATCCAGATACATAGAAGAAAGCATGAAACGTATATTTCTCATTTTATTTAAGATATGCACATATTCTTGCAAACTGGGAGACCTCGAACCGTCAGAGGATTGCATATTAGAATGGACCATGTATATATTACAACACAATTGAGTATGTTCCATTCAATATAGCTTCCACAAACAAAATTACAATAAACCACTGAACATCTCGCTCTGTGTCGGGCTCATGTAGCTGATATACGTGCATAGCAACATTTCTTTTAAACTAAGAATATTTCGGTAATATATAGCGCCATGAACAGAGGAGCACCTAGACATTTCTTTAAAACATCTGTATCTTCATTGAGATATGATAGCCAGGTGCCCTCAAAATCTTAGTCTAACCCACTAGATTGATTGATACATCACTATATATGTAAAACCTAATGGTCGTCTTTTATGTTTGCGAACTAATACGTTTTTGATGCTCATGTTTCATGTCATAGCGTCTGACGTATACGCAGTTGTAAATGAATAAATACTTCTTTATTTGTGGAACGGATTAATCGCGATAAACAAAATGACAATCAACAAGGTGGGCCACTACTTATATTCCATGTTCAAGAATCATGTTTTGTGATGCTATATTGGATATACAATTTATGACAATACGTGTAACCTTTTGAGCAAGAGTATACTCTGTTCCCACCAAATATCCACAGTATGCAGAGAGTTTCCCATCACTTTAACCTGGGCGTCGCCGGGTAACCCTGCTAGTTCTTGATATAATATCAAGAGATAGCATGTCTCGGGCAAAAACGCTCTTTATCACACATATCAAATAATATGAGACAGATTTCGGTCGTGTAAATGGCGATCATTATCAAGTCTGGTATGCCTAGCCCGATCGTAACCTTGGTTTGAAGTAAAATGACGATGAACATTGATATGGACAAACTTGTATATCTTCCAATGCAAAATGGTTAATCTTGAAAATGCCTGTGTGGACAGGGGCGGAGCTAAGTATTCTATATCGAATAATTTCGGAAAAAAATGCTGAAGTTAATGTATTTGCAGGGGGATTTTTTCGATTATCTCTGAATCCGATACAACTCTCGTCGAATTACTTCCATTGTTTTTGGGCCAAACCTTGTAAATCTGCTTTTGTTTAAATTCAGGGATTCTATGGCGGGTAGCGTGTAGTAAACACGGAACGACACTTGTTTTTAATGGGGTTGTCGATGCGACACGGGTGCCATTGCGGACGGATAGAACTCTCGGTTGCACGTGCATCTCGTTCTAGCCTTTCACGCTGACATTCGTGCCGATGACTTTTATGAGGACTTTTATGAGGACTTTATTCATGACTTTGATGAGGCTTTTTTCCCTCGTTACTGATGATGGAAGTGCCTGACATCTCTGCTAAGATTTTTCTTGCCCCACTTCCCTTGTCTCGATGTTCTAATTCTCATTGTCTTGATGCTCCTCTTCTCTGCCATGCTCCATGCACTTCTCTTATTATTTCTTTTAATTGTAGTCTCTATTCTCTTGCTCCTATTCAAATTTTGCTGTTCCTATTCTCTTTGTCTCGTATTTCTTCCTTTCTTGTATATTTTTCTCTTGTATTATAATAACTTTTGTATTGTAATTTTCATCATTATTTCATTAAATGTATAACCCATGAAAATATGACCCGAAAAGAGGCCGAGAGCCCACGTTTTCTATTTATTTTCGTTCAAATTGTCCACACGACGATGATGACATGGTTTAAAGTGTTTAGTGACCGCCGAATTTGGAACGCGTTTGGAAATGACTAGTTGGTTTGCGATCCAGTGCACCCAATAACCAGAGCTGAGTCGGTATTAGAAAAAAAATGGCTTACCACATGCACGTGACTCCATGTTGCACGCTTAACATGCGTGCAGGGTCAACGAAAGAGGTAGTCACCTGTGCCTAACATCGAATCAGCAAACCCATTATCACAATCGTGTCGTTGTATGTGTATATTGTTCTGTGTGTGTATACATATATATATTTTGAATAAAATTTACCGAGGTCTTGTTTCCAAATTTTCGCATACAAATGATACAAACGCTCTTCATTCATACCACATCAGGAATAGTATGACAGTGAACGCTCTTCGTTACCCCACGTTTCATATTCTTTCGCACGTGACTCCATGTTGCATGCTTAGCATGCATGCAGGGACGATGAAAGAGGTAGTCCACCATACAACACAATGTGACTCAAAACTAAATCGGTCAAGGGGCCGAGAAATTACGTATTTCTCGCCGAATTCACAATTATGTGGTATTTCGAAAATCTAAAATGTGAAAAAGGCTTGGCACTGAAGGCTCGAGTTTTACCTCGCGACACGACAAACACGTGCAATAACGTTAACATATTAACACACCTGTGTTGTTCTATATGTTTATTGCGTCTTGTAATATACTGGAATTTATGTGGATATTGTGTAATTGCACAAACGTTTGCTGTATGCAGATTATACATGTACCTGATAATTTTCTATTAAAGTTGAAGTTGTTGACGTAATCGTTTTGTATTGAGCGTTTTGACATCTTCTTTATTTTGCTGTATTTTGCCAAAATAAATGAAGGTGTAAATGATGTAGCGGTTTTAGGTCCCGAAGAGTACCGGTTATCCGGCCCGAGTGCACCCGAGGATGTGACGTCACTCCCAGCTATCGAGAATGAGAGAACAGAACTGAATCCCGACAAGACAACACCGATATTGGCAGACATGTTGAATCCCATTGATTGTGACTAATGTATAGAATAAACTATGTCTAAATATGAATGTAGACTCCTGTTTTGGTTTCATTGGCGACGAGGTCACTTCGAATCTATGCGAGGATGATTTTGATGCAATTTTGACGTGAAAAACTTTCCAAAATGACTTGTGAATTTCCGACCATTTTCGTTACATTTGCCGACGCTGAAGATTGTACTTTCAGTGTTCGGCGGTGTATAATGTTGCTAAATCTATGCAATTAATATTGTGATCGATGAATTCTACTGACAATATGTTTATCTGTGTAAATTCGCCATTTGTTCGGCCGTTTGCTTCAAAATCCAGCGCGGTGTTCTAAAAATAGACCACACGTAAAACAGTTTCCGGACATCAATTCTTCACCACAGCTAGCTGGCCAATTTTTGAAGACAGGGGAGAGAGGAAGGTGTTTGAACAACTTCGCTGCCCAGTGTCAACAGAATTACGGTCAGATAAACTTACCTTTTTTCTCACAAAATGTCAATCACAATGTAGTTCAATCTGCCAACTGATTTGAACATGCCACAACTCATCAATAATCAACATGAATACAAGTTACAACCAACTAAATAGTTCTGTTCCACCCATCATACCAATTGAGATGTCATACCAGTGAAACACCAGTGTTAAAAATATAAATTTGGCAGTTCCCAACAAATTGGACAATTTTCATGATATCAGCTCAACCACGATTCAACTGAAATAAAATTCTTTACGAACTTTGAAAGCAGCCTGAAATTTCTTGTTCAACTTGATGTCAGATATCTGAGTTTAAATTGGACATCAACATTTCTCAATGTTGACTCAACATGATTTTCATGCTCTTGACTTTTAATAAATTAACGCGAGTCACTCGTTTAATTGGAATATGGATAACCAAGCAGCCTGAAAATTACATGTTCATCCTTATGCAGATATCAACATATCCAGAGTTAAAATTGGACAGTAATTTGATCAACTTCAACAGCTCATATACTAAATTGAACAGCTTCCAGTATATATATTAATTAAACCAGCTCAACCAGTTTTCAACTGAAAGGAAATTCTTGCAAAATCAGTATGAAACTACTTGTTCTATCTGATGTCAAATATCAGATTTCATAATGGACATTTCACAATTATAAGACACAGCTCTGTCAGCTCAACTTAGAGTTCCACATCTTTTGACATTTGAGTCAGATCTTTTGATAAATTAAGGCGAGTTTTCTCGTTTAATTCAAAGTTGGGTAATAATTTATTGTAGTTTCGTATTTATTTATATATTTTTATGTCATTGTGATTAGTTTCTCTGTATGAGTATATTTACTTTAGAGACACTGATTTATTATATTTCTAATGTCAATGTGATCAGTTTCTCTGCATAAGTTTATTAACTTATGAGACCCTGATTTATTTTTCAATAAATTATATACACATCTATGATATATGCATGTTTTTCATTAGTATTTTGTATGTGGTTATTTTTGATGAATTAATTATTTGTGTGTAGCCTATCAGATAAAGTTATATTTTTGTAGTATTTTGAGTAGGCATTTTCCATATGTTTCTGAATTGGTTTATAGTTCCCATATATACAACTTCTTCTATTAAGTTCTATATTTCCATAACTCGCTGACTGAATAAATATTTCATTGTGTTAACAGAATCTATATTTCTTGTTCATTCAATGATCAACTTCAAATTTAGAAATTGATGCGGGCATAACCGTTCAATACCTTAATTTCTTACATAATCCTGCCGTTCTTCCAGGGAGATTACTCTTATCAAAAGAAGCGGACTTGATTAATCCTATATCTTGTAGTTAAATTGATACACATCGATTCAATTTATCTACCAGTAGTTTTGCAATCAGCTTGCCAATATAAGTTATGTTTACTTTCAGAGCTGATTAACCTAAATGTAATTGGTTTTTGTTTCATATATTTTTGTCACTGTGATCAGGTTCTCTGTACAAGTTAAATTTTACTTTGGAGACACTGATGATATGTATTAATTTTTGTGAATTTCTGATACACATTTACACAGTATTAAATTAATTGCTTTCTATTAAATAGTATAAGTTATGTATGCTCTGTGTGATAATTTCCATGTTTAGTGTGTCAGAATAGGTATATTTATTTCCATTATTTTTGTTCTCTTAGGAATATTGCTTAAGTTTTCTGAGCCCTGTTGTGTATTTTCCTGATGCAGATTTGCTGGGAATGATTTTTGGAACCTCGGTTTGTGTTCAATCGTTCCTGTTGAAATTGCATTATATATTATTTATTTATAAGATAGCTGCTCAGATTGCTTGATGGAATATTCAATTGTTTTTTTTCCTTTGTGTATTGATTTAAATTGAGATAAATTAAATAAAAAGTACCTACAAAGTTTTCAGAAGTTTAGAGGGCAAATGACTTGTAGTATTGCACTATTGCTAGTGCACTAATCAATTGATTTGCCAATCATACTCTGAAACGCTTGGAATTGGGTATTTACATACCGTGACGCTTGATTGTTCAGACTGGAATAAATTAATTGATAAGCCTGTTACGCCTGATTTATTTAGGTTCGGGATCAATTAAGATGTCTAGTGCTAATCAAGGTCAAAACCTACCAGGCCAAACTCCCATGTATGGCGTTAACCCACATCCATATTCATGGAGCTCATCGTCTAGCTCATGTAGCCCATCGGCCGAGTCTAGCTCATGCCCAGGTCGAACTCCAGGTTATTATTCACCAGGTGTGATATATCCCACCAATACCGAACAAGAAAACAAGAACTGGAGACATGAAATGGAAGCAGAGCTAGCAGACAGAAAGTTTGTTGATCAGCAAGAGTGTTTTACCAAAGAGCAGGAAGAGACACACGGTCTTCGGAGTGAGGTGCGGGACTTTGTGCATGCTTATGATGCTTATATACACGCCCAACATATTGGCTGTCCAGTCCTATACAATGTAGTTTGCTTTCTAAAAGAACTAGAAACTGAGAAGGACAATATTCTAAATGATTATTACAGAGATTATATTTTTGAGATGATGCACTTACATAGAGACCTGCGTCAACGTGATCAGCCGATGAAATTCCAAGAAGCTAACACCAAGCTCGCGCAAATTCGTCAATCTGGAGATAAGGCAAAAGAAGCATGGCGAGAGACCCATTCCGTTGTCCGTTTGGTCCAAGCGAAGTTCCAAAATATATACAGGAATTCCACTAAAGGGGAAGATGATGATTCTACCATGAAGAAAATGATCCCCCAAAGGCTGAGAAGTTATTTCCGAGTCGAGCTGCAAGAATCAATCAGGGTTGCGAATGAAGTACGAGAATTGATTGAAGACTATGCTAAGAAGGGCTATTTTGGAAGTCGAAGACTGTATGGCTTGGCGTCCACCTTACGTGAACTGAAATTTTTCACTTTTGGAGCCCAATATGCAAATTTCAAGTGGATATCCCATACACTGGTGACACATATTACTATTCCTTCAAATCAATTGACAGAAAAGATGGCATCCAAAATGGCTGCCATGGACACCCAATCGGGGACGATAACCACGGACTCGACACATGGGTGTGAGAGAGCAAGGGGCAGTCCAATGGATTTAGATAGGGAAGAGGTGGCTAGCAACATTAAAGTCTTACGAACTTCTTTGGCACAGAGAGATCCTCCCCGTCTTGATTCCAGAGATTTTGAGGTTCCATTAACGCCCTCAGAAGGGATGCCTCCCAAGTCTGCGACGCAGATGGATCCTCCCCGTATTGATTCCCGAGATTTTGAGGTTCCATTATCGCCCTCAGAAGAAATGCCTCCCAAGTCTGCGACGCAGAGGGATCCTCCCAGTCTCGATTCCCGAGATCTTGAGGTTAAAGAATCATTATCGTCTTTAGCTCAAATGGTAAGCGACGAAGAGTTACATTCTGATGAAGAAGCAGATGCGATTATCCCTGCGAATATCCTGGATGTTCACATGGTGCGAGCCAGAGATGAGAAAACAAAGATGGCATCCAGAATGGCCGCACATGACCAACCATTATGTACGAGTCCCAGAGAGACCGACAGTGTTCCTGCAGATTGCCATCCTAATCAAACGGTCAACACACCAGAAGACACTATGGCAGGGCAAGTGGCCTACAACCAGCCAGCATCCAAACAATCTGACGTACTTGTCAAAAAGTTGCTACAAGGCGGATTATTAGAAAAGATGGCATCCAAAACGGCAGTCCTGGACAATCAGCCGTCAACAATAGCCATCAAGTCGGCACATGGAAATAAGAGAGTAGAGGGCAGCCCAATTGAATTAGTTGGGGAAGAAGTAGCTGACAATAATATAGTCACAAAGCTCCAGGTCGGCAAAGATTCTCGACAAACTTCTTCGGCGCAGAGTGATCCACCCTCAGAAGAATGGTTGCCCGGGTCTTCTTCAATGCACAGGGATCCTCCCCGTCTCGATTTCCGAGACTATGATGTCCCAAAATCGTCATTAGCAGAAACGTTGACATCCATATCCGAGTCTCTGGGTCCAACTTTGATGTTTTCCAGCTCTGAGTTGAAGACTGAAGCTCCAACAACCACGAGTCCTCCTATTAGGCCGACACCCGCTTTAGCATTGGATGTAAATGATTCTGCGTCTGGGCCATTTACCAACAGTGAAGAACCAGGGACACTGGTGCAGGAACTGACAACCTTGTCCGACAAACTGCCGAAGGTACAGTCTGAAATAGACATGCAACTCCTGACCCCAGATGAGTATGCATTCTATTCAGGAAATGCAGTTCAGCATAAACCACTATCGCCGGATGAGACATATATCAACCACGATGCCAACACAAGCTTCTTACAAGATGAAGAGTCGCCGATTTATGATATCATTCTAGAATGGGACGATAGCGTTTCTCTGGAGCTGAGTTCAATAGATTATTCAGAAGATGAAGAGGATGCAGTTCTGCTTCAGCAGCAAGGATGGCCAGGTGGAGACAGAGGCGACCTGAGAGACGCCCAGATCCCTCTTCTCACACAGTTTGATTCTTTGACATCCGATGGCGACACATCCTTCATTGAATCCGAGAAAATTGGCTTAGACTCGACCCTGTATTCAATCACATCAGGCTCCTATGATGATGATTCGGCATCCACTAACATCTCAGACGCTGTTCAAACAGTTCTGGAGTCGCCCGCAAATGTCTCAGATGCTGTATTAACAGTTCTAAGACCGGTTTCCTTTGACTCTTCTGATGAAAATGTGGGTCATATGAACAAGGCGACGCTCTTCGACAATGAATCACCTGAGTAGTATATGGAGCCTCTCGTAACCACAAATGATGTGTTGTCACCAATACTATATGATCATGACCAGCCGAACCATAAGTTATGTAATGACAGTCCGGAAGAAAGTCGCTGTGCACTGCCAATATCAAATGGTCAACGCGAGAAGCCGTACCAGAATCACCATTCACCACATGATGAGCACCAAGACAGCGATGTGGTGAAGACATATGTCCATTTGAGGCCTGACAGCAATGGAGATTTTGGTATAGAATCGCCCCAATTTGTGAGCAGTCCAGCAGGTGGGTCTACCTGTATATCCAAACAAAGTACAGGTTTCATACATTCAGCAGACCAAACTTACCGGGAGAACATGAGCCAGACTCCAATGAAGCATACCTGGCTCCGAAATAAAGCAGGTTCTCCAGATCATTGGCCTTGGGATCCTGGGGGCAAATGAGTCCGAGTCAGACGTGGATCGCTATTACTAACTACAATGAAGAGATCCACAGCCATGGTCAGAGTAGCATCAGACCCCATGGCAAACTATTAAGACCATTACTTGTCGCCAGAATGATGCGGGTTCCAGTATGGAAATGTACCTCCATGACTCACTGAACGTAATCATATGCTTGTTCGCAACGTTTAAATGATGTTCACAGTTAATGCAGCAATGAGTGAATCCAACATTGGGGTTGCGTTGTCGGTAATGGATATCGGGCCAGCTGATATACTACACCGACATTGAACCACCATTTGTATGTTGTATTGAGAATGCCGGGCCCCGGTTTCTCTTTCACTCTGCGTTGATGTACATATTCCACGAAGCATAACACGCAGAACCCAGTCAATGGTTATCGGTCGAGTGGACCAAGAAGTGAATGTCAGCAGCTATTCACCATGGCCAGAGTATACACAGTGCAGACCACCTCTATACGGTTCGACAGAAGGAACTTACTGTACCTACGACATGCGTTCCGGATCAAGAACTTAACTGGTCACCCAATGGAGCCAAGACATTGGGCGGTGTAAACAAGCTGGCCAGACAATCATTTGACCGATACAATGGCGAAGACATTACCAGATATGACAGAAAATGGTAGTTGGATGATACGAGATGCGGAGAAATTCCACTCTGCCAGCCATCCATATGACGGTGCCTTCCCCGACCAGGTTACAAGTGTTCGTCAGTCATCCGATGTTCAGGATCCAATGCGTCGACTACAAGACTCTGCAACCGAGCCCACGGAGGCCTATGACGTAACAGAAGTCTTGTTGGAACGTGGACTGACTAATGACGATGGATGGACGAATTCTTCAACCCCCTCCAACAGGGCCTTCTTTTCAAAGCTTGGGGGAATGTAGCGGTTTTAGGTCCAGAAGAGTACCGGTTATCCGGCCCGAGTGCACCCGAGGATGTGACGTCACTCCCAGCTATCGAGAATGAGAGAACAGAACTGAATCCCGACAAGACAACACCGATATTGGCAGACATGTTGAATACCATTGATTGTGACTAATGTATAGAATAAACTATGTCTAAATATGAATGTAGACTCCTGTTTTGGTTTCAATGACACTCAACTTGGAAATTAGATCATGCCATATATCACAGTCCATATATAGAGCGATATGGAACTCGGGCAGTTTATATGCTTACGGGGGAGACGCACGTTTTCAATAAATCCAGCCAAAAATGGCAAGAGATTTTCAACGAAGAAATTCTCTGTGTCTTTCTGACAAAAAAATTTGAGTTGCTCATATCATCATCATTGTATATAGAATCTGAGCAATTATGAAGAGACATAAAAACAATGGATTTTAATACATTTGAGATGTTGAAAATATTATCTTATTTTGAGTTTATTTCGATACCAAGAACTGGTAGTATAATTAATAACTCCACACAACACTCCAATCACAAAATAGCTTATTGTCTTATAGCTATATGAGAGGAGGTTTACTGGTCATCCAAAAATGATCCATATGAAGTTTGGTGACGATCGAAAGAGGGGTGTGGTCTGTTGGGTGTGCCAAAGGGTTTGGTCGCATGCAAAGAATAAACTCCATGATGGCTGCCGGCGGCCATGTCTTTCATCGAAAATAGTTCAAATTTAATAGCTCCTATCTAGAGGTGACCCAAAACATTTTAAATTTAAAAAACAAGTCTCCAACAAATGCGGGCTGCCGAGTGCGGCGATGGATTCAAATTTGAAATCAAAGATGGGTGCTGGCGGCCATGTTTTTTAACGAATTACGGGGGGAAATCGATGGATCCCATCTATAGGTCATCCCGAAGATCCATATGCAGTTTGGTGACGATATATAGGATGTGGGGTGTGGCCTGTAGGATGTGGCATAGGATTTAGTGAAGCAAAGAGTAAAATCCAAGATGGCTGCTGGCGACCATGTTTTTCATCGAAAATCAATCAAATTCGATACCTTCTATCTAGAGGTGATCCAAACATGCCTGTATATTTTCAAAACAATTCTCAAATAAATGCGGACTGCAGCTATGGATTCAAATTTGAAATCCAAGATGGCTGATGACCGCCATGCTTTGTTAACGAATATTCGGGAAAAGACGACGGCTCCCATCTAGTGGTCACCACAAAGATCCATATGAAGTTTGGTGATGATCGGATGAGGCAGGTGGTCTGTAGGGTGTGCTGAGGGATCTATTCATACAAAGAGTAAAATCCAAGATGGCTGCTGGCGGCTATGCATTTCAATGAAATACGGAAAAAAATTATGACTCCCATCTAGAGGGGATCTAAAATATGCCTGTAAATTTTCAAAACAATTCTGTAATAAATGCGGGCTGCAGCGATCGATTCGTTCAAAATTAACGAGTTTTCGGGGGGGGCGACGGCTCCCATCTAGAAGTCACCCCGAGGTTCCATATGAAGTTTGGTGATGATCGGATGAGGGATGTGGTATGTAGTCATGGATTTAGTCATTCAAATAGTAAAATACATGTGGGCTGCAGGCAGATAGATTCAAATTTGAAATCCAAGATGGTTGCTGGCGGCCATGTTTAAAAAAAAACAATTTCGGGAAAAAGTCAATGGCTGCCATCTAGAGGTCACCCACAGGTCAAAATGAAGTTTGGTGACGATCGGATGAGAGATGTGACCTGTAGGTTGTGGCAACGGACATTGTTGACGGACGAACGGCTAGACGGATGGACGGACGCCAAGCATCGACAAGAGCTCAAACTTTGCAATGTAAAGTTGAGCAAAAAATTGGTGTGCTATGGCACACAAATGAATAAATAGAACGACAAATGAATAAATAGAACGACACACGTGTGTGAACTGGTTAACGTTACCCCATAAGTTTGTTGTCACGCGATGGTAAAACGAGAACCGGAGATTCAAATTTTACTTCGCGGCACGACAAACTGCTGCAATAAAGGTAATATGTTCTATGTTTTTTGCACACTCTGAAGATTTTTATTGTAGTATACTGAAATTTAGGTCGATATTGCTTTATTTAATAACACGTACCTCATAATTTCGTAGAAATTTTCTGTACCGGTACAGTTTACGTCGTCAATGATGTAATCGGCTTGTATTGTTCAAGGACAAGACAAATGTTTGAATGAAAGTTTTCAAATCCCCTGTATTTAGCTGTATTTCGCAAAAATAAACCAAATGGGTGTGCCACATTACAGAATTCCTGGAATGTTTTCCTGACCCCCCCCCCCCCCGACCTATGGCCATTTAAGTCCAAAACTTTGGTCAAATGTAGAATAATATGCGAATGTTGGTCTGAAATACCAAATCCCCCATTCAAACTAGGAGAATATTGTCGGCGTGAAAATTCAACTAATGTTCTTTCTTTCAGGTATGAACTTTCTCAACTGTTGAAAATCTTGACAAACCACTTTGTCGCCAAGTCCTTGATTTTAGGCGTTTGTTTGCCTATTTTGATCTCCGGAATGCAACAACAGTCCAACCACGATGTTTATTAAGAAGACTAAAGATTATATATCGTCATAAAGAACATGCATGTCAACTTTAACACTGTTTTTTTTCTTCACTTTAAATCATTGACACATACCGAAAGCAACATAATTATATGATGGCTATATTGTTCTGATGCTTCACCATTAGAATGGATTTAAGACATTTTCCCGTGCCTGCATTCAACAAGTAGCGTCTGGGGACATGTCTCTATTCCGAAGGTTCGCTATTCCGAAGGTTCACTATTCCGAAGGTTGTCTATTCCGAAGGTTCGCTAATCCGAAGGTTCACTATTCCGAAGGTTCGATACCGAAGGTTCTCTATTCCGAAGGTTCGCTATTCCAAAGGTTTTCAAGTTTGTTATTTTAAAGGTTAATTCTATATTCTATAGTATTGAGAGGGTTCTTTGTCACAAAAACTCCTTTAATATGAAGAAAATAACTTAAAACATTAAAATAATATAAAATGTGATTATATGTTTTTCGTGGGTTTCCTTGAGATTTAATGTCATTACGTATGACTTTATATCTCAATAATCTTAGAAGCAAGAATAGGCCAGCTAAAGGCGGATTATAACAGTTGGGCTATATAATGAATACTGAAGCGCCATAACATACTGTGTAGCAGAATATCGCTGAATAGACGGGTATGAGAATGAGATGAACCTAACTGCATTTGTGACTTTGTATTGACTTTAAAGGGTCACTTAATTTTCGAACCACCGATTATTTTTTTTGGTGCCTTGATATACGGTTTTAATAACAATCTATGCCATAAAATATGATTAAAATACTATAATTCATCACCATTTGAAATGTCTGTGTCCTAGGAGATGCCCATAGAGAAATAGAAAATAGCTGAAATCATAAAAGAATTCACCCCGTTTTGGCTCACAGAATACAACAGAATTCACACTAAAAATGTATTTTCAATGGAAGGGGAATAACTATCTTTAAAATATAGAGTTATTCCATCTCCATTGAAAATAATGCACTTTGCGCAACAAAACCAGATGAAACTTAAGCATAAAAACACATCGGTAACTCAACAAAAACAACATGTTCACAGTTTATTACACAGGGTAAGTTCATAATACAATGTTTTGGAGCTTCCTATAATATTTCAAATGGTATATAATAAGGCATATATTTTTTATATATGATCTGGGTGTTCGAAAATTAAGTGTGCCTTTATGTTGATGTTTCTTTCAAATACAGATTGCCAGTTCGGACAGAGTGTATCTCTTACATGTGGTTCATTTCAGTCATGCAGTCATCGTGTTTTCAACTTTCCATAATAAACGATAAACTGATACTGTCTTCTTGTTTTTAATAACCGACAATTGGGACAATTTGGGAATTAGAATTCAGTGTATAAATGTAATATATGTGAATACTATACTAGCGTAATAGTATTTTTCATCCTCGTGTTGTTTTTGTGGGGGGTGCAAATTTTGATTCATTTCCTGGTTAAATACGCCCAGAACAGAAAACCTTCGGAATAGCGAACCTTCGGAATAATGAACCTTCGTAATAGGAAACATTCGGAAAAATGAACCTTCGGAATAGCAAACCTTCGGAATAATGAACCTTCGGAATAGAGAACCCTATCCGCGTCTGGTCTACTGCAATCACATTCACTGTCAATTATATCGGTGCTCCTGTTTTTAATTTTTCTTCAACACAGTCCCCTGAACCAATATAATGTAGTTCCTTCTATTATTCATTATTGCAATGCACAGTAAACCAAACAGAACTGTATACTCCTAGAGAAAAGAACTATTCATTGTTCGCTCAAACACACACGTTTGAACACACGTATAAACTCATGGCCTGCATGACTATATATCTAACTAATCTATGTTCAGAATATTCATCAGATCTCTTTTATCCGATTAAATTGCAGCCTGTCAACGGCATTCTGTAACACCTCCATGTCAGCACGTAACGTATTCGTGACACATAGTAAGGCATCTCTATCGCTCATCTTCTGCATCGTGTTGGTGAAAGGGTCGAAGCGATACTCACACGGTCTTTTGATGTCAGCCGCATAAGTCCTGGAATTAGGATGATGTTAAATAAATTAAAACACACGAAACTTTTATCAATAATGTATGAAAGGTTCACATCTCTATATCTGAAAAGTGTACCTTTTATGGCACAACAGTTCTTAACGATGTCTGAATTTCACACAGTTGGGAAATGTTTTATAAAAATCCACGACAAGGACACATTCACAACTCTTTAATAATAATAATAATAACTAGAGGTCAGATTCCATGGAATCAGATATACTTCCATGGTATCCCATTCCATGTGTGTGTTATGCGCATAGGTGTGTTCCTCTTCGTGTGAATGCATGTTAGTGCTTTGTATCTGATTGTGGACATGCATTGACATTTCTAAATCTAATACATGTATATATTTTGGGACTGCTGTCTGTCTGTTTGTTTGTCTGTTAGCTATTGCCCGGAAAATTGCTGGACGAATTTTGACGAAATTTGATACATTTGGGACTTTTGTACAGGGAGTGTTTTGGACGGGTCAAATCGTGACCCCCGACCTGACCTTGACCTTCAAAAAGGTCAATTCAAGGTCAAATCGGGTAAAACAGACGGATTTCCACGAAATCTGATACCTAGGGATACTTTGTCCGGGGAGTGTTTTGGACGGGTCAAATCGTGACCCCTACCTGACATTGACCTTCAAAATGGTCAGTTCAAGGACAAATCGGGTAAAACGGACAGATTTCGACAAAATTTGACACCTAAGGAAAATTTTGTCCGGGGAGTGTTTTGGACTGGTCAAATCGTGACAATAGGTTACTTTTATAGTAGAGCGGACATACCTATATAGTATATCGGTGAGCATGTTCATGCATTTGCCTTGCTCCGTTTGAATTTACGTCATGAAGAGAGGGTTTGAATTTGAGTAATATATATCACCCGTTAACAACGTTACACGCTACCAGGGTTAAACCGTCCACTCTAAATCTTTAAAAAGCGTACTAATCTTGCGTTTAGATACTACTAATCACATCCACTCGTTGAAAAGTTTTTATCTCAATATCTGATTTTCGGAGTAATTTTTCCAATTCGATTTTCGGTGGTATTTGCCAAATCTGAACCCACCCGACACAAACTCCCCGTTGAGCAGGTTGCTTTTATAGTAGAGCGGTCAAATTGTGTAGGCAATTTCCGTGGAATTTTCCTAAAGTCTCAACCCACACCGACTCGCATTCTCCGTTGGGCAGGTTACATTTAAAATATAGTGGTCAAACTTTTGGGACGTACATACAGTAGTTCAACGTACCTGCTACGACATTATCTTGCTCTTTAATAAGCCGGTTTGGATTTGGCGGGAAAAATAGGTGCAATATTTCCGTACCCCGTAACGCGGAAAGTCCTGGGAAAAAACATTTTTAAGCAGTATATTCGAGTCCGAATCACTCGTCCAATTCGGAATATGCAATAACAAATTGGTTTATACATCCTGGTGTATAGTGTATGCCTATCTATGGGCGGTAACTCCGCGGGGAAAGCGCGGACACAAGTTTTGATGCCCGTGGTCAGTAGTGCATATCGAGGTGTCCATATGGTCTAAATTTGGATGCCCTGCTCCTCATAATTTCCGAGATAGTAAAATGATATTTTTTCAGATAGAGGGAGATAACTCTGCGAGGAAAGCGCGGACAATATTCGTTATGCGACTAAGGCATACAACTCATTTGCCCCAACATACTTACCAACTTTTAGTTTTCAACTGCTCCTACTTTCCGAAATATAGTGATTATAAAAGTGTGGAGTATTTTAATAATAATAATAATAGTGAAAAATAATCCTTTTTTAAATTTCACTCCGTGGTGAAGCGTTGGGCCGAACTCTTGATATCTTCATTTTCTGTATCCCTTAGATGCCTACATTCTCTAGAGATTTCACGGTCCTCCTCCCATTAGTTTCTGAGTATTTTCAATTAAACAGAAAACGGCCCCAATAGAAAAATATATATACTGCCTTGGTTACACCATGGAAGTATAATAATAGGGCGAATCTTGAGCTGAAAATATCGTAGTTTAGGGACGGAAAATAGGAAGCAGGATGATTATATCACGTCCTTACCATGTTTATGTTGATCTCAAGTGATTGAAAGTGACCCCACCCCTGCCTCGAAATTGGGTGACGGGATTGGGAAATTGTCAACCCAGGCTCAAAATGCGAATTTTGAAGGCCCGTAACTCCGTTATTTTCCAATGGATTTAAATATTGTTTTCAGTTTTGTGATCTGCTGCTCACATAGATTGTATGGAATGCATTTCATCTGAATCGGAAACGAAAAACATTTCGGTTATTGGAAAGCAAATGGGCCCAAGTTCAAAACTTTGAGGGCCCAAAATCTCCGCCATTTTCCAACGGATTTGAGATATATTTTCAGTAGCGTGATATGTTTGTAGGGTAGATGTTATATTCCATGTTTCATCTGATTCGGAGACTAAATAAAATTTGGCACCATAAACCACCCCTCCCCAGAACCACAATACCAAACAGACACTGGCAAAATTTGGCACACACCGAGCACTAGTTAGTCTGGATACTTAGAAGTGTGTCACTATTTCCAATAATTGTCCGTTTTAAAGGAGATACTGCGACAAGCCGATTGCCCCAAAAAATACAATTTTTGAGGGCCCACAACTCTGGTATTTCTACTCAGATTTAAAAATCTTTCGCGGTATTTGATCAGCTTTACGCAATCAAGCCATACACATAAATAGACGAGATTCGTAACGAAAAACAAAATAATAAAGTTGGCACACCCACCCTATTGTAAAAATATGAGAACGACCTTATCCAGTTTTCGTTTGTCCACTGAACAGTTAATGGCAAAGACGACTGTGAAGACCAAATTCAATTACTTGGAATGATAGGAGAGTATAGCTGAGTACAATTAATTCGGTGTATATATACCTATCTATGGGCGGTAACTCCACAGGGAAAGCGCGGAAACAAGTTTTGATGCCCGTGGTCAGTAGTGCATATCGAGGTGTCTATATGGTCCAAATTTGGATGCCCTGCTCCTCATAATTTCCGAGATAGTAAAATGATATTTTTTCAGATAAAGGGAGATAACTCTGCGAGGAAAGCGCGGACAATATTCGTTATGCGACTAAGGCATAAAACTCATTTGCCCCAACATACTTACCAACTTTTAGTTTTCTACTGCTCATACTTTCCGAAATATAGTGATTAGAAAAGTGTGGAGTATTTTAATAATAATAATAATAGTGAAAAATAATCTTTTTTTAAATTTCACTCCGTGGTGAAGCGTTGGGCCGAACTCATGATATCTTCATTTTCTGTATCCCTTAGATGCCTACATTCCCTAGAGATTTCACGGTCCTCCTCCCATTAGTTTCTGAGTATTTTCAATTAAACAGAAAACGGTCCCAATAGAAAAACAATATACTTCCTTGGTTACACCATGGAAGTATAATAATAATAATTGAGATTGAATCCTCATTCAAATGTGCAATAGTTGGTCTTGATGAATACATCAGAATAAATAATGATAATAACATAAAATGTGTTGCACACCACCACAATGGTAAGGCAAAGCATTCCATCACAAAACAGGCCCATAAATTCAAACAAGATTACAATGTAAATCCTATACATAATCAAGAAAATAGTCAACCAACAGAACAGGCTAAATGTGTTAAGAATTAAATTAAGAAGTAGATAAATGAGAAAAGACAAGAGACATATGAAAAGAAAAGCATGCATGACCAGCATGCTAAGTATATAACTATTCCAAATATAGATAAAGATGAATCATACCGGTGGTTGCAGCTAGCGGGCTTGAAAGCAGAAACAGAAGCTACCATTATAGCGGCCCAAGACCAAGCAATTACTACTCGGTACTATACACATAAATTCATCGACCACTCTGTAGACCCAAAATGTAGAGTTTGCCATGCCAGTCCAGAAACAGTCGAGAACGTCATCTCAGCCTGTTCTGTTCTGGCTCCAAATGAGTACACTTCGAGGCACAACAATGTAGCCCGATACGCCCACTGGACGCTGCGCAAGGATAATGATATTGAAGTAAGTTCCAAGTGGTACCAACATCAACCCCAAAATGTCACCACCAAACACGATGTGACGATAATATGGGACACACAAGTGCACACAGACAGACACATCCCTTGCAACAGACCCGACATTATCTTGAAAGATCGCAAGCGTGGTATCTGTCTCTTGCTGGATATTTCCGTCCCCAGCGACTATAACGTTGTGCAGAAAGAGACAGATAAAGTAAAAAAATATGTTGACCTCAAAATAGAATGTGAAAATATGTGGAGTCTTGAGCCAAGTGTGATTCCAATAGTTATAGGGGCTACTGGTGCAGTTACCAAATTTTTTCTTAAGTGAAAATGCTAAGCAGGAACTAGATGACTGTTTGTCCTAACTATACATGCCATAGATTTAGTTATGCAGATACATTGGCACGCATGGTCATTTCCCTATTTACAGGGGCGTAGCCTATCGATTTAATACAGAGAACCCATGACCTACCTTTTTTTTTTTTTTAAACATATTTTATTTGTAGTATAATACAAAATGGATTGGGGCACAAGTTACAAAACTTAATGAGCCCCTCTCCGGTATACATTGATACAAACAATTTGTTTAACAAAATGGCACAATAAGTAACTTATTTACAGCTGCACGTGGTGAATGAGAAAGGTGATGATGGCAGATTGTAACAATTCATTGAGGAAGGATGAGAGTGAGTCAGTGAGAGTGATTGGTGGGGGGGGGGGGGGTGCCAACGCCGAGTTGCATTCTATGGTGAGGCGAAAGGAAAAGGAAAACATGTGATAATTGATAAACTAATTTCTTATCTTGAAATTTAACTAGAAACGTTTAGTCTCCGCGATAAAATGCTGCACTATTTTGAACAATTTCACATTTTGTTTGTTATGAGCATTCGGGAGGCCAGCAAGTAGATTGTTCATGTGCGTTAATTTAATTCCTTCTCTGTGTAGCATATGAAACATCTCAGTTCGTTCTGACTGGTAGTGGGGACACATAAAGAAGTAGTGATAGGCATCTTCACACTGGTTGCCACACGTACAACGTGGGCTTCCTGCAATATAATTCTGAAATTTGTCAGACTGAAGATCACTACAATAGTTTCTTAGTCTGGCGTGCAATACATTATATTTCCTACGACCTGTATAGAAATATATTGGAGGTCTAGCGGTGGGATCAATTATTCTAAGATAATCTTTAAAATCGAAAATCGTCGGAGCTTCTGTTATTGCGGAAGGCATGTCGTTCCACGCTTTTATTGTTGAGGGAAAAAATGACTTTTTGTAGTGCTCGGTATTGCTGAAGTATGTGTAAAAATTTTCGGGGTTTCTGAATTCATACTCGGATATATCGGCTATCCTGGGTGGTATTATTTTAGTGAGGTAAGTAGGGGCCCTCTGATTTACAATGTTATACATAGTTTGTAATTTATGAAGTTCGCGCCTTTTTCTTAGCGAGGGCCAGCCGACTTCTGTCATAATGTCTGTATCTGATACTGAACGCGTGAGGCCGCTGACAATTCTGGCTGCATCAATGTGTAATAGGTCAAGTTTATCCAATTGATATTTTGGCGCGCATGCCCAGACTACATCCGAGTAATCATATAGAGGCAGTATATATGTTTTATATATATTTTCTAATGTCTTCCTGTCGAGTTGGAATTTAAATTTTCTAAGTTGTGCTAAGCGGGATGCTACTCTCTTTATTGTTGCATTTATATGATTGTTCCACGACATATTTGATTGGAGCTCAAGACCAAGGTGTTTGTGTGTCTCAACAAATGACCTACCTTCAGGAGTCTGGGCCAATTTCCTACTTACTACATGTAGGTCTATGGGTATCCATATGGGTCCATGCCCGTCCGGATCATGTTGGGATATCAGTCATGTGGCGCCTTTAACTCACATGATTTGCTTCATCATACAATTGGAGAAGAACGTGTAGGGAATTTGGTGAAAACTAGAGCTATTTAACATACTTGTATCACTATCTGTGTTGGTGCCCCTCTCCTCCCCATTCATGACTCGAACAGCACGAATATGAATTCCATTCCTTATTCTTTATTCGAAAATTTTATATTTAGGTCAAACAAAGGGTGCCGTAGGGTGGCCTCACAAAGCACTCTTTTCCCACACACTCCGATCCAAAATGACCACCGTCCAGAGGGGTTCAAATAGGGCACCCATGCCATTTCTCGGCCCCTTGAACGATTTAGTTTAAACAAATGGTGATGTAGGGTGTTTCACAAACCAATCTAGATATTCATCCCACTCATCCCGCCGCGATCCAACATGGCCGCCGTCCAGAGGGGATCATATAGGGACCTATGCCATTTCTGGGCCCTTAACAGATTTATGTCAAACAGTGCATGTATGGTGGCCCCCAAGACACCCTAAATATTCACCACACACCCAACCCCGATCCAAAATGGCTGCTGTCCAGAGGGGTTCAACTAGAGGACTGATGCAATTTATCGGCCCCTTCAGACACCCCCATAACATATTTAGGTGATATAAAGAGAGTTGTATGGTGTCCCCACAACCCACACATCCAACCTATAATGCAAAATTGCCGACCATGCCATTTCTCGACACGGGTCCACAGAACAAAAATTGACCCCACCCCCAATAATAATAAATCAATCAGTTTATTTCTCATAAACCTATACAAACATAGGTATGGAGATAATAACAATTTAAATATATACAATAATACTTAATCATAAGTGAGTGCAATTAAACTGTATAAGAAACACCCCCATTTGAGAAAAAGCTGGTCTGGTGTTGCTCATAGGGCCGCCTTTTTGGGAAAATGATTAGTCATGTCAGAATTAACTGCACAATATTTATCTATCAAACAATGAACTAGTTCCTACTTAACATATGCAATTAAGTGCAAATATTTGCACTTAAGCGCAAATAATTACACATAAGTGAAAATATTTGTACTCAAGTGCAAATATTTGCACTTAAGTGAAAATAATCACACTTAAGTGCAAATATTTCCACTTAATTGCAAATACTAAGTAGGAACTAAATGACATATCTGGAAATGCCACAAATGAAGTTATGTTGACACATGGGCATGCATGGTCCTTTCCCTACTTACAGGGGCGTAGCCTATATATTTAAGACTGAGAAGCAATGACTTTGATTCATCGTATCATTGGTGAAGAACGTACCGTACGTATGAATTTGGTGGAAACTACCGCTAAACATATTTGTATCACTATCAGTTTCGATGCCCCTCCCATCCCCTCCCCAATCATGGCACGGAGGTAACTTCCATTCCCTATTCGAAAATATTTATATTTATGTCAAACAAAGGGTGTTAATGGCACCAAGGCACTCTTTACATACACCCGATCCAAAATGGTCACTGTCCAGATGGGTTCAAATAGGAAACTCATGCAATTTCTCAGCCCCTTGACCGATTTAGGTTAAACAAATGGCGCTATAGGATGAACCCCCAAACCAATCTAAACCGACACCAGAGGTGATAATGTAGGGACCCATGCCATTTCTGGGTCCTTGACCGATTTATGTCAACGAGTGATGTATGGTGGCCCCAAGAACCCCTAAATATTAATCACACCCACCCAGATCCAAAAAGGATGCCGCCCAGAGGGCTCAACTAGGGGTCGGGACCATGCTCGGCCCCTTCAGCCACCCCTTGACATACTATGTGGGTCATACAAAGAGTGTTGTGATTGGCCCTCAAGGCACCATAAACATATACCCCAACCCGATCCAAAATGGTCGACCAGAGGGGTTAACGCAAACGCCATTTTTTTAACCCCTCTGCATGGCGGCAGCCATTTTGGATCGAGGTGGGATTTGTTGGGTGCACGTTTAGGGCGTCTAAATTAGGGGCCACCATACAAGACCAATTGTTTTACCAAACCCTTGTCCGATTCACTAAGTATACCGCATAATTATGTCACTTAATCCCGGGTTGCTAAATATCTATACTAGGCATATATTCTAAAATCATTCCTGGATCATCACAAAGCCGGCAATAGATTGACTTCCGATGTAAAAGTTCCTAGACAGTGTTGTTAGTAATAATGTTACCCGAGTCAGACCAGGTAAATAAAATACCACCACCCCTTGCCCTTGATCAAACCTGATCAAAAAGTTACAACTTACACGGTCCACACTCGATAGAGGCTGCACTAAACAAATTCTGGCTACTAATTTGTTTATATTTGGATCAAATTTATACAAATAGTGGGCTAAAAACACTGAGCAATATAGTACGTAAATTATTTTGCACGTTCCTTCTGACCAAGCTAATTGATCCAAAGTTGAAAAGATTAACCAGACACGTCCAGATTGACTGTGTGAGGCTTCGTCGCTGCATATTCTACACGACGTCATTACAATATCAATATTAGGGGAGTCACTCTAATCTATTTTGTTGGCAGAATTCGACGATCGAGTGCACCCTTGTAACCTTGAGTTTGACAACCGCGCAAATTAAGAAACAAAACACTTAGTAAACACAATAAACGAAACTGCGCGTAGCCTATATGTTGTCAAATAACAATTAAGTCAAATCGTGAATTAATTTTAGTTCATTCATGCATGCAGTTACGTACATTACTAATAATAGAGAATGTGACCAAACCACCTGAACAAGAAAAACGTTAGGCCTTCTGGAGAGGTATTTGGGAGAGAGATGAAAAACATAATGAGAGTTCGGAATGGATAAATCAACAGACAGAACTAAATGCAAATAAAACTGAGCAATACATGAATACTGGCACGAGATTACATTAGAAGTACAAATTGCAATTAAGAAAAGACATAACTGGAAGACACCTGGGGTTGATGGCTAACAAAACTTTTGGATGAAAACTTTCACATCTAGTCACCAACATTTAGCAAGTATTTTTACTTCCCCAATTGCAACTCCCAGTCTAGTTCCAGAATGGCCAGTGACAGGAAAATCAAGTTTGCTTCCAACGTCAACTGACACAGAGAACTCCAAACATTACAGGCCTCGCTAGTACGTGTCTCCCTACGTGGTACAAAATACGTACATCTGTTTTGGCTGAGAGAATTTACAAACACAAGAGCATCCCAGAAGAACAAAATGGATGAATCAGGGGTTCATATGGGTGCAAGGACCAACTGTTAGTAAACCGAATGTTGATGGAGAGCTCTAAGCAATCTAAGAGTGACATCAGCATGGCCTGGATTGACTACAAAAAGGCATTTGGCATTGGATCATCAAATCTATGGAGATGTATAAAATCAATCCAATCGTAGTCAATTTCACCAGAAGCTCAATGCGACAATGGAAAACAGGATTATTCCTCAAATACGAAGAAGGATCATCAAATCTATGGAGATGTATAAAATCAATCCAATCGTAGTCAATTTCACCAGAAGCTCAATGCGACAATGGAAAACAGGATTATTCCTCAAATACGAAGAAGGATGCACCCTTGAAACACAGGACATATACGTGAAAAGCGGCATATTCCACGATGACTCGCTTTCTCCTCTGTTATTCTGCATCAGTCTCTTTCCATTGAGCTCAGAACTGAATTTTTCGAGCATGGCCCTGGACGAAGATATAGTAGTCTGGTCGATAAACTCAAATTTTAGGGTCAACCTAGAATAAATTTGGACTAAGTTGGTTGTTTTATCATTTTGAAGAGGAAGATATCCTCTATAACATATCCAAAATCCACTAAAATCCGCTTTGAGCATTTTTTTTGTAATTCAAGATGGCGTCCAATATGGTTGCCATATTCCGTAAGTCAGTATGAAGCAATTATAGAGAGAAAATATTGTCATGTATACATATGTATACATTTTTGTGAAGATAAGACACAACGCACCTTTTTATGCCAAAATTGCAACTCCCCGTACAGATGGCCGCCAAAGTGGCGACCGGAAGTGTAAAATGTAACGTGTTTTTACTGATATCTTTAAGACCAGTTTCTACTGTTTGGAACTGGTTGAGAATTCTACATTATTTTGTATTTAGTATGTTATCTGACGATTGGGGCAATGAAATATGCCATACATCCAATCCGATCACTCAAAAATTACATTTTACAGAAAGTGGTATAAAATTTTCCATAAAAACCACCATTGAGATTCTAGTCACATTTCTTCAAGAAATGGGAAGAACTGTGCAATGTAAGTTATGCATTCTATTTCTTATGGATATTCCAACGCAATGGTACCAAAATTGTCACTTTGGCTCAAAATCATTGCCAAAATATGAAAAATGGTAAATGTTGGAACAGCGTGCCATGCACCGCTTATAATTTCTGGTTGATGAACAAAATTGACCATTCTGTCTTATATACATTGAATACTAACATTTATGATGCACCTTGATTAATCTCATATATATTTTGAAGACCTCTGTTTGTCTGTCTGTCGGTCTGTATGTATGTATGTCATTTATACAAATCTACGATTCTAGACCGATCGGGACGAAACTTGGTACGTGTGTGTAGTTTGACCAGGCGGTCGTCGTCGTCGTATTGGCGAGCACGTGCGGCGCCCGCTTCGCGCATGCGCAGACGAGATCTCGGAACCGGGTGGAGCTATCGACTTGAAATTTGCTATGTGAATGTATCTTGCCCCGGATACGAATTTTATCGGGTCGCCGAGCCCGTGCGACGCCAGCTTCGCGCATGCGCAGACGAGATCCCGGATACGGTTGAAGCTATCGACTTGAAATTTGCTATGTGAATGTATCTTGCCCCGGATACGAATTTTATCGGGTCGCCGAGCCCGTGCGACGCAAGCTTCGCGCAGACGAGATCTCGGAAACGGGTTGAGCTATCGACTTGAAATTTGGTATGTGAATGTATCTTGCCCCGGATACGAATTTTATCGGGTCGCCGAGCCCGTGCGACGCCAGCTTCGCGCATGCGCCGACCAGATCTCGGAAACGGGTGGAGCTATCGACTTGAAATTTGGTTTTTGAATAGCCCGGACAACGTCGGGCTCATCGGCTAGTCTCATATATATTTTGAAGACCTATGTTTGTCTGTCTGTCATTAATACAAATCTACGATTCTCGACCGATCGGGACGAAACTTGGTACGTGTGTGTAGTTTGACCAGGCGGTGGACGTTGTCGTATTGGCGAGCCCGTGTGGGGCCCGCTTCGCGCATGCGCAGACGAGATCTCGGAAACGGATGGAGCTATCGACTTGAAATTTGCTATGTGAATGTATCTTGCCCCGGATACGAATTTTATCGGGTCGCCGAACCCGTGCGACTCCAGCTTCGCGCATGCGCAGACCATATCTCGGAAACGTATGGAGCTATCGACTTGAAATTTGCTATGTGAATGTATCTTGCCCCGGATACGAATTTTATCGGGTCGCCGAGCCCGTGCGACGCCACCTTCGCGCATGCGCAGACGAGATCCCGGAAACGGGTGGAGCTATCGACTTGAAATTTGTTATGTGAATGTATCTTGCCCCGGATACGAATTTGATCGGGTCGCCGAGCCCGTGCGACGCCAGCTTCGCGCATGCGCAGAAGAGATCTCGGAAACGGGTGGAGCTATCGACTTGAAATTTGTTATGTGAATGTATCTTGCCCCGGATACGAATTTTATCGGGTCGCCGAGCCCGTGCAACGCAAGCTTCGCGCATGCGCAGACAAGATCTCGGAAACGGGTGGAGCTATCGACTTGAAATTTGGCATGTGAATGTATCTTGCCCCGGATACGAATTTTATCGGGTCGCCGAGCCCGTGCGACGCCAGCTTCGCCCATGCGCCGACCAGATCTCGGAAACGGGTGGAGCTATCGACTTGAGATTTGGTTTTTGAATAGCCCGGACAACGTCGGGATCATCGGCTAGTCTCATATATATTTTGAAGACCTCTGTCTGTATGTATGTTTGTTTGTTTGTTTGTTTGTCTGTCTGTCATTAATACAAATCTACGATTCTCGACCGATCGGGACGAAACTTGGTACGTGAGTGTAGTTTGACCAGGCGGTGAACGTTGTCGTATTGGCGAGCCCGTGCGGCGCCCGCTTCGCACATGCGCAGACGAGATCTCGGAAACGGGTTGAGCTATCGACTTGAAATTTGCTATGTGAATGTATCTTGCCCCGGATGCGAATTTTATCGGGTCGCCGAGCCCGTGCGACGCCAGCTTCGCGCATGCGCAGACGAGATCTCGGAAACGGGTGGAGCTATCGACTTGAAATTTGGTATGTGAATGTATCTTGCCCCGGATACGAATTTTATCGGGTCACCGAGCCCGTGCGACGTCAGCTTCGCGCATGCGCAGACGAGATCTCGGAAACGGGTGGAGCTATCGACTTGAAATTGGGTTTTTGAATAGCCCGGACAACGTCGGGCTCATTGGCTAGTCTCATATATATTTTGAAGACCTCTGTCTGTATGTTTGCATGTTTGTCTGTATGTTTGTATGTTTGTCATTTATACAAATCTACGATTCTCGACCGATCGGGACGAAACTTTGTACGTGTGTGTAGTTTGACCAGGCGGTGGACGTTGTCGCATTGGCGGGCCCGTGCGGCGCCCGCTTCACGCATGCGCAGACGAGATCTCGGAAACGGGTGGAGCTATCGACTTGAAATTTGGTATGTGAATGTATCTTGCCCCGGATACGAATTTTATCGGGTCGACGAACCCGTGCGACGCCAGCTTCGCGCATGCGCAGACGAGATCTCGGAAACGGGTGGAGCTATCGACTTGAAATTTGGTATGTGAATGTATCTTGCCCCAGATACGAATTTTATCGGGTCGCCGAGCCCGTGCGACGCCAGATTCGCGCATGCGCAGACGAGATCTCGGAAACGGATGGAGCTATCGACTTGAAATTTGGTATGTGAATGTATCTTGCCCCGAATACGAATTTTATCGGGTCGCCGAGCCCGTGCGACGCCAGCTTCGCGCATGCGCAGACCAGATCTCGGAAACGGGTAGAGCTATCGACTTGAAATCGTCGGGCTGGGTAGAGCTATCGACTTGAAATTTGGTTTTTGAATAGCCCGGACAACCTCGGGCTCATCGGCTAGCGACGCCAGCTTCGCGCATGCGCAGACGAGATCTCGGAAACGGGTGGAGCTATCGACTTGAAATTTGGTATGTGAATGTATATTGCCCCGGATACGAATTGTATCGGGTCGCCGAGCCCGTGCGACGCCAGCTTCGCGCATGCGCATACCAGATCTCGGAAACGGGTAGAGCTATCGATTTGAAATTTGGTTTTTGAATAGCCCGGACAACGTCGGATTGGGTAGAGCTATCGACTTGAAATTTGGTTTTTGAATAGCCCGGACAACGTCGGGCTCATCGGCTAGTCTCATATATATTTTGAAGACCTATGTTTGTATGTCTGTCATTAATACAAATCTACGATTCTCGACCGATCGGGACGAAACTTGGTACGTGTGTGTAGTTTGACCAGGCGGTGGACGTTGTCGTATTGGCGAGCCCGTGCGGCGCCCGCTTCGCGCATGCGCAGACGAGATCTCGGAAACGGATGGAGCTATCGACTTGAAATTTGCTATGTGAATGTATCATGCCCCGGATACGAATTTTATCGGGTCGCCGAACCCGTGCGACGCCAGCTTCGCGCATGCGCAGACCATATCTCGGAAACGTGTGGAGCTATCGACTTGAAATTTGTTATGTGAATGTATCTTGCCCCGGATACGAATTTTATCGGGTCGCCGAGCCCGTGCGACGCCAGCTACGCGCATGCGCAGACCAGATCTCGGAAACGGGTAGAGCTATCGACTTGAAATTTCGTGTTGGGTAGAGCTATCGACTTGAAATTTGGTTTTTGAATAGCCCGGACAACGTCGGGCTCATCGGCTAGTCTCATATATATTTTGAAGACCTCTGTTCGTATGTTTGTATGTATGTTTGTCTGTCATTGATACAAATCTACTATTCTCGACCGATCGGGACGAAACTTGGTACGTGTGTGTAGTTTGACCAGGCGGTGGACGTTGACGTATTGGCGAGCCCGTGCGGCGCCCGTGCAGCGCATGCACAGACGAGATCTCGGAAACGGGTGGAGCTATCGACTTGAAATTTGCTATGTGAATGTATCTTGCCCCGGATACGAATTTTATCGGGTCGCCGAGCCCGTGCGACGCCAGCTTCGTACATGCGCAGACGAGATCTCTGAAACGGGTAGAGCTATCGACTTGAAATTTGGTATGTGAATGTATCTTGCCCCGGATACCAATTTTATCGGGTCACCGAGCCCGTGCGATGCCAGCTTCGCGCATGCGCAGACGAGATCTCGGAAACGGGTGGAGCTATCGACTTGAAATTTGGTATGTGAATGTATCTTGCCCCGGATACGAATGTTATCGTGTCGCCGAGCCCGTGCGACGCCAGCTTCGCTTCGCGCATGCGTAGACCAGATCTCGGAAACGGGTAGAGCCATCGACTTGAAATTTGATTTTGAATAGCCCGGACAACGTCGGGCTCATCGGCTAGTTTGTACTATTTTAGCAACTGAAATTACCATAATTTTGGAATTTTTATATCACAAACTTTATATCACTTTACAGGTTTGAACCATTTTTTAAAGTTAAAATGGAACTATCGTTGGTATCAAAATTAATTAATGTAGTCCGGGAGCTAATAGGGGTACCCTTGCACCCCCCCTGGGACTTAACTTCACCCCACTCATTTTGTTCCTTATTATGTCCTTCAACTTTTAAGCAATGTTAACAAGAAAAAAAAGTGGCCGTGTAGACTCCAGACAAGATGGCGTCCATCATGGCCGCCGTATTTCAGACCAGACCCTTAGTCAGTTTTATGCAAATTATAGCGGGAAAATCTGGTAAAATGTACACAAATGTATATATTTTCGTGAAGCTAAGACATAATGACACTTTTTTGGGCCAAAACTGAAACTCACCATCCATCCAAGATGGCCGCCAAAATGGCCGCCGGAAGTTGAAAATATGACAATTTTTCACATATATCTTCTAGATCAATTCATGCTGTTTGGAACTGGTTGAGTGATATGACTTTATTTTGTGTTTTTATATTAACTGATTATTGGAGCAATTAAATATGCTATTAATGGGGTCCTAGCCCCTTCCGATCCCTCAAAAATTCGATTTTACAGAACGCGGTACAAAATTTTACAAAAAATCACAATTGGGATTCTAGTCATATTTCAACAAGAAATGAAAAGAACATTGTAATGTAAGTGAGGCATATCATTAGCTATGAATATTCCAACTCTCTGGAACCAAAAATCTTACCTTGGCTCAAAATGGCTGCGAAAATGGCCGCCAAAATATGGAAAATGGTAAATATTGCCCCAGGGTGTCCTGCAATCGCTTACAAGTCGTGGTTGATGTATACAATTGGCTAATCTGTATTATATACACTGCATACTAACATGACTGATGCACAATGGATCATTTTTACTATTGTCACCACTGACATCACCAGAAATATTGGATTTTTCTCTCACAAACTTGACATACATATCAGCAAAAATTCACTTTTCAGGGTTCGACCATTTGTTCAAGTAAAATACAACTATCTTTGGTATCAAAGGTGTTTATTGTTTTGGTCTATCTTAAATGTGTCACACTACGGTGTTTATAGACTAAATTGCTCAAGATGGCTTCCAAAATGGCAACCAATTTTGTAAAAAGTTAAAAGTTAACATATCCCGAACATTATTCTCTGCGTTATCCGAAAAAAGGCAGCCAATTGTGACTCACTTGATTATTGTACGTGTTAGTTAATTAACTGACAACTACGTTATATTGTGTTTGTCTCAGTTCCGTATGGGGCATGACAAATTCATTAAAGTTGCAGTATGGAATTTTGTGAAGAACCTCTTTTGTGATTCTGGCCATATTATTGAAAGGAAATGGGCAGCACTTTGAGACGGAACTGAGATGAACCATGATATGTGGGTATTCTGGCCCATTGTGATAAAAATTTATCAAGTGGATACAGGGTGGAAGCCAAGATGGCAACCAGGGAGTTACTCTATGATGATAGATTAGGATAATAGGTATACAGGGAGTTATTGTATGGTCATGAATGATGTGTGGGTACATAGGGAGTGCCTTGTTGGCAATGGTGGGACGTATATTTATATATGTTGTGGATGTGTTATCATTTGTGGTGTATGGGGAGTAGATGTATGATCAAGGATGGCGTGTATGATTATGGCAAGAATGGAACTTATGAGTGGTCGTATGTGCGGGTATTGGTATATCTGGAAAGGCTCACCATTGGTGATGTGCATATGTATACCTGGATTGACTCTATGGTCATGGGTATGGCGAATAGGTATAAATGTAGTGGTTGTGTGGTCCATGGTGAGGTGAATATTTATACAATGAGTGACTGTATGGTCGTGAATGTAGTGAATGTGTACACATAGAGTGACTATATGGTCATTTGTCGGGTGTAGGTGTATACCTGGTGTTCATGCATGGTGACTCGTGGCTGTATTATCATGTGTGGTATGTACGGATATAACCAAGTATGGCTGTATGATCAGGTGTACGTGTTTTAAGTGGGTGATTATGTTGTCAGTTGTGTGGTGTTTATGTACACATGGAGTGGGTTGTACATGTGTATCTTGTGTGGCTATCGCTTTCCACAATAACTCAAGGATATGCTAATCAAAAGAGAGGTCATGTCCGAGAGTCATATCGTGGAAAGCGATAGCCACCCATTATCACACAGTCATTACATATATACATAAACGCCACAGACATAACAATATAGTGACCCACTGTATACATGTACACCTGACCCATGACCACGGATGACCATACAGCCACGCATCACAATGCAGGAACACCGGGTATACTCCTAAACATAACCCATAACCATATCGTCACTCCTTGTATATCCATTCATCTCACCATTGGCCATAAGGTCGTCCCCTGTATACCTATTGTCCAAACGCATGGTCAAATAGACAAGCAATATATACATCAACACCACAACAAAGACCACAAAGTCACTCCGGTATACATATGTACCTCACCAATGGCCATATAGCCACCCGCTTCATACACATACCCTCACCCAAGTCACCTGGTATAATCCTTCACATCACCTATGGCCATATAGTCACCCCGTGTGTACCTATTCAAAACATCCATACATGATCGTGGTCAATCCTTGTATACATATTCACCTCAACATTGGCCATGTCACTCCCTGTATCCCTATTTGTCACACTACATCCGAATAGCCACTCAAGATATACGAATACACCACAGCCATGTCAGAATAGTCACTCCATGTATACATATGCACCTCATCCATCCATGGCCATATAGCCACTCGCTATACACACAAATCCCTCGCCCATGACAATAAAGCAACACGTGTGTATATTGGTATAACCTACACATGACCATACCGCCACGAGTCACCAAACAGGTACACTCATACGCCTGACACATGACCATTTAATCAGCCACTGTATAGATGTCCATTACATTTATGATCGTACAGTCACTACTTGTATACCTACATGAACTCATCTCACCATTAACCATACAGTCACTACATGTATACCTATTCGACACACATAGTCATATAACCACTCGATATACATATGCAGCCCACCCTAGACCATAGATTCACTCCAGGTATACATGTAAACCCCACTAATGGACATTCAGCCCTTCCAGATATACAAAAATCCTGCACACACTACCACTAAAACAATCCATACTTGCATATACACCTCACACATGACAATTCAGCAATTCACTGTATAGTCATACACGCCATCCATGATAATACAGCTAAGCCCTATACACCTACCAATGATAATACACCCACGAGATATATAAATATACATCCCACCCGTTACAACAAGGACACTCCCTCTATACCCACACGCTCGATAATGTCCACCCAGCTTACTCCAGGTATTCATATCCAGTCATGACCGTACAGTCATTCCATGTATACCTATACATATTACTCGTAACCATAAAATAACTCCCTATTTATCCACACCCCCATCCATGATCACACAGACAACACATGTACACCGCCCATGACCTTACAGTCACTCCATATATACATAATCAACACATAGATGACCAAGTTGCGATATCCATACACCACACCAATGACCATACAGGCACGCCGGGTGCACCCGTACTGAATATACACAGACATACACCATACAGTCACTCCATGCATATCGATTCACCTGACCATGACCTCTCCCTGTATACCTAGATGCATCTTACCATGGACAACCCACTCATAACCATTTAGTCACTCACTGTATACCTACTCACATCAGTCATGACATACAATAACTCCCTGTATACCTATTCACCTCACATAAAGTTATGATCATAGAGTAACTCCCTGGCTACGATCTCTGCATCCACACTGTATCCTGTTGACATATTTTTTTTTATCATAATGGACCAGAATATAGCCAAAGATTATGGTCCATCTCAGTTCTGTCTCAAAGTTCTGCCCATTTCCTTTCAATAAATATGGCCAAAATTACAAAAGAGGTTCTCGGCAAAATTACATACTTTAAAATTAATTTGGCATGCCCCATACGGAACTGGGACAACCAGAATAGAACATGTAGTTGTCAGTTAATTAACTAACACGTATAATAACCAAGTGAGTCACAATTTGTACCTTTTCGGATAATGCAGAGAATGTTCGGGATATATGTAAAACATTAACATTTTACAAATTTGGTTGCCATTTTGGAAGCCATCTTGAGCAATTTGGTCTATAAACATCGTAGTGTGACACACTTAAGATACACCAAAACAGTAAACACCTTTCAATCCAAAGATAGTTATATTTTACCTGAAAAAATGTCCAAACCTGAAAAGTTATTTTTTGCCAATATTTATGTCAAGTTTTTGAGAGAAAAGTCCAATATTTTTGACGATGTCAGTGGTGACAATAGTAACAATTAACTATGGTGGATCAGACATGTTAGTATTCAGTGTATAGAATGCAGAATAACCAATTTTATACATCAACCAAAACTTGTAAGCGATAGCAGGACACGCTAGTGTAATATTTACCATTTTCCATATTTTGGCGGCCATATTGTCAGCCATTTTGAGCCAAAGTAAGAATTTTGGTTCCAGTGACTTGGATTTTATTGGTAATGATATGCCTCACTTACATTACAAAGTTCTGTTCATTTTTTGTTGAACTATGACTAGAATCCCAATTGTGATTTTTTGGTGAAATTTTATACCACATTCTGTCAAATCGATTTTTTTAGGGATCGGAATGGGTTAGGACCCCAATAATTGCATTTTTAATTGCTCTAATGATCAGTTAATATACAAAACACAAAATAAAGTTGCATTACTCAACCAGTTTCAAACTGCATGAATTGATCTAGAAGATATATGTGAAAAAATGTCATATTTTCAACTTCCGGCGGCCATTTTTGCGGCCATCTTGGATGCGAGTTTCAGTTTTGGCTCAAAAAAGTGTCATTATGTCTTAGCTTCACGAAAATATATACATTTGTGTACATTTTACCAGATTTTCCCGCTATAATTTGCATAAAACTGACTAAGGGTCTGGTCTGAAAAACGGCGGCCATGATGGACGCCATCTTGTCTGGAGTCTACACGGCCACTTTTTTTTCTTGTTAACATTGCTTAAAAGTTGAAGAACATAATAAGGAACAAAATGAGTGGGGCGAAGTTAAGTCCCAGGGGGGGGGGGGTGCAAGGGTATCCCTATTAGCTCCCGGACTAATGTGCTTTTTATTTTGATCTGTCTTAAATTTGTCACACTGCGGTGTTTTAGACAAATTACTCCAGATGGCTTGCACAATGGCAACCAAATTTGGTGAAAAAGTTGATAATTCCGAACATTATTATCTGCTGTTCCCAAAATGTAGCACATTGTGACACACTTGGTTATTAAGCATGCTACTTAATCAACTGACAACTAAATTTTATATTCTGGTTGTCCTAGTACCTTATGAGGCATGATAAATTCATTTTATGGGATGTAGTATGGATTTTGCCGAAAATTCTCTTGGGATTCTGTCCATGTTTTTGAACGGAAATGGGCAGAACATTGAAATGGAACTGAGAGGGATCATATTATGTGTCTACTCTGGCCCATTAGCATCAAAATTTATTAACTTATAAACTATTGTCAGGAAACCCGTTTCCTTCATATTGCATATAAAACGCCATCAAGGTGGAGAACACTTTGATATTACATATCTATCGATTAACATATCCTTGAATTATTGTGGAAAGCGATAACCAAAGGTACACCAGTACAACTCACACATGACCATGCAGTCACTCCATTTACACATGAACACCACATAAGTGACCAGGTGCAACTCGCTTTAAACACATATACCTCACCCATTACCATACATCCACACTTGGGTATACCCATACACCCAACACATGGCCATATAGCCGTGAGTACCAATGCAGGCACATCAGGTATACTCCTACATCTCGCCCATGACAATATAGTCAGGACATGTATTGCTATTCACCACATTCATGAACATACAGTAATCTCTTGTATACCCATTCGGCTCACCATTGGCCATACAGTCACTCCATGTATAATTATGTGGCACATGCATGGCCATATAGCCACTCAAGATATACATATACACCCCACTTATGATCATATAGTCACTCCTGGTATACGTGTTCGCCAAATTCATGATCATAGATAACTTGTATACATATTTGCCTCACCAGTGGTCAACAGTCACTCCCTGTATATATATTTGAGACACATACAGCTACTCAATATATACATATACACCAAACCCAAATCAATCGAGTCACTTCATGCACATATAGACATCACCAATGGCCTTACAGTCCTTCTAGATGTACCAATATCCCGCATCGCGCACACGACCATTCATACACTCAAGACTTGCATACACGCCACACCCATGGCAATTCAGCCTCTCGCTATATAACCATAAACCACATTCGTGATCATACAATCACTCCTTGTACACCAATAATTTTGCTATACTGTCACTCCCCATATACTGACATATTGGCCACACCATGGCCATGTAGCCACTCAAGATATACATATACACCTCACCCATGACCATATATAGAGTCACTCCAGGTATATACCTCATCAATGACCATACATACCTTATGTACATACCAACAACCCGCCCACGGTCATTCGCACACTCCAGACTTGCATAAAGCTCAACCATGACAATTCAGCCACTCGCTGTATAACTATGCACCCATCCATGAGCATTCAGCTATTCACTGTATATATGTACACACCAATGGCAATATAGCCACAACAGATAAACATATACATCCCACCCATGGAGGTCACTCTCTATATACACAAGCCATCCAAATAAAACAGTACTCCAGGTATTCATATACACTTCAACAATGACGGTTCAGTCATTCCATGTACACGTATTTCCCGTTAACATGCACACGATCAATCACGTGATTGAATTAGTCGGGCAGAAGTTATCTCCATGTGGAAACGTAAATGGCCGAGCCGATGAAATTGGGATAACTGGGTGTCAAATCGGATTGCAGTTGTGATGGCAATGAATGTTTCTATATGTTCTCCCATTCGTTTGGAATCTATTTCATAAGGGACAAAGAGCCTTGGTGTAAACACTGAAGCTTCAAGATTTATTCACACAGAACCGACTTCTCGTGGTGCGGAAATCATGTTGGTGATCACAATGACTTAAATCACGATAACTGCGAACAGTGGTGAAGTAATTAGGATAAACGAGCGATGTATTGACGTGAAACACATTCTGCCGGGCGATGTTACAAAGCAACAAGATACTCAGTAATCGATCAACATAGTGTGAGCGAAAAATATTATTGTGATTTGATTCAGTAATAATATTGACAAAGCGTAAATTATTAGACACGTTTGAGGATTTGACATGCAAATGTTTGTCGTACATTCACAATCCGAAACGAACCGGAAGTAAAAGCAATCTACCACCGCAGTAACGCGATATCTCGCTGTCACTCGCGTTGCTGGATTAGGACCACAGACGAGTTCTTCGTGTGTTATTCCCAATTAAAGAGACCTAGCCTGGCAGTCAATCTTTGATAATGCTTTGAATGCGCCCCCCTATATACGTCGAATAACTGTAGTGAACTAACAGGGACGTGGCTAGAGGGGTCTCCGTTTGGGTGTCCAACTGCACACCCCGTGTAAGCAAACATTTTATTTCACTATGAAACCTCAATAAAAAAATTGCACCCCCCTTTAGTTGGAATAGTCCAACTTGAGTTGGAATTTTCCAACTGGTTAGAAATGCACAACATAACACCACTAAGGTTGGAAAGTTTCCAACTGAGGCCATTTGAGTCAAAACTTTCGACTGGAAGTAGGAAAATCTTCGAATCTGGTGTCCAAAAACATTTACACTATATATTGTTTGGAAACTCAAATTATCGGAACAATATCAACATGTTTTTACTCTGATAATACCAATTACAGTTAGTGTGAGCATGCTCGTATATAGATTGTATTCGCGCATATATTGTCGTCGTTGCAGGGGGTGTCAATCTTTAAATTTACAACTGCGTCCGCCCCTTGAACCTGACCTATAGTTTCCTAAATGTGGGGAATTTCATTCCCACTCTATGCGTGGGTTAAATATTTTGAGCTGGTATTTTAACCTTTCTAAAAGTTGGACTAGACCAACCAGTTTATAGTCAAATACTAGACTCAAATTGGGAAACTGTTCAATTATTCTTCCAAAAACACATCATACTTTAATCAGAAGGAACCATACACAATCATTAAAATCATTCATGAACCACCACAACCCGGCAATAGAATGACTGCCGATGTAAGAGTTTTTACACAATGGTTTCATTGTTGGTTTGTATTCCCCAGACGTTACTCGCACATCGCTCTCAGTCGAGACGATGAAGACCTAAATTATAAAAGGGACTCACTTCATTCTCGACATCATATCATCAAATGATTCCACTACGAAGTAGATAGGTTGGAAGTCTTCGTCGGTATACGTCTGTACACTGGTAAGTCTCGGGTCGAACGCCTTCTTCAGTGGTTTGTCAGATAAAGCGTGCAGAAGCTCCCCATAAGAGGAGAGTGTCCCCGCCCCATATGCACGTAGCTCTCCGTCTTGCTTCAGAACACCGAATTCGACTGTGAACCAGTATAGCTGAGGAATAATTTATTAAATCATAGCGTGGCCATTGTGTCTAAACGAAATTCGTGTACCATAGGAGGGTGTTACCCCCCCCCCCCCCGAATCCTGAATACCAGTTAAATGATGCCAGTTAAGAAAATAGGCGGTGAAGGACACACATTTCACACTTCATACCATCATTCTATTTTCACCACTTTCCTCATTAGTAATCTGCCAACATAAATTTTAGCGTATAAATGTTTCTTCTCAGCGGAAAAGTGAAGGGGTTCCTCTGAATAATTTACAAACAAAATTGGTTAAAACGAGGATGGTTATCATAATGGCCGAAATTATTGTCACACGGAAAAGGGTATCAGCCCCGCGGAATTGGGAAAATACAACATTGCCACAAATCTTATGTTCGTTGGATTAAACTATGTATTATTGAGCTCAATGTTCGATAGTGTTTTTCAAGATGGCCATCAAGATGGCGGCTAAGTCCCGAAAATTGTAATTCGTAATTTTCACTAAATTTCCATAAATGATCCTCAGTATTTTGGATATGACACTACTTTGTGTGTGTCCAGTACGATATGTACCAAATTAATTCATCCTTGCGACACAAATATATAAAGGCACCAAATCGTAGCAAACTCGATAGTAGCCACACAACTCACGAATTAATAGGGTTCATCTTAAACACCCGAGTGTCACTCAAATTGATATCATATTTACCGAGTATATTGTCACAGCCTCCTATCATATGGATATCGTATCAGTCTAAAACATTCTCCGTCGTAAATGTATATTTTCTACTTCTTTCGAGAAATTTATCTAATTTGTTTTTAAATTCATTGATAATGTATGCATTAACTACATATGGAAGCAGGTCATTCCAGGCTTTTACAATTAAGAAATGGAGGTTGTTGACTCTTTGTTTGCCATTGTGTGATTGGTGGTAGATTGTGTAGTTATGTCATCTTTCCTGTTCTCTCTTATCTCATTTGGGATTAGTTTTTGTCACCTTCTTTGTTGACTGCACGAGAGAATTGACAGTTATAACTGTTTTAATCTTTCTTCACAATTCAGTCCTTTCATACCTGGAATTTGTTTGGTGGCTCTCTTTTGTAGTTTTTTCAATATATTGACTTATAACATTAAACTCAGGATAATCAAAATATATGACAACTTTGAAAATAGAAATCAGATTATCTGCAATTTGTTTCGTCATATTCATAACACAAGCAGTTGCATGACGGATTCAGTGATATAGTAGCGTTTAAATGTTACAGGCTATGATGCTCTCTGAATGTTGAGTGATTAAATGAACCAGCTCTTTAAAGAGCTTCAACCTTAGGTCTTCTTCAGTTAATACCATATATTGACACAAAATTAACACGACGGCATACATGCTTGTAACAACAACAATGCAGGTTACTTCCTAACTACTGACTTTAATTTATTTTCATACCAACCAATGATAGATGTATCATGAATCTCCGGTTGTCTGATATCCAAACATTCGTCGTTTTCCAAGTTTGCAATGGGACACTGTGACTGTTCTAACTAAAATTGCCAACCATAACGCTATTATATTTGAAGAGTTCATAGTACATGCATGTGCATGCAACACCAAGGCCACTGATTATTTTTGTCGATTCTTTGGAGTTTTTTGTAACATAACTGCCAAACATATATTCAATTTCGCTTAATTGTATTGCGCGGATCTTAATGACAGAAGTTATCATGAGCGCTGCAGATCAACACAGCCGAAAGAGAACGTTTATACTATCAAATGGGCGAAAGAAACAAATATTTGAAGGATTGACATGGTCTTATTCACACAAGAAGATAACGTTCTTCGTTATACCTCATTCAAACATAATTCATTTCGGAATGGAGATTTAGTTCGGTAAATATGTTATTGGATCCACCGTAGAATCACATTTCTTAAACTGATGGTAATTTGTGAAAATGTATTTAAACATAGGTTTACGCTCCTAAGTCACCATCTTAGTGACCACCTGTGAAACCATTATCAAAATTGAGCTAACAGAGGTCAAATTTAATCAAGAAAATATAACCATTGTGCCAAGTATGTGTTTTCTACCATTTCTCAACTCATTAGGGGTCACTGGCCTTTCCTTGTGACAATTTCGGCCATTTTGACCACCATATTTATTTGCCTAGATTTCTCAAAATTCATCAAGGCTGCCGACACTGCAGTCGGGTGAGTCTTCGTAGGGGTATCCTAAACCACCAGAATCACTGAGAGAGAAATGTATATGTTCAAACAATCATTAACAACAAATCTTTCATTTTTTTCAATTGAAACTGCTCTTTTACACCACAGGCGCCAGGGAAAATTACTAAAATACCTATATACCAATATAGACTATACCAGTGTATAGTCTATATTGCCATAATATTGGTATTTTAGTAATTTCGCACAGGCGCCTGTGTTTTACACTTCATTCTCCATTAATCTGATAAACCAGCCTGTCCATATTCATTTGAAATTTGGCTATATCAAGGCATAATTAATTGTAATTGACAAAACTATTATAGACTCCAGATTTAATTACGGAAATATACGTGATGGCAGTAGTCAAACAATCATAGGAGGGACTGAACACTGCCTTGTACTGAACTCTGCCTGGTAAATTCCGATAGCAACATATTACTCTATTTCCCCCACACATGATGATCAGATGCGACACGATTGATATGTGAAGGCATGTGACGGGAAAACTATAGCGATTAACATATTAACAGATTACCAGAACGAGACCTTGAAAAGGGGTAAAATATCAGGCCCATCTAATCATCAAATACCCAATTTGTCGGCAACAAAATCGCGTACCACCCATTTTCCTATCAGAAGCAAACTTCGTGATTTTCACTGTATCAAGAGAAAATAATACTAAAAACGCTCTTCAAGAAAATAAAATCAAGAAACACTAACATAACATATATGATTTATCTCACTATAAGTGATGGTTGTTGTTGTTTATGTATATTGATTGCAGTGCTTGGATGTTGAAAGAAGCATTTCAAAAATTTATTCGGGCAAATCCATTTGACTCCACAATGTCTCCATAATAAAGGAAATAGACATACTGTGGCGAATTTCTCGATGTCCTCATCGGATGCTCCCAGTGACGCTATTCCTAAATCTTGTGAGAATCTTGCAAATGATGGGTGAGACAACATCGGCACATGCCCCAGTAGCTCGTGAATGCAGTCGCTAGAACGAAGAGCAGGAACGCAAAGTATAACAAGAAAACCATAGTCAGAAATGGTAACGCCACCAAGATCATATTATTAGCCATAAATATAAATCATAATATAAAATATATTGGTTACATGAATGGACCGCCTCAGAATTCCGTTAAGACAAGTAATTCTTCAAATTATTACAATGAACTACGGCTTATAAATTACTGCAGGTTTCTCATTCGCCACACCAGAATGCTTCTAAATGCGGATCAAAGCTAAGAGTGCATGGCACAGCCATTGTTCATAGACATTTTACAGATAGCGAGAATGATGCATGCTGGGAACGAAAGTATCCACAGCAAAGCCATGTGCTTACGGCCGCATGCGTTTATTATAGGGGATTTATGGTGGGCCTATAAAACTAATTATAACTTTGTTATCTGTCATAGTTTATGCGTGAAATTTTAAACATATATACCATGGACATATACCCCTTCCAGAATGTTGAAAAACATTTTCAGTTGCTCATCGTATTTTTATAGACGAAATAGTCCGAAATTTCAGAAAATTGCGCTAACTGCTCAATGTTTTAATGTGTTACAAAACGTCTGATAAAAAGAGTTCTATCGGGAATATTCACACCATTTTTTTTCAGAGAACATAGAGTAAACATAGTCCTATCGGGATATCGTAAAGGAGATTAATTAAAACCCTCAGACTGCCGAAACTGACGACATTAAATTCGCCTTTTCGTGTCCCACGGAAATGAAACTTGTCTGTCCATTGATCACGTTATTTATTTGACATAGTATTTTTTTTCTGTTGTATTTGAACACGATTATAGTAACTTCAACCGATAAGCGCCGACTGATACCCGCGCAACAGTTTGTCTCAAATAAATTGTTATCAAAATGCAGGTTTATGGCCGCGGATCTAAGCCGATTAAGTGTAATGTAATTTATCCATGAACTTGACTGAAAAATTGTGATTCTATCACCATTAGCCACGAAAATGGGACCTCTAAACAGGCAAGTTTGATTTTCGGGGGACACGAACTAGCGAATTTATTGTTGGCAGTTTCGGCAGTCTGAGGGTTAATTAATCCCGAATTAAACGGAACTACTTTACGATAGTCCGATAGGACTATGTTTACTCTATGCATGTTCTCTGAAAAAATAGTGTGAATATTCCAGATAGAACTCTTTTTATCAGACGTTCTGTAACACCTTAAAACATTGAGCTGTTATAGCGCAAACCGAAATGTGTTGTCTTGCAAGATATCCCACCGCTTTAGCTAAATTTACCTTCCTACAATATCCATAAAGAGGATCATATATTATATACCCACGGTTTTAATTATAGAATATAAAATATATTGGTTTCGCGAATGACCAACTCAGAATTCCGTTAAAATAACAATAACAACCAGCACCTATAACGAACCGTTTTACTGGACTTGGCCTACTGGTCGCGTAGTTCCGACTTTTAAATAAACGGAATTTCCAACTCTATAAATAAAAGCCCCACAAGAATACATTCGCCCTGTCCACCACGCAATATCAAAATCTCAGCAGCTAGATGTTCGAATGTGAGGTTTGTCCATATGTGAGGTGACTGCCACGTAACAAATTTTAATTCCGGAAGCAATTTTAAGTGGATTCGGAAGTAAAACAAATAAGACCAAGTAGGGATCAAAACGCTTAGTCGCTGCAATATATTGCTGTGTGATGAGAAATAATTTCTTATTTTTTTGGGACGAGACATCGGGTATTCCACACATGAGTTCAGCAGTATCGGTTATTGCGATATTTTCACGAGCCAGTTTCACTAGAAATTCGGAGCGCTCTCGTTGGTACAATGGGCACATGAAGAAATAGTGATAGGCGTCCTCATATCGATTTCCACAGGGACATGCGGGGCTATCAGCGATGAAATTGTTGAACATATCAGATCGGAGTTCACTACAGAAATTACGTATGCGACAATGAACAATGTTGTATTTTCTGCGTCCAGCGTAGAAATGTTGAGGGGGACTGAGCGTGGGATCTATCTGGTTCAAGTCGGTTTTAAAGGTAGAAAATTGGTCCGCGTCGGTGATTAATTTGGGAAGTTTATTCCATTCTAAGACAATCACTGACTGGGAAAAATGATTGTTTGAAGTGTTCAGTGTTGCTATAGTATGAATAAAATTTTCTGGGACGACGCCAATTATAATCTGCAACTTAATTCATGTGATCTGGGGGGAAGTATGGTGGATAGATAGGAAGGTGCTAAATTATTAACTATTTTATAGAGTGCCTGCAATTTATGTATTTGACGTCTTTTGTATAGTGAAGGCCAACCAACTTCCCGTAGTACCATATTGTCCGAAGCAGAACGGGTGATAATATAAGTTACAGGGCGAGTTGTTGCCGGATACGGTGTCATATGAGGCGAAGTGAGATTAATATCGGGCGAGGCGCTAGCCGAGCCCGATATTAATCTCGCTGAGCCTCATATGTCACCGTAGCCGGCAACAACGAGCCCTGTAACGATTTTATCATGTCACCCACATATCATGTTTTCCGTGTGAGAATTTGAATTACTTATACGAAGTTGATTACCTGCCAGTAAGTAATTTTTTTGTTTATGGCTATTAACTTGTCTAACGTCACAGTGACGCGTCATGGGCGTTGAACGTCAACGCATTGAGTCAATGGCTAATCACCAGAAGCAGGACAACAAACTTGAGTTTGATAGTTAATTTATGAGTGTTTAGAATTTCTCAAATATAATACATGCAGGTTTTGGTATATGGTACTATGTCTTTAAATTAACAGAACTTGATTTCCGACAGATATCCCTTTTCTTGGTGCCAAAATACACCGAAAATATATCGAGGCGGCAGAGTTCCATGAAAAACAAAATGGCGGACATCGACCCCATATGGGAACCTAGCTCGTCCCATATGGATTCCATATGGGACGGGCTACAAAGATGACGACCCCATGTCTCCTGATATGCTTCTACCAACGGAGCGTCCTCATTGGTCGATCCAACCAGGTGACATGATAACACTGACTATACGCCCAGCGTCGATATGAAGCCGGTCAAGCTTCTCTAACAAGTAATCCGAAGCATTGTCCCACACTGCAGCCGAGTAATCAAATAGGGGTAATATGATGTTTTGTAAATAATTTCAAAGGTTTTCCTGCCAAGTTGATATTTAAGCCGTCGGAGTTGAGATAGGCGCGAGGCAATTCTTTTGACTGAGCCTTAAATATGGGCGTTCCATTTGAGATTTGATTGGAGTTCCAGACCTAAATGTTTATGCTTGTCCACGAAGTCAATTGAGTTTCCTACAAAATTTAGGTTCGGTTTCTCTGTTAAGGGCGCAACTAATGAGAAGGACATTCCAACTGTTTTAGTTGGGTTAAAGCTGACCAGCCAGTTTCTGGACCACGCTGTAATTTTGCCTAAGTCGCTATTCATAGTATGTTCAAGTATATTATGATCAAAGTGGCTGCTCGTGAGGCAGGTGTCATCCGCATACATTCTCGTTACAGATTCAATACCGTCGGCTAAATCATTTATATAGACGAGGAACAAAAATGGTCCCAGGATAGACCCCTGTGGCACTCCTGCTGGGATAATCTCATATTTTGAAAATGTATCATTGACTAGGACTCTTTGTGTCCGGTTATCTAGATAGTCTTCTATCCAATGCAATATGTTTCCTTCTAATCCGTAAGCATTCAATTTATGAATCAATTTATGAATCAGTCCCTATGCCAAACCCTTTCAAAAGCTTTGGATATATCACAGAATATAGAACATGTAAATAGTCCTTTATCAAGGGATTGGCACAGGTTGTGATATAAGTCTAATAGCTGGTATGTTGTACTGTGACCTGAGAGAAAACCGGATTGATGGAAATACAAGAGTTCATTTTCGGTGAAAAATTTACTAATCTGTTTCAGAACCATTTTCTCGAAGATTTTGGCTACACAAGGTAGAAGTGAAATTGGTCGGTAATTTTTAGCATCAGCGGGATCATCTTTTTTGAAAATCGGGATCACGTTTGCGGATTTCCAGGACTCGGGGGAATTTCTCTGTATTGATAGATTTCCTGAATAGAAGGACGAGTGGGCGGGCTATTGATTTTGCTGTTTCGCGGAGCATTCTAACACTAATCCCATCGTGCCCATGGGCTTTGTTAAGTTTAAAAGATTTTATGGCTTACTCAACTTTGGATTCTGTGAAAACCAAATCTGGCATAGTGTTTGCGCTGCGTTTCGGAAAGTTAGGCAGATTATGATTCGCGTCAGTAATGGTAGAATTCGAAATGAAGCTGTCGTTCAAAATTTGTGCCTTTTCGATATCATCGATTGCATATGATATATTGTTCGCCGAGATAGTGCCGGATGAGCTGAATAGTGGGGGATGTTTTTTGCTCGTTTCTTTTGTAGCAGGTAATGTATTATTCGCCAAAAGTCTCGGGGGTTAGATGCTTCACTTATTCTTTCTTCAAATTTGATTTTCGCGTGCTTCTTCATATTATTGACTTTGTTTCTTATGTTTTTATATTTTCTCCAGACTTCGGGGTTTCCAGTTTTTATGGCTTTTTTCCTAACTCTGTCAGAATTTCTAGTTTAAAGTTATTGGCAGCTATGGTCACGTCAGAAGCACGCGTTATGAGCTCATTCCAGTCGACATGGGCAAAAAGGCTATTAGCATGGGAAAAGTTACCTTTTCTGTAGTTCCACACATTTCTTATAAAAGACGCTGCGGTCTTGTTTTCAAACGATAATGTAGCATAAACACCTAGGTGGTCTGAAACTCCGAGATCTAGGACATCGGCGTCTATTACACGGAGAGAGTTTGATGTGATAATTGGGTCAAGCAATGTACTTGAATTAGCGGTAACTCTCGTTGGGACCTTTATAGCATTTTTCATACTGAAACCATCCGTTATATTTTTCAATTTCGATGAACTATTCATGAAATTGGAGTTAAAATCTCCAGTGATGACTACATATTCTGAGATTTCGAGAGCGGTTGCAATTGAGGATTCCAGGAGTGTCCAATAGTTTTGAGAGCAGAATTGATCAGATCTATACGATACTCCAAGAATAATTCGAGTTTTCTTTGAGTCGATTTCGAACCAGAGGCAGGAAGAGTCAAATTCTAATTCGGGCTTACGATTAAATATTAGGTGATCGGCGAACATTACACATATACCGCCACCCTTTGAATCACGGTCTTTGCGAATGGGGGTACAAAATCCATCCAGTTCTAGTTGGTTTGAATTATAAGATGGATCAAGATGGGTTTCTGTGAAACATAAAATGTCAAATTCGTTAATAAGGTCTGCAATCTTTTCAAGTTTATTTCGGATACTCCTTACGTTAAGGTGAAAAAGTGATATACAGTTCTCAACGTTAGTCTGAGACAACGGTCCTGGGTTAACATGGATATCGCCGGATAAAAGTAGTAAACAGAGCGTAATTAGAAGTATCGACCTTGCGTTTGGTGGACTGAAGTATTTTCCGAGGTAATAGCTGCTATTTTTCACAGTTTTAGATGCTAGTGGTCGTTTTGATGAGTCGAAGATACCAATTGCTGCCCTATACTGATTCAAGGCACACGTCATATTTCAGACGGTGGTTCGAAATCAATATAGGGAAGCAACTGGACTCCGACTCAAGAAACAATACTGATAGTGGCACCTCACAAATGGACTTGACTGTCGTTCTTACTTTCTGGATATTTTCAATAGGAAATGATGTACATGAATAACCAGATGATCAATAAATAGAACAGAGAAAACATGATGAGAACATGGAGACATTTGCAAATATTTACATACTGATATTTGGTGGTGATTGGCATGAGGGGGGTTTTCGGCTGAGTAACCGGTAGCTATGTTGAAAATAAAGGGATTGTGCTTGGGATTATTATCATGGAGATTTGTTTACGGGTATATAGTGAGAGACAGAGGGGGAGAGCGAGTGAGAGAGAGCAAGAGAGAGAGAGAGAGAGATAGAGAGAGAGAGAGAGAATGAGAGAGAGAGAGAGAGGGGGAGAGTAGTATGACGATGAGTGGTACTAATCAAATGGAATGGTGTGGAGAGATAAACGTTCATCGAACTATTGTAGATTGGACTGTTTTTGGTGGTGTATAACACAGGTGCCTGGAACAAAATGACTCCACTCCCAAAAGTACATAACATTGATTCTTATGCACAAAGTAAATAAGGATAGACTCTTATGCACAAAGTACATAAGAGAGACTATTATGCACAAAGTACATAAGAGAGATTATTATGCACAAAGTACATAAGAGAGATTATTATGCACAAAGTACATAAGAGAGATTATTATGCACACAGTACATAAGATAGACTCCTATGCACACAGTACATCATATAGACTCTTATGCACACAGTACATCAGATAGACTCTTATGCACACAGTACATAAGATAGACTCTTATGCACACAGTACATCAGATAGACTCTTATGCACACAGTACATCAGATAGACTCTTATGCACACAGTACATAAGATAGACTCTTATGCACACAGTACATAAGATAGACTCTTATGCACACAGTACATAAGATAGACCCTTATGTGGTGTTGGGAGTGTGGTCATTTTGTTTCAGATACATGTGGTGTATAACATGTTGACTCACGGTTCCGGTGAATAATCTGGTTTTGATCCATGTCGCACATACTGAGTGCACTGAAACACGCGGAAAGCAAGGCTAGATAGGAAGTCCCTGGCTGACAGAAGTCCGGCGACTGGGCGTAACTGGAATCCACTGGTCCCTTTGGGAAAATAAAGTGGATAAACATATTTCCCATAAAACATAGTACAGTATACTTTATTTTCACTGCGTCAAACTGATATTTTACTGACGAAAAATAAAATAACATCAGTTGCACACTTTCATAGAGGGGTCCATCTAAGTGGTTAGCACTTTTCCTCCAATCCCGTCACCATATTATTTTGGCAACTAAATATGTTTAAACCAAACACTTTCATAACACACGGCATCTGAACTAAGATACGACGTAAACCTGCCCCTCGTGTGTCCCGAATTAATCGCTGATAACAAACGGATATAACGTATATACAACATACACATGTCATTTGGTCAGTTCGTTTTTGTACCGATATATATATTATACGTATGTATTATACTAATAGGCCATATATATTGCCCGTAGACGGTGTTCGCTCAGAAAATTATGTTTAGCTTGGGTTGAGTAAATCTGTTTTCGAACGTACACATGCATGCTAACCGAGAGGTAGCACATTTATGCAATATAGCTTCTCGTCTGACTTTTAATTTTTTTTTTCTTTTTCGGAATTATGACTGTTAGTAGGGATGACCAGTCGCTTGTGGATTATTTACAAGACCCACGAGTACACGTATCGACATTCATTTATTTCATAACAATAAACGAGTAGTTATTTCACGTCTCTCTTTGCCGCTTCTGCACCAAAATGTTCAACGAATCAATATAGGGTTTCAGCTGCCGCTAGGATTCGTCAACTGAACAAACACTTCTGCCCTCAGCAGGAAATTTCATACCTGCCAAAACATTAGTTGGAAATTTCACACCAACAATAGGTTGAAAATGTTCTTGTAGTTTGATTTTCAAACAATTTATTGAGGGAATTAATTGTTTTTGGACCAATATTTGCATATTTTCCTATATTTGGTGAAAATTTTGGACTGAAACGTTCATCAGTTGGAAATTTTCCAACAGGTTGGAATTACCAACACTTGGAAAGCTTGTGTCTGGTCCCTCCCCCGTGGCCAGTCAAAACTGCTAGTTAATTTAAAAGAAAACAATAATGTCATACATTTGGTCAAATTGTCATTGGAATTGTCATCAGTTGTCTAGTCTAGTTAATTTAAGAAAACAATATTGTCATACATTTGGTCAAATTGTCATTGGAATTGTCATCAGTTGGAAATTTTCCAACCTAAGTGGTGTCAACGTGGTGTCAGGTTTGAAAATGCCAACTCTTGGAAGGCTTGAGGCTAGTCTAGATGCTAGTATTTTGCGATTTTCTTGTTCAGATTAAACAATTGTCGTGCATCGGGCCGAACCATGCGCATGGTCGGCCCGGTGTGTCACTGTCCCTCTCCGTGGCCAATACAAAACTGTTAATTAGTTTAACAAAACAATGTTTTATTACATTTGGTCGAACTTGTGGATTCAAATGGTCAACCGTTGGAGAATTTCCAATCTGATGGGGAGTATGAGGTTTGAAATTTCCAACACCAGGAAAGCTTCAGTTGAGGCCAGTCTAGAAGCTAGGATTTGCGATTTTCTTGTAAAGTTTTCAAAATATTCTCAAAACCGGGCCGAGGAAACATGTTCGGCCCGGTGTGTCCTGGTATCTTGCCCATAGCCGTGTGCATTTGTCTGGAGTTAGACCACTAGATATTAGGATTTATGCAATTTTCAGGTTAAAATATCTGAATGTTCTCACACCGGGTAGGTACATAGAACAATGGTTTGTGAATATATAGGATATTAGGCATGAGCAAGGGGGTGCAACTGGAATTTTGTAAAACTTGTGTTTGGTCTAATTCTGATTCAATGTTCAATGGGAGGGGGGGGGTGCAGTTCGAATTTTCCAAGGTGGACACCCCCAACGGAGACCATCTGGCCACGTCCCTGGCCCTCAGCTCTATCGGCAGTACTTATACTTGCTGCATATGTAAAAGAAAAAACAAGAAAACAATACTTGCAATCACCATAATTTGTGTCGCTCAAGCATTGCGAAAATACACGTAATAATCCACCCTTTATGTTGAAACTGAGTACATATATAAAAGATCTTAATTATGAACGCTCTTTATTATATTTATCACTTTTGAGCGACGGGAGCACGAACGCTCTGTACAAGAGACGATCATTCGATTTTTTGCTAGCTGACAAAAATGTCAAAACGTGAAACGTGTTAAAACATCCTCTTTTAAAAGTCGATATCTGGCTATCAAAACATCTTATTAATGGGTTTATTGTCCGATCTATTTATTTTATGGCATATAAAATGTACAGTAACGCCCTAAATAATCGACTCCTTAACCACAGCAGAATTATGGGTTATTTTTCAGGATTTAGTCGGAAATATGCCTTGTTGCCACTGAGAGCTTTCCGATAAATGGCAACAAGCCATATTTCCTACTAAATCCTGAAAAATAGGTAGTACTACCCACTGTGGGTCGCGTCGAGTAAAAGGACCGACGCTACCTACAGTGGGTACACTCTAGATACATGTAGGTCAAGATTAACGGTCATTTTGTCGCGTAGTACGGTTCGGTCGATGTTAAAAATTAGTAACATCTCGGACTTGTTTACCGACTTTTGATGTACTTTTACTGACTTAATTGATTTATTAAGACCCATAACGGGCATTCATTGTCAAGATTTGTGGGGTTTTGGAGTGTCACCCCTGTCATTGGCTAACTTTCTTAAGACTTTTGGCGAATTGCCTAATAGTCATTTGTGGTCAATTAAAATTGATTGCCATATTTTGGCGTTAGTTAGCTAGTTGAAGGTTAACTTGGATACATTTCTAGTCACAGAAACCCACACAAGACCCATAGCGGCCGATAAAATCGTAATGATAGTTGGTGTATTTCTACTTATTATGTGATCATTCTTAATAAATAATACCGTTTTGTAACGGATTTGTCTGTCCTAATTTGGCTATCCGCGGGCTCAAGTAAAATAGACCCCAAAGGGTTAAGGCCTTCGCGTCGGGAATACAGCCAAGATACACGGAACATACAAGAGGAACATACAAGAATCACAGAATCAAGATAGAGATTTACAGATCAAAAGATCACAGTTTTAATTATTTGTAACGCGAGTTGGAGGCAAAACAAGCCACTCTACCACAACAAGCTAAATATTATTCAAGACCCGCTTCCACGTTGCAATATCTGTTCACATGTACAGAAATGCATGCAATTTCGAGTTAGGACAATTACCTACAGTGAAGTACATTATTAACGAACAGATGACAACTACGAAATACAATCCCCGTGTTACAGGATAAATTTTCATACCATTTTTTAGTGTTAGGTTTTCGCCTGTATGGACATATTTGCATGTCCCACATCGTTTATCACCACATTTATTAAATAAATTTAATTTCCCACCACTTGTGAAGCTTGTTTTGTCAGAATCTTTTTCAAGTTTTTTGGCTCGGTAAAATATCATCTGGTTTCATTGCGGCATTCATTGTTTCACTTTTCTGTAGGATGGGAAATAGTTGTTTTGCACTATGGCCATATTAGGATGATGTGGGTTATGCGTGGATACTAATAGAGTTGGATCCGATTTTGGTTTTGGTGACTTTTCTGCCGTAGATCCGCGATGGGAATGGCCCTTGCGCGTTCTATGCCATCATGTATCAGTTTTTTCGGATAATGTTGTTTTTCTAGAAACACCTTCAGTTCAGAAAGTCTATGGTCACGTTGTTTGTCTTGACTGACGATTGTGTACAGATGATATTTTACCGAGCAAACGTCAGCATGGGGTGCATGGGGTTTGTGGAATTTGTTTTCTTCTGTTGGGCAAACGGGAAGACAGCAAAAACATGCAGTGATATGTTGTCCCAGGTAACATGTCTGAAGTTATTTTAATTTATATTTTTATTTCAGCGTGTATTCCTGTAAATATTGTGGCTTTTTGTATATGAAACAGTGAACACATCATATCAAACAATGGCATCCACCCATTCCGATAAATTTATCTACATAAACTGAATTTGTAACGAGCAGTTACAATACTCTGGATAACTCCCTGATGAAGGTTGGTGAGATTGATGACAACACTGTATTGATGATCCCACAATATTTGAAAGTGTTTTTCCTAAACGAAATTGAGCTGAATTTTCATATGGAAATATCTCATATAAACGATAAAGATACCGCTATCCAAAGTCACCGAACGGAGACCGATAATTGTGTCGAGTTCCCTTTTCAAGGTTTTTTACTGGCGGAATATGATCCTCTACAGAGTAGAAATTCACGGCGTGATCTAGGATAAATGGTGATGTGGATTTTTTTCTCACTAATTGTTTTTCGTATAATAGATAAGTAACGTCTAACTGACGTATCAATATTTCCTGTTCCTCCATCCCCTATTTAGTGTGGTATATCTTGGAAACAACAATGGACGAAAACACTTACTTTTCAAGAAGTTTGATACATCATCGAGTTGTGGTATAAAATGTTCGCTGTACAGTCCAGAATCTTCCAGTCTTTGGAACATTTGCTGGTGCTCCTTGCAAGCGTATGTTGGGAATAATTTCTTCAGATTAGTATACACGTGATTCCTGAAATTTATGAACATATATTTGGCTGATAGATGATGTTTGATAAAAGATGTCGGAGTTCTATAAATCAGAAACAAAAGGCAGTTTTAGATGCGCAAAAAAGGCCTATATTCGCATTCCAAACGTCGACCTTTACTTTTTTGTGCGGCAGGGAACATTTAAACTATATTTTGTTTTCTGAAAAAAGTCCATGTTTACCAGGTTTCACAACTTCTCCAAAGGCGATTTATCATAGTCCGTGTTGCATGCGATCGCTACTCACAATTGGACATTGTGATAATGTTATAAACATATAAGGCTTCAGTTTGACGATGTAGAATATTATAGTATATTGAATCTTGCAGTGTTCAATTCCGAACCCCCTATTATATCCTACAACACCGTGTGAGAAATATTTTGTTTATGAACTATCGAGACTATAAAGGTTTCAATCAACACACAACTATACAACAATTTCAAACCTACCATGTTTTGATTTCCTCTTGACTGTACTGCACTTTTGGGATGCGATCTCCACTGAAATGAAGTGGAAGTATCAACACAGTTTTATATTTCGAAAAAAATAAATAACGTTGGGTCTATAGATGGAATGAAAAGTACAAGATAAGAGTTAAACGCCTCCATCACCGCACATGTGGCTAGGAATATGAGCGGAAGAACTGGTTGACCATATTCGTTTCCTGAAGCCATTGAAACAAGTGAAAACACTTGAAACCGGCATCCGGGTATACCAACATTTTCATTGCACATTTAGTTAGTTTCAGAGCCTGTGTTAATTCGTTCGTTTCAAATCATGCTAAGAATTTCATGGCATGAAGTTTTTTCCCCGACCATTTGGTGACACTCCACAGTTTTGAATGATCAGTAAGGGTAAATTTCTAAGAATAGAGCACCAGTGTTTTCTGACATCATGGATGTGGGATATTTATTGAGAGAAGGTTAGTTATGAATGCATTTTTAGAGGATGTCTTTAAGTTTTGAAAGATATTGTTTCAGGTGACCTTCACCCCACCAGTATCAAACCAGTATTAAGGAGTAGCGATTTATGAGAAACACTGGCTCCAGACACCGTTCTGACTTTTTAGCACCTACAATTTTTCATCTGCATGAAAAACAGTTGTTTGAAAATCCCAGTGGTGAGAAGTTTGAACTTTTTTGATATTATTGTGAGGAAACAGTGTTCTTCCAGACAACATATGCGGTTACGCTCAGAAAAAATCTTGTTTTTGTGTCACATGGGTTCAAAAATTGCTTGTTTTTGGCCATTTTTGCATAAAAATTTCATTTTTCTGGCATAACTCTTGCTACCCCCATTAAAATGATAATTATCAAAATCTTAAAGCCTAGTATATGCTCAACCCAGGCATGTATACATTGTGTATGTCTTGTGAATTCACATTTGAGTTATTTATGGTTCAATGAATTGATGCCCCCTTATTCCCGCAGCCATCCCTGCAGAAAAAATGTGGAGTGTTACCTGTGGTGATTATCAGTAATTACACTCCGTACACAATGGTTCGTCGAAAGAATGGACCCAATCGTAATTTCGAGTATAAATTAGGCCAATCGTACTTCCGGGTAGTCTTTATTGACAGCTAGACTATACATGGCCTCAAAGTGAAAATAGTTATACCTTGTCGAGAGGAGAACGAGAACATTTTTACTGAATTTAAGCAATATATTTGTTGACGCTGGGTGAGCGCTGCAGTTGATATACTGTGTGGAGAAGCGTGTCTATTTCATTCATAAGATGACACTGTCGATTTCAACGAAAATCGGCGAACAACGTCATTGTGTAACTTTCCCCAAATTGACCGAGTTCGCCTGAACCTGCATGAATGTATCTTCTGATTTGTTCATAATTATGTGTTTCCCTTCGATTCCAGAAAATAGTATGATATTTATGGATTATCCCATGCATGTATGTACTATATAGTCTTATGATAACAATTAATTCCATATAAAATAAATGTTATTTCGTTTCGCACAGTACAGTACCAATTGTTGTATATTAAACGCCCCCCTTCGCATAGCAGATCGGTGATTTGTGATGTCAATCTTATTATATTTCACATCACGAATTTCGATCACTTTTCACTCGCCCCGATGGGTGTAGACTATAGTTACAATAGTGTCGTTATTTATTGTGTCTTATTTTCTCAATAAAAGGTAAACTACCTGTTACTACCGCTACGAATGAACTTACATTGTAATTAAAAATGCATAATTCTCATTTGCAATACCAGTAATCGAAAAACACTGTAAAACAAATTCCGATTACAACATTAATGCTTTAAGCCCACCGATCTACTGTGCACCAAAAGTGCTCGCACAAATTCAAAACAGCAGCGTCGTATTAGATAACAAGAAAACCATAAGCAGAAATGGTAACGCCCTCAATATCATATTATTAGCCACAAATATAAATTATAATATAAAATATATTGGTTACATGAATTCACCGCCTCAGAATTCCATTAAAACAACTAATCCTTCGAATTATTACAAACAACTACAGCTTATTACTGCAGGTTTCTCATTCACCACACCAGAAAGCTTCTAAATGCGGATAAAAAATCGGAGGTATTGTGTTCCCGCCAAGAGTGCAAGGTCCAGCCATTGTTCATACCTAAACATCGGAAGCAATTATTTAAACACGGTCATAATTACATACTGCAACTATAAGACATCCAGCAGATACACACCCCACGAAAACCCGAAATGTGTTGTCCTGCGAGAAATCCCATCGCTATAGCTCAATTTGACACGGCTAGATTAGCCTTCCTACAATATTCATAAACAAGATCATATATTATATACCCATGATTTTAATAACAGAGTATAACATATATTGGTTTCGCGAATGACCAACTCAGAATTCCGTTAAAATAACAATAACAACCAGCACCTAATTAACGAACCGGCGGCCGACTCGGCCGTCTCCGACCACAACCACCAGTGGGCTGCAGAACGAAAAATATCTATAAAAGTTGAAATTATATAAGACTTACAAATTATCTTTTAAATTTCTTTTATTGGTAATTGACATAGCTTGTCACAAACCAAAAATCAACATTATTGACATAATAATGTAAAGGACAATAAACGAAATTGAAATTCCCAACTACACCTTTTACCGGTGATCGGCCTCTTGATCGCGCAGTTCGACTTTTAAATAAACCGGAACAACCAATTTTCTATTTATAAAAGTCCCATCGGCCCACATGTTTCTAATATTTGGCCACCAGTATACACCCGATGGGCGTTAATAATTGTTGACGTCACAAAATAAGATATAGTCTATATACGACCCAAAGCGTCCGGCTTTGGTTCGTTATGATATAATATACGAAGACATGTGGGCGGTCTGGTTGTGGCGTGTGTATTGGACTGGGATGCATGGGGTTTGTGGATTTTTTCTGATGGTGATCAAATCGTAGTATTCAGTTATACTTGCATGCTGCTGGGCAAACGGGAAGACAGCAAGACCATGCAGTACTATGTTTGTCCCAGGTAAAATGTCTGAAGTTATTTTAATTTATATCTTTATTTCAGCGTGTATTCCTCTAAATATCTAAATTTCGATAAGGAATGATATTTAGTTCACGCATAATATGAAACAGTGAACACATATCAAACGATGGCATCCAGTATGAAATGGCAAGAATAGTCACTGGGGCAACCAGAAGTGCTAGCGATTGGAAATTATTACTTGAAACAGGTTGGGAACCGCTTGCACAACGCAGGCATAACCATAAATTAGTTCAGTTTTACAATATGACAAAACACAGAGCTCCATCCTACTTATCTAATATGATTCCACCTGATTCTTCCTCAACTGGCTACAACTTTAGACACCCTAGCATCCACCCGCCTGATAGTAATAATAATTACTACATGTATACATTTCTACCATCTGCCACACGTGCTTGGAACAGCCTATCTGACTCAGTGAGGTCTTCAGAAACGTTAACAGAATTTAAACGAAACATTAACACTGGTAGTTCAAAGATTGCTAAATTTTATTATCATAGTTATTCTCGTAAAGCTCAAGTTTATCATACTAGAATCAGATTGGGATGCAGTAACCTGAAAAAAGACCTTGTCACAAATCACCTTAAAGAGTCCCCGATGTGTCCTTGTGGTGGCTTTGAAATTGAATCTGCATATCATTTTCTCTTGAAATGACCATTATATACTCAAGCAAGAACTGAAATGTTAGCTGATTTGCCACCAATTAGAATATCGCCTGATGTACTGATGTATGGCTCGCCTGAACTCGCTGATGATTTGAACATTAAAATTTTCGATGTTGTACAGAAGTTTATTATCTGTACTGGGCGTTTTCTGACTAACGGGTAAGGTGGTTTAAGCCCAAACACGCGCGTTACTAATAAACTATATGTAAATGTCTTAAATTATAGTCACTGCGCGTGTTTTAGCCCTACCACCTCGCCCTCTATAATTGAATAATTAGTTATGGTACATACACACTTCGTCACTTATTAAATACTTATTAAATACATTAACTAAACAGCTCATTAATGGAATGGAAATAATTCTGATAACCCGCTATTTTTCGAATTCTCTCCAATTGGGTCGTAGCGTGATCAAATTTGTTTTGAATTTAGATTCTTCATTGGCTTGTGACAATAAATGGTGATCAATTTAACATGATACAATACTCTCCGTGACATATATTATCCTGGTGTTAATGGTAAGTTTATCTACCCCTTTTCAACTACTACCTGCATTCCCTTTCCCTTACTCTTTCCTATCCCTTCATCTATAAACTTTATTATTCGGACCATACAGAACAAAACCCGTCTGCTATACCCCAATGGTATCAATTGGGGTCTATACCCCAATGGTATCAATTTTGGTAACATTTATTTTCTGAGGATTGGACTTAACAAAAGCCCCCAAGCTTGTTGCTCAATCCTCTTTTGAACAATTTGAGATTATATGTTATGTATTTTTTGTTTGTATTTCTGTTCTGTTTAGTGTTCAAATAAAATATTGTTTAAACCAAACGATGGCATCCACCCATTCTGATCAATTTATTTACATAAACTGAATTTGACAACACTGTATTGACGATCCTACAACGCGGATAAGAATATTTGAAAGTGTTTTTCGTAATCGAAATTGAGCAGAATTTTAATATGGATAAATATCTCATATAAACGATAAAGATACCGCTGTCGATAGTTGCCGAATGGAAACCGATAATTATGTCGTGTTAAAGTAACATAAGTCTGCTAAAATGTATGGGGGGGGGGGACTGGGAATCAAACTTGAACTGTACTTTTTATGGACAAATATTACAAATGTATCGTTGTTCAAGCTCAAGTTATCGAGATTACGATTTAATGGAAGTTTCAGTCGACATTATGTGAATGTGATTCCAGGTGTGGATTCGTTGGAAAACATTAAATATGGTGTATTTCTTCCTTGAACTCTCTGCATACATGTATATTTGTGGGTATACAGTAATACTTTTGAGTCAGAAGGAGCTTCTGTCCCAAGGAAATACACGTTTTTACTAAAGGACAGAACATGTGGCTATTTTTAGAAAATATTTTCTACATTTTGATTGATAGTATATATTTTTAAACACATTCAGGTGAAATATTTGTAATAACAGATGTTTCTTTTGTGTGTTTGTTTTTGTGATCAAAACTTCCTTCAAAACGAGTTCTTCAGAAATTTGTGCCAGGAAGAGATGGAACATCTTTAATGCAGAGAAAACTAATATGAGCCATTTGTATTTAACGGACGAAAAACAAATGCAGCTGATATCTATATATCACCGAAACAAACATGGCAAGTTGCGCTAAGACGGAGACGCACGTTTTGCATAAATGCAGCTAAAAAAGAGTTCTCTGTGTCTATCTGGCGAAAAATATTGAATTTCAGATATCATCATCGATCGTCATTATATGTAGAATATGAGCAATTATTAAGAGACAACAAAAATAATGGATTCTAGTGCATTTGAGACGTTGAAAATAATATTTTCTTTTTTGTCCCTTTCGGTACGTACCGAGAACTGATTGTATAATTAATAACTTCACACAACACTCCAATCACCAAATTGCGTATTGTCTTGGCTCTATGAGAGGAGGCTTCATTTGTATCATAATATTGAGAAAGATTTTTAATTGCGCCGGTAATATAGCATAATACTCCCATATATTATAACTAGCAGGGTTACCCGGCGTTGCCCAGGTTAATGCATGCTGTGGATATTTGTTGGGAATAGAGAATGCTCTTGCTTAAAGTGTTATACGTTTTCTCATAAATTGTATATTCAAATAGCAGCACAAAACATGATTATTACAGTCATGGAATATAAGTAGTGGCTCACCTTGTCAATTGTCATTCTGTTTATCGCGATTAATCCGTTCCACCAATAATGAAGTATTTATTTATTTACAACTGCGTATACATTAGACGTTATGATATGACACGTGAACATCATAAACACATAAGTTCGATAAAAGATGATAATTGGGTTTTACATATTGAGATGTATCAATCAATCTAGTGGGTTGGACTAAGACTCGAGGACACCTGGCTATCATATCTCCATGAAGATACAGATGTTTCAAAGAAATTTCCCGGTGCTCCTCTGTTCATGGTGCTATATATTGGCTAAATATTCTTAGTTTAAACGAAATGTTGCTGCGCATATATATCAGCTACATGTGCCAGGCACAGAGCGACTGTTTGAGTTGTTTATGTCAGTCGATGAGTCTGTTCTAAAACCCTTGTCAGATGTCAGTATTGGTAGGATCCTGAAAAGTCTTGTGCTACTAACTGCATTTTCTTGTATATCAGAAGAAACTATATTTGACTGCACACTGTGACCACTATTCTTGAACAGGCCTTCCATATCTCTTGACAAATTGTAACTTTTTGTGGAAACTGTATTGAATGGAACAGACTAAATTTTTTTATTATATATATGCAATCCTCTGACGGTTCGAGGTCTCTCAGTTTGCACGAATATATGTATCTCTTCAATAGCATGATAAATATACGTCTAATGCTTCTTCTAGTTATCTCTTTTTGCTAGCTCATTGTGTGAATGCCTTGATTGTCATTCCCATATAAATATGACTGTTAAGAAGATATAATTGTTCAAGTGACTTATGTGGGTCACCATATGTCGGGATTGTGAAATGTGAACACCCAACTACTTAAAATGATATGGAGATGGCCTGGTGACTGTATATAAATTATATGTGGATATCGGCGAATAGCAATCTTATCAATGATAGTGCATATCTGCTCGCCATCCGTGACGCAAACGACACCAAATGTGATTTAATTCATAATATATCATTAGAGAAAAACGTGTATGAATTTGGTGGAATTTGGTTTATTAAATCAATTGTTGATGCAACGCTGACTCGAACAACGCCACATTGCGAAGGTGATTATGTATTCGTTTGGTGGAAATCAGCGACAAAACTATTTCACCATATTTTTTTAATTTCCCCTCCAACCAATAGCGTCATTTTAGAAAATATTAACCTGCACCATTATCTTCCTTGTTAAAAGTTACCCCTCTTAGAACGCCTTGGTGCCATCTCGATTGTACCGCGTGAAGTTATATATAGAACGCACACAGACAGACAAAAAGACAGACAGACAGCATGATTTTTGTATCAGTTTTTGTGACCCCCCCCGTCCCTATTTCGGACTCAAGCTGCACACACTAAGACTCATTAGAGATTAGAGATGCATATATATGAAATTGGTGAAAATTGGCGAGTATCCAAATTCGTATCAAATTTGAGGTCCCCATATCTTTCACCGATAGGGTACCAATTTGGTGTATCTAAACCACACGATAAGATTCCTCGTGTCACGGAGAAGAATATGTATCAATCTGGTGGAAATCGGCACTAAACATATAGATATACTTTTTTGTGTCCCTCTCATCTCTATACACCACTGATTCGAATGGCCCCAATTTTGACATCCTTAAACCACACGATTACACTCCTGATATCATGGAGATTATTGTTTATAAATTTGGTGATAATCGGCGACTAAATAATTTTGTTATCAAATTTGGTGCCAATCCCTCCCCTCTCCATCTCTCACCCAAACAGCACCACTATGGCGTCTTTAAATCACGATTAGATTCCTCGTAGCATGGATAAGAACGTGTATCAATTTGGTGGAAATTGGCGCTAAAAAAATTGTGCATCAATTTTTGTGCCCCTGTCCCTTTCAATGCAACCCTGACTCGAATGAGGCCACATTTGACAGATAAAAGCCACACCATTTGACTCCTCATACCATGGGGATGATTTTGTATAAGTGTGGTGGCAATCGGCGACTTATTATCAAATTTAGTGCCCACCCCTCCCAATCTCTCATCCAAAAACAACAATTTGGCGTTGGTAAATAGCACAATTAGATTCCTTGTATCATGAAGAAGAATATATATCAATTTGGTGGAAATCGGCGCTAAAATTAGTTTTATTAATTTTGGTGCCCCTCTCCCCTTCCGTTCATCCCTGACTCAAACAACGCCACTTTTGACATATTTAAACCACACCGTTGGATTCTTCATATCATGGGGATGATTATATGTAAGTTTCGTGGCAATCAGCGACAGAACAAAAATCTGCCCCCCCCCCCTTCCGGGCACCCCTGACGCGAACGGCGCGACTTTTGCCATATTTAAACCACGCCATTATATTCCTCATATTATGGGGATGATTACATATAAGTTTGGTGGCAATCGGCGACAATTTTTTTTCTGCCCCTCCCCCTTTTCTGCCCCTGACAACAACGGCGTCACTTTAGAAAATTCTAACCCCGACCATTATCTTTCTCGTAAAAGCTACTCCTAGTAGACCCATTTGGCATCATCTAGATGGTCCCCTGTGAATTTCTATAGAACACAGACAGACAGACAGACAGACAGACATTCGTAAATATAGATATAGAAGATGAAGAATAAAGCAGTCACAGATATTCCAACCCAATGATAACAAATGTTGATATGCAGTGTGGTCCACTCAAGCAAGGAGCAATCAACTGGAATTATGCCACAATGTTAAGAGATATTGTGGTCAGTTTTAACATGGTTATGAACTCATGACCCAGAACTCATCTCAGCCCAATTTTTCATTCATCAACAGACATGACATGAACATTCTTAAATATAGAAAGTTATTTATGGGTAGTTGCCTTTATAAATGAAAATAATCATTAAATTTCAAAACGTGCGTATGGCCCTTAATTAAGGATGTGCAAAAGCAGTATATGACGTGTTACTAATATTATTGGGATGCAGAACATGAAATCCAAGATAGCCACCTGGTGGCTTACATTCGACCATGGTGGTCACCTGACATACCCAGCAGGTATCCGCATGCCAAATAAGTAAGAGCCATAAGACTTACTGTTTGTATGTAAACGCAAAATCAGCAATGAATGTTCGCCTCTGTTTATAGTTGACGTCTGTGAAACCCTGAAATTGAATCACTAAAGTTATTAAGCAAGGAATTTCAGACCCACAATTGATCAACTTAGCTCTCATAACACCGAGTTGAGACGTTCATATACCCATATATGTTCGACCAGCTGGCCGCTTCGACCATTCTTCCGGAGTCGGGGACGACTTTTCAAGAACACACTGTCATTGTCCAAATATGTAATATATAATTTTAATTTAAAAACAAAAGAAAATGCATAAAAAAAAATTTAAAATAAAAAAAATATCTACTAAATGTATTTTTTATTTTATGCGCATATCCTCTCTTGTTAATTACCATTATCATACATTGTCAGATATTAAAGTCAAAATTTTTACATACATGATTTTATTTAAAATAAAATAAAAATATTAAAACATAAATAGACTAAATTGCTTAACTTATTACATTTCTTTACAGAAACTAGCGCTCGTGTTTAACACATTCCAATTCACCCGACAACACCCACCAAGCGGGACCCGGCGTAAAAACCGACACAGCACTGGCTTGATATGGTGGGGTGCAAGGAACCTCAGACCCGCAGGTGGTCAACTTAGCTCCCATCGAGTTGGGACGGGCATATAACCAAATGTTCGGCCCGCTTGTCGCTCAGGCCTTTCTTCGGGAGTCGGCTCATCAAGAACACATTGTCATTCGTCCAAATATGTACATATAAAATTTTATTAAAAATATAACAAAATACTCCAAAAATACCATAAAAAAACCCTATTGAATATACATGTATATTATGTTCATATCCTCTCTTGTTAAATATCATTCACATATATTGTCAGCTGTTAAAGTCTACCAAATACTGTATAATATTTATATACGCATATATACGCATATTTTCAATTTGTCAATGCATGCTTTCATCTGTGCCCGTGTCCGGAGGAGGATGGGCGGCACAGAGAAATCGTAACAACATTTTATAGAAAACAAAAAGCTCTCTAAAAATATCGATGGGGCCTGTGTGGCTTTTTGGGACACGGCGCGCTCCACAATGCCGGGTATGTGCTCAACTAACACAACCAACAATATTTGAACATTTAACACGGGCCCCGTTCTTCATACCAGCGCACCAAAGGTACGGCTCGCTCAGCAACTACAAACTACAACATTACATCAAATCAAGTGACACCTCGGGCACCCACTCACACCCCATATTAAAGATCGCGGGCTATACCCCATATACTTTGCCACGGTCTGACATTACGATCTTCTATGTTCAGATATCCTCAAAACAACAAATCGTGGGATGAAGGAGAAGATCGAAGCGCCCAACTACACTCTCTCTGTATCGGCCCCTTGGCCGATTTAGGTCAAACAAAGGGTGTTGTAGGGTGCCCACACAAGCCAATCTAAATATTCACCCGACACATTCCACCCCGATCCAAAATGCCGCCGTCCAGAGGGGTTCTTTGTGGATCGGGATGGGGTATGTGGGAAGAATGTCTTGGGGCCACCCTACAACACCCTTTGTTTCACCAAAATCCCTCTGGACGGCGGCCATTTTGGATCGGGTGGGGTATGTGGGGTGAATAATTAGAATGTTTTGGGCCACCCTACAATACCCTTTGTTTGAATTAAATCGGCCAAGGGGGCGAAAATGGCAATGGGTGCCCTATTTCAACCCAATTGGACGGCGACCATTTTGGATCGGGGTGGGGTGTGTGGGTGAATATTTAGATTGGCTTGGGGACCACCCTACAACATCCTTTGTTAATTAAGAGATAATTAAGTCTTAATTAAGAGATACGTAAGTCTTAATTAAGAGATACGTACGTCTTAATCAAGAGACAGTAAGTCTTAACTATGAGAGATAATAAGTCTCAATTAAGAGCTAATAAGTAGTAATTAAGAGATACGTAAGTCTTAATTAAGAGATAATTGGTCAACATTGTTCAACAGTTGAGAAATTATGGGAATGACATTCGTAACACAACAGTTGGACGCTTCATATACAAAATCTGATAGTTTATATTTTATTATTCAAGCAGTATTTATCGTAAATTTTGGTTTTGATTGATTGATTGTTTATTTGTACAATATTTACAAACATAATGCTAACAGTGAAATATTCAGAAATAAATCTGATTATATTGTACAGGAGCGGCATGGCCAAATAGGCCGTCTTCCTGCCGCCCATGTTTGGAAATGAAACTTAAATAGTAAAATGACAACGTGAAATATAGTAACATCTATATACATGAAAATATTGGGGGGGGGGGATATGCACGAATGGCGTATCCAAACCATTTACATGGTGTACCTAGTATGCTGGTATATGTACTGGTTGTATGCACTGGTTATACTGGGCCAATGTTACTCTGTCATAAGTGCAGTGAGTATGGTTGAAATATTATAGTTTTAAACTATATGACCAAGTAAGAGCCTTTTTAAAGATCGCTATTCATTTTGTTCAGATCCATCTGTTCTGTTCATAAAGGACAAGATATTATCCAGCCGAATTGAAAGGTGAACATATCAGGCTTTTTACTAGCATGTAACAATGCTGGGGCTCATGTCGTGTATTTAGGCATAACTGCACAATCTCGACAAAAGGTATTGTTGCATTTAATTTTTGAAGAGTATTGCGACAGATAATGTTTTGTCAATAACGTTTTAAATCGGTTTCGAAATTTTCTGTTCTTGTAATTTTTGTATAATGCATTCCATATGTCAGGGAATGTCTGGTTCGGTAACGTAGAACTAAATGCAGTTCTCTGAGTTGAAACTTTCAGACTGCCAGCCTGTCGGTTATTAGCAGTTGTATAGTGAAATGTTTCATTGAATGATTTGGGAAGATTATCTCTTTTCCAATCAAAAACGAACGTTGCTGGTTGTAGCTTATATAGGTCGTGAAATTTAAGAATGTTCTCATTCAGATAAATTGGTTCTGCGTGGCTCCTGTACGATTTGTGTATATAATTCTAATTGCACTTTTCTGTTGTTTACAGATAGTGCCTCCTGTATCGACATGGCACCAAATTGTCAAACCATAGATGAGATGACTGTGGATCAAATAGAAGTATAAAGTTCTCAGGCAGTTTTTTTGGATTGTATTCGCTTTACCTTATTTATGGAATATATTGCATTGGATATTTTTTTTTTTACGTATCCTAGATATGTGATCTTTAAAAGTGAGATTCTCGTCAATGATAATTCTAAGAAATTTTAGGGATTGTTCTGGTCTAGTATTACCTACTCGCGTTAATGGCTTGCTATTCAAATTTATTTTAAGATTATTCCATTTGAAATCATTATTGGTGGGATGTAATAACATGTATTTACTTTTTGATACGTTAATTGATAATATATTACTACAACACCATTGATGAATTTTTAGAAGTTCTGAATTAACTTGTTTCTCAATTTGCCGAAGATCATGACCGGAAGTATGGATAGTCGTATCATCTGCAAACGAAAGGAGATTTAAACATGTGCTGTTGGGCATATCATTGACATAAATAAGAAATAGAACGGGTCCTAATATATATCCTTGAGGCACACCGCATTTGACATCAAGCATGTTTGATTTATTATTTTCTATTTCAACATATTGCTTTCTCCCCTCCAAAAAGATCTTGAACCATTTTTTTGTTATTCCTTTAATGCGGCAAGGGTCATGTTTTTGAAGCAGTATCGTGTGGCTAATCGTGTCGAATGCTTTGGACAGGTCGATAAAAATTGCTACAGTATATATAGTCTCTGGTCTTTTTGTTGCTGTTTTCAGCAACATGATTTAACAGATGTAGTAAGGGATGCGTTGTCGAGTGGTTTTCCCTGAAACCAAATTGTTATGTAGTACATCAAATTTTGTTAGGAAAGAATTTAAATGTTTATGCGGGGGGGGGGGGGGGGGGGTGAGGAAAAAAATTTACGGATACAAGGTGGAAATCTTGTGTTTTTCAGTTTGGGGACCCACCGCACCGGGAGCGTAAGTTTTTTTCACCCAGGTCTGGGACACCCACCCCCAAAATTTATGAAAATCTTGTAAATTCTACTAAACAATGTGTTGTTGGCAGGGTAATGGTCTCTCATTGTGTCTGCACCTGAACTGAGAGAATGCTGATCAAGTACACCCACAAAAAATAAACAAAGCACATGGCTGAAAAATATGCCAACAAAACCAGTCACAAAACCTTTAAAAACCAAAATATTTATGGTTATAAAGGTAAAATACCCACTTTAACAGGATAGTTGTGTCCCTTATTAGCAATATGTTAAAATATGTGCAAGTGTAAAGTAAAATCACCATCAATTTGATTAAATAAACACAGTTCCAGTCCTCTCCGTGTGGGAAATCACTGGTGAGCAATGGGGAGCTCCCCTTAAAATCATTCTAGGCGAGTGGCGAGTAGCTCTTCTACAAAATGTTGAGGCGAGTAGTATCCCAGCCATCTCCCGAAGGCCTGAGGGGGGAGAGTATGGGAGGGGGTCAAGGGGACTCCCCCGGAAAATTTTGAAAATTAGATGCTCAGATTGAATCTGGAGCCTTTTAATGGTCCAATCAGTGAACAACACGTTATTATGTGACTTAAGTAACTGTAGTCATGTATCGACATGTACTTCGACCACGTGGTCACTGTATTTATCGTTTATTCAATATCTTGACTGATATCATTAATATAAACAAATGAGGCCAACCATTTTTCTGATTTTTGACAGCAAATCAACCTAACATTACCGGTATTTATTTTAAAGTACTAGGGTTTCCAGTGGGATTTCAAGGAACGAGGGAACCAAGAACTTTTAAGCAATATGAATTTCTAAGTTAGTTACTATTTATGTATTTTGTTGTATTTATGTCACATTATTTATGTTATATGCTGCATATAATAAAAAGAAACCTTCGTGTTTTTAGTGAATATCGGAATTACCTCATTCGTGGTCACAATGAGATACTGGAATCATCACTCGTGGCCTTTAACTCGTGGCCTAAAGGTTTAGACCACTTGTGGTGATTCCAGTATCTCACTGTGACCACTCATAAGGTACTTCCGGTATTCACTCAAAACACGCAGGTATTCTCTATATATAATAAGTTTTAAAAGCCATGATAAACTATGAGAATAGATGAGAATGGATTTTTTTTCATTGCAATTTTTTTCCTCGACCAAAACCGGACACACCCCATGGTTTCAACTGTTAAAGGGAGAAATTGAGGACAAATTTTTTAAATAGAGAGCCCCCCCCTCACTTGTAAAAGGCTATATATAACATGCACTACTATATGAATCTGATTGTTTCAATTCATTTTGAAGCTGTAATTTGTCTTAGAAATGATTTTGGAAAAAAATTGCATGACATCAGAAAAAATCTGCATTCCGGGCTCGGAGACACCCACCCGCCCGGTCCTTGTGTCCTGTAATTTTTTCCCGACCCCCCCCCCCCTGGTTTATGCATAAGTTTTTTCATGATTTTTGAAAATGAGGGCAAAATACTAATTGGTCTGTGGTTTTCGACATTTTCACATGTACTATTTTTGTTTACGGGAATAACTCTAGAAATTTTCGTGGGCAATATTCCTTGTTCGAATGATAAGTTTATTATGTGTGTAAGTGCGTAAACAGTTTCGTTGATAGTGCATTTAATCAACTTCATAGATATATTTGAAAAATCTACACAGCTTTTACTGGAAAATTTTGCGCATGTTGATAACATTTCAGCTGTTGGTGTTTCGGAGAGGAAGAATTTCTGTCATATAGTCAAGGGGGTGAATGTTGTGAATTGTTTCTGCCTTATCCGCAGTTTTTTTTACTCATTGAAGCGAAGTATTCGGTAAACGATTGTGCAATTTCAGCTGACTCCGAATATGTTTTATTTTGGAATTTGACATTTTTAGGAAGTTTATGTGGAGATGATGAAACTTTAACTCGTTTAGGACGGGAAACGGATATATCCGTTTCCCAAAACATTACCTACAGGACGGGAAACGGATATATCCGTTTCCCACTTCATGCACTTGTTATCAGCGAATGAATCTTTTATAATTAAATGTTTTATGCATAGTATCATGTATTCAATATAGGCCGATCACTCAGTGAGGGGTCCATGAAGATGTAACCTATTTTTGGCGTCACGTGGGGGTCGCGTGCCGTGATTCATTACGTCATTGTTCCAAAATGGCGGCGCCCAGTAGCCTAAGCCGTAGACGCGTAGACAATTTTTTCGGTTGTCAATCACCATGGCAGGTGAATCTTGACCCCTTCAGCAGAAAAAACAAGAAGCGAGAGCAATTGACTATATTCCTGGATCCAATTTTTTGGAAATTAATTACATTTGATTAAAAATGTCGCACGCAGACATCTCGTATATCGAAATTACAGCCCCCAAACGCATAATTTTCCGAAAATCGGTTGCCATGTCAACCAGTCGCAATTTGGTGGTATCTACCCAAAACAAAATTTGGGAAGATTTATAGATCACGGATGATCACCCATATATTATCAGCTGTCACGTGGAGAATTCTGTCATGGCAAATGGTCTGGCCCAGCATTAAATTAACGCATACAGTGCTATAAAATGATATGAAAGTAAGCATTTTAACGTTAGAGTTTGGCGGCCATTTTGAATGGCGCCCTCTGTCGGTGATGGGTGATTTTTGAGCAAGGCTAGTTCCAGATGTTGGCAAAATATTCCTGGATCATTTAACTTTGAAAATAATTTATATTTGATTCAAAATGTCGCAAAGGTATCGTCATATAGCGAAATTACAGCCCCAAACGCATACATTTCCGAAAATATGTTGCTATGGTAACCGGTCGCAATTTGGTGGTATCTACCCAAAATTTCTAGAAAATTTATAGACGACGGATGATCACTCATATTGTATGAGTTGTCACGCGGAGAATTCTGCCATGGCAAATGGTCTGACCCAACATTGAATAAACGCATAAATTGCTATAAAAGTATATAAAAGTGAGCATTTCTGCAAACAATCTCGTCTGTGAGTAATGTTTTCTCAAAAGAATCAAGTCCCAAACGAGTTAAGAGCGTCTTTTAAAATTGCCCATGTTCGCCAAGTTTTTATTTGTAGTAATCGTTTCTACTCTTCTTTTTCATTTGATTGAATATTCTGCAAAATGTTTTGTATTTGTCTGCGTTTTCTTTTGTTGGATGAGAATTTTTTTGTGTGAATAGTTTGTTTTTATTCAGGGAAGATTGCAATAAACCGTTGGTCATCTTTTGATAAATTTTCCCCTTTGTTCGGGGTATCTAAGTGGGAACGCTTGTCCATATGCGGCAACATATTGTTCTATAAAGTTATTGTAGGCTAGTTCTCCTGACGAGCAACTAAACACCGAATCAAATGATAGACGGCTCAAGATGTATTTGAATTTGGTCGTGTTGTTTTCATTTACCACCCAAGCGGGTGCTAATGGTTGTGCTGTGTGTTAATATAATTTTGAGTAAATTCATGTTCAATGTAGAAGGTTGCAAAATGGACAGAAACATCTGATAATATAATTCCGCAGTCGAATGTCCATTTTGAGTTTGTATATATATGTCAATCAGGGTAGCTGAGAAATCAGTGACTCGGGTTGGCTTTGTGATCACATGCAGGGAGATAGCACCGTTCAAATATGTTGTCTAAAATTCGTTGGTTTTTGAAGGATTTTCGGAGTTCAGTAAATCTATATTGAAATCTCCAATTAAATAAGCTTTCGTGTGCGATTCATTAAGTTTTTCCATTATGCTATCAATATGGGATACGAAAACATCAATATCTGCGATAGGTGCTGTATTGGATCTGTATATTGACCCTATAACATATGAGTTTCTTTGATTGGGGTTTATTTCAACAAATATCGTTTCGTTTTCGTGTGGAATGAATACCGATAAGTCAGGTCTATATATGCTGGAATGTTAGGCCATTTTTTATGAATAGCCCAACCCCACCTCTCCCATCGTCGTTATCTGGACGCGTTGAATATTCAAATGGTTGGTAACTGGGAAAAGATTCTTTTATCCTAAAGATCTCTGAAAGTGCGATTATGTCGAAAGTATTATTATCATTTTGCAATTCTCTGAAGTTATGCCAGTTAGCATTCAAGCTTCTGCAATTAAGACCCATTAATGAAGTGCTTTTATGTGGTTTTATATTGTATCCCGAAATTGTGAGGGTGCGTAATAGTTACAGGAATGGTTAATAAGCTCGTATGGGTTGATATTTGTGCCACAGTCATCTCGATTGTTGTGTTAGTAAAGGCGACTTTTGTATTTGCCTGGAGTTCACAGAGATCGAGTTATTTCACCGATCATAGTATTCACTATTGAGATTGTTAGTGTCACATCTATAGCCCAAAGATTCGAAACTATGCAGTATTCGTGAGTACCAGTTTAAAAATTTGAACATAATTTGACATTTATAGTTGGGATATCCATTCACGCCTCTTTCTAATATATCTAATTTATACATAAATATAATATTATAGATGTCAGTAAGCTGGTGGGAAGAATTCCATTCATTTATTTGGTCCACATTATATTCGAACGATATCCCATATAGGGCCTGAGGTATAGTATAATATTATTCGACTGTTATATACCATATATATGAGGAGTCAGTCAAAGTGATTGAAATTAGAATTTGGCAATTTATAAATGATGCTCTTTGTTCTGCGCGTGTAGATATAGACAGATAGATTATTCGAATGAATATTGGCAGTTCAAATCGAAAAATCGATACCAATACACGTATATGTAACAGAAAATATGTGTAATTTTATATTATAAGATCAGCAATGCACTATATAGAATATATATGTATATATTCCAGCGGCATATGAACCACCCCTGCCCAAGTGGTCACTGAACCACCATGACACCGACAAGGCAAATAGATGCCTTCAAGAGAGGCATGTATGCACCTCCATTCCATCGAAAGCCGCAACCCCGCGGCGTCTGGCCAGTCCGAACGTATCGAGGAGGAACCGGAATGTGCACGAAACATCCAAACCATAAGCACATCGGCTCTCGAATGTAACGTATATACACACCCCGACCCTACAGATCCACACAGACCAACCAAATACCACGAAAATCACATCCCACCAAACAGAACAAAATCCCACCAAACAGAAAAAATCCCACCAGCATCACAACAATTCGGCAGGACCCACCATCACAGGGAATTAGCAGGACCATTTTACCTGGGGATGTAAATTCACAAGCAACAGTGCATTTTGAGTTGCTATCCCATTGAATCTTTGTGCTTTATTATATTATACCAAAGATTATTCATATCATATGAGACGAGGGCTATGGGAGAGGTCTCACTTGATATCAAAAGGGCCATAATGTCAGAATAAATCACGATAAGTCGTTGTACATAATTACATGACTATACGTCATTTCATGATTCCATGATAAAGATACGCTCAATTTGACACACGATGACTGGGATACAAGCCTGATTTCGGTACAAATGGTTCTCGTTTAAGGGCCATAACTGTTTAACAGGTTAAATGTTGACACACATTTTCTTGTGGATAACGAACGGATGGACGTCACCTGTTGGTATCTCGAATGTCGTTAGAAATATATTCATTTTACCACTTGATGCGTAATGATATATATCTTAATATGCTTGCTCGGAGGATATAATCACAAGGAGGATTATTTCAATAAGTATATGTGTCATACGTGTGCATGCATGGTTTTACTCAGAATAATGACCATTATGTCTGGATTGCTGATTCGGCCATCTCTCTCTTCGTGTTACGAAGTCTTACTGTGTTCAAGTATATATCTTTAATTTCCTCCACAAATGAAGAGTTGTTTAACACATATCATATATACATATAGTCTGGTCGATAAACTAAAATTTTAGGGTCAATTCAGAATAAATTCGGACTAAATTGTTTTATATATCATTTTGAAGAGGAATATCTCATCTATATAACATATCCAAAATCCGCTAAAATCCGCTTTGAGTATTTTTTTGTAATTCAAGATGGCGTCTAATATGGCTGCCATTTTCTGTTAAGTCAGTTTGTTGCAATTTGATGCAATTATAGTGATAATATCGTGTCATATGTATACATAAGTATACATCTTTGTGAAGCTAAGACATAACGACACCTTTTATGCCAACATTGGAACTCACCACCCAAGATGGCAGCCAAAATGGCGACCGGAAGTGGAAAATGTTACGTTTTTTTTACTGATATCTTTAAGATAAGTTTCTGTTGTTTGGAACTGGTTGAGAATTGTGACTTTATTTTGTATTTAGCTTATTAACAGACCATCGGGGAAATAAAATATGCCATAAGTGGGGTCCCCACCCCTTCCGATCATTCAACATATTTAGTTTACAGAACGCGGTATAACATTTCACACAAAAATCACAATTTGGGATTCTAGTCATATTTCATCAAAATTGGCAGGACTGTGTAAAGTAAGTGATGCATTCTATTTCTTATGAATATTCCGACTCAATAGTATCAAAATTGTCACTTTGGCTCACAATGGCTGCCAAAATGGCGGCCAAAATATGAATAATGGTAAACATTGCACCAGCGTGCCGTGCAACCGCTTATGAGTTGTGGTTGATGAATACAATTGACTATTCTGTCTTATATACATTGAATACTAACATTTATGATGCACCTTGATTAATTTTTACTATTTTAACCACTGAAATTACCAGAATTATGGGATTTTTTGTTATCACAAACTTGGCATCAAAATCGGGAAAAAAATAACTTCTCAGGTTTGCACCATTTTTTCACCCACTGACCGACGCGCGAAGCGCGTCCAGTGGGTGTCTATAATCGTAGGACTCATGCGTTTCTGCTGAATTGAACTGGTGCCTATGCGTTTCTGCTGTGCTGCACTGACGTTTGATCGCAAAATAAAATTATAATCATTATCAAAGCACACGTTTGGATAACACCGCCATAAACAGTGACATATTATGATGTTGAGCTCGTATCGTGAATAAAATTAGAGTTATAACTTATAAAACTAAGAATTACTGATAAAGTATTTCTACCAATTGAGTAACTAGATTCAGGTTGAGCTGAAACTTGAGAACTTTTTAATTTCAACCAATTGAAATGTCGTTGGGAGTGGAAAGGGTTAAGGTTGGGAAGCAACGCAAATGACGTCATCGTAAACAAGGCGCCTCAAAATAAAATCGTACACATACATGTCTCGCTTCGTCTCGGAAGCTGATTTAAATTCATTCATTTTGACTGTTTCTGTGTCCTAAGATATTAAAAACTTGCGGGATATCTTTGAATGTGCTTAGGAAGGATTGTATTGATATCTAATTTATTGGATTTACCTCCCAAAAAGGTGAGTTTAGAGCCTGCATTTGTTCAATGTGTTGTCAATCTGATTCTGACAGCGCTCGTCTGCAACTGTAATTGGCTGAATTCGCGTGTTTGAAGCAAACGTTTTCTCCACTCTTTTCTCTCAAAATGCACCAAATCTGTCAAATTCTCTCAATATTTCTATCTAAATACATCTTAGCTATTGTTCGGATCAGATCTCCCCGTCGAGAGAGCGATATTTTTACCAAAACGACACTTGAGAAAATGATTGTTAAATTTGTTTACGCTGGTTTACGCTGTATCTGTATCTGTATCTGTATTTGATGCGCGCAGGATCCGTTCGGATGTATAAGCGCGTGGGATGGGATGATTAGGACGTTTTGTTGTTTTCAGCTGGTTCTCCGTCCATTGTCATTTGGATGGATCGCATGCTGTCTTCTTCCAGAGTATTCCAGTCCTTGATTGTTTTAGGGAAGAATGAGTTTTTGAATTCTGTAGTCTGCGCGTCGATTTGTTCATAGGGTTTTGAGTTGTTACACTCCTGCGTAGAAACAAAGTTCTTTGATACGTACCCCTCGAACTTCCGAGCTTTGATTTTTCGACCCACTTTTTGTTTTGGTCTCAACAGGTCTTTGGTGTCGATAGCCGGGACCAGCCCGTCCACTACCTTGCCAAACAACTGGAGTCGATGGTCATACCTTCGGCCTTCTAGTGTTTGTAGCTGTAATTCACGCAGCATGTTGGTAATTGTTCCTGCCTCTTGTGATGTATAGTCCCCTGTTAGGAATCTCGCTGCTCTCTTCTGTATCCTCTCTAGTTTGTCAATGTCTCCTATCAGGTGGGGGTCCCAGACAACTGATGCATATTCCATCTTTGGTCGCACTAAGGTTTCGTATGCGATCAGCTTGCTTTTGGCTGGAGCCTTCTTTAGGTTTCTTCTAATGAAGCCTAGCCTACTATTCGCCTTCTGTGTGATTTTGGTGATGTGAGATGACCATTTCATGTCCTTGGAAAGTGTCACCCCCAGGTATGGGTTTTCATCTACTTCTTCCAGTAGGCAGTTGTTTAGCTGGTATGTGAAAGATGTTGTTTTGCGCATGGACATGATATAGCACTTCTTTGCGTTGAATCGCATGCCCCACTTTTCTGCCCATACCTCAAGCTTCTCTATGTCTTTCTGTAGAGTGACATGGTCGTTGTATGTCTTTATTTGGCGATATAGTAGACAGTCGTCTGCGAATAATCTCACCTGCGAGGAGACACAATCTGGTAGGTCATTGATGTGGCACAGGAAAAGCAGAGGTCCAAGCACTTTTCCCTGTGGCACGCCAGAGTCGACGGAAACGCTGGATGAAGCTTGCCCTTCAACGACGACTCTCATTTGTCTCTGCGTCATGAAGTTTTCAAGCCAGGTGTGGAGCTTTCCTTTGATACCGTAGTTGCTTACTTTGGCGAGCAGTTTTCTGTGTGGCACGGTGTCAAATGCTTTTGAGAAGTCTAATATTGCGGCATCAGTTTGAATTTTCTTGTCAAATGTTGTTAGGAAATCTATGTTGGTGGTCAATAGCTGTGTGACGCATGAGTGTCCTTTCCTAAATCCATGATTTAGTGACGTCAAGATGTTATGCTTTTCTAGGTGGTTCATTATGTGTCGACATACAATGTGTTCCAGGATTTTGCAACATACAGATGTTAGAGAGACAGGTCTGTAGTTTTCTGCAAGATGGACGTCTCCTTTTTTGTAGACGGGTGCGATGTTTGCACTTACCCAGTCAGATGGTAGTTGTCCTGTTGCTAGTGATTTTTTGAATATCGCTGTCAGTCCTGGTGATATCGCATAGGCGCAGTTTTTAAGAACGGTGTTGGGGATTCCGTCCGGCCCTGATGCTTTCCCGGTCTTCACATCTTTCAAAAGTTTGGTGACCCCCTCTTCGCCGATTTCGAGGTCACCTATCAGCTCGTGATCTTCTCCAAGTGATGGTATTTTGTCACTGGGGTTTTCCTTCGTGAACACCGATTTGAATTGGTCGACAAGGATTTGAGCTTTCATGTTGCTATCATCTTCAAGTTTCCCGTCTTTCTTCAACGAGGCGATGCTGGTGTTACCCTGTTTTTTCGTCTTCATATATGACCAGAATGGTTTGGTACTCTTCTTTTCCATTCCGTTGAGCATGATCTTATCTAGGTGGTCCCATTCTGCTTGCCTGAATGCTCGTCTGCTAGCCTTTTGGAAGTGTTTGTATTTCACCCAGTCCTTGCTTTTCTTCGATTTCCTAGCTCTTCTGTAAAGACGGCCTTTTTTCTTTAGGATCTTTTGTAATTTGTTGTTCATCCAGGGAACCTGTCTATCATATCTCCTGCGTATGACTGGGACCCTCTGGTCTATGACTTCCATAATACCCGTTTTAAGTGACTCCCATAGGTCGTTGGTGGTAATCGATGGATCTTCAGATTTCTGGGTCACTTCTTTACTTATGTTGGTGATGTTTTCTGCTATTTCCGTCCAGTTTGCTCTTTTGAAAGCGTATGTCTTGCGCTGGGTTTGCTTCTTATGGTGCGGTCTTGGTATGCAGTCTGTGACTACTATATCATGGTCTGAGTTCCCAGGTGTAGTACTGGTTGCTTTTATGAGTGATTCGTTGTTCGTCAGGACAAGGTCTAGGATGTTCTCTTCTCGTGTTGGGTTTGTTTGCATTTGTTTTAGCCCGTGTTCTGCACATATATCAACGAGTCTTTGTTGAACTTCCTTGTCTGGTGCACCAGCTTTGACTATCATCTTATCCCAATCTATGTCTGGGCAGTTGAAGTCTCCGGAAATGATGAGATCTTTCAGGTGGTTTTTTTTCCAGTTTTTCAAAGCATTTGTTTAGTTCGTTGAGGTGTTTCAGTTCTCTATGTGGCATGTAGAAGGCTGCAAGTAATAGGTCTTTGTTTGTTGTTGTTTTTATAGTAGCCCACTCCACTTCGCAATCCGTCACTAGGTTTGGCGCTTCGGATGATGGGATCAATTCATTTGTGCAGATGAAGACGCCCCCCCCCTCTGGTGGTCCTGTCATTGCGGTATACATTTAGGTTTGGAGGGAATATCTCTGATGATTTTATTGCGTCGGTTGAGTTTGGCATTCCCGGTCGTACTCCCTTCAGCCATGATTCCGTCCCGATGATAATGTCGGGTTTGATGTAGCTGATGGCCAGTTCAAGCTCTGCTTTGTTTTGAAGGGCACTTCTGCAGTTTACTGTCATTATTCGCATATTGGTCTTGTCAGGGATATTGATGAGTTGTTTGACTGCAGCTATTGGCGATTCGGGCGATGTTGCCTGTATGCTACCTGTGGATCTCTGTTGGGCTGCTACAGTAGGGTCAGCTACTGGGCTGCTTGCTCTTGGTGGTTCAAATACTGATGAATTCAGACTATATATGCTGACTTTATCACATCTACAGCAGTACCATTCAATGCTCGGGTTGGCTAGCCTTTCATACTCGGTTGTTGGCATTTCTATGCAGGATCTATGGTACCACATTTCACATTCATCGCAGCAGACCCCTCCTTTAGTCCAGGTTACATCATCTTGGCAGAGGCCACATGGATATATACTTGCCAACCTTTTCCTCGGCCCAGGGTGCTGTTCGATATCCCCTCCTATGATTAGTAGTAGGAGGAGCGCTGTTTGTAGTCTTCTGTTGTTTCTTGGTGTTTTGTAAAAAGTTAACCAAGACCACAACAATTGTGGACATACCTGTGGTTTCAACTGGCTTCTGGTATTTGAATGTTTTTTCTTGGCGGGGCTGGCTTTGGTAGAAGTGATGTACAGACCCAGTTGGGCGTGGAGACAACCACACCCGCAGAACACCCCAGAGTAGCGTGGAAGTGCCCACACTTTCTGAGGTGGATGCGGGCTGGTGCCGACGTCCCCCCTCATCTGCCTCGTCTTCCTACCAACAGTCATCACATGCCTGGTTTCTGATTTTCCTCAGCCACGTCTTTGCTAAGGGTTCATCAGGGTGCAGTCCATCCTTGTAGAGATTGAAGTTATATTTGTGTAGGCTGCTATGTTTTCTTCTCACTTTGGGGTTCTTGCTGATGTCATTTGAGAATTTTGGTGAGTGCTTGTGATTTTCTCTATTGAGTTCCCCAATTGAGTTGTTTAAGTCGATGACTTTCAGGGCGAGGGTGTTATCTTCTCCGTTATATGGTGGTATGTCGGGGACGGTAGGATATCTTCGCCTGTCTCGATGTCGCTTGGTGAGTTTTGCATGTGTTACCTTATTGTATTCTTTGATGGAGTATGTTGGAATATCCAGGAAGGTGACTCTACAGGACCTCTCTTTCTTAACAGTCTTTCCAATGTCTCTCAGCTCTCGGTTTAGTGAACTTGTTGACTTTGTTGATAGTTCGATATAACCAGTTCGCCTATCTCTTGTTGTTAGATCACAGGTTCCTAACCACACGTATAGGTGTGTTGGGCCTTTTATTTCTTTTTGGATTTTTCTGCGGATGTTTGATCGCAGCCATCTAGCACTTTCGCTTGTATTTGAGCCACTCTTATATGGATTTTTATCATCGAAACAAATCAATTTCTTCCATCTAAAAGATAATTACGTACTGGACCCTGCCGTTTTAGGAATACATAAGTATTCCACTCAGAAACACCGAGTCTCAGCTTAAAATTTGGAAAAATAACAGTTTTATCGACATAAATCAATTTGAATGGGACAATCCCATGTTAAAATTTATCATCGAAAAAAATTCATTTCTTCCATCTAAAACATAATTACGCGATGGACCCTGTCATTTTAGGAATAGATCAGTATTCCACGAAGAGATACCAAGTCTCAGCTTAAAAATTTGAAAAATAAGAGTTTTATGGACATAAATCGTTTTGAATGGCAAATCCTATATTAAAATTTATCATCGAAAAAAAATTCTTTCTGCCATCTAAAACATAATTACGTGCTGGAACCTGTCATTTTAGGAATATATAAGACTTTTACACAGACACACCAAGTCTCAGCTTAAAATTTTGAAAAATAAGAGTTTTATCGACATAAATCGATTTGAATGGGAAATCCTGTGTTAAATAAATTTTAGGGCCCTGCGAATGTTTTCTGGGGTGCTCCATATTGGACACCAGGGTACATATTTGACAATTTCTACATGATAATTGTGCGACAGTACAGTCGCATTACTTTATAAGTCAACATTGGTCACTATCACTCGACAGATTTATTTTGGTCTAGCGTATCAACCGCTATTTTCCCCGCATATAGGCTGACTAAGTGTCAACATTGGTCTTTATCGCTCTACTAAATTATATTGTTTCATCAGTATTAACCGCATATCCAATTATCCACATGTAACCAACCCAACTCTACTTATGCCTATGGTATTACGTGTACTATGCCATATACGTATATCAAATGCTATTCCTTTCTATATAATTCTGGTGCCATATTTTGAGATAGAGATAATTTCAGACCCCCCCCCCCCAATTTTATACAATTGTCGCTACAGTACAGTCGCGATGCATTACATGGCAACATTGATCACTATAGCTCTACTAATTTATGTCAGTTCATCGTATGGACTCCTTTTACTCCATATAACCAACCCAACATCTAATCCCGGCCCAAATTATTATTTTTCTTTTCATCGGTATAGTTGTGTTATATACATATTTTATAATTTGATTCTAATTTTCATTGTACCACTATAGAAGTCGATAAATAACTATTCTGGCACTATATAGAGATAACTAAGTTCCTGACCCCCCCCTATTTTATAGCCTTGTCACAACAATAGAGTTGAGATGCATAATATATCAACATTGGTCATTATCGCTCTTCAAATCTATATCGGTATCAACCCATATTTCTCCCCGTATCGCCCACCCCTCCCCAATTTTTTCATTTGTATTATAGACTCGTTACATATATATTTTATCATTTGATACTGATTTGTATTCGGTATTTCTCTTCTGTTCAACAATGCAAAAATCATAACGGTGCAATGCCTTGTAACATTTGCTTCAACATGCCGAGTTCCGCTGCAGACGATACAAAACTGACAACATTTTGAAATGTAAACAGGCTTCAAACTCACCAAAACCAAAGGTCCCAAGTCGAGGTCCAAAATCCCCAACACACTGATGTGAGGTATAATGATAACCATCTAAATAACCAATATAAGGATGTGAGGTATAATGATAACTCCATCTAAATAACCAATACAATGATGCGAGGTTTAATTATAACTCCCATCTACATAACCTGCAATACAAGGATGTGAGGTTTAATGATAACCCCATCCATATAACCAATATAAGGATGTGAGGTTTAATTATAACCCCATCCGCATAACCAATATAAGGATGTGAGGTTAATGATAACTCCATCCACATAGCTACTAAATATGTCTGAAAATAAAAAAAAATAAAATTAAATTCCATGATGGCGTCCAATATGGACTACCTAATTCTGCTCCAAAAACATGTATTTTGAATATATGGATGTTTATGGGAGAAACCGATTATTTCAATGACATTTTAATTCACTTGGGGCCAAAAGCTGACCTACATGTACGGGAGCGCGTTTTGAGCGCGACTGTATCTTCAGCATATGTGCATCTTTAATAAGCCAACAATTGGAATCCCAACAGAGAAGATTGGCGTCGGTCACTTGCGCATAGACACCATTGATGATCTCTATGGGAAACAAAGTTGACATTTAATAGACAATTTCGATTAACCGCAATAACTTAAGGAATTTCTAATTGCGCTTAAGCTCAATGAGAATGCAATAAGACATTCCTTATTATGCTTAACCGCAATTACTTCCCATTGCACTTAAACACAATTAATATCTCTCTCATTAGATCACCCTTCTGCAAATAGTAGAATAATCCTATATTTGTTCCACCCATTGTACCATGGAGATGGACTACACCACCTGAATTATAAGGAGTTTATGTACTATATATAATATATTATTCCTTATTAAGAGATTCATTATTGGGCTTTATCAGCGCAATGTGAATATTCTTCATTGCGCTTAAGCGCAATTAAATATTCCCTTATTGCACTTAAGCACAATAGAGATTCCCTTATTGAGCTTATAAGCGTAATAAGGAACATCCCTTATTGTGCTTAAGCACAATTAGCTCTTCTTGTGCTTAATTAAAAAAAAGCTATAATTGAATTGTAACTATTGGTTTGTCCTTTAATATTTCCATACATCATGCCCACATATATTATAATAGAATAGTACTATTATTATTAATAGTGCTCGTAGTAGGTAATACCACCTTACCGTTAATATTCTAGCATGGTTAGTTTCAAAATCATAACATTAATTGTTATTACTATTTGTGTGTACTGTATATGTACATCAGTCATCAATTGAGAAGCTGTCTGGTTGAATACCTACCATAAATGGTGGGTTATTCCCACATTCAAGCTGTTGGACCCCCCTGATAGCTTATCAATACCACTCAGGACAGTGGGTGTTTTTCCTCAATTAATTGAATTTATTGATTCAAGTTAAATGGAACTATCTTTGGTATCAAATGTGATTTTTATTTTTGATCTATCTTAAATGTGTGACACTGAGGTGTCTTAGACAAAATTACAAGATGGCTTGCAAAATGGCAACCAAATATGGCAAAAAGTTCCGAAAAGGATGCAAATTGTGACTCACTTGGTTATTAAACATGCCACTTAATCAACTGATAACTAAATGTTATATTCTGGTTGTCCCAGTACAATATGAGGCATGACAAATCAGTTAAAGGGATGCAGTATGAATTGTTGCCAAACACTTCTTTTGGGATTCTGTCTGTCTTTGAACGGAAATGGGCAGACCGTTGAAACGGAACTGAGAGGGATCATATTATGTGGCTATTCTGGTCCATTAGCATCAAAATGTATTAACATATATACTATTGTCATGAAAACCGTTTCATTCGTGTTGCATACCAAACGCCATTAAGAGACACTCTGATATGATCACTCTATCGGTTCACACATCCTTGAGTTATAGCGACAGGAAATCGATATTCACCCAAAGGTACACCAGTGCAACTTACACATGACCATGCAGTCACTCCATATATACATGAACACGACACAAATTAACATATGTCACTCGCTTTATACACATACACCTCACCTAGTACTATACAGACACACATGGATATGCCCATACACCCAACGCATGGCCATATAGCCATGAGTAAACATGCAGGCACACCAGGTACAATCCTACACCTCACCCATGACCATATAGTCACGAACTGTATACATATTCACTACATTAATGAACATGCAGTACCATCTTGTATACCTATTCGCCTCACCATTGGTTATATAGCCACTCCATGTATATGTATATATTTGCCATATGCATGGCCATATAGGCACTCAAGATATACATCCAAACGATGACAATATAGTCACTCCGGTATATATTATCGCACATTCATGAGCATACATTACTTGTATACATATTTGCCTCACCAGGGGTCATAAAGTTACTCCCTGCATATATATTTGCGACACCCATGGCCATATATTCACTCAAAATATAAATATACACCAACCCAAAACCATAGAGTCATTACAGGTATATATAGTATACATATAAACCTCACCAATGGCGTTACAGTCCTTCTAGATATACAAATGTCCCGCACCGTGGACACGGTCATTCATACACTCCAAACTTGCATATAGACCTCACACTGACAATTCAGCCTCTCGCTGTATACTCATAAACCACACTCGTGATCATACAGTCACTCCCTGTATACCAATTCACCCACCATTAATTTTGCCACACTGGCACTCCATATATACATATTGGCCACATCATGGCAATATAGCCATGCAAGATATACAAGGGCTCGAGTCTTGCACGTAATGAGTCGAAACGTAATGTGACATTTGCTTAGTATGGCACATAGTCAGCGATCTGCAACTGATGTTTGATCTTATCCAAACATTTTGGCATCTTTTAAACTCATTGGGAGTAATTTCCAAAAATGTTTAAACTCTACATTTGGCATAAAATAAAATCGTGTTTCTGTGGGGTACTTTCTAAAACTATTTTCAAAATTCCATTAAACTGCTCCAGGACCCAGCTTCCAACTCAACATTCATGTCATTAGAACGGGGATCAATTTGTCTGCGAGAAATTGGGACCTTGGTCATCATATATGTAGCCACGAATATTCTGTAGTATGCCTAACAGATATCACCCCTTTCTTTTGACATCCATACATTTATGTACCATTATCATTGTGCGGGGAATAGGATAGGATGTAAACCATTATTTCTTTCACTATACTTATATTGACAAACGGAAAGGCCTTATGGTCCGTCAGCCAGTGCTCCATTCTGACTTGTTATTGTCATTCCGGAGGGCTAGGTGTGATTTTCGTTGACGCGGACAAATGTGTCACCTTGTCAGATACCCACTTACATATATTTGTTAGCCTATACTTACCTGTATTGGTTGGTTGTCTGTATTGGTTAACCTATGACCATTGTCACTACAGGTGTATATATAACTTATCAATTACCATACAGCCCTTCTAGATATGCCTATACCCCACACACACGACCATTCGTACACCTCAGACTTGCAAAACTACAACTCAACCATGACAATTCAGTCACTCGCTATATTCTTACACACCACATCCATGAGCATTCAGCTACTCACTGTATACCGTTACACATCAATGACAATACAGCCACAACAGATAAACATGCACATCCCACCCATGACCATGATGTCACTATCTATATACACAAGCCCACCAGTGACCATCAAACTGTACTCCAGTTATGCATATACACCTCAACAACATTGACCCAGCAGTCATTCCATGTACACATATACACATTGCCCATAACCATACAACCACTCCATATTTATCCATACACGCCATCCATTATCATACAGCAAACGCGTGTATACATATACACCACCCATGACAATACAGCCACCCAATGTACACCTGTACATCCCACCCATGACCACACAGTCACTCCATATACACATTGCCCATAACCATACAACCACTCCATATTTATCCATACACGCCATCCATTATCATACAGCAAACGCGTGTATACATATACACCACCCATGACAATACAGCCACCCAATGTACACCTGTACATCCCACCCATGACCACACAGTCACTCCATATATACATACACAACACAACGATGGACAATGTAGCTAATCTCGCTATACACATACACCACTTCAATGGCCAAACAACTCCATGCACACATGTTCACCTCACACATGACCATAAGTTACTCCTTATATACATATACAACTCAACGTGGACACCCCATACATGACCATATAGTCATACATGGAATAACTATTCATATTATACATGAATACAATAACTCCCCGTATACATACTCACCTCACCTTTAGCCATACATTCAACAGACATACACACTGTATTAAGTTGATCAATGTTGATTACAATGGGCCAGAGTAGCCACATACTATGATCCCTCTCAGTTCCGTTTCAACGGTCTGCCCATTTCAGTTAAAAAGCATGGACAGGATCCCAAAATGGTTTTTCGGCAAAATCCATACTGCACCCCTTAAATGAACTTTCATGCCTCCTAAGGTTCTGGGACAACCAGGTATAACATTTAGTTGACTAAGTAGCATTTTTAATAACCAAGTGAGTCACAATCTGCTACCTTTTCGGAACAGCAATGAATAATGTTCGGAATATATGTGACAAATCAACATTTTACCAAATTTGGTTGCCATTTTGCAAGCCATCTTGAGCAATATTGTCTAAAACACCTCAGTGTGACACAGTTAGCACATATCAAACCAATAGACACCGCTGATACCAAAGAAATTTCCATTTTACTTTACAAAATGTTTTAAACTCTGAACAGTGACTTTTTACCGATTTTGATGCAAAGTTTGTGACAGAAAAATTTGAATAATTCTGGTGATTTTAGTGGTTTCAATGGTAAATATTAATCAAGGTGCATCAGAAATGTTGGTTTTGAATGTATATAAGACAGAATAGTCAATTGTTGCATCAACAACAGCTTATAAGCAGTTGCATGGCACACTGGGTCAATATTGATAATTTCCCATATTTTGGCCGCCATTTGGAAGCCATTTTGATCCAAAGTGACGATTTTTGTAATATTGAGTTGGAATATCCATAAAAAGTAGAAAGCATTACTTACATTGCACAGTTCTTCCAATTTCTTGATGAAATATGACTAGAATCCCAATGGTGATATTTTGTGATATGTTATACCGCGTTCTGTAAAATCTAATTTTTGAGCGATTGGAAGGGGTTGGGAGCCCAAGAATGGCATATTTCTTTGCTCCAATGATCAGTTAAATACTAAATAAAGTCAAAATTCTCAATCAGTTCCAAACAGTAGAAACTTATCTTAAAGATATTAGTAAAAAACGCGAAAATTTCCACTTCAGGCCGCCATTTTGGCGGCCATTTATGACAGGGAGTTCCAATTTTGGAATACAACGGTGCGGTTATGTTTTAGCTTCACAGAAATGTATACCAGTGTATACATATGACAAGATTTTCTCACTATAAGGACGGTCAACATATTTACAAGATAATACATTACAATAACAAATTACTTCCAAACAAGAAAGCAAAAAAATAAGGCGATGAGTTTGACAATTTGGCGTAAATGTCAATGATTCCGTGCAATATGTGTGAATGGTGTGGTTGTATCGGTTTCGTCAGTGAGGATGGGATCTTTGTGGCTACGTTAAAAAGGGTGTTACTGATTGTTTTCCAACTTATGACTTATGAACGGCAAAGGAAGAAGATAATCGTTATTGATTTAATTAGTGAATATTGACATATGATTGAGCTGAAATGCAGTGGGAATGGTAAGATCATGCTTTATATATGTATATTAAAGGGGTAATGTACACAGGGATAGACAATTTTTTTTATTTACTCCCATTGAAATAACTTTCAAGTTAGATTGTGTTCGTGTTATATGAGTTTCGTGTAAACCTAATTTAGCGAAGAAAATATTGATCTTGGAAACAAAAATATTACGATTTCAAACTACGCGCCATGTTTTTGACCTTCACCGGAGAAGACTCATGTTGCAGGAAGAACCGGAAGTTCATTGTTCACAGCTTCAATTGATGCATCCAATCTCTTCCATCGAACAATCTCACTCCGTATAAAATTATTGACGCTTCAGGACTCTTGTTTCTTTCTCCTTTTTTCCGATTCGGTTATAGCGGGCCTTTCTTTTGCAGGTATATATATCCTTTATTTTCCTCCGTTACACGAAGAGCTTATCAAACATTAAACATCATAATACAAATATTTACACAAGTGGGATGAACAGGTGAAGAAGACAAATGAATACAAATTCAGACAGAAATCAAAGTCAGAGCGACAGACATACAATGTACATATACGCAGACAGCTATGTCGATTGGCAGGTATGCGGACACATGCAGGCGAACAAATATACATACATACACTGACGAGCGGACGGATGTACAGACATGTACGCAGTCATAGACACACACGCGCACCCACACACACACATATATACATATATATATATACACACACATACATACACATACACATAAATATATATATATATATACATATATATATATATATACATATATATATACATACATACACACATACACACACACATACATATATATATATATATATATATATACATACATACATACATACACACACACATACACATACATATACATACACACATACACATACAATACACATACACATATATACACATATATAAATGTGGACAGGGCAAGCACACAAAAGCAAACATGCACGCATACGATCATATAATAATTCACTGCATGTATAAGGACGTACATACGAGTATTCACACTCGGATGCAAACTTTCATTTAATCACAAGTTTTCCTAGCTTGTGTTTAATTTCAGTTGGTATTGACACGAATATGCCTGAGTCTATCTGGAGACGACATCAATGATCCAACTTTGGAGCGAGGTACTTACCCGATGTGACAAACGAAGGTCCCCCAAGGTGTGGGGCCACTTTATTTGCACATCAGCTAATGTATCACTAAGAAGTTGAACAGGTAATGTGATTAACTACATGTGATTTTACGAAATTAACTTGCAATATAGTCAGGCCACCAGATACGGTAGTTGATAAAAATGTGGTTCACATCAATCATATACACCACAATCACGTGCTTCAAATTTAATGTTTATCAAGACTAAAGTTTCAGGATATCGTTGTAAATTGATTGATGGTGTTTTTCATCAATTGACAAAATTAATGTTTATTGCCAGCATAATACGGAGTTGTGTGCTAACAAATCTGCGAGTCATATTTATGTAAGTGTCAGTCACTGCTTGTTAAAATTGTTCGGTCATGTAGAATTTTGTATATTTTCATGCCAACCTATGGTGCTTATGGATCATTCTGTTTTAGTATTACATTTGGAGAAACCAGATCAACATCGATGTAACAACTACAACAACTCATATATGTCAATGATATGTTTAGCCATACATGTGGATAGGGTGGTATTGTTTCAAATTTTAAACAATGTTATCATGTCCATATGTATTGCTAAATATTGCTGGGCATAGATGATTGTTGTTCTATATAATTCATGGTCGGGTTTAGCCAAATTGGGAGTTTAAATTATGTTCATCTGATTATAAAGAAGACACGTTCTCTGTCCACCCCGGGATACATGTTTCACATACTAAATTAACATCTTAGTCAACATAACAAATCACTCCCTCAAATCCGTTGCCATATAAGAATTAAAATAAATTGTCAGTATAAATAGGCAAGACATCTCAGGACACGTTCCAAGAGAGAATATATTTATAAGAAACATATATGTGCATTATGTGCTTGGTCTTATATATATGATACAAAACATTAAGGTGTAAGTGACACAGTGCGGGGACAATACTGTGTCGAAGAACATAGTTGAGGGGACCCTTCTAGCATCCTTCATAATGTATTATGACCCCATCTGTTGTGAACAAACCATTGTCTTAGGCTTAATGGATCGTTCTCCCCCAACCATATACAGTGGACCGTGGTATTTTCCCGTAAATTAGATAATGTCTATAGTCGGTCGGATGGTATTTGTTATGTTCAAATTGTGACACAATCATATATGAAACTGTACATGTTTGTCCCCATGGGCCATTGAGCATTATAAGATCGAGAAACTTAGTCTAGGCAACTACCGGAAATTCACTGGAAATTGCAATTATAGCTCAGGGTCGTAATTCAACGTCAGTGTTTGCGTTTCCGATGCAGGTAATACCCAAATGTGAAATTTTAGATATACCTGGCCGTCAGAGTGAACCAAATGTCTTATTTAAGATTAGCAACGGTTGCCAATCAAATACCACAATGGTGTACTAATCATTCATTGATATTGCCTTAATTTAGTCAGTGTCTAATCACATGGTGCTGGTTTTGTTCAAAGTTGGGCACATGTATGTCTAAAACCATGCAGCCATGTTCTGCATAGGCCACTGATCATTATAATATCGGGAGACTTTGCCACCCGATAGATCATTAGCAACGGTTACTAAGCACCTGCTCGGAATTTGCAGGACAATGCAGCTATAGTTGATATATATTTACCCATTAAGCTCTACTTTAGTGGAAATTCGAATTTACTTGATTTTCACAGCTATACACGAAGCGTGGAGATTAATTGTGGTCATAATATTGATGGTGAATGTTGGGTTTCAGTCGCTGTACTGAAGTTCGCCAAATGTAACTGGCGTGGGAAGTGTGTAAGCAAAGCCTATACCGCTATAGTAAAGATATCAGCTGCACCAAAATGTTCATTCATCAGTAGCACAAATCCTGCAAAAACACAAATTCTCCCAGTGTATGTTGGATAGACTTCGATGACAACGATTGAGTTAATGACAACGAACAACTACTATCTATACCTATGTATTTGTGACACTACATCCCGTTATGATCAACGATGTGGCTTCAAAACTAGTCAGTGGACAACAAGACAGACAAGTATCAAACAAAACAATAATTTAATATGTAATCACATCGTGAAACTTCAGTCTTGTTGTGAATATTTTCGTTTGATTCAACAGACTGCATATTATCGAAATTACAAAACCATTCGACACTTAATTTTGCCAATTACTGTATCTTGAGGCATAACTATATCATATATTGCATATATTAAATCACGGATAGTTACAGTGGGTCAAACACGAGTGTTAATCTTCATATATAGTAGCGCACGATTGCCAATAAGTGATATTACTACCAATGTTTGAGCATAACACGAAACACAGTGTTAAATTTTGATTGCAACTGTAGCCAGCAAGAATCACCTGACCACACCCATTCGTTTTAAAACTACGTCTGTGTTTCATACTTAGTATTTTGTTTAGGAATATCAGTACGCGCATATCATCATACGCAAAATGGCGCCATTTATCCAAAGTACTAGAATCTCCATAGGGCTCAGTGTTAAATTTTGATCACAACTGTAGCCAACAAGAATGAACCGATCACCTCAAAATTTTCAAAAATACATATAAGGGTCATATCTAGTAGTTTGGACAAGTTTCAAATCGCACCGATCACCATACGCCAGATGGCACCATTTATCATTTTCTGTAAATACGAAACGCTCTCTAAATTATGTTGACCCCGATTTAGGCCGACCCGCCAAAATTCAAGAATGGAAACAAGTCAATCCTGAAAACACACCTACTAGGCATACAGAATCCATTTTCAGATCGCTTTTAACAAACCAAAAATGCAAAATGACATAAGGAATCCGACTAAGGTATGTTTCCATTATAAATTTAGTGAAAGCCAATTGTAGGATATGTGGGGTGTTTGGGGGGGGGGTGTTATTAAATTATACAGCAATTCAGTGAAAAACATTTACAATGTAATAGTAACTTTAGTGATTGATATTTGTGTGGTATGTGGTGGTGGTTGGGGAGGGGGTAGGTAACTAACATGCCACAGCTGAATTAACACCCACAGTGTAATATAGTGTATATACTATACAGTATATGTGGGTGGGTAATTATGCGATGAAAACCATTAATTAATTTCATAAATGTCCAGTGATAGAATAATTTATAATTCAGAATGGATATGTGATAGATAGTATGTGGGGTGGGTAATCATATGATTCCACAATTGTGTCATTATGTGCAATAGTCGAAACATTTCCTACTTTAAATCAATGTTTTGGGGGGCTGAAATAGACTCATCGATTGGAAAATGTCCAACAATTGGCGGTTGGAATTGAAAGTTTAGGGCCGGTGTCAGCTGGAAAATTCCAACGCAACGGGGGTGGGATCAATATAATTTTCCTGGATACCCCCAAAACAGAGACCCCGAAGCTAGTAGTATAGCCACTGTGTAGGAACGGTTACATCGGAAGTCTTTCTATCGCCGGTAATGTGATGGTTCTCGACTGATTTGTTACGGTTCCTTATGATTAAAAATTATCATTTTCGGGACAAAATCACGCATAATTATATATCTTGAATACATTAAACTTTCTTGAACTAACATAGGCTGCATAAGTGCCGTTTTCCCGAAACCTGAACTTTAGATAACAATTAACTCGGATATAGCGAGTTAACGTGTAATTATCAACATGTAATCACTGAAAATCAAGCTTTGTAAACGTAATTTCTTTGTTTTCGGTAGCATGCCGACTGTGCAACGCATTCTGAAGACGAACACTGAGTATAAATTGTACCTGTGTTATTCTTCTGTAACATAGCTGAGGAAATTTCCCGATGTGTGTCGATAATTTGGAGCATTAGCCTCCTATTCACAACGTATGCGCGTTACGGTTCTATTTCAAGGTAATCACGGCTATGACGGTTCTTTACATGATATTAATTCGAACGATATCTGCACTTTTGGATCATTTAGTTATGTGTAACAAACGTTTTAAGAGTATAATATTGGTTGAAAATACGAGAAATGTTGATAAGTATATATACCGGCCTCATATGCTCTGAGAGGTAAATACTGTGGTCAGAGCCCTATTCCAGCTGTTTTTTTTCGTACAGACGTGAAACAAAGGCTCTTTATTTCTACCAAGAATAGACTAACACGGAACGCTCTTTTCTGTTCCATGCATGTCGTACAAATGGCTGTTTTGTTTGGACCCAAACATCGGGTTCAAAGTTGTATTTTTCATGACTCCAATATGTCTTTCTGTGACATTATTATACTGCTCATAGAAAAGTATTTCATGTGTTTATCGAGCTATTTCTATATCGGGAAAACTTAAAAAGCTACTATTATTACGCTTATTTTGGAGCGAAAACCACCAAGTGACTTTATTTGATAAATGAAGATATGTGGTTGAAAGTTCCAGGTGGGATATGTGTTCAATTCTAGCCAGGGTTGGGGCGATTACATGCCAATGTAATCGATTACGATTACAATTACTTTTGATTTACATGATTACGATTATTGATTACATTTTTTTTCAAATGTAATTGATTACGATTACAATTACTTTAGTAAAATGTAACTGATTACTTTTCGATTACATCTGATTACAATTTTTAGTTTCCAACCATTATGAATATATAATGAAATAAATCAAATTAAAATATCAAATGTTATTTAATAAGAAAAAAACCCTATATAATACGTAAACAAGGAACGACTGAACAAATAAAGCAATAAGCACATAATCTTTCTACATTAATTTGTGATGTTTTGTCATGGAGTTGTGCACCAATATATTGGGAATAGACCATGTTTTATGTGTATTTATTTAATTTTATTAAATATAGTTTTCATTTCGCTCGAACCAGCCAAAACATCATCGAGTGAAATGTTAATACACTCGTATATGCTTAGCTGCTAATTTGTATACGAAGCATTTATATAAATAACCAAAATTGCACAAGTAAGCCCAAAATAGAGTTAAAACGAACTTAATTACAAACTATATACCGGTACACGGACTGGCTAAATCGACTAGGACTCACTTTATCGTTCATACTGCATCAAGGTGAAATGACAACTTTGGACAAAATGAAATTAATACATGTGTCCACTGATTCCACAAGACACCGTAAACACTCACCCGATCCAAATTCAGTTGACCGCCGTCAATTTTGGATAAGGTCGTGTTTGTTTTGACTCTTTAATGCGTCTTGGGGGGGGGGGGCAACTTACAGCACCCTTTGTTTGACCTTAATATATAAAGGAACCGAGAAATGGCATGGTTCACCTATATGAACCCCTCTGTATGTGCGGCGGCCATGTTCGAATAAGGAATGGAAGTCACGTGGTTCGTATAAGTTTAACACGAGCTGAAAAATGCGACTTTAAAAAATAAAAGTGGCGGCCATTTTGAAAAAAAAGTGGCGGCCATTTTCAAAAAAAAGTGGCGGCCATTTTGAATCAGTCGACCATTATGATTGGTTTGTTGGGAACAAATCAGTCTTCGCAGTTCACATTGACCATTCATGTCAAATTGCACGCTTTGCGTCACAATAAAGTGAACGATTCTGTTACAACTAACTATTAACACATAATTATATATAAGAAGGCAGTGCAACTTACCGAAATTGATCATAAGTGGTGTAAATTCAACATAATTGATATTTCGTTGTGTTCACTTGGTTATTTTCACGTATCCTTCCAAATAATAGTCATCGTATTTCCCGAACAGAACCGATTAAATTGGGAGAGAACCGACTCGATCGGGAGAGAACCGATCGAGATATCACAATTCGAAGTTTTCGTCGTTGTTATTACTAGCACAATAGGATTGTCATCATGTTTACGTTATTTGGGACCATAGATTATGAGGGGAATGGAAAAACTAATCTAATTATCACCTAGATGGCTCAAAAATTGCGTTTTAACTTTCAAAAACTCGCGAAAATATATAAAAGAATTTGGATCATCAGGAACCATCACAAATCAGTCAAGAACCATCACAAATCGGTGATAGAACGACTTCCGATGTAACAGATCTTACACACTGAGTATAGCTACGTCCCTAAACTTCGACACTGCACGCGACATGACGGGGAAACTCAACCGGTCGCAACGAGCTCCTTACGTGAAGATTAGATCGATCTAAAGTTACGTATACACTCACAGCAACAGCAAAGACTTGCGTAATTTGACAACATGCGAGTTGCTTTTATTTGCAAAGCAATTGTTCACTTCAGTTGAAAAAGAAGCATAAACGCATTTATCAAAACAGGAAACCGAAGAAATTGATTGGTCACCCACTCGTATTCTCGGTGGTTCTGTTCTTGATAAATTGTTGCAATTAACATATATAAGTAATTAATCACATATTTTGCATGTAAAATGTTTGCATCAATGTCAGGATCGGCGCGCTCTGGGAGTTCGTCCCGAGCAGCCGTGTCGAATGACAGATGCTATAAACGTATATACACGATTCCCTAATTACTGAAGAACGGTATCGGGAACACATCAAGATGAAGGTTGAGGAATTAGTCATCGATCCAGGGACAACTTTGATACACCGCGTTATTGCGACAACAGTAATAAGACGTCGCAATTTGTCTTCGGTTCAAATTAACAACCGCGTGACGAGACAAGCAGAATTTCATCTTCTAAACGCACATAATATAAGACCACAAACTGGTGAACCATTCCGACACCATCTGTGTAGTGAGTCATCAACACACTCTGACAATTTTAAGTTTGTGCAGTATTATTTCAATTTTGGCGATTAATGTACGAAAATCGGCCATATAATTAATTGACTCATGTTATTGCAACAGAATTCTCGCGGAAACATCGTTTAAAACGCTTTTCAACTTTTCAAAATTTCAAACCGCTAAGCTTGTCTTTTAGTCACTTCCATCCAAAATCGCCAAGCTTGCATTTTAGCGGCTCTCTTATTCATTCTTCAAGCCACCACATCAGGTGGTACACATGTGGATAATAGTTAGGCCGACTCGTTCTCAAATTTTCATGATCAAATGCCCGAATATCCAACGCAGCTTTTATCTCGGAGGGGAATACGGATTCACTGTGCATTGTGTGCCATGATATGATATTTTCATATTTTTTGTTTATAGATATCTTTAGTTCTTATCGGATAAATTCCTGTCCCTTCCTAAACGAAGAAATTTGGAGTACATTTCTTAAGCACTTGGGATAAATTTCTCAAGATGTGCTTGGTTTACGTGTCCCCATGCATACCTCATGCATGCTCCCAGCTTGTATTAACACATTATATATAATTATTTTGTTGTATATATTTGTAATATATGTAATCTCCGTTGATATGGAGGAATAAAGTATCTCTCTCTCTCTCCCATTGTTCTCCCATTATCTATATTGATATTGCGGACACACGTATCACAGTAGCGATGGCATAGTAGGTGTGACAATTATTTATATATGACATATATGGTGGAGTGGAGTTTGGTGATAATTGGTTGTCATAATTAATATGCCATAGCTAGCCATGTCGCCCGCTGCATATTCGCACAACGAGTCCTCCAAAGTTCGTTATAATCAGCATTTTTCTTGTTTTTGGTCCTTGTATAGTTCGCTTTGTTTATTCCAGATACTTTCTCGCAGCTGAATTTCCCCCAAGACTTCCGACATAGCTTCACTGGCCCACATGAAAATATTAGCGTAATTATGCGGAGAACTAAACGTCGCAAAATAAAAAAACGCAATTGGGGAACTGTCTTAATACGCATGAAATTTATATAAGTGGATAAACATGAATTGAGATCATATCAACAACATGTACTGCATGCATGATATGTGAGTGAATGGGGGATTGCCACGGTCAAACACAATTCTGGACGATTGATCGTGCAATTATATATATCGTAGATAATACAATGTAGCAAAACGTAATGATTAGAGATCAACCTTGCATGGCGAAACGCAGTGGGTTAATTGGTCGAATCGACTCATTGTGTGGAAACTCAGCGCGCAACATGGCAAGCTATGGCATAGAAATATGACGACCACTTGTCACCAAACTGCACCATAATAAATTGTCATACCTACAATGCCATCGCTACTGTCGTACGTGTGTCCGCAGCCATTATGTGTAAAATATGGGATGTTCGATAAAATATGGAATATAAAATACATCAGAACCATATGTTACTCATCGGAACAATTGTTTTTTCATAAACATCAATTGCACAATCTACTGTTAGCTTTTATCTTCGCATTCTACTTACAAGCGTGCATGAAAATGACTTCATGGCGTCTTAACATTGCAAGTTTCGTTCACGGTTAAATCTTCTAGATTTATCCATCCATGTACCTAAATACTTGTATCGGTTAACTAATTATGTTTGTGTCCCTTTAATTGTAAATATCGCGGGTAGTTTTTTGTTTATGTCTACGTGCCTCCGAAAATCATAATTTTGTCTTTGATATGTTTCCAACGATCGCAATGTGTAGAAAAACAGTTCAACGATTGTTGATGACCTGTTTCTTATGGAGGGCCGAAAGGGTCATAATTCTAACTTACTATTTTAACTCTAACATAATATTTTAATTCTAATATTTTAATCCTAACTTAAATCTAACTTGATATTTCAATTCTAATATTTTAATGCTAACTTGATATTTTAACTCTAACTTAATATTTTAACTCTAACTTAATATCTCAATTCCAACTCAATATTTTAATTCTAATATTTCAATTTTAACTCTGACTTAATGTTTCAATTCGAACCTATTTCAACTTCAACTTGATATTTTTATTTCAATATTTTAATTGTAACTTCAAAGTAAGAAGCCATGACAGTGCTGAATATATTTCTCTTATATAATACAGAAATGTGTCGACAAGTATTAGATCATGTCATGAACTTTACTATGGCTCTGCACGTACAGATTATATTCCACCCGTTTAAAATATATGGGAACGTTTTGATGTTATGACGGGGAACTTTATAGCATTCAACACACAACGCAGTGAATATATTTCGTTGTTAGTACTTGTACCTTAATAATCTATTTAACAGTAGGGGCCATGGCACCAACTCCAGATTGCATGATTGTTTGCCACGTTTGTGAATCGATATAGCAATAATCATTGAATTGATTACGCGGTAGAAATTCCACGATTGTAAGGGATGCAAATCAGACTTGTTTCAACAAATTGACCTATTCAATTTCATGCATGCAATCTCGAGCTGGAACCTACACTTACTGTGTAATACCGGTACATAATTATTAAATAAGGAACAGGTACTATACCTAAGAAATAATTATTATATTATAGCTGCAGTGTTTTTGTCAATGTTATGAACTTCCCTGTCAGAACATGTGTCACATTCCCATGATCTCTACGGGCGTAGCCAGAGTCGAGATTAATGACATGCAATGATCTAGCCAAATATATAACCTCCCTGGTGTCCAATATTGTTTTTCACAATTTATGCACATCCGTTCATTGCACGTTTAGATGTTGAAATCAATTGGAAACAAGACATACAGACGAGGAGAGTGTAACATTTATTGGTTAATTATCGATACTCCTATTATCTCCACGAAGTAAAAGCATCCTAACTATCTGGTTAAAGGTACTCAATCCGATTCGATTATCCCCATATAGTCAGATTCCAAGAAGAAGAAGAAGAAGAAGAAGAAGAACAACAACCACAATTTTGTTTAGAAATGGCGCTTCAGTTATCAGAATCGATTAATTGCCCAAAAATAATGCTAACCACTGTCAACTATAGTATAAAATTGCTGGAATGTGTTATTTATCAACATGTTGTTCGACGAAATTTGGCCTTATTATCAACACAAAGCCTCTTGATTTTAGAGTTATCCATCTTCATCCGCAATTTGGTCCGAGACCGTCGGCTCGTCGACTTTATATTAGGCCACTAATAAGTCTTGATGGTGAAAAATGATAGATTTCAAAATCATTATCTAATAACTCTGAGCTTTGATATGTGGGTTCCTCGACTCGAATCAAATATTTTTTATAAAGTAGTCAAACTGAAACAGTGGTGGATTGGTTTAAACAATATTTATTTTCCCCAAAAATATATCTAATTGTGAAACATGAAACAAGATGATTTGGCAACAAGCATTATATGCTTATATAGAGCAATCTCCTCATGGTGGATTGAGCTTTATTAATGCATTTATAAAATAAATTGGTAGTATCATAATATTTATGTCTAGCCCTGTTAACCCCAGTGAACAGTGAGACGGGGAGCTGCCATTCTCTGCACCCCTGTTCCGCCCCTGGTCATTCAGATAATCGATGACTCCGATTGTCTCAAGTATGTATATATAATTATAGCATGGGGTCTAATAATCATGCCGATATTAAAGTTCCTGCCACAGATTAAAGATGCATTATCCGAATTAGCGCGCCTAAATTACCATTTCTTTGGCTTCGGGGGTAACAAATATTTGATTCGAGTCAAGAAACACCTACCCATCAAAGCTCAGAGTGATTAGATATTTTTTTTTGATGTTTGTTATTTCTCGAGATGTGCAATTATTTGTGGCCCAGAACAACGTTGTCAAACGGACGATATGGGACAAAATTGCGGATGAAGATGGATAACTCTAAAATAAAGTGGTATAGTACGGCCAAATTTCGTGATAATACGACTATATTTCGTTGAACAGAATGTTGATAAATAACACGTTTTGGGAAATTTGATACCATAGTTGACAGTTGTTAGCATTATTTTGTTGAAATTAATCGATTCTAATAACTAAAGTGTATTTTGAATAAATGTTATTATTGTTGTTGTATCTTGATAATATGGGGACCGTCTTGAAATAGAATAGGCCAATTCTGATTGGCATCTTTTACTATAAGGCTTGAAATATATATCAACATAATTATTTATTATGTTCCTGTCTGAAACGCCCCTTGTATATCTATAAATGATATTTTAAAATAACCATCAAATTATTGACAACGGGAACCATTGTTCTCACAGAGACAAAAATAAGATCCAACAGAAACGCCGCATCGCGCATCGACAAAGATAGCGGCGCGGGGAAAGCTTGCGAGATCGGCAAATTTCCGCGGTGCGATCGCAGCGACGTCTTTCGATAGAATTGTTATAGCATGCGCGTGGCCTAAACGGGTCACAATTCCAACACAAAATATCCATTTTATGTTTGTTTTAATATTTACTTTTCAATTCTGAGATACGTTTTATGTTCATTCCAATTTCAACTTTTTAATTCTATTATTTTAATTCCAACATTATATCTTTTAGGAGTAGATTTTAGTTAGCTTCTTACGTTGAAGCTACAATTAAAATATTGAAATAAAAATATTAAGTTAGAATTAAAATATTAAGTTGGAGTTGCAATAATAAGTTAGAATTGAAACATTAAGTCAGAGTTAAAATGTTGAGTTAAAACTGAAATATTAGAATTAAAATATTAACTTAGAATTTAAATGTTAAGCTAGAGTTAAACTATTAAGTTAAAATATCAAGTTAGCATTAAAATATTAGAATTAAAATATTATGTTAGACTAAAATAGTAAGTTAGAATTATGACCCTTTCGGCCCTCCATAGTTTCTGAGTTAGAGGTGATAACCGTATCGTCGATCACCATATATGGATGACGGATATACATGTATACATGTGCGTGAATCATAAACCCAAGGCAGGGTGATATATCTTCACTCCAGATTCGTAGGGATAGACAAACATATCTTACATATACTATTTATACAAGAAGAATTGAATATAGTATATATAGTTTTGATTCTGATCGATGCCGTTACATGTTTTAAATTTTGATTTACCTTCTCTCAAGTTGTCGTTTGTTTAATATGCTTTTTGTCCAACTAAACAGCTTTATAGGGAAAGCATCTAGTTATATTTTCATTGGATTCAATCAGGCCCCGTTCATAAGAATGCAGATAACTAGCTCTCGGTTTTTCAGTTTGATCGATTGATCGATTAGTCAATCACCACACGGCTGTCACGCCATATAATCATTGTTTAAAGTTCGTATTTTATGGCCCCCTTCCTGTACGGTTTCTCCCTTACACAAACAACCCATCGATTGGGTGTATAAAGTGACAAAGCTCCCTCATTTTATGGCTGGTTATAAAACTTATGTTTGCATCACAAGGACTCAAACAAATGACAAGTTCGCACACAACTAGCATAATTTTAGTAATGAAAAATCAATTGCACCAATCGTATGTCTGGATTATTAGTGAAAACATTTATACGAGGTTGAAGTTATATAACCTCCAGAAAATAAAGTTACACAGTGCATGCGTGTTCCATATGATGCGATGGCACCGACATTTGGCAATGCTATGGTCAGGTTACGTATAAGGCTACGTACACACACTGACAATTTTCCTGGTATATCCGTCGCAGATGGCTCTGTTTCGCACAATCTGAGTGATATAAACTTTTGTTTAAACATACTTTATTCCAACATAAAGACAATACATACAGATACATAGCACATACCATATTGAGACAGAGTATATTTGACATAAATTTGTTGCTGTGTGTTATCGGAGATTTGCAGGCATGTTATATCGGATGGAAACGGAAACGACAGTAAGCTATAAGCTTTTTTGGTCGTTCCGCCCACTTAGAAAGATGATACCCAATATTCTTAAGATGGTAATATGTATACAAGATATTGGTACCATGCCGTCTCATGAATACCTCACTCAGACAGCATGGGACCAATATCTTGTATATCTGGCCGTGGCTATTTGGTTGGGTATTTAGTGGCTGATTATACTTCCATATTTTAATATGGGAGTATATTGTATTTATGTTGATGCTGATTTCCGTTCAATTGGAAATACTGAGATATTTTAATATGGGAGTATATTGTATATCTGTTGAGGCCGTTTTCCGTTTAATTGGAAATACTGAGAAAAATAGTGGTACTATATAGGAACGCGAAATTTATATCGAATGTAGACATCTAAGAGCTACTGAAAGCATGGGTATCCGAATTTCGGCCCAACGTTTCTTTACATAGTTGTCGCCCTTTTACGTTTCTCCATTTTCTGTATTATTATTATTTTTATTTTTCTTTAGGCGTCCATGTATACAAATTCTACAGTACACGGATGTTGAGAAAGTCCGTGCTTGCTTTATGGAGTTATGGCCCTTAAATCGGCCTCTCACATTTATCGACAATTGTAGAGTATCTCTGTCCAGAACGCATGGCTAATGGAGAAGCTGGAGCACGGGAGAGGGTGAGACCTGGCCCGGAGAGGCGGTGAGACCAGGCCGGGTGGTGAGACCAGGCAGACCGGTGGCGGGTGTAAACGTCAGATTTAGCACACACACACAAAATATCCAGCGGTTTAATATTTGTATTTGCATGTTCCGCATGGGAAGAGTAATGCGGATTGGAATGTACCACTTGTCGGTGCTTTTGTCCCAACCATTACCGATCTACGGCCGAGGAAAAATGACCTTTTTTTTAATGCAAATCCAAACGGGTTAATTAATTAGCAAGGTTAATATATACAGTAGCAATTACGCCGGTATCCTGTACGTACGCCCCCTAAAGTTTGATATGTAGCGACATGACCATAAGGCATACTATAATGACGCTATAGAATTTCAACATACACATGTTTCACAACGCTCATATACGTATATATATATATATATATATATATATACTCACCGGGTGATCTAGGTCCAGTTCTGGCTCAAATTTGGTTACGACGTGGTTACATCGATCTAGGTCCGATATGTGGGTCGGTATCCATATTTCTGCAAAAGCAAAATAACTTCTCGGTTTCTACAACTTATTTCTTGGAGTTTGTTCGACATATATACTAAGGGGAGGCAAACGGAGGATTACGGGAAATATATATATATCTCTCTATTCTGCGGATGGTGAAGTGAACATGCAGAGACCAGCGATTGGCTTTCATACATCGATTGAATGCGATTGCGAGAAAAGTAACTGTTGTTGTCGTAAATGGTGAATTTCTTTGGAAACATGAATAATAATAAAAAAAATAACTAGAGCTTTTTTTTAGGTGCATGGATACCGAAAACTCTCGAACGAGACAAACGTTTATTTTCGGTAGCCACTGAAAACACTATATATCTCCTTTATATATCCAACTAGCAGGTGATGACCCGACTTCGTCCGGGTTTTGACCTTGAATTGACAATTTTGAATGTCAAGGTCAGGTCGGAGTCACTATTTGACCCGTCCAAAACACTCCCCGGACAAAATCACCCGTAGGTATCAAATTTCGTCGAAATCCGTCCAGCAGTTTTCCCGGCCATAGTTAACAGACAAACAAACAGACAGAAGTCCCAAAATATATATTAGATCATTTGTGGGTACCCGTTTCAAGGTGAATGTCACATCGGGCGGAAAACTGACCCGATGAAAATCTACCCCATTCCCAGGAACCCCTAAGTACGAACACAGCCAACACGCTCATGTCTGTACACAGACACAACGCGCTCATGTCTGGACACACACACGCTCTTTATCAACGACACTGTGGATACGAACGCTCTTTAACTATCACGCGATTAACCCATGAATTTCCATTGCGGTGGCGGGGGATTGGAGAATGAGTGTTCTGACGTTCTCAGAAGCGTTGCGATGAAACTCCATGTGGGATTTTACCCTTAGATTGGAAGTTTGGGCTCAATCCGTCCGGCAGTTTTCCCGGCCATAGCTAACAGACAAACAGACAAACAGACAAACAGAAGTCCCAAAATATATAGTAGACTAGCAGGTTTACCCGCCACTGGCGTGGTTCGTCTAATGGCTTTGTTCGAAAAAGCAATTGCAACAGCTTCCGAGACACGTATGCTGCACCTAGGTGTAAAATTTCGTCGAAATCCGCCAGTTTTACCCGATTTGACCTTGAATTGATCATTTTCAAGGTCAAGGTCAAGTCGGGGTCACAATTTAACCCGTCCATGACACTTCCCGTAGGTAGCAAGTTTGAGCTCATTCGGTTCTAGTCTATAAAGGAAACACATTCACCACGGCAATCGGCATTGCCGTGGCAATCGCCGTAGGCTTCAATATTCGCTACGGCAATTAACTGCCGTGGGCCACGGACTGCCGTAACAGTTGATAACATGTTCACATTCGGCGGATCGGGCACTGCGGTCAGTCAAAAAACATAACGCGCACGCTATACCTCCGGTATCACTAACGTACGCGGCATCGAAAGGGTCAGGTTAACTTCCGCCTGGATCCACGCGGCGTGACGTAATTCACAACCACGTGTATTTACCTCGACCGCGATACACACAATGGCCCGATAATGGGCACGCATTCCCTGAAATTTCCCAGAAGATATTCATGGGGAGGTCAAGTGACCAAATTTGAAATTTGCTGGTCGCATTCGTCTGTAGGTCTGAGGAATTCTCGGCTAGATATTGTTACCAACATGACATATTTAAATTAATCCCGCCGTGCACCCCCATCACCAACGCGACTTAATTTTGGTACCATGTGTTGCGTTCTAAAAATAGGTCGATTGCAGTGGATTCGTAGAGATGAGTGCGACAGAGAATATTGTTCGATCGAAAGTATTTGAATTAATACGTCACAAGACTCGCCTTGATGCTGGCTAATAGACATTTGTCCCTGCTAGGTGTTGGGAATGTCGTCACAGAACACGCTCATGTCTGGATACAGTCTTACACGCACAGACCCAGACGTAAGAATCACATTACACACATACGCTCTTTATCAACGACACTGCGGATAGGAACGCTCTTTAACTATCAACGCTATTAACTCCGAAGTGCCGTTTTTGTGACTGAGATTGGAGAACGGGTGCTCTGAGCTTCTCGCCGCGACGACCATTCCCGCGTGGGATTTTAACCTTAGATGGGAAGTTTGAGCCCAATCGGTGCAGCCGTTTTCGATTCTATAAAGGACAAATATATATACACATATAGGGAAGTCTCAAAATATATAGGAGACTAGCAGGTTAGCCCGCCACTGGCGTGGTTGGTCATTTAAAAAAAAAATTCAATGAGTTAATTCTGCCTTTTTATTCAAGAGTATAAGAATCACACAACACGCATATTTTGTTTTAATTTAATTTTTTGTTTTTCAATGAGTTAATTCTGCCCTTTCAATCAAGAGAAATGATGGTACCCGTCCCTAGGGCGGAAAAACTGACCAGATGAAATTCCTCCCCGTCCCTAAAAGAGGTATGATTCGATGAAAATCTCCCCCGTTCCCAGGAACGACAGACATAAGAATCACACGACACGCATTTGTTGTTATCCAATGAGTTAATTCTGCCTTTTAATCAAGATAAATGCATTCCGGTTCCGGTGCGTTTTGTGATTCGATGAAAATCTCACCCGTTCCTAGGAACGACAGACATAAGAATCACACGACACGCATTTGTTGTTTTCCAATGAGTTAATTCTGCCTTTTTAATCAAGATAAATGCATTCCGGTTCCGGTGCGTTTTGCATCCATAGTTTTGTACGCATTCGTACGCAAAGGTGGCCGTTTAGCAACTTCGATGGCAATAAAGAGCGTTACTCGGTTAACAACGCCAAATTTGATCAATATAAAGAGCGTGACTGCCTTAAACCCCGCAGTGCCGAGGACGAAGATTTTGATGATTGGGAGTGGAGAATGAGTGCTCAGAGCTTCTCCAAAATGCAGCGAAGACGATTCCCGTGGGATTTTACCAATCGAGTGAGCCGTTTTCGATTCTATAGAGGACAAATCTCCTATATATTTTGAGACTTCCGTAAATATATGTGTATATTTGTCCTCTATAGAATCGAAAACGGCTGGCTCGATTGAGCTCAAACTTCCCATATAAGGGTAAAACCCCAAGGGAATCGTCTTCGCGGCGTTTTGGAGAAGCTCTGAGCACTCATTCTCCACTACCAATCACAAAAACGGCACTGCGGGGGTTAATCACGTGATAATTTAATGAGCGTTTGTATATGACGCGTCGCTATAAAAGAACGTTTGTTTACAATTCATCGCAACGTTGTCGCTCGAAATTTAGCATCGAAAAAAATTAATTTCTTTCATCAAAAACATAAGTACGTGTTGGTCTCTGTCATTTTAAGAATATGTAAGTATTACACACAGACACACGAAGTCTCAGCTTAAAATATTGAAAAATAAGAGTTTTATCGATATAAATCGATTTTAATGGGAAATCGTGTGTTAAAATTTAGCATCGAAATTTTTTAATTTCTTCCATCTAAAGCATAATTACGTGTTGGACTCTGTCATTTTAAGAATATATAAGTATTACACGCAGACACACGAAGTCTCAGCTTAAAATATTGAAAAATAAGAGTTTTATCGACATAAATCGATTTTAATGGGAAATCCTGTGTTAAAATTTAGCATCGAAATTTTTTAATTTCTTCCATCTAAAACATAATTACGTGTTGGACTCTGTCATTTTACGAATATATAAGTATTACACGCAGACACACGAAGTCTCAGCTTAAAATATTGAAAAATAAGAGTTTTATCGACATAAATCGATTTTAATGGGAAATCGTGTGTTAAAATTTAGCATCGAAATTTTTTAATTTCTTCCATCTAAAACATAATTACGTGTTGGACTGTCATTTTAAGAATATATAAGTATTACACGCAGACACACGAAGTCTCAGCTTAAATTTTTTTTATATAAGAGTTTTATCGACACAAATCGATTTTAATGGGAAATCCTATGTTAATAAATTTTAGGGCCCTGCGAGTGTTTGCACCAGTGTCCATATTTGACAAATTCTACCTGATATCTTTTGCTTTTGGAAACTGGGGATATCTAATTTCGTACTTAGGGCTTCCAATGGACGGTGGAGATTTTCGTCGGGTCAGTTTATCCGCCTCATGTGACCTTGACCTTGAAACGGGTACCCACAGATTACCTTGGGTGATATCTCGCTCGTCAGCGGTGACATCGACGTGAAATTTGTTATGTATGGTCAAATCGGGACGGGGAACATTTTTTTTCGGGTTATATATGCCTGTACGGGGTTACCTTAAAATTAATGGATGGACCAAAGCCATGGGACCATGCAATGCCGCCAGTGGCGGGCTAATCTGCTAGTATATGTATATATTTACGGAAGTCTCAAAATATATAGGAGACATGGAAGACTATGACGCAATATATTTATGCGGACAATGTGACGAAATCAGTGATTGTCTGATCTCTCAATTTATTCTTCGTCAGAAAAATAGTCTCCGATACTTTTGTGTTAAATAGACTATTTTGGTCAGATTTCTACATTTGGCCTCGTGGGTGGAGCTAAAGTAGTATGACCTATGTTTCGGGAGAGGGGTCTCCTGTAAGTTTCTGTAACTTGCACCCCAATCCCTTGATATGATAGAGTTGGAGGGGGTCGCTGCTAATAAAACTTCACTGCCGTATACTGGAATACTGGCTATTGGTAACTTAATTTACGAACCTTAATTTATAAATGTACCACACAATATGAGGTCGCCCATATGCAACCGAACTGTTACACAAGACAGCTGCCCGACACAGGGAATATTACACAAATCTAGTTTATGTGAGCAGAGCAAGTTGCATGCGTATAGTTTAATTATTTGCTGGAATGGTATAACTTTCGAAGTTTCGAGAAGCAATAAAGAAAATCGAATTAAGAATCACGATATGATATCAGAGAAATCTGCTGCAGTTATATCTCAGATATCCATATTTCTGCGTTATTCCCCATCATCCATTCATTCCGTAAACCACCAATGATGTAATTAATGTGTTGGGAGTAAGGTTCGGGAAAAATCTGAATTTCCATCTGCATATCAAGAAGCCACTTAGTTCGAAGAAATGGCTTCCTTCCACGAGAAACTAAATACCAGCGTGTCAAATCCGATGAAGTGGTGCGCCCAGATATAGGCCTATCGACATTATATATACACACACGACATAATTATACAACGGGCGTGTATTAGAATTAACATGGTGTCGTATGTGAAACATAACTGATACGAGACCGGAGAAAAGAGACAATCGGGCATATTTATGGACGGCACTCAATGTGTCTGATTTTTTCCACAAATGCTATGAATGATTCCGCATATATATGCAGACGTCGATCAGAAATGAATCATATTGTCAGTAATGTTTTTAATTATTAAAGTGATAAATAACCGAATTGAGCTAGTCACGTATATAGCCAATATATACACAAAACTTAGCACAATGAATAGTTCAAATCATGCTACAGATGTATGATTGTACACGGTGCATTCTAAGATTCTTGTTGCACGCGTGGGATGTGGAAATTGAACAGACTGAATTGATAAAGAGACTTTGTGTTTATCCAGAAATACAGTTTGGATCACATTTAACACAACCAAGCGACAATGTCACGTCACACTAAGTTTCGAATATGTAGTTTCCCCTACACATTAAGCTACATTTCGTTAAATTAAAATGCTGGAATCAAAGCTCCATCACCTAATACGTGAGCAAATTTGTCAGACAGCCATTAAACCATGATTCTTTATCTTGAGATCCTGCATGGTCGGCTACCAAAAGAAATCCCAATCAGCACGCGACATGTGTTGAGGACCAGGGGATCACACAAGTGGGTGAACTGTTTGGGCCACATGTCAGTTGTTGTTCCAAACACGTCCATTCACCAGTGCACTGTTAAAATATGATGAATATCGCAAGAGTGAATTCACAGCAAAACAATAGGGTCCCCTGATCTTGAAGTTCCAGTCTATGGGGGGCATAGGCCCAACAGTCAGAAAATAAGTCCCATTATTTACAACGCAGGCGTGAGTCATTGCAATGCAGTGATAGGCGACAGTGTTAACGTTTCGGCTAAATTCACTGAATTGAAGCCTGCTGGCCACTCCAGTGATGTTTACCAAGCCAGATTGACACCAGTTGATCGCGAAAGTGCAAGAAAAATCATAGGTCATGTGTTTACTTTTTAAAATAAATCCCCAAGTGTACGACAGTGTTATCCCACAGTCGAATTTGATCTGGAAAAACCCAGAACTACAGCAGCTATAGTTAAATAAATTTCCCACTCACAAAAATCCATTCCCCCATTAATTCACCAGTTTAAATTATTTAGATATGACGTACAAATCAAATAAACACGATGTCATCCTTTAATAACTTGCAACATGTATCAGGTGAAGGTCATTCCTCCGTTACCTTCACCTTTAGCAATTCCACGATGCACTCGCTCCCTGACTCTGGAACACATTTAGCTCCCTGATTCCTATGGTGTTATCTTAGCTAGCTTATTACTCCCTCTATAGGATATATACTGTCAGGTTGATGAGGGCCCTGTACTATAGAACACAATTACTGTGATCACATGCTTCTGGGAGGCGCAAAGAAGGTGTCGAGCACAATACACCACTGCATTACAAGAAAACTAAGATGCATGCACTAGGTCGCCCGTGAACTATCTACCATATAATTGTTGTAGCTATCGATTATACATTTTGGAACACCTGTCTGTGTGTATGTGTGTATGTAGGAATGCATGTGTGTATGTGTTGTAGACTCTTAACACTGCTCGACCGATCCGACTCGGATTTGGTATTTAACGTGTCAACTTGACCTCGCTCATAGGCATGGTTCTGGCCCTTGACCAATCCGACTAAAAATTTGTGTGTAGGACTACTTCGATCCCGGGAGCAATATGGACGGGTCCAATTTCACGTGGGACCATGTCCTCGAACGTGCTGATATAGGAATGTTTCTGGAGCAATTGAACAATAGTTTGGCCAGACGCTGTATATAATGGGTACTGTCCAGATGGAGGCGATCACAAAAAAATCCCTAAATAGCCCGAACGAAGTCGAGTACATCAGCTAGTCTAATATATATTTTGGACATTTGTCTGTCTGTTTGTCTGTTAGCTATGGCCGAGAAAACTGCCGGACAGATTTGACGAAATTTGATACCTAGGGGAAATTATTCCCAGGGAGTATTTTGGACGGGTCAAATCTTGATCCCGACCTGATTTTGACATTCAAAAAGATCAATTCAAGGTCAAATCTGGTAAAACGGAAGGATTTCAACGAAATTTGATACCTACCGTTACGTTTGTCCCAGGAGTGTTTCGGATGGGTCAATTCATGACCCCGACCTGATCTTGACATTCAAAATTGCCAATTCAAGGTCAAATCGGGTAAAGCCGGGCGGATTTCGACGGGTACTATTGTCGGGAACTTTTGTCCGGGGAGTGTTTAGGACGGGTCAAATCATGACCCCGACATGACCTTCACCTTTAAAATTGTCAATTCAAGGTTAAATCGCGCAATTCTCCGAAAATCAGAGGGGAACATCCCGGACGAAGTCGGGTCCACCACCTACTATTATATATTTCTAGAGTTAGTTACAAACTAAATACCTGTATATTGTACAAAGAAATGTTTGACAAATATATCTATATCAATATATGCATACGAGTCATTAAAATAGATATGACGAAACAAATTTTGAAGGGTGCATGTATCAGGTAAATTTTTATATTTCAAATGATGACAGGAATGCGGAAAGTTGAAGTACCTACGTAATACTGGCTATCCGCATGAAGAGATATACATGTATATAAAAACCAAAATAGAAGATGACTGCTGGCGACAATGTTTTCCAAAAAAATTCAAAGCATTCGATAGCTACCATCTAGTTTTCAGCCCGAAGATCAATATGAAGTTTGGTGACTATCAGATGAGGGATATGTCTGTACAGTTGCTAAACAATTCAGTCATGCAAAAGAGTAAGATACCAAATTGCTGCCTGTGGTCATGTTTTTTAACGACATTCGGAAAAATTAGATTACGCTCACCCTGGTTATCCAGAAGATCATTGTGGAATCTGGTGACGATCGGACGAGGGGTGTCGTCAGTAGGATCAACCAAATTATTTAGCCATAACAACAGGGGGGGGGGGTCGGAAAAAAAATTCAGGCACGTATGGCATTTTTCCCCTTTCGATCATTTTTTGTACCCACCCACCCCCACCGCCAAATTTTTTTCCGTTTTCGGCAGTTTTTTCCCACCATTTTTTGACACCCACCCCCCCTTTTGACACTAAAACAGAGATTTGCGGGGGGAAATTCAATGTAAACAGCTGTATATGAATTTCTGTGCATACTATTTATCATGGATGTTAACATGGACATGTAAGTAGGAATGAGTCATTTTGAGGTCATTCGGCCAAAAAAACATGGCTGCCAGCGGCCATCTTGGATTTCAAAATTTGCAACAAAATACAACACGATAACTGCCTGCAGTCAGTTTACCAGTTAGAATTACATTATTTCTCTCATTCAAACTGATTCAAAGTGGTTTTGAAGCCCAACTCATTGCCAAACACTAAAAAAACAAGCAGGAATTATTTTTTTTAGTTGCGGAAAAAATTGCTTGTTGGTGGCTTTGACCACCCACCCACCCCGGCATACGTGCCGGAAGAAATTTTTTCACCCCCCCCCCCCTGATAACAATAGTAAAATTCAAGATCACCGCTGGCAGTGATGTTTTCACAAGGAAAGTTTGAGAACAAAATATGGCTCACATCTAGCGGTGACCCAAAATATCCACATGAGAAAAAGTTCTCCAATAAAAGCTGGCTGCAGGGTGCGCCAATTGATTCAAATTTGAAATTTAGGAGGGTGTACTGCTGGTGGCCATGTTTTCCCCGCAAATTTGATAGACTGATGGACAAAACCACTGAATCCGTTGAATCAATATACATGTATACATGGATTCATTTGTATGCATTGTTATACACAGTACCGGTATATAACGGTACTGAAAATAACTATATTACTATAGTATACACAAAATAAATGGCTATGGGTTCCAATATCCGAACATGACAACTGAGAACTTGGTGTGAATTGAAGAGTGGTGGTGTCTCAAGCATATCTAACTCTCCACGTTAGAAACATGCAATTAAATGGCATAAGTATAATCTAGCTTGAGGACAAAAGTGATCCATAAAACCCCCCTTAATTCAATCAGGTCTAATGTAGGTCGTATTTCGATGTATATCGGGTGTATTTATTCCGATTAGTAGATCTTTTCCGCATTTGGAGGTTTTCTGGTGTGGTGAATAAGAAACCTTCAGTTATGAACCGTAGTTGTTGTAATAATTTGAAGTATTATTTGTTTTAACGGAATTCTGAGACGGTGCATATTTTATATTCTATATATACCTAATAATATGATCTTGATGGCGTTACCATTTCTGCCTATGGTTTTCTTGTATTCTTCTCTCGGCTATCTTATTTTCAGCACCATGCGAGCTAAATATGCCAGTACATCATTATCAGAAACCCAACAATTCCCAGCCCACCTATATCAACCTCTTTCTGCTTTATACATTTTCAAATACTACTTTATTTACTAATTAAATTTTTGTTTCTGCTATTATATACACTCAAATGCATGCATAAATATTATGTATAACCTGACGTAATTGGCTCACCCCATCTCGCGAGAAACAGGAAACTAAATAATACAAGTTAATGAAATAATAATTACTTGATGCAGAAATTTATAATCACCTATTAATAAAAAATCCACAATTTTGAACGACAGCAATAACAATCGCACGACTATTATGAGATATATACACACCTGTATTAACTGTTTACTTGATGCGTCGTGCTTTGATTGAACGCCTTCTGCGTGATGGGATGAATTGCCGTTTGTAAGCCCAGTTGATATATACGTCGATTTCACGTTATACATTCTCGTGGGATGGATTGTTGTGTAGTGTTTTCGAAACGACTAATATAAGCACAATGCTTAATTGATGTCGAATCCGTTTCATGACAACATATATGTGTATATTCGTTATATCCCACATATTTTAATAGTTCATGGAATAAATACTATTTAAAGGCACGGGAGGCGTTCGTTGCAGAAATATTTATATCTGTTCAAATCGCCATCAACAGAAGGAACACCAAAATATTTATACAGTTCCGCTCATATGCCAAACATAATCAGCGCGTAAATAGTATATATTGTCGCCAAGACGTACGATGGTGTACGTAAACGAGAGACTGCTCGTGTTACAGAAGTTGTGCTTCTGTTTACATAACACAGCGCAATTATATTGGTTAATCACACAAAAATTATAATAACGCTCTTTATTAGTTCCATATCAGGAAAACAGTAACAAATAACGCTCTTTATGTTTACCATATCCGGATCTAAACAAAAGCCAGGATACGTAACGTTTTTTCTTTTGTTTACATAACAAAGGGGGGGGGGGGGTTGACAATAACATACTGTTTATGGCATATTTCTGATTGGCATAAGAACAAAGTCTGTCTATATCTTACTTTCCTTCTGTTTATGGCGGTTTTTGACGGAGCTGAATATTTTAACAGCGTATACCCACCGCCAACGCCGGCCGTATCTTTAAACTAAATATGCCGAGAAGTAGATCAGTTTTCCTTTATATAATTAAACCCATTTTAAATACCTACCTGTTTTCTTTAAATCTGCATCCCCGGAATATTTCAGATCTGCTATTGATGTGTTTTGTTTCAGGCAATTCAATACGCAGAGGATGCTCTCCCTTGTACCTCTACACATGAGAAAAGCTTCGTATCCATCGCCGTCAGGGGTCGACACTCGTGTTTCTATATGATCCAATACACATCGGTTTGCCTGTAATCAACATATCTGATACATAGTAAAACAACGCCCATTTAGCAGTTTTTGACCCCTGGTCGTCTCCATTGCTTAATTCAATACGTTTAAATGATTCGTCTATCATACATTAAATGAACTGTGTGTGTTTCCGTGTGAATAATACTACTGATAAACTCTCTATAGATCTCTATATATATTGAACTAAGCATCGAAGAAGGCCGAGGTGCGAACGCTTTGAACTTTATTTCTACTATCTTAAAGATTCCGTCCCTCATTTGGACAAGACACATCAAAAGGATTTAGTGCAACATATCTGGCAAGAAAAAAAGATGCATCAGATCACCCATGAATTATTTTACAAAGAATTAATAACGTATATTTGGGAAAAGTTACAAATTGAATATTGAAACTTCAAAAATACGCAACCTCATATATATTTAATGTTAATCTAAATATCTGTGTGTTAGTCGTGATAAACACAACTTTCAATCTCAGCGCAAAACTTATTTACTGGGAACCAACGTGATTGCGTCATTTCCAATACCAGTGATTACGTCGTGAACTGTAACTTTGTTCTTGTGTCCTGCATTGTTGTCTTATCTACCACCCGAGGAAGGCTGTAAAACCAAAAGCTCGTGGAATTACACTCTTGATAGGTCTAAAAGGTGTTACTATCTCTTACAATTATTATACAATTGACCAGACCATCCCGCCACCCATATATATAATTGATAATAGTATGTGTACAGAAATATATATAAATGTTTTTATGAATCAACATGACGATTTTTTCTATAAAAATACGTCCTTTATTCCGAGGCCTTTCGTGCCTTCATGGCAATTTTCAAGGAATGACACGAAGAGTAGTATGACGTCATATGGCAACATGGGGGATAATTGCCTGACGTTAGAGTTAAGAATTGTTGAGTTTTGCGACGTAAATAATCCTCCTGAGCCAATCGTTCAGAACAATTATCATTTGCCATCTTATAAAATGGGAAGATTTTGAACATCCCTCTGCCACATATATCAATATTTTCACTTAGAGGGACCATCCTTGTGCTGGGATCCCTAATCTGTTGTCGGTGAATCCGAACTCTCTCGACTAGGGTAGGCTACCACCTGTTTGTCCGGTGTAGGCCTATATATATCCTGATTGGTCAGTATCCTGTATTCCCATGGAGACACGGCCGTCGTTTTGTGGTACAATTCTAGATATTCTGAATTGTACCACAAAAACATGTGGTAGGCCTACAATCAGTGAAATGCTGCCAACGACTCAAACATACATAAGTGAAACCACACGGGCATTGGTTAATGTCATGCTATAGACGGAAGAAAGAGACATATAATGACTACTTACTGTACTCTACTGAATTGTATTTAAGATAGAACCAAAATAGGTTTAGAAGTAACTGAAATTGTTTTGCCAAGAAGGCAATGAAAAGGAGTCGCCGTTCAATAGCACTTGACGTCATGTTTGACGTTACAGTTCTAAGAGAAGAACTGTTTGGTGGAAAATCATACCACGATTGAACTTTTGTCACTACCATGTCGACCAAAACATACAGTCGAAGTATACAAAAGAAATAAATACGTACACTGCATGCGCATCGGTGTATAGTAGAATTTGACCACAAAAACTGATTGTAGGAACCCGCTTCGCATCGTCCTACACTCAGTTTCTTTGTGGTCAAATTATAGGGGAAACTGGGGTGGAGTGGGACAGTGGGTACTATGGGACAGTGGAGATAACTCCATAACATCGATGAGTTGCCTCATCTGTATGGATTCATTTGATGCTCATAAGATGTCCCATGCACATATGACATGAATCAAACGTGTCGCAAGCATATTTATTTTTTTATGGGAAAAAAAGAGTTTTTATGGAATCTGAGCAATTTTTTTCCGAACACAACATTTTGAAATATTCAAAGTACATATGAGAGATATTTTCTTACCGACTCTGAGCTCTGAAACAACTGTGTTTAAGCTTCAAATTGCATATCTGTTTCAATAGGTTAGCATAGGCATGTTGCTAGAATATTGAATCAACCGATACATGACCATGTCGGGGTAGAGTGGGAGATATGGCTTGGTGTACATTGGGACGGTTAGTTACAGTAATGTAGAGTTGAGCATATCTTTGGAAAAATACCATTCCTGGTTGCTTTTATCTTCTACATGTAGACGCCCAACAGAACGTTTTTTTAATTATTTTGTCAGATTAGAATTGGGCCCTATGGATCGACACTGTGTCCCACTCCTCCCCGATTGAGTGGAAGTATCAAAAAAACCTTATGTTTCAACTATATAAATGTGTGTTACCACATAACGAATTTCCCTCTTTGAATGAATAACTGTTTCGGTTGTTGTTATGGTGTATGTTATTGAATTCCAATGGGTGACCCACTGTACCCCATGGCCCAGGAAAGTGTGGGACATTTGGGTACCTTGTTTAAGTTGTCAGCATGGGAAATATATCAAGTTGGTAATGGTTCGTATTAGTTGCGGTAATCAATTATGTATAAATCTTACACAAAACAACAGTTGGATATGTAGCACAAATTGAGTTCTGGGCCTTGGAAGAAAAAATGTCCCACTCCATCCCAGTTCCCCCTACGATACACGCCCGGCCGACGCGCAGTGTATTTATATCTTAAATATATATGTATAAATTGTATTGTCTAATGTCGTCATTTTCAGGAGAGACCAGCCGTGTCCCCAGACACCTCCCTCACATAGTATGTTTGGACATCCCACCTGTGTATATCCATGCCCTGTGTTGCGACGTAATTATGTCAGAGTGCTTATATATATGCGAAGTGTCCAAACCAGTTGTGCACTGTTCGGCTTCGAGGTCATACTTACAATATTTGAACTTCCAAATGCCAGCTCATCGGGCATGCGCAGATAGAGGGCACCCTTGGGATACGACGCTATTGGCGCATTTGTTTAACTTCGTGTAATTAAATACCCGAACGGCGTTGTCTTCTCATTGTGATAATCAGCAATGTTGACTTCCAATCACCAGTGCCAATACAGTGTTTACAATTTACCATAGCCCATGATATATAGCCGGCCACTATTGAGTCATCCGTCCTTATTGATAAGTCTTACAAGCTGGTTCGGACAGATCAGCCGGTTGTTCCGAATGAAATAGACACCACAGTCATATATACATATAAACAGTGTGTATATATGCCTACACCATTTACAACAGCGCGTAAACAATGATCGTAGACCGGAAGTGACGACTTTGTTGATGTGAAATGGCACCACCAACGTACGAATTGTTTCTACAAGGACAGAGCGTAATTGATATCAAGATTGATTGCGGACTGCTAATGAGTCATACAAAGTATAAACGACTGATCGTTAAATATTGAACATTGTTAGACAACACTGAACGGCGATACGGCTATGCGTTGAGAGTTATTGTGAGTAGCTCTGTCGTCATTTTGTTACCGATCCGTGATTAATCAACTCTATTTTGTTCGATCTTAGTATCGCCCGCTGGTTTAAAAATATTTGTGAAATTAAAATAGTTGAAACTCCGTGCTTAAATCGCATGGCGTTACACACGGTCGCGATGATACAGTTTTGCCAAAATAGTCTAAGGTAGAACTCGGCATGTATGTAAAGGCGATGGATTTGCCTTGCTTTGTCATGTAAGTTATTTACACGCTTTGTGATAGCACGAACACATTATATAACAGTCATTTAACCCCATATGAAATAAACTCACATACGATAGCACGCTGGCACTCGGAACGGTAAATAGTTGCGGGTGGTATATATAGCGTTTAGTCGGCGGTATGCCGCTTTTAGTGGGTAACACATTATTTCGTTGCCTCTTGGACGGAATATTTTGGGCTTAGTATCTATATGGTCCAGTCAAAATATTGTCTGTATTGACAGTGTAATAACCCAGCACATATAAGAACAAGAAAACCATAGTCAGAAATGGTAACGCCACCAAGATCGTATTATTAGCCATAAATATAAATAATAATACAATTATTCTATAAACTAGCTTTCAAATTTTATGCGGGAAATTTGCGTACTTCCATATTTCAAGTTTTCCCGTTTCTCGTGTCATACATTACTTTCATCAAACTGTCTTCTTTATTACACAAGCTGATAGGCCCGACTTCACCCGGGCTGTTTCCCATCTGCTTTCCGGTGAAAGGTGCGATTTGACCTTCAATTGACTATTTCGAAAGTCAAGGTCAGGTCAGGGTCATGATTTGTCCAGTCCAAAACACCCCCACCCGTAGAAAAGTACCCATAGGTATCAAATTTCGTCGAAATCCGTCCGTTTTACCCAACTTGACCTTTAATGAACAATTTTGAAGGTCAAGGTAAGGTCAGAGTCATGATTTGACCGTCCAAAACACCCCCCCCCCCGACAAAAGTACCCATAGGTATCAAATTTCGTCGAAATCTATCCGTTTTATCCGAGTTGACCTTTGATTGGCCATATTGAAGGTCAAGGTCAGGCCGAGGTCACGATTTGACCCGTTCAAAACTCTCCTCGGACCAAAGTATCCCTAGGTATCAAATTTCGCCGAAATTTGTCCGTTTTACCCAAATTGACCTTGCATTGACAGTTTTAAAGGTCAAGGTCAGGTCGGGGTCACGATTTGACCCGTCCAAAACACTTCCCGGACACAAATACCCATAAGTATCAAATTACGTTGAAATCTATGGAAAGCCGAGGAGGACATGTTGGTTGCTAATTGCTAGATATACGACGCGGTATTTTGAAGGTGTTTCAAACTAGGAGATAGAAGTATTCTGCCTTTCAAATGGTGATGAATTATAGTAGTTTATTCAAATTTTATGGCATAAATTGTTATTAAAACCGTATATACTATTAAAAATTAATGACTCGAAAATTAAGTGGGCCTTTAAACAAAGTCACAATTGCATTTAGGCTCATCTCATACTCGTCCATTCAGCGATATTCAACTGCGCAGTTTGTTATAGCCTCCAGTATTTATTGAGCGTTATACCCCCAACTGTTATAATTCGCCTTTAGCAGGCGTACTCTTGCCTCAGATTATTGAGATATTAGGTCACACATAATCACATTAAATCGCATCGTAACATAGCAATTGTGTGGGCTCCTTGGCGTGAATATGTAATGAGAAATAAGGTCATACGTAATGACATTAAACTCAAGAAAACCCTCGAAAACAAAACAAAATCACATTTAATGTTTTACGTTATTTCCTTCATAAAAAGAATCTTCGTGATAATGAACCCTCTCGTTACTTTAGAATATAGAATTAACCTTAAAATAAAAAAAATCTTTGGAACACAGAACCTTCGGAATAACGAACCTTCGGATTGGTGAACCTTCGGAATAGCGAACATTCAGAAAAATTTCGGAATAGTGGACCTTCGGGATAGTGAACCTTCGGAATAGAGACATGCCCCCCAATATTCATATTATATGCCCAGAGTTCAAAGGTATGGACCCATAAAATTCTAAACTTGGCCCTTAAAATATTGAACTCCAAATTGGAGCACACACAGAACACCACTTAAGTCAACTGAACCTATGTCATGTCCCAATGCGGGAGGGTCCATATATACCACAACATTCATAGTATATGCCAAGAATTCAAAGGTATGGGCCCACGTAATGACATAAAATCTCAAGAAAACCAGCGAAAACAAAACAAAATCACATTTAATGTTCTAAGTTAAGTTATTTCCTCCTGTATCTGTATCGGTGTGCGCGCATGATCAGTTCGGATGTGAGCGCACACTCCATATAAAGAATCTTTGTGAAAATGAACCCTCTCAAATTAGTCTCAATACTTTAGAATATAGAATTAACGTAAAAATAACAAAAACCTTCGGAATAGAGAACCCTCGGAATAGCGGACCTTCGGGATAGCAAACCTTCATAATAGAAGCATGTCCCCACAATTACACCGGTGACGTAAACACATGTGCCAATCTTAGTTGTACTCTCGTAATTATCGGTACGATGAAACGGTGACGGAATCTGACGAGGTTTGCCGAATGTACAATCACCCAGTGAATTATCGATCGACCATGCGATATCAAAAAACCAAAAGCTAGAAACACCACACTAGGTGGCGTAATAACAGTCCCAGTAATCTGAACCATTTGCACAAATATTAGGCAATAAACGTCCCTCCAAATACACAACGAAGAGCGTTCGGCAGATAACTCATATCTGTACCCACTGGAAGCGGCTTTCCGTCGACTGATCACTATTTATAGACCGTCAACTATTTCAGATCCGAATAGCCACCGTGTTTGGCTGATCGTGTCGATTTTCTTTTGCAAGAGGATTTGACACTTCAAATAGATATCCAACTTCTGTTCCGATGGGAATATCATTACTCAGGCGCAAACTCTCCGAGCTAGGTATATAATAGTTGAGAGCATCATACTCTACTATACACGGACAAATGGAAATAACAGTTCGTTCTCAAATCCGAGATATGAAAATAACTTGATTTATTGATTTTGATTTAAACATATTTTATTGTATATATATAAATTATATACATGGGGATTGGGACATAAGTTTTGTCAACTTAGTGACGTCCCTCTCCCGTACAAAAGGTGTAACATAACATTTTAACAAGATGACAGGATGATAATTGTGTATTTAAGAAGGGAAACCGATGTGAATATTTGTACAGAGTGTGCTATGAGTGTTTTTTTCTCTCACGTTAAATTGTCATAAGTTATGTTTAAAAGTCTTACCATTTAAATTTTAAATGTTTTTTCAATGATAGGTTGTCGTTATGGGAGAACAAATCAATATATGATGTTACCCAAAACGTTGCAGTAATGTAGGACTGTGTAGTATGAAATAGCAATATATTTCGTCTGTGATCATATTCAGAGATTCCACAAAGAAGATGCTTCTTTATAGTATTTTCTATACGAAAGTTAAATCCTCATTCGGTAAACCACATTGACATTCAGGACAATCTGCTATATGATTATTATGCATGTCAATATTTAAGTCGCTACAATAGTTTCGGAGTTTACAAGGGTTAACAATAACCTTCATATGACCTGTTATATAAACTGGATAGGGATTTGGAGCTGGGGTGATTATGTTTAGGTGTGTTTTGAAATCGGATATATTTTCCGATTCTATGGCGAAAGAAGGGAGCTTATTGCATTCGTGGGTTCGTAAAGTTTAGGAAAACTGATTATCTATAATGTGCGGCTGTCCAGGGGTATGAGCGGGAAAAAGCGCGATTGTCTAAAATTGTACCGGTTATTTGATACATGTGCTGCTCGGGCTGGTAGAAGTAGGGTGAAATATTCTGGAGTTTCTTCATTGGTTATTTTAAAAAGGGTTTGTAGGTGGTGTTTCTCCCTGCGCCCTCTAAAGTTGGACCACCCACTTCGAGTAAAACATTTGTATTGGGACAGAGCGGGTTAACACTGTCACTATTCCGACAGCGTCCACATGTATACGTTCAAGTTTGTCTATCCAGAATTGTGGTGCACAGTTCCAAACTACATCTGCATAATCCATCATCCATTGGTAGAACGTAGGTTTTGTAAATTTGTTCTGTTTTTTTCACTTAAGCTGTATTTTAATCGTCTTAGTTGTGAGAAACTCTCTTCATTATTGATGTGATCGTTCCAGTCTAAATTTGAACAAGTGTGCAGTGGGATTCGTTTGTTTGCCCGATAACGAGAAAGATATTGCTTTGGTTTACGATAGATTACAATCTCCAGCCATTTGCGCGCCCAATTTGAGATTGATTCCAGGTCTTGATTTAGCTCGAATTCAAGGATGCTCAGGTCATAATGGGATGCGATAATGCATGTGTCATCGGCGTATATTCTAATTCTTGAGATAAGGTTTTCCGGGGATCATTAGTGTAGGATAAAACAGAATAGGTCCGAATATTGACCCCCGATGCTCTCCTGTGGGGACAATTTCGAACTCGTAGTATGTATAATTTCACCAAGACTCTTTGTTGACTGTTAAAAAGGGTTACGTAGCGTTTTTCCGAAGACCCATAACTCCGAAGGTCCGATTCTCCGAAGGTCAGATTCTCCGACGCCCCGATTCTCCGAAAGCCCATAACTCCGAAGTCCCGATTCTCCGAAATCCCATAACTCCGAAGACCCATAACTCCGAAAGCCCATAACTCCGAAGGCCTATAACTCCGAACGCCCATAACTCCGAAGGTCTATAACTCCGAAGGTCTATAACTCCGAAGGGGCGATTCTCCGAAGGTCCGATTCTCCGAAGGTCCGATTCTCCGAAGATCATGTTTTATCGCTTATTAAATAAGGTACAGTTCAGTGGCGGGGTCAATGGGGCCCTAGGGAAGACCGCCCCCCAAAAACGTGTCAAATGTCATGTAAACGTCAGGAAATCCCTCCTAGGCATTCAAATATTCACAGTGTTCCTGCCCAGGGGAGCCCCCGGACCAACGATTGGGGGCGACCCCTCCCATGTATGCGCTCCCCAAACCAGGCCTTCGTGATATGCTTTCGGCATATCATATGCATGATATATCCCCCACATATCCCCCACATATGCTAATTAATGTGCAACCCTAAATGGGAACCCTGGTGTGCACCGGGTATATTATAACGAAACGCTGCAAGAATGTCAGAGTAGCCTAACATGCACATGCAGGGGCGACAGGTTCTTCCCCGTTCACCCCTGTACATTTTACTCTGGCATCTCATGGGCCAACGTAACGTTAGAGTATCTGGTGTATAGTCAGTGGCGGGCCAGGATTCCCATTTAGGTGGGGGCAGTAGGAAAAGTTTGAATATTTTGATGCCCCATGAACGATTTCCGGGCGTTTACATGACATTGGACACTGTTTTGGTAGGGGCCCTTATTGTCTGAAATAGCAAGTAGAGGTTTAATGGGGGCAGTGGGATTTTTGGGACCCCTTGGCTTCGCCACTGGACTGTACACTATTTAGTAAACGATAACACCCCGATAAAACAAAATCTTCGGAGAATCGGACCTTCGGAGAATCGGACCTTCGGAGTTATGGGCCGTCGGAGAATCGGGCCTTCGGAGTTATAGGTCTTCGGAGTTATAGGTCTTCGGAGAATCGGCCCTTCGGAGTTATGGGCTTTCGGAGAATCGGATCTTCGGAGTTATGGGCCGTCGGAGAATCGGGTCTTCGGAGTTATGGGCCGTCGGAGAATCGGGTCTTCGGAGTTGTGGACCGTCGGAGAATCGGGTCTTCGGAGTTGAGGGCCTTCGTAGTAATAGGTCTTCGGAAAACCGGTCTGACACCGTTAAAAAGATAGTCCTCCAACCAACAGGACAGCTGACCAGAAATTCCGTATACATGTACTTGTCTACTTTATATATCAATATCCTATGTCAGACCCTCTCTCTCGAACGCCTTTGAAATATCACAAAGAATAGCAGAGGTGTGCAAGTTGTTGTCGAGGCTCTGACATAGGTTATGATACATATCCAGAAGTATGTATGTTGTACTCCCCCCCCCCCCTCAGAAAGCCGGATTGATGTCGATATAGTAGGCAGTTATCGTCGAAGAATATATTAATATATTTAATTACCTTTTTTTCTAAAACGTTTCCTATATATTATGATAGGGAGAAGAGAAACTAAGCGATAATTTAAACAGTCCGCGGGTCTCCTTTTTTACATGTTGGTATTACATTAGCTTCCAGTTCGACGGAAATTTGCCCATGTTTAACGATTTTTGAAGAGTAATATAGAAGCGAATTTGCAACAGCAGTTGCCATTTCGTTCAACATTTTAGCATTAGTTCCATCTTGGCCCTGAGCTTTATTTGTTTTGAGGTTTTCGATTTCTGTAACAATATCTGCATGTGCATCAGCAAGTTTATTGTCGTATCTGAGGGGAGAATGTGGTAGTTGATGTCCTATATCTGTTAATATATAGATGAATTTTGGATACAGTTGGCGTTCAGCAATCTATATAGCTTTATCGATGTCGTATGAAACTCTATTTCGTGACTTTTTATATGTTCTCCAGTTTAGATCGGTACTACGTTTGAGTGCAATCGATCTGAATCTATCGCGTTTCCGTATCCCGCGACGAATTTCTGAGTTGAACTAGATTTTGTCTTTAGTTCGAATAGTGACAGTCGAAGTCGGAATGGTATCGTGCATAATTTCGAGGAATTTGTCACAGAGTACCGATACATATAGGTCAACGTCCGCCTTTGGTCGGAGGAGCCTATCCAGATTTAAATCGTTTATTAAGGATGTAGCCCTACTGAAGTAGGCGAGTGTTTGTAATTCCAAATAGTTCTTTGGAAGGATGGGGTGGCAGAGTTGTAAGAAAGAACTGCATAGACACCATAGTGATCTGATACTTCGAAGTCTATAATATTTGTATCACGGACACTTAGATCTCTACAAACAAGAATTGGGTCAAGTAAAGTCTGAGAGTATTAGGTATAACTCTTTTTAGAAGTTTCAATCACATTTCTGATGGAGTAATGATCGATAAGTTTGCTTAGTTGTGAAAATAGATTTAGATATCAGTTACGACATTATTCACAATCCCTTGCAAAGGGACGGCATCAATCAGTCACGTGCATGATTACTACCAATACAATGTAACCAATGAAATATAAGAGAGGGGTAGAAAAATAAAAAACAAATAAATCGCAAACCATTAAGTCAAACTGTTTAAACCAGCATGAAAGCATACGTGACACTAACCGCCGATGGCCTGTCCGGTTCTCTGTGGAATATTACCTATACATCGATCTGCAATATATTGGTGACGGTAACTTTGCCTGTGGACCATTAGGACATTCACGAAAATAGGTCACACATCCGTTTCTATAGACCGGAAATCAACTCCCGGTGTGTGTAAGTACGCTTTCGTGTCACCCTTTGCTGTGGTTAATGAACTGAGACGGAGGGCGATGAAATAAATAAAAAATCTGGAGAAGCAATCACTTTCTCCATGAAGGCTATTATTCTTACAATGGCCAAGCATTGCACACACGCAACCGATATGTAATCAGTGTATGCGTAGATGTGTTTTGCCACAACAGCGAACCAAATATACACATGCAGGGTATGTTATACATGTAATATAATTCTAGAATATGTATGTGGAGACAGCGATGACGTCTGCCGAGATTCCGATCCATCTGACTATATGCACCAACATATCACAGCACATGGCTCATGTTAAAGTCTGCATGGTTATACCATATAACATGCATCACGTACGTTATTTACCGTGTAATTTGAGTTAAAATGATAGAACATGATGTGTCGCTTCGTGATTTCAATGCATGAGCAGTCGATTGTTTATTTGATCCTTTCGTGTTACAAAGCAACATTTCGTTAGACGCCCAATTAGGGTTATTTGGCTATCGTATGTATGTCCAGTGGTGTGTATATTCGGTCGGAGTATTTATTCATGGAAGGGAATGACCTGCCTCGAGCGGGTGACAACATCGCCCCCATACGGGGGTTCGATATTGTACCATTCGCTCTCGTCGGGTCATTCTCTTCCACGAATGACTCCGACCCATGTGGTATCCAATGCATAGACCACACTACAAGAGATACCTGGTCAGCTGGAGATTTGGCTATGGACATATGACATAAAACTCATCTCAGACCAAAGTTCCATTGATCAGCCAGCATTACATGAACATTCTCAAATATAGAAAATTATTAATGGGTAGTTGTCTTTCTAATAAAAAAAATGAAATTTATGTAATGAAGAAAAATTAAGGCTTCACTCATGCTCTTCATGTATGTTATCATGGATATATGAACTGCACTTTTGAAAAGTTCTATGTTACAAAAGTTCTTGTCGCAAAATGTTAAATGTTTCAGGCCATTATAGTAAATGGGGTTATAATTTCCAACTATAGTTGACATTAAGTATTATGTCACAATAATCGCTTGTACCAAACTTCAAAAAGAATTTCCAGACAAATTTTGTAAAAAAAACAATCCATTTGGAAATATCAGGAAAATTTGGCAAAGCGTGCTGCTAACCCATAAGATTGCCGACATATAACCTTAATGTCTCTCAACCAATTGTTTAACAGTATTCCGTCAATTGACAGCTTATAATTAAATTACTTGTGAATAAAGTGGATTCGCGACCTCTAAGTGTATCTATACTATATGGCTATGAATATTTATTTATAATCCAATGTGAACATATCAATGAAAACATTAATATGAACATATCAATGTGGACATATTAATGAAAACATATAATTTAACAATATCATGGACAGCATTACCAATAAGACTGTCTTCATGTTATCCCCTTGTATGTAACAAAAATAAAAATTCACACACTTTGCCTTTATAAAGTATATATATATTAAATGTAACAAACAGTTGTCTTAATTAAAGAGGGATTGCAATAATTAGTTTGTAATACATGCAAATAATGTAAAGTATATGAAGAATGACATCGTTTTCGTGAGGCCTGATGACAGATATTGATGAATTGAGGGTCATGTATCAAATGGTGAATATTGGTTGTACTCAAATCACTTTGTGGAAAGAATAATACACAACACGCATTTGCATTGGTGGTATATTTACGAAATATAATAATCTATACCTTTTGCAATAAAATTATCATGAGAATAGAAATGGCAATATTGTTCGTGTTTATCAGTTATGGGGTGGTCATCTGGTCATGCAAAATTCGTCTTAGTAGAATGTGGCTCCCGTTCAAATTAAGCACAAAAATAGTGTGCGCCATCTCAGAGGGTAGGACAAATTTCCCCAATATGAACATTCTGGTATACAATTTGCCACTGCTGGGCATAAGCTAAATGTACAGCATTTACGTTGACATTATGGAAGCGGAATACATGTACATTGACAACGAATACAAACCGAAAGTACTGACTTCAATTGTCTGAAAATAAGTGCAGTTAAATAAAAAAAAACTGGGGATGGGACCACTCCCATTGGTTGTTACACGCTATTAATCTGCTTTAATGTGAGTCGCATTGTCCCCAGACGAAATGGAAATCATCTCTGATTCATATCTTTCTTCTCATGATAATTTTATTGCAACAGAATGATATTGACCTACTCGTGTCTATATTTTGTCCAAAAATAAGACCAAAATTAACAGATGGGCTGATGTAGAAAACCGAGGTGTCTCCGTTTTCACCGAGAGTCTGGGAATGGGCTGGTCAGTATGCGAATGTGTTTTATATACATGTAAGCCCGACTTACCTCTATAGATCTGATTATTATCGCCAGGCTTCCAATTCCGTCCTTCAAGGAAAATATAAAACTGGCTTTATGAGCGGAATCTGTGTCGAGGCTCGATTCAACTTCTCCGTTCTCAACAAAAGCGTCCTCTTCCTCCTCACTTATCGACTCACTTCGGCTCTCTTTCTTCTTTTGTTTTTCATATTCTATATTTGTAACTGTTTCAAACTTAGCATCCTCAATCAAGCTCCTCCGCCTCCACGATCCACCGTGCTGTGAACGAAAACAAATAATCGTGGCTAAAAAAAATAAAATACGCCTTATATAAGGCCTTCTATATTAGAGAAATCAACACTCCAGTTCCAAGAGAACGCGGTCACCATTGCTGCCACAAATATGTACATATATTATATATATTTATCACATGATTAGCACTATTTTCCTATGTAATATTCGAGCGTAATAGACACGTGTAATATCGTCGCATGCAATGACGTCACGCTGCTCTTTGGGAATTTAGTGAACTCGGTTAATAAATTCCGTATAAAATAGAAACTCATGTGAGATCCTCTATATATGTGTCTGGTTTGTATACCATGCAGTTGTGTTAATCTTTATAGACATCTGTAACTTTGTTGAGTAATGAATCGTTGCATTGCCTGTTTGATTTTCGACTCAGAAGAAATGGTTGTTCTGAGTGTGACATGTTAACAGAAACTATTATTTGAGCGCACTATATTGTGTAGTGCATGTACAATTTCACAATGATAAATACATAGTTTGTTAAGTTCATAAGTCGCTATTTTTCTACTGATACAGTCATTCCGAGAAAGCGAGAAAGGCGAACTTTCTCGTCTAGTTGAGCGTCTACAGGTCAAATTATAAAATTAGACATACACATACTTCGGGTATATACTTAACATATATAGGGGATAACTAGAATGTCATGTTCCAAATGAACTAATTGTAAATGCATAGTAAAACTTTCATTTGTGAGTTCTCTGCTATAAGTAGCATTCATAACATAAACCCCACGAACTGGACCACGTAGAACAACTCTAATTATGTTGTTATTATTATTATTACCATCTAAAAGCAACAAGCATAAACATTACTCTATTTTGGTATATATGTACTCTATATATTATAACGCATGTGCATGCATATATACTATGTAACTGATTCTGTAATTCTATAATCTGTAATATCACTATATGATGACCAGAATAAATTGAATTGAATTGAATTGATTAGATCTTGAAGTATGCAAATACTATTACTGAAAGCTAACTATAGATCAAAGTGACAATAGCTTGCACCCCTATACGTGAAGACAATAGCATCAATAATTCAAAGAGTGCCACTGTATGATGGTATGGCTCAAAACTCACTGTTGTCACGTTCTATATTATTTCAGAGGTCAATATCAATATTACGTCGCAAGCGAACTCATCAAGTTTCACCACGGATCACTGAACATGTTGTCCTGTCACGACTGTACACAACATAGTACTATAGCCATCGCTATATACGGGTGCGATTTCAGATGTTGTAATATCACAGTTACTGTAGTCTTAAGAAAATATGACTGGTACTCACCAGTAACATCGACCAACGGGTGAGCTATCACGGGAAGCCCACTGCATGCGTCAAAGCATGAGATGTGTCGGTTGTCCCGAATCGTGGTTCAATGAGTAAATTTAGTACATATATATAGTCATATGCGGGAAGAAAATCATTCCGTGCTGCCACGGAGTATGTACGAGGAAGCAAATCTTAATCACATCTTAGCAAATTAGAATGTTGGACCCGATTAATGGGCGACAATAATGTCGATTTATCTTTATCGGGGTTATTGCTTGCTTAAATCATTCAGCGAAGATTACTTACAATTAAAGGACACACGAAGGGATGCTCGCAGACTCCCATCTGATAGCATTAGGATCCTTCGATTTCGCTATCCACGGACTTAGAATAGCTGAGAAATATCACGATGAACCGATGTTCAGTTGGATTAGGGACTTGACAAAATCACCATATACACGCGGATCTATACTTTATATAACTTTATAAATAACGGTGCGCTTAACAATAACAGGTCAAATTTTATAATTGCGATGAAATCTATGACTTTTAATGCTGCACGACGTTCTACTATATTCAGCGTGTTTTATTTTGTCCGCCTGAACATATTAAAATGTTTAATTGTATAAACTGTATAACACATAGCGTGAAGAAAAACAAGATACATCACACGACTGAAAACTGCACATTTTGTTTACATTATTGAAGTAATAGTACCCAAAATATTATACACGATTTACACGGAAAGCCCTATATACGATACGCCCAGATGAAGTTTTCTGAAATAAATATCTGAAGTTATCTGTACTTGTTTGAATCGTTGTACATGACTGACTGATCATATAAATGATAGCGGTATACAAAAGAGAGTTGGTTCCAAGATCGCCGACAAGAATGTATTACAATAAACATGCGATTTCTGGATAAACTTTACAGCGGTTGGTAACGCGTTCCGCTGACACCATCCATGCCCACACTGCCATTATGCGTCATCCCTTTTATATACGCACTGTTTTACGTTTTGGTAGTATAGTAGAGACAAGTTCACCATCGCTTGGAAAACTAGCTAATTTAGCCCACTTACCCGCGAAATGGCCTCGATGTCGGCACGAATAGATTGGCGAAATAATACCCTTCAATTCCAGTTCTATCGATAGCACTTAATTTATTTTTGAGCACCGAATAATACCCCCGAAAATCATCATTTCTGCAGGTTGAAGTATCTCCAACTACCAATGCCCGACAATACTCGAAAAATCCTCGAGCCTTTTCTAATCAACAATCGACAAAACACTCAACTAGAACTCAGCTTCACTGTTAGAAGAAAATACTGTCGGTTTAACAGTGTCGGACCGTCGAAATCCGACGGTCCCATACCGTTTCATCGTTGTACGGTGAATAACCGTTGTTTTATGTGCCCATGAAAATGGTCTAAGTTAAAAAATTTCGAGATTCAAAGTTGATGCCGTCAAAATTCAATAGTATATTTATCGGCGATCAAATTATAAACGGCAATGACTCCATACAGTATGACTGAATCTGACTCTGCTGATATTTAATATGTATTTATAATTATTAATTGTTTGTATTCAATACAATGATCCGGCATTCATTCTGTGTTATTCGGGTCCGTCTTATCTTGAGTACGTAATTAATTTATTCTCAAGTCCGGTGTCTTTAGCACTCACCAATTTCCTTTCGCCATTTTGCGTATTTGATCGCAGGCGCTGTACAAACTATAGTTTTTTTTGGAAAATGTTACCTTTTCAGTTGTGCGAAAACCGGCTTAATCGTTGATATTTTCCACTAAATTGTGACGACTGTGCCGTATTCGAGAGTAGCGATTAATGGCATGATCTAAGGTCGGCTGTGACCTGACTTCATTCGACTCAGTGCTGATGTCGAAATTGACAGTGTTGTGACTATCAAAACACAGTTGGATGCATCATGCTGTCAAATTATTTCATCGAAAAATGTGCGACTATAGGAGAGCATTGTCGCCAAGTCATCGCGCACAGTTATTGCGGGATCTGCTGTTATCTTGAAGGTTTCAATCTCAACTATATTTGATATACTGATATATTGTCATGATGTACTGATTCACTTAAAACAAAAACTGTATTTACAAGTGACTGGACAATTTCACGCCTTACATGTTACCAAAAAGTATGTCATTAAGATGTTTTACTTTTAAATGTACACAAATTTGAGTTTTAACTGTTATACATTTAGCTTTGTTCTTTTGGGAACATGTCTCTATTCCGAACGTTCGCTATTCCGAAGGTTCACTAATCCGAAGGTTCACTAATCCGAAGGTTCACTATTCCGAAGGTTCACTATTCCGAAGGTTCGCTATTCCGAAGGTTTTTGTTATTTTAAAAGTTAATTCTATATTCTAAAGTATTGAGAGGGTTCTTTAGTACGAAGACTCTTTTTATGAAGGAAATAACTTAAAACATTAAAAAAATAAATGTGATTTTTGTTTTCGTGGGTTTCCTTGAGATTTAACCCTTTGGCGAGTAGAACGACATATATGTCGTCTATCAGCTGAGGACTAAAACGACATATATGTCGTTTTAGGAAGTGTTATTTTACGTAGACATAACTTCAATAAATCATCTGATTTATAAATGATTTACATAGGAGTTATTTTGATTAATATAATGTCCCAAATGCTAAAGGCGGACTATAACAGTGGGGCTCTTACGGTCAATCAATGCTGGAGCGCTATAACTTACTGTATAGCAGAATACCGCTGAATGGACCTAACTGCAATTCAGACTTTGTATTGATTTTAATGTTGATGTTTCTTTCAAGTACAGATTGCCAGTTCGGGTAGAATGCATCTCTAACTCGTAGTTTATTTCAGTCATTGTGTTTTCAACTTTCTATAATATTAAAGTGATAAACTGATACTGTCTTCTTGCTATTAATAACCGACATCTGGGACAAATTAGATATTAGATTGGGGTGTATAAATGTGCGGGGGCGCAAATTTTGATTCATTTCTGGCTCAAAACTCCCATAATAGAAAACCTTCGGAATAGCGAACCTTCGGAATAGTGAACCTTCGGATTAGTGAACCTTCGGATTAGTGAACCTTCGGATTAGTGAACCTTCGGAATAGCGAACCTTCGGAATAGAGAACCCTACCCGTTCTTTTAGGTCTTAAAACGGCATGCCAATTCATATGGTTTAGAATGATCCAAATTAGTATTACTCGTAACTGAATACTGATCGTTTTTTATTTACTGCCATATTTATACAGTAGTCGGTGAAAGGTGAACACACCACGCGGGCGCAGCCTTTTTCCGGATTAAATTACACGAGGCAGATAACAAGTTTGATCCTCTGCAAACTGCAAAGTTTCATAAGTATTCTCTATCACTTTAAGCATTGGGGATTTACGTTTCATAAAAACTATGATCGTAATAGAAGAACTAAAACATGAATCGTATTGCCCACCGGAAAATCATATTTTCACCATGGGTTGGAACTTGGCTAATTCTACGCTAATTTAGCAAATTAAGGGTCAGACGCACGTTTTGCCAAAATTTCCTGGTATTTCAAAATGTATTTTCTCTAAATCTATCAGGAATATCTTTGTGAAATTTTATACAAGAGATTATTGTGGTACCATACATAAGAACCATTGGACATTTGGTTATTATAATCTCATTTACTTTACTTTACTGTGTTCAGGTACCGAGAACTACTGTAAAACAGATTGTTTTCGAAAGTGCATTTCATATATACATGATATCATATCTGAAGATCATGAGAGGAGACTTAATTTTTCTTGATTCATGAAATTAAATGATTATTTTCATTCAGAAAGACAACTACCATAAATAATTTTGTATTATTGAGAATTTTCATGCCATGCTTGTTGGTCATTGAAAAATTGGGCTCAGTTGAGTTCTGGGTCATGGGTTCATAACCAAGTTAAATCTGACCACCATATCTCTTAATACTGTGGCCTAATTTATGTTGATTGCTTCTTGCTTGAGTGGACAGCACCACATTTGAACATTTGTTTTCATTGGGCTGGCATATTTGTGACTGCTTTATTCTTCATTATAATACATGGGGTATGATGCTATAATATGCAATTAAAAAGCTAACTCAACATTATGATACAAATGAAGCCTCCTCTCATGGAGTCAAGACAATAAGCTATTTGATGGTTGACATGTTGTTTGAAATTATAAATTTTTCTGGCAGTTCTCGTTACCAAAAGGGACAGAAACGAAACAAATATTTTCAACCTCTCAAATGTATTAAAATCCATTATTGTTATTGTCTCTTTATAATTGCTCTGATTCTATATATAATGAAAATTATCATATGTAAAATTCAAGATTTTTCACCAGATAGATCCATAGAAATTCTTTGTTGAAAATCACTTGCCATTTCTGGCTGGATTTACTGTGATTTATGCAAAACGTGCGTCTCCCCATTAAGAGCAACAAATTGGTGTTGACCCGTGAAACCTTAGTTAGTTACGGTCTTGCTATTAATTAAACGGCGTTGAACTGTAAAAATACAACCGTCTGATAGTTACTGGTTAGTCTGCCAGTTACTTAAACGGTTTTTTTTACCGTGGAACATGCTACAGTTTGACCGTATGTTTAACGGTCCAAGGTTGGCAGCGATGTTGCGCAGTATGACACCGTTAAAGCGACGGGTTTTTTTTCTAACAATGTATCGCGGAGTGTTGACTAATCGGCTAATAGTGTATCTGCATATATAGAAATCAACACATCGCCAGTAACATTTTTTATAGCGAAGAAATCTGTTGATAATTCTGCATTGTTTCTTCATTTTTCCGCGAATGTTACACTATACTATATACAGGAAATGACGAACAGGGAAAGCTCTTTAATCCATATATATAAATTCAGAATATTGAAGATGATGTTTCCCTTTGAATATTTTGAATGCACATAATTATTGTCTTATTTTAGAAAAATTGTTATGGCAGCAAACAATTTAGAAACATGTCCCGGGAAATGTAACCATACACATTGATCACGACACTTATCTTCGTATAACCAAACCATTCTACAACGAATTAATTAAATGCGACTAAACCTCCTTCCCTAATACGATGATGACTTTATACTAGATTTGTTACCAAGATTTTCAACGGTGTTTAGCAGATGCAAGATTTTGTGTTGATGAACGGACTATTAATATAGTGGGCTACATACATTAATATAAATCAGTCGAGACACTTTATACCGATGACGAAGGAAGCAGGTGTCATGTGTCAAACTAAATTTTATTAAATATATATATCTTTATGTATCCTCAATATCATGAAGAGTTGATATAATATAACAAATACAAACGGCAAACAAAAACAAAATGACAAATACAGATAACCCAACATATATACAGAAAACCATAAAGTACAAGATGGCGCAGACGATTAATGAATAATATTGGAGTAGAGATGGATTAGTATCGATTCCGTGCTACTGGTGCGTCATTTGTTGGACGGCGATGAATCGAGATGGGGAACTTTCTATGAGATTCAAAAATGTACCCCACGCAGACACCGAATCGAAGCATCGCAGACCAAGAACTGGCGCATACATATAGCACATAAATGTATGGACGTATATTAGGTCAGTTTCAAGTTTGCTATGAATGCTATGAATTTATCCACGTGTGTTTATTTACAGACTCGGCTAAGCTAATGTATCATCAAACAGAAGTAACTAAGTTATAATATTTAAATTCACGTCTAAGTTATGTATTCTCGTGTAAAATAAGAGTCTATGGACTGTTGGCTTTCCGGAATATAGCTTCTCTCCATAAGCGTGCACAACTTACAGTGAAAAAGTGAATAGCTTCATATGACTCAAGATCTGTATCTTCAAGTGGTAGATCCGATAAATTTCCGAGGAAAATTTCTAATTGTTTTGGACTAGTATATGCATTAAGTTTAAATAAACAAGAAATTCCAAATTGTTCAATAATTGAATACCAGACATCATTTCTTGTCTTGACGCGCATTCCAAAATTATATGTTGAATTTCGTCAAAAAACACAGACTGGCACAATTCGCATTTCTGTAATAGATTTTGCTCGAATGTGAACAAATTAGTTGAGCTACGAGGCGGTATTCGTCAGAGAAATTTGGGTATTTGCGACAGGTTTTCCACAGAGAGGGTAGCGAATAATCTCGATGAACATGACGAAATCTGTTGAATGTGGAATCGTGTGATGTGCGTCTTTCCCAATCATCACAAAGACGTTCTTTCTGTGAAGTTTAACGATTTGTTTCCGCTGTAGTTTTGAAGGGAATAATGACGAAGAACAGAAATTCAGAAAATGAGATGTAAGACCGTAATTATCAATAATTCTGGAAATATCTGAGAAATAAGACGATTGATGACCAGTTACCAGATATTCGGAGAGCCGTACTAGAAATATTTCTTAAACTGTCTTCCCTGTACCCAAATTACATTGATTTTGAAAGAGAGATAGTTTTCTCCTTTCGATACATGATTCCAAACCATGTACCCCGAGGAGAGCCTGAGCCATGTCAGTTCTAGTTCTGATATGCAATATTTGTATGTTTTTATGCACAGCCGATGAATTTTCTCGAGGCGCTCGTTTTCTGAGTAGTTTAGGCATATGATGAATTCTGAGCCGTATAGACCGTTTATACCGATGACGAAGGAAGCAGGTGTCATGTGTCAAACTAAATTTTATTAACGTGGCGGAACACTCGAAATACTCTGAGCGCCCAATAATTATTTTCAAGAGTAGCTGTTAACTCTGTTAAATGTGTGATGAAAGTTCATTTTCCATGTCAGAAATGCTTATTTCGCAGTCCGTGGCACATGCAGTTCTACAAGACAGTATCGACATCACATCAAGTTTTGGTGACAAATGCTACAGATATTCAAGTCCAGAGGGACTTCATGGTAATCCAACAAATAACAACACAATACATTTATCTGCAATTTGAACTGTAACTTTCAGTGGTTGTACAGTGTTGTTATCTTGCATTCGGGAACAAATCTATAATGAAATAAAATATAACTATAGAAACTCACCTCTTGACTGAAACTTTTCTGAAATGCAAGGCGGCGTTTCACGATCTCCGGGACAACTGACATGTTAAAGTTAAAATAACAGAAACGCCTATGTGAACAATACGACGGTTAATGGAATATCCGACAGATAGAAGAATGTTAATTCAAATGGTTTGGGAACCCACAAGTGTTCCTCCGATCGACAAGTGTCCCGCAAATGCTACACCGACTGGAATAGGAATCATTTATAATTTCAACTTTCGATTGGGATGTCTGATCGATCCGAGCAAGTGGGTGGCTTATTTATTCGATATTCCGGGAACACGAATGGCTTTGCTTTTAGCTAGCACGGTCGACAACGAATAAGACCCGAGCTGGTGGCCAATTTTACAAGGCTTGAATAATTCAGTTGACTCCTTTTACATAGTGAAACAGAATGCGTATATTCTAAAATCGTTCATATACGATTCTTTTGAAACATTGATAGCGCTATTATATCGGAACTCTATTTATTCATTGTTTCTTTAGTTTGTTAAGTTTTTCGTCTTAAAAGGTTAAAGTTTCACAATGGGTTCGTTATTTTGTTATATTACAGTTATTTGTATGCATTTAATTTCCTCCATACAAAATGCCATACACGAGTAGTTATAAATTTAAATACCTGATATATACAATATGTGCGAAGATATATACTCACATCTTGAAATATGTATACAGACAAATACAACACAATTCGTTCACATATATTATGTCATATTAAATGCGACATAATAAACATGAAACAACATTTTCTTCCATCAAGCGATATATACGATTCAAGTTATAGAGAATGACGGTATATACATGCAGCTGTTGGCTTGTTGTGAGCTTAATTCATATCATCTTATCATTTAGCATGTTTAATAAGGGTGAATGGGGGAATCAATTAATGGCAATATAGCAATGGTTAATGTTAAAATCAGTTACATATTCAAAGAGCTTCTCCACTGAAGGGTGTGGCAGCATATCATATTGACATTGAAGCAAATTCTAGCGTATTTAGATGCTGCGGCCATCAGCAGCCTTCTATGAGAACAGAAAATAAAACAAACATTTGACGAGGTCTGAAATTAGTGGAAATTAGTTAACACATGTCGAGGTGATAGAATTTCCAGATGTTTGCAACTTTGCAGTGACCGTGACGGAAAATAGGACGAGAACTCGCCAGTCAGAAACACTTGGAGTAGTAAATGGAGGATACACTAATGCATCGACCCCAAAAACTGATCTATAAAATCATGCCAAAATAGGTTTCTAAGACAGTCAATGTAAATGTGCATTATAAGCAATTGGCAAGTCAAGGCACATTGAACCAGATATATGCATATCACCTAACATGCACACAGTGAGACTCGTATCGTCCAAAATCGGGTGAGAATTAGAAATATTAATGTTGATGTTAATATTAACATATTTATCTTTCTCAGATGGCATGTGCCTTGCGTCTAATCATAAATCACATGAATATTTCCTATATATTAATCACAATATATGATAAACAACACAAGACATAGATAAGAGTCACAGACTGAGTGTGTGAGTAGCTGAGTAACATATTTACATTTATAATATTATCTGTGAAATTATTGAGACAAATTTCTCACACAACACATAGATCAACCAACTAGATACAGGGACAATCAGTAACCAAGTATTCTGGATCTCATTATTACCGATAAGGAGGAACATTTACATGCTATTATATATTGCTCACCTCTGGGTACAAGTGACCATTGTGTTATCATAGCATCCATAAATATTAACATGATTCCTAACTCTCAAATCGACTTCAACAGGCCACCAAAATTACCGTTTCACAAAGGTAACTACACTGCTATAAGACATGGATTAGACATAATCGACTGGGAATAATTATCTAAGTGCAGTATTGAAAATGGTTGGAAAATGTTCTACGAAGAAATTGAGAACTTGATCAACGAACACATCCCAAAAGCACAGTATATGGGTGGGTGTACATTGGTGTAGATATGTGTACAGTTCTACACGCATACCAGCGTTAACATGCGTATATAGAAATGCGCACAGAAAGAAAACACTTCCGTTCGTGTGAGCAAAAATCGTATCCGTTTTAGTCACGGTCAACACCGAGGCATTGCGACAGGCAAATTGGATTTGATTAATCGTTACTGGGGCTTGGTGTATATGCTTAATCTTTGTTTGTTCAACCCATGCATGTATTCACGCTATTCCATGGCATCGGCTGGTTCGTGAAGGTGGTCACATTTAAGTACTTGGTATATGCATGGCCGAGCAAACATCTGGGACGATTTTTCATATTGCTGAATCAGACATAAGAAACTCGGTTCGCAAACAGAAGCCAGTGACACACATTTGTTTATACGATGTCAACGCTTTCTGAAATTATGCGTCGTGTTTCCTGCTTCTCGTAGACTCGGCTCTACTAGGCTGAATCTATGAACAACCATGCTGGTGCTGCACCAGGGACGTGGCACCTCCAACTTTGGTAATTTTTGGTAACAGTTGGAAATTTCATACTTTGACACAAAATATATTGGAAATTTCACACCAACACTATGTTGAAATTGTTCTTGTAGTTTAGAGCTCATGGGATTTGTCTGGTTCAAGGGAAGGGGTGCAGTTGGAAATTCCAATGTGGACCACCCCAACGTGGGCCCTATAGACACGTCCCTGATGGGCATAGACTAAATAGGTTTGGTCCGCTGATAGTGCATGATTCATTTTTTTTGTCTGGCCTGAACTGACACGAAGCGTAGTGAATTATCCATTACCTGTGTACTGATGAGCGCGCGTTCACTACCAGTAATCATGTTGTGATCACAGTAATCCGCGATACAATATATATACATTTCTTTATTGCCTCCATCGGGGGAGAGTATATTATATACAACATTATTTACAAACACAGATAACATGAATGTCACAAGCATGTGGTTGGACAAATTATACCAATATGTGATATTATTATTTACAAAAAACAAAACAAAACAAAAACAATCAAATTTAAATAAAAAGGGAAAAATAGGGGGGGGGGGGGGTATCAAAATCAAATAATAAATTTTTTTTTAATAAAAACAATCATTTTTACTGAGACACAGATACTCATAAATGTCACAAGCATATGGCTGAACAAATTACACCAATGTGATATTATATTCGTTGAAAATAGAAACAAATTAAAGGAAATGAAAGGGAAAAAAACTGCGGTTTCTTGATACATTGAGTTATTGAAATACATTGATAACTAACACATATATCCTTCATAATGTTTTATACCTATATGTACAACTAAATATCGCATCCGTATGCTCGTTGCGAGCTACATACACAATAGAATATCTCACACGCGCGAGGATGTGAGGCAGAATTCTCTATTATTGAGAACGCCTACCGTGTGAATGCTAGATATGTTGTTTATTTGTTATTAGTCTACACATAGCCACGAAATACGATGATGTTACATCAATTATCAAATTGTGGCATCTCTGGATGGGTGATGTTAAGTGTGGGTCCTCTGAGCCGAGTACTATCGCAAGAAAGTCATCTCTTGATAGACCATCCAGGTAGAGGAAGACGCCAACGCCGTGATGGTTTAATAATGTCTCCCATAGACGGTTCCTCAGCTGTAGAATTGACAGACCTATACAAGAGAACATTAAGTGATAGAGTTCGTTATCGTATGTTTTGTAGCATTGGTGGCACGTCAGGTTATTTTGGAAAGTTGTTTTGTTCAATAGTTTCGCCAAATTGAAGAATTTGTCAGCTGCATTCGGGCGAGACTGAAGAAGCCTCCAAAATTTCCACCCAGAGAGAGGGTCTCGAAGAACTTTGGTAGCAACAGAAAATTTCTTATCACTGGACATGGATTGATTCCACTGTGACATGTAGGTGATCTTCACGACACTTTTCACAATTGTCTTCCATGAGTTTTTATCGGGGAAGTCGCCGTGGATTAGAAAATTATCTACATGATTTAAAAGACTATACTGCTCGAGTAAGGGAAAGACTTCAGAGACGAATCCAGACACTGGACGGTGAAACAGACGATAGAGGTGTGCTTTAAAGATGAAGAGTTCAAGTGGAGATTGGTGTTCAAGAGGAAGGTGAATCAAATGTCCGAGGAAGCATAGTTTCCGTATATGCATTTATCTCTGAGCGGGAAGTTGACCTATTTATCCTAGCGCAAGACACGTACTTGTGCGCTTCGGCAATTTCTGCGCGTACTTCACACACGTGCGCAGAGAACGTTCTATCACATTGGCGGATGATTGAGATTGCAGTGAAATAATTTCAGTGCCATATAGTGCCTTTGGTAAAACAACTGTTCGCAGGAGATGGCCCATAGTCAGAGGAGTAACACATTTGAGAGAATCATTGCCTATCGTAGAGAAAAACGTTTTTCGAAGTTTTGTTGCCACATCAGAAGAGTGTGATGAACGATGAACTACTGGAAAATTTGTCCTGAAGCAAACCAAGGTGAAGGCAATCCTTGTCTTCTTTTAAAGTATCAGGTCCGAGCTGCCAGTGTCTGTATTGTCGATCATGTACGTGTCTGGGTTCATTGAAGACGACAATCTTGCTTTTTGTACAGGAAAATCAGAATCTCCAACGAACGCTGTAGTCATAGCATATATTTATGAGATTGTCCAGCCCTTGTTTGGTAAGAGCGAGAATGGCAATATCATCGGCTGTCGTTGGTGCGGCACAATGGAAGGAGCTGACATTGAGACCGAGCTGCGACTTGTTCAGGTCGATCAATAGGTCGTTGATGTAGACAAGGTAGCAAAAAGGTGATAACACACCCCCTTGCCTTGTTCCTTGGCTGATGCTAAACTCTTCGGAGACATTACCGTCATATAAAATGACGCTGGTAATGTCCTCGTGCATGTTAGACAATAGTTTCACGAATTTATTTGAGAAACCTAGTTTCTTGAACTTATATAGCAGTCCTTGATGCCACACACGATCGAATGCTTTATTGGAATCGAGGAAAGCCGCGAACACACGAGAGTTATGGTCCTTCGCATACGAAACCGCTTCTTGTACAATAAATGATGTCATGTTACACCCCAATCCTTTTTGAAAACCGCACTGAAGTGCGTGAGGAAAATTTTGAACGTTTTTGCTAGCAAGGATTCGATGTAGAAGGATTGTCTCAAATAGTTTGTAAATTACAGGTAAAAGTGTGATCGCCCTGTAACTGTCCGGTGATGTTGGCGGCTTTGGGTGTCCTTTGTAGAGAGGAACAATCATACCGAGTTTCATCTTCGGAGGAATCCACTCGAGCTTAATAATAGCATCAAACAGGATGCGGAGACAACGAATGAGACCATCAGAATTATTTTTAAGATGTTCGCCCACTATTGATCAACGAACACATCCCAAAAGCACAGTATATGGGTGGGTGTACATTGGTGTAGATATGTGTACAGTTCTACACGCATACCAGCGTTAACATGTGTATATAGAAATGCGCACAGAAAGAAAACACGTCCGTTCGTGTGAGCAAAAATCGTATCCGTTTTAGTCACGGTCAACTTTTGCGACAGGCAAATTGGATTTGATTAATCGTTACTGGGGCTTGGTGTATATGCTTAATCTTTGTTTGTTCAACCCATGCATGTATTCAAGCTATTCCATGGCATCGGCTGGTTCGTGAAGGTGGTCACATTTAAGTACTTGGTATATGCATGGCCGAGCAAACATCTGGGACGATTTTTCATATTGCTGAATCATACATAAGAAACTCGGTTCGCAAACAGAAGCCAGTGACACACATTTGTTTATACGATGTCATCGGGTGCAGTTGGAAATTCCAATGTGGACCACCCCAACGTGGGCCCTATAGACACGTCCCTGATGTGCATAGACTAAATAGGTTTGGTCCGCTGATAGTGCATGATTCATTTTTTTGTCTGGCCTGAACTGACACGAAGCGTAGTGAATTATCCATTACCTGTGTACTGATGAGCGCGCGTTCACTACCAGTAATCATGTTGTGATCACAGTAATCCGCGATACAAGACTTCAAACAGTTCTGTATACAGATCTTGACCAATGTAAACGCACCGTAATGAGAAAACAACGAAACATAGAAAGAAAAACACCGACGGCATAGAGGTGATATGATAGAAGTTTTCAAAATTTTATGTGATCAATATAACTTCGAAAAGAGCAAACTATTCAAAGATGCTATATACAGGGAAACACGTGAACATTCATTGAAACTTCAGAAACTCCAAGTGAATAATGATGTTCGTAAGTTCGTAATTCTTTTTCTCATAAGAGATATATCTGCCTAGAATACGGTGCCTGAACATGTCATCGAGGCCAAATCTCTGAAAGAATTCAAGGAACTTTTCGATAACGAGCACTGGGACGTAAGATACCTAAACAATCTTCTCTTTTAAAACCAGTTCTTTGTTTGTTTACATAATTAGAACACAGCTCTCATATGTTGTTACTATATAAGGATGAACTGTCATGTGGACTGTTTTTATGGAGATGTAACCGTGAGGTAAGTGGTCATAACTTGTGTAAACCAGAAGGGTTTTACATACAAGTTATGACCACTTACCTCACGGTTACATCTCCATAAAAACAGTCCACATGACAGTTAATCCTTATATTTATATACATGTAGCGAAAAAGCCACTTTTGTAAATGTATTTAAATAGAAAAGTGTATCGTGACAAAACCAGCCCAAAATACCCCATAGCACCCTTGGCAAAAGTTAACAGGAACAATTGAAACCCGATGATTTATTAAGTCAATCCTGCGCGAATCCAAATGCGCCCAAAACATTACGCGTTCGTCTTTCCAAACCCAAATGACGTATCGATGTTATTATGAGCTTGTAGTTATTAGCTTTTGTGCATTCACCGAGAAATAATTGCAACTAGCCACGTGGGCGCCGACCAATCAGAATGTTGGATTTAGTGATGACAACACTTAGTATGTAAATATAGTAGTATATAATACATTGGTTATAAAGGATAATGATATTTCCTTCAAATTAAAAGTTTGAAATTGAGATATTTTTTAATTCACGGATGGAACTTTCTTAGAATGGCGATTCTCCCGCCCGGGACGAATTTGCCTATAAGGAGCATAATGGCTGTCCTTGGTTACCCGTTCATTCTCCGTGAATTAACGTGTCCGTTTTAAAGTAAAAAGTGGTCTCTTTGGTGCATTTAATGATAACAAAAGATGACAAGCAGTAATTTATCTCACAATTGTTGCCGAAATATAGCATGCATGACATATCTGTTATAATAAACGCCCACCTGTAATAATAATCAGATAGTTATTAGCGTACTTTCAAATTTGATTATAACGTCAATTTCACTGTGTAGGAATTGTTACATTGGAATTCGTTCTATCGCCGATTTGTGATGGTTCTTGACTGGTTTGTGACGGTTCCTGGTGATCCAAATTATACATTTTTGCGAGTTTTTGACAGTTAAAACGCAATTTTTGAGCCATCTAGGTGATAATTCGGTTAGTTTTTTCATTCCCCTCATAATCTATGGTCCCAAATAACGTAAACATAATGAAGATCCTATTGTGCGAGTAATAACAACGACGAAAACTGCGAATTGTGATATCTCGATCGGTTCTCTCTCGATCGAGTCGGTTCTCTCCCAATTTAATCGGTTCTGTCCGGGAAATACGATGACTATTATTTGGAAGTATACGTGAATATAACCAAGTAAGCACAACGAAATATCAATTATGTTGAATTTACACCACTTATGATCAATTACGGTGAGTTACACTGCCTTCTTATAATTAGTAACAGAATCGTTCACTTTATTGTGACGCAAACCATGCAATTTGACATAAATGGTCAATGTGATCTGCGAAGACTGATTTTTTCCCCAACAAACCAATCATAATGGTCGACTGATCCAAAATGGCCGCCACTTTTTTTCAATATGGCCGCCACATTTTTTTCATAATGGCTGCCACTGTTTTTTTCTTCAAAAAGTCGCATTTTTTCAGCTTGTATTAAACTTATACGAACCACGTGACTTCCATTCCTTATTCGAACATGGCCGCCGCCCATGCAGAGAGGTTCATATAGGTGACCCGTGCCATTTGTCGGTTCTTTTATGTATTAAGGTCAAACAAAGTGTGCTGTAAGTTGCCCCCCCCCAAGACGCCTTAAAGAGTCACCACAAACCCCACCGATCCAAAATTGACGGAGGTCAACTGCATTTGGATCGGTGGGGGGTGTTTATGGTGTCTTGTGGAAACATGTTTTAATTTAATTTTGTCCACAGTTGTCATTTCACCTTGAGGCAGTATGAACGATAAAGTGAGTGCGAGTCGAGTTAGCCAGTCCGTGTACCGGTATATAGTTTGTAATTAAGTTCGTTTTAACTCTATTTTGGGCTTACTCGTGCAATTTGGGTTATTTATATAAATGCTTCGTATACAAATTAGGAGCTAAGCATATACGAGCGTGATAACATTTCACTCGATGATATTTTGGATGGTTCGAGCGAAATGAAAACTATATTTAATAAAATTAAATAAATACACATAAAACATGGTCTATTCCCAATATGTTGGTGCAAAACTCCTTGACAAAACATAACAAATTAATGTAAAAAGATTATGTGCTTATTGCTTGGTTGTTTTATTTGTTCAGTCGTTCCTTGTTGACGTATTATATAGTTTTGTTTTGTTATTGAATAACATTTGATATTAATATTAATTTGATTTATTTAATTATTTATTCCTATGGGATCAAAATAGTTGGAAACTAAAAATTGTAATCAGATGTAATCGAAAAGTAATCAGTTACATTTTACTAAAGTAATTGTAATCGTAATCGATTACATTGGCATGTAATCGCCCCAACCCTGGCTAGAATTGAACACATATCCATCCCACACGGAACTTTCAACCACAGACCTTCGTTTATCAAATAAAGTCACTTGGTGGTTTGCGCTCCAAAATACGCGTAATAATAGTCGCTTTTTAAGTTTTGCCGATATAGAAATAGCTCGATAAACACTTGAAATGCCTTTCTATGAGCAGTATAATAATGTCACAGAAAGAAACATTTGAGTCATGAAATATACAACTTTGAACCCGATGTTTGCACGAAATGGAACAGTAAAGAGCGTTCCGTGTTCTATTCTTGATATGGTAGAAATAAAGAGCCTTTGTTTCACTTCTGTACGAAAAAAACCCCAGCTGGAATAGGGCTCTGACCACAGTATGTATTTCTCAGAGCATATGAGGCCGGTATATATACTTATCAACATTTCTTGTATTTGCAACCAATCATACATCCTTAGAAATTACTTAGACAAAATTTGGAAGCTCGAATGAGCCGTGTCCATTTAAATTAACAGAATATCATGACAGTAGATGTCTAATTTCATTGGGTCAATTATGCGGGCGTGCATGATTATATATATGATCCTATACCCAACATGACTTTCAATACGTTGTATCTGCCACTCGAAGTGAAGGTAATACCACTTAATCTTCTGTTATAATAGATGGCTATACTCTTATTTCTTAGCACACTTGTTGGATTATGTAGGTAACATCCGTTGCAACCATTATCGGGTTTAAAACGTTTGTTATACACAACTAAATGATCCCAAAATGCAGATATCATTCGAATAAATTACCGACACACATCGGGATATTTCCTCAGCTATTTTACAGAGGAATAACACAGGTACAATTTATACTCAGTGTTCGTCTTCAGAATGCGTTTCACAGTCGGTATGCTATACCGAAAACAAAGAAATTACGTTTACAGGGATTGATTTTCAGTGATTACATGTTGATAATTACACGTTATATCCGAGTTAATTGTGATCGAAAGTTCAGGTTTCGGTAAAACGGCGCTTATGCAGCTTACGTTTGTTCAAGAAAGTTTAGTGTATTTAAGATATATATATATATAATTATGCGTGATTTTGTCCCGAAAATGCTAATTTTTAATCATAAGGAACCGTAACAAATCAGTCAAGAACCATCACAATTCCGGTGATGGAACGAAAAATTACATAAGCTGCAGTCATTATCTGGTTTAAAATGTCAGATACACGAGATGATTTTCGGACCAAAGTGCAGAAATCGTTTGAATAAATCTCATGTACAGAACCGTCACAGCCATGATTGGTTTGAAATAGAACCGTAACACGCACCCGCGTTGATTACGAGGCCACGGCTCCCAATATCAACCCCTATCGCAGGGGGGGGGGGTGGGGCCGGTTTGGGTACCCCCCCCCCAAAAAAACAGCAAAAACTGCAGTTTTTTTCCACTGACCATTTGCCCCCCCCCCCCCACCCCCCCCCCCCAGAAAAATCAAAACCACCCCAGGCGGACAACAACTCGGTTTTACCGGAAACCGAAAAAAACACCGGAGCATACAATTCACGAGAAGGTGCTTGGTAACTTAGTTTAGATTATTATGACTAAAATGGTCATTGTCTACCAGTAGAACGCAGATTTGTACCTCGTGATGTCATGACATGTACAAACATGTATATTGGTGATCGCAACGCTTCGTATGCACTTTAAAAAATGACAAATAGTCATTAGCTCGACTTTGAAAAAGATGCAAATGAGATGAGTGAGATGCCAGCATATAACTGTTTTCTGATACCATTACGCAGGGTAGAATTCTGCATTCGACTGGTAGACACTGACATAGTCGGCATTATTAAGAGGGTTAATGGGGTCAATATCACATGTAAACCAAGACAGTGGTTATCCAAAATTGTTTTAGGTGGATTGTACTACTCATGTATATATGATTTGGATATTAAGGTTAATCCATATTCTATAAAATGAGAGAAAATTGAAGTTGTGAGTCTGAAAATACATATTTGGAAATTTGGAAAGGACAAAATTTACATATATTAATGACATAATTGTTCGAAGGGCGCGCGTAATTATAAGCAATCAACGTCAGTAGTAATGGGGGCCACTATGGCCCAGTAGCCCCCAGTGGGGGCCACTATGGCCCAGTACCCCCCAGTGGGGGCCACTATGGCCCAGTACCCCCCAGTGGGGGCCACTATGGCCCAGTACCCCCAGTGGGGGCCACTATGGCCCAGTATCGAATACTGGACCATCTAGGACCATAGATGGTCCAGTATTCGATACTGGGCCATAGTGGCCCCCAACTGGGGGGTACTGGGCCATAGTGGCCCCCACTGGGGGGTACTGGGCCATAGTTACCCCCTGAGGATAGATGTTCCTGTCATTGATGTGACATTTCTGATCGAAAAAATGAAAACGGACTTAGACATTTTTTCATTACTATTTTAAAGTTTGTATAATTCTGACCAGAGATGACACATCGACACGAACAGAATCAATTGGTGGGGATCCTACAGTGAAAACGATTTTGTTGAAATTTATCATTTATTTTTCAAAAACAAGAACAAGAACAATGAACAATAATATATTATTATACATCAATAATATTAACAAAGAACAATAATTTATGTACAAAACAAGGTCTCAGATTTGAAGAAACTTAATTGAACATCCTACAACATCCTACGCTGAATCAATAACAAAAGAGTCTATTTTGTGGAGTTGTTGACACATTCGTTGTTATCTGGTCGCCGTCTTCTTTGCGTTGTATGTATATCAGCCGTCGATGTCCTGGTGAAGTTTAATTCAACAGCAAATTTGCTTTTCTGTATAATCGACCATAGTGCTTTCCAAACCATCGAACTATTGTTCTGTCATTCTTGAAGAAATCCCGAGAATTGAATAATGTTTTCATCCTCTTTCCTTTCATCATGTGGTGGAGTGCGAATATACAATATAATCCACACACATTTGTCGCACGATGTTGATATCGTGTTGTTACCATTTCAGCCAAACCTTGGCTGTTTATTTCACACCAGTTTCTGGGATAACCTGTGGGTCGACTGAGAACCTGCGTGTCAATTGAGGAGAACACACGGAGGATTTGTGTAAATGTTAGCCCAAACGACATTTCGAAGTAACGACGGGTTTGTTGTTTATTTCGAGGAATAATACCGCATCATATGAATTCAGCCCAAATATATTGACAGGTGTCAAGGATCTAACTCTATACTGAGCAATAAAAAACAAATATTAATAAATACCGAGTATATTTAATTTAACGCCAATGGGTCGTTTATGTGCGTTTAAGAGTGTATTTATGCCTAAAGCAAAGTGAAATAACGATCTTAAAATGAATTGGCCGGTATATTTTATTAGTTATCAGGGTTACAAGGGTCGTAGTTGCATAAATTACAATATATTTTATGTTTATGCTAAGATAACTTGATCGGTATTGAGGTTAACACAAATCCCATATATGGAAATTCCAAATATGGAAAGTGACGTGCGCAAAACAGATAAAACGACGAAATGTTGTCAAATTCCACGTCTGAATACGCGTCTTATTCTCACTTATACCGTGTTTATATCAGTGTTATTCTATGTGTTGTTGTGTATTGTATTACTTTGATCAAGGTTGCGCTTTTGTAAATTTGATGCGTGTTTACATTTCTAAATTGCGTCTGCCATCTACAGTAACACTAACAGTGCGACGGAATTCCACATGTCCGAGCGCCATTGACTGATTGATTCCTTAAATTACGAGACTAATTTATCGAATGAGGTCAAATTTTCGCATATAACAAGACTCGTATGTTATTCTGCACCATTCTGACGAGTGCCGACTTTCATTTCGCATTATTTTCGTTTTTATCGAAAAATAATCGTTCTCTATGGAGATTCCCATGTAAATTTTTTCAACCAAAAAAAATTCATTGTTTTGCCAATTTCAAGCTAGTTTATAGCATGGTCATGGCATAATTTGGCCTAGCGAGTGTCGGTAGACGTTTCTTGAGTGTGCACAACAAATTTTGGTCCCAACGAAGCAGGCTAAAATCCTGAAATTTGTCAATTTTACTTTGCGTGTGAAGAAAATATTCATTTAAACTTCCAAAATTGGTTGAAATATGCTCAACAACATTCAGTTGAATGGTGACATTATTTATAGTCACCGACTAACTTCCACGATGAATCAAATTTGTTTTTATTGGTGACAATTATGTCGCGAGAGATAAAAATGTAAATTTTTTAAAGAAAATGTTAAATTTTAGCTCATTTTAAGACTTTAATTGCTTGTAGATCGGTGTTAATTATCTTCGTCAATGATGTCATGTCACGCTTGTTAATAATTCATTTGTTCGGAAATACTTATTGGGGGTAGAAATGTATAAAATTTAACTACCACCACTTCCAAAAACAACACCGATAAACAATAACGCTCTTTGTTCCATGCAATGGAAATGGCTATTTATTGTCCTGATATCAGTGATATAAATGAATGCCTAAAATTAGTATTATCCTGAAATAAATTTATGCCACTTTGGCGAACATGGGAACCACGGACCACGGTACAATTTATGCAATTTAGGCACACTTCAGAGTGAAATCAGGGCTTATATTTCGGCGAGAATCCAAATCTAGATTCTCGTAAATATTCTTGCAAATTACCCTGGATTCTCGTGAAAAAGTATATATGGATTCTCGCAAAATCAGATGAAATATATGCCCTGGAAATATAGCAAATCGTTTAATGCTTTAGAATTTTTGTTTTCGGAGATTTATATATATGCTTAAAGACATATTATGGACTTGTTATGGACTTTTTCGGGTGAGAGAAATTGATAAGTTAGTGCTCAGGCACTTTGCCAACCTGGGGAATGTTATCATTCTACTAACATCACTGAAAATTTCCAAAAAAATCTACCACACCACTTCATAGAGAACATCGTCTGAACTACTCCAAATTGTAAATATTTACATCTCGATTCGGGGCGCAACTATCGGCTATAATTAAACAAAAATGATTTCGCCATCGAGAGTCATTGCATTTAACTAATATATAAGAATGACGTTGTGTATCATCCATTTGAATTAATATTCGTAACGAATAACTACTTTGAGAAAGATTATTCTTAATTTCTATTTGATCACTCTGCCCGGTGTCTGCCGGAGTGTTTCACATCACTTTAACGAAGGAAGACTGTTCAGAAAAACTGCATTTCAAGAAATCGTTTAATGCTTTAGAATATTGGTTTTCGGAGATTTATATATATGCTTAAAGACATATTATGGACTTGTTATGGACTTTTTCGGGTGCGAGAAATTGATAAGTTAGTGCTCAGGCACTTTGCCAACCTGGGGAATGTTATCATTCTACTAACATCACTGAAAATTTCCAAAAAAATCTACCACACCACTTCATAGAGAACATCGTCTGAACTACTCCAAATTGTAAATATTTACATCTCGATTCGGGGCGCAACTATCGGCTATAATTAAACAAAAATTATTTCGCCATCGAGAGTCATTGCATTTAACTAATATATAAGAATGACGTTGTGTATCATCCATTTAGATTAATATTCGTAACAAATAACTACTTTGAGAAAGATTATTCTTAATTTCTATTTGATCACTCTGCCCGTTGTCTGCCGGAGTGTTTCACATCACTTTAATCAAGGAAGACTGTTCAGAAAAACTGCATTTCAAGATCACCAAACAACTTTCCTTTTTAGGGCCACCACATCTTTCCAAAGATGTACTTGTTCCATTTTGCTATCAAAGACCGAAAAATGTCGTTAAACTAGAGATCCAAATACCCACTAAGGGCCCCTATATCTTGAAATATTAAAGACCGAGAATGTCGTTAAACTATAAAGACCGAAAAATGTCGTTAAACTAGAGATCCAAATACCCCCTATATCTTGAGATATTATAAAGACCGAAAAATGTCATTAAACTATTAAAGACCGAAAAATGTCGTTAAACTACAAAGAACGAAAAATGTCGTTTAAACTAGAGATCCAAACATCCCCATCCCCTATTTTTTTAGACAATTAAGAACGAAATATGTCGTTACACCATTAATACATAATTTGTGTTTATGAAAGTCTGGCACCCATTAGCAGTTTGTTTTCAGTACATTTTAATATTCATTGGAACGTAAACAATTATTCGCTGACAGAAATCATGTTAATATTGCCTTTCGTTACTGGTTTCCTCGACTCAAATATTTCTCACTGCTCAATACTTATAATTAAAAAAAATGTTCTGTGTTTTGTGTCACTTCTTAATAGCATTATGTATTTTGCTATTGACAAGAAAAAAAGTTGCAGTATACGTTAAAGGTACGGAAGGCCTTGGTGGGTATCCTGTGAACATATTTCCACCTGCCAAAAACCGCTACAAACGAAAATAATATTCAAATATAGACATACTTTGTTAATATACAAATGAGAAATATCTCATAAACAGTATGTTATTGTCGTAAATTTGACGATTGTTATGTAAACAAAGCATAAAAAGTTACTTTCTTGGTGTTTCTTTATATTATGATGGTAAACATAAAGAGCGTTCTTTGTTGCTCAATTCCTTATTTGGAAATAATAAAGAGCGTTTATACCATTTGTGTGTGATTAGCCAGTAGCATTGTGCTGCCTTCTATAACACAATCAGACTCTTGTTTAGGTAAAATTTAGTAGGTCTTTATGTGAGCATGATGTTTACGCGATAGTGATCGTATATTTGAACCAAAATGTATGCGTTTTAATATTTTTCTGTTTACGGTGTTTGGAACAAATATGAATATTTTCGACAACTAAGCCCCCTCGTCCCTTTAATATAATTAATATAACATCCCTCATCCAATAATCTCCAAATTGCATATCTAATTTCAATCCTAGTTACACGTCACGCCGCCCCTCATCATTTGCCAATTGTACACCCTTTTTTTTGCTGCTGCTGCAACTGTTCAATTTCTTTAAAAATTATTGAAAAAATGGCCCTCCCGCCCGCCGACATTTACCTCTGATTTGTTTTTTATCATCGGTCCGCAACAAAATTGAGCACACGTCCCTATATAATATACCTATTTAAACCGAGTATACACGGTGGTGTACTATATCAACCGTTCATTTAACCGTTTAGGTAGCATATTTCCACGTATACGTTATCACGACAAATCCCTGCTGATCTGTTATTAATGAACCAAACACTTAACATGTCAACACACTCTGGCCCGCCAATGCTACAGTGTATAAACGTAACGGGGCAAATATGCACATTATATTGGCAGCTAACGAGAGCATTCATCATCAGCAATCTGCTCACCCCTTTTAGCCGATACGATAGAAACTAAACGATTTGTTACTTCTAATTACCCGTACTTAATTACACTACTTGCGTGTTAAAAAAGTACGACCCCATTAACACTAAAGGTGAAACATGGGATTTAGAACATTAATATTCACTCTTACATAGTTCCACATTCAAGGTTCGTCTTGTGTAATCGTATGTCAGTTGTAACGTTGTGAAACCGCAACCGAACTGAATTATTCTATTGCTAAATAGTTCATGGCTGACCTAATGCATGCATCTTAGTTTTCTTGTAGTCCATGCTGATGAGTTCCTTTTTATGAATGGTAACATATATCGTCTCGGTGGTGGTAGTCCAAATGAGTCGAAGTATACAGCTGATCTTCCATTGAATAACATCAATGTCCAGTGTTCTCCTGGCTGATCCGATGAGTGCGTGTTCACAATATATGCTTGAATATGCTGTGGTTTCTTCTCTGGTAACAGATCTCTAGCACAAACATGTGTGTTAAGTTTACACAACCAGGAATTGTCCAGAATATATTGAAGTTCAGCTGTCTGCATCGTTGTAATTCTCTTTGACTCGCTGTGACCACATCAGAGTCCACTCTGCGTCGAATTTTTTGCGGTTGAGCTCCAAACTGTTTCTTAGATGATCCCACATGATGAATGCTTCGAACTTCTCCTTGCAGTGTGGGTTTAACCATATCAGCTTCGGGAACCATCTTTCCATAACATTGTATATGTCAAGTTTAATCAGCGCTAAGTCGATAAACTGGTTTGTCCAATCATCAGTTGTAGAGAACAAACACAGAACATGTTCACGTTGACTAGGATGTTCTATTTTACATCCTTCACAGTTTGCTGACACTTCCTTGCGAATAAGTTCTTGTAGTTCTTCAATCATAGCGTTGTTGAGTGTGTCCAAGATCAGGTTCCATCTCGGAGCAAAGTTTTGTGAACGTTGGTATTCTTCATAGTAGTTCCATAGCTGTGATGTGAACTCCATCCTAATAGTCAGTAAGCACTTCTCTCAAAGCTGTGATCTCTATTTCACTGTCAAATTCAGCATACACCAAAACGTTGACGGCTGTAGTGAGAGCTGTCAAGAATTGAAGCTCCAAACGCAGGTTCCCTGTCTTTATAGGATGTAGATGCCCCTCGTCGCTTCCTTGGTCCGGTGTCAAGTCGAAACCCCACAAACAATAACCATTCATATATTCTTCTAAATTAATGCCAATTGATTTGTTAACACCAAACATTCCTAAAGATTGATACAAAGATAAATATGATCTGAGACATTGTTTTGTTGCGAAGTTTGGTTCAAATGGACGGTTATGTATTGTATGACCGTCTTGACTAACTTCCAATTTATTCAAACTGAAATGTTTGAAGTGGAATGGATTGGTACCCAAATCTCCATTCATATCTTTATTTTCGACCAACGCAATAAAAAGTCTCTTTGGTAATTGTCCTTGAAATAAGTGGTCTTCAATTTTTGATCTAAGTCCAGTACTAATTGTGAAAGTTTTTATTTCTACTCGTCTGATAGGTAGTTTCATTTTTGACTGGACAATTTCTTGATTTAATTTATTTGAGACCGCTGGAAAGAGACTAACTGTTCTGACATGGAACACTGCTGATTCGAAAACAATTTGTCCATCCTCGGCGCCAATGAGGCAAAATTTTGATGGTGATCTGTTTAATCTGATACGAATTTCAATTCCATTTGGTAAATATTTTTCTTGAAGAAACAGATCAGTGTGTAAGCGTCCACATAGTTCAACAATTTTACTACCACTGATCAAACTTTCTCTAGAAGTTAATCCAGCATTAGTACCACCTTTGGTACTCTCTTCAAAATGTTCTGCTGTATCGCCATACCACATTTCTAAATTTGCTAATTGATTATCTTTATATTCTGGAGAGTATCCCAACAGATTTTCGAAATATGCTCGGTATGGGTAAGTGTCAGAATTCGAAGTTATCAATTTGTTGTTCAAGTAAACATCGATACTGCTGAACATACTATGAAAGAAATTGTTAACAGGTGCTAATTCCGTACCAGCTACCAAATTAGTTCCATCTTTTTTTGTAATTTTGAATTTCACATAAAGATAAGATTGATTAATATCTGTCCACTTTTCGGTTTGAGATGGTATGACAAACTCTATCGGAGCAGAATTATTCAGCGGTGCAATCGGATGATTTTCGATCCACTGCGATTCTGACATTGTAGCCACCGTTGGTGGAACATGTGTTATATCAAGTTCCGATTTATTGCATTCGCATGATCCATTTACCATTTGTGCCATGATTAATTAAAAATATCAAGAGCTCGACTGCTAGGATGTTTTTTCGACTGACTTTTTCGGCGTTTGACAGCTGAATGATTCATTTTTGAATTCGCTACTCTTTTTCTAGGTTTTTGTCTCGAGTTCAAAATTTGATGTTTAGCTTGTGTGCCAAAAGATTTTAAAGCTTTTTTACCTTCAGACATCAACGCTTCTTTCGGACTTTTACCTTGATTAATAATTTAATCTGCAACACCAAAAGTGTGTTTTTTCGCAAGTTGTAAAGCTGTCCGACCAATCGGTTTTAGAAATGGTACAGCAGATCTCATAAGTGATTTGAAAATTGAACCAATACCGTTACCATATTGCCGTGGTACACCTCTATACACGGGGAACATTGTTTTTTAGAACTCCTCTCGTTTTCTGAAATGCAGCTTCGCCAAAGACTTACCACCAATAAACTGAATTGATTTTCCTGTGTCGCCACTTATATTTACACTAATTTTGTCAAAGTATGACTTTGAAACTGGAACATAATGTAAATTTAAAAATTCATGTTTTACATGTAATCCGTCGATATCTCTTTTAATTCTGAAAGAAACAACTCGTAAAATTTGTACTTCAACATTTCCAACAATTGTGAAATCGGCAATATCAGAATAAACAAACATTAGATTATGACCAACATTCATATCTACACCAAACGGAAATCTGTTATTTGAATACAAATCTTCAGAAGCGTTTTCAGTTTTGTAACCCAACTTGTGCAAAAGACATTGTGGTAATTCAATTCCTAGTTTTGTGTTACTTAAACTCTTGCGAATAATTTTCACACGTTTTGTAACTTTTGAGTACTTGATGTTAAATCCGTATTCGTTTTGCATTGCTTCTCCAAGTGTTTCATCAATTACATCTTGCATTGTATCTAGTAAATCTGCCGCAGAGGTATACGAACCTTTTTGTATCTGTATTTCAAGTGCATGAACGCCATCAGGTCTCGTAAATATCTTTTCTTCAAAACGATTTTTAAGAACAGACAGTATTATTGCATCAGTTGTAATCAAATTGAATTTACACGAATCCCCTGTAACACTGTATGTTTCTGAAGGTGTTATCAGTTCGACTAATGCAACTTCCCATTTTTCTTTATCAATTTGAATTGGTTTTGGTAATTGTACAGTAAAACAACATTGAGAATTGTTTGGATACATTACCATTGAACTGTCGCTCGGAATTGTAATGTAGAAAGAATTCATACTTTCAAAATTTCTGCCGACTGATTTTTCAAATATTTCAAACGCGGTGTTGGTAAAATGTATCCCAAAGAACTACTGAGTAAAATTAACCACAGTTCGTTATTTTCACTTTGTAAACTTAAATGAACAATTGCTGTAGCGATTATACCAACAATTATAATAATTTGTGTAAAATATGTAACTTGATTTTTTGCAATTTTTTCTCCACAGATTTGAAATTGTGATGGAGCATCCAGAACAACTGAACCATTTTGAGACATGTTAAAAGTTTTATACCAAATTTGTGGCAGGAATCCAACTGTCAAATTTTTTAGGATAACCAGCCCAATGAACTTTAATTTCTCTAACTGATTTACCAGCAACTTTTCTTGAACGTTTACCAACAACTGATTCAATTTCGTAAACTTTATTATCTTTTATATGTTGAATTTTTTTACCATAAAATGATCCTGCGATGTTTTCACCATCTAAATCTACTAATTTGTAAGTTAATGGTGTACTTTTACAAACTCTACTAATTTTGAAAATTTCTTTTGTCCAATTTGGAAGATATCCTTTATCAAAAGTTCTCTTTGTTTTATTTATTCTAACAAAATCTCCAACTTTCAAGATCTTATCTTTTTTCGTTTTTAACTTTCCATAAAGATTTCTGGAAACTTCAATTTCATTTTCTCGAGTTACTAAAACTGGTGCCATCTTAATACTTCTATGAAAACTTTTGTTGTAAGAATTCACAAAATCGTGCAAAACATCATTGTATTTCAAAGTTTGATTATGTGTAAAATATTTCCACATCTTTGTTTTCAATGTTCGTTGAAAACGTTCAACTATACTTGCTTTTGTCTCTGGATTCTCTGTTGTGAAAAAATGAATTTTCTTAGATTTCAAAAATTGTAAAAATAATTTATTTTTGAATTCTGAACCTTTGTCAGATTGAAATGAAACAGGTTTTCGTTTTGATGATTTGAGAATTTTCTGAAATGTTTTAACTAAAGTTTTACCAGTTTTGTCTTTAATTTTTTCAACCCATGCAAATTTTGAGAAAACATCAATAACACAAAGTAAATATCTGTAATTGTCATTGTGCTTTTGCAAAGTTTGCAAATCTGCCAAATCAGCTTGCCACTGAATATCAATTCCTGCAACAATAGTTTTACGTCTGCGAAATTTCCAAACAATTGGTTTGTGCAAAGTATATGTTTTTTGCCATTGTAACCATTTTTTAACATCTGAAAGTTTAATTTTGTTATTTGTTTCTTTCGCATTTTAAAAAAGTTGATTTGCTCCACTGAAACCACCAACTTCTTTTGGATTGTAGTAAATTTTAGTTAGAAGTTTGTCAAATTTTATGTAAGTGGGGACCATCCTTTCAAAATAGATTTTCTGGTTTAGGAAAACTTTGAGGTGTGAAAATATCAACTGAACGTTTTCTCGACTTGCCACTGCTAGGAGTTGCATGAGGTGTATGAAACTCATCACCAGTGTGACCTTCTTTTAAATGTCTTTGTATCCACAACCATCGATTCATGTTACCTACATAATCTTGTGGTACATTAAGTTCCCCCAATCCACGTAGGAATGTTTCATAACCAACTGGGTCAAAACCTTTTCGGTGACGAACAACATCGTTTATCAAATCAATTATATTTGATCCAGTAACTGTTTCTGTTCCATAAATTAATTGTCCACGATCATCCCATCTAAGTTTAGGATTAGTTGACAACAATGTTAAAATTTGTTGTGCTTTACCACGAAGTTTAGATGGCACACTTTCCAATATATGTTCACTCATTTTCCCAAAGTTTTCAGATAACTTTTGTTCAGGTAAACGGAATTTTGAATTTAAAGATTTTTGTGAAGTTTTCAATTTGTACAAATTTTCTCCAAATAACTGTGACTTTTCTGATTCAGAAATATTTTTATCATAAACTGATTTCAATTCTTTGTAAGAATCTGAAACATTTGAAATTGCAGGATCAGGAGGTAATTGAGGTTTATTCATTTCTGACATTTTCCATTGTTTGAAATCTTCCAACATTCTGAATAACCATTTTCTTCATATTTATTTGAGATTTAGTTTTTACAAAATATTGTTAACAACTGCACCTAATGTTTTGCTAATCAATGGAGCAAGAAATAATAATGGTAAAAAGCCACCTTTTTGATTCAAAATTTTCTTCTTTTGTTGCAAAGGTTTGTTCTTGTCTGCAAGATATCTGATATGTTTACGCTTCGAATGTAACTTGCGGTTCTGAGCTTCATTCAGTTTTACATTACCTTTTAAAAGATTTTGACAACATTCTGAAATGCAATCCATCACTTGTTTCGGAGCATCGTTGATCATTTTCTTTTTATATGCAGATGGAACTTTACTCATTGCAACAATCAACTCACCATATTTTTTTATCAGCGGTGCTTTCCTGCTCTTAGTTTTTGAAGGCATCTTCACAGTCTAAGTAGTTGTCTCAAAATGAGCAGAAAAATTATATGTTTCATCTTTTATCTTTTCTGATTGAACCATTCTAAAGCTTCGAATGCAGATTTCGATGCATCAGACAACGGCATAAATTTTGAAAATTCAAGATCAATAACTGGGTTTTTTTGTAACGGTTGATGTTGAGGGTTCTGCTGAGAAGGTATAGGTGTAAATTTAGAATGTTGATTTTGTTGAGTTTGCATCGGTGTAAACTTTGAATGATTTAGAGAAAGTTTTGTTTTACGTTTAGATTCTTTTTGACTACCCCTTTGTTGTGTTTGCATCAGTGTAATCTTTGAACGTTTTGGAGAAACCTTTGAGAAACTTTTAGATTGTCTACCAGTTTGTTCAAATGAATTTTTCAAAAGACTTCTAATTAAAACTCCTCCAAGGAACCCACTACCACCTCGTTGTAAAATTAATTTGCGTTTTGTTTTCATATCAGTTGATCGATCAGAGATTTTTTTAAGAACATTTTTATTTCTCTGAAAAAACTTTTTTGTCTGTGATGGTAATTTCCAATCATTTTCAAGAAATAATTCAGCTGCAAAAGTGAAGAAATTTATAATTTGTGACAGTTCATCATGACTAAACATCTCGGTGGACGACATGGTTCTAAAATGAAAAAAGTAACAACAACTGAATTTATACTTTTGAATAAATGACAGGACCTCGGTCATTAGCTGTCAACCATTTATGGAAAATATCAGTTCTAATTCGCAAATAATTTTCTGTTCTAGGATGAAAATCTACTAAAATATATCCATGATTTATTGAAGTTGCATCTTCGTATGCTTGTTTCAAATGATTGGTTTGCATTTGATGAGCCAAAACTTTTATTTGATTTTTATCTCGAACGCTTTGAAATAAAACCATGTAGTGTGCATTCAAACTTATAGTTCTGCTACTTTTTGATTTTTGGAACATGTTTTGAGTAATGTAAATTATTGAAGCATTTCGATGGTGACCTTTTCTAGTAAACCAAAGCATTATTTTGTCTTCATCTTGTTCCCCCATCATGTCATCGAAAACAACAAGATGAGGAAATGATTTATCTGATACAATTTCCTCATCATCGTCTGGAATGCCATCGATAAACTCAACGTTATCAATTTCTTTTATACGATTGTATGTGTCTTGCCATTCTTTGTAACACCAAACTATTTTCTTTTGTGGTGTTTGGAATAAATCGTGTTTAAATTCAATAACTTTTTTAACAAATTCTGTTTTACCTGATCCACTAGGTCCGCTGATAAAGAAATTACACGGATGTTGGAAAAGTAAAGATTCTTCCATGTTGTCACTTTGATGCCTAATCAGAGAGTGAACTTAACGACGTGTGAATTTAGTTTTTAAAGAGAAATCTCCAAAGCTGTAAATATTTCCAAACATTTCAATAATCAAAGTATTATAGTCTTCTATTCTTCTGTTTGTTCTGTAAATAAAAAAATCATTTCCTATAATGTTTTTTATTTTTGCATATGTTGACATTTTTTTTGTTAACAAATACCCATAGATCCTAGGAACTGATTTAAAGGTTCCACTAGCAAGAGGATAATTATCTTCATACTTTGTATAATGAATATAGTCATGTTCATCAAAAGTTTCTAAATCTAAATGGTGTTGATCACCACCAAATAGCCAAAAATCAGATATTCTTTCAATGAGAAAAAATGTTTTGAATTTAATAAATGATTTAATATAGTTTTGAGAGAAATGAGAAAATATACTTGTCTCAAGATAGTCCAATCTCTGTAAACATTCGTCGACATCACAGCATCGTAGTATTTCTTTCTTTTCTCTTTCAAACCAGACTTCTTGTAATTCCTTCTTTATCTCTGGAATGAGTGTTGACTGTGCCACCAAATATCCATAAATCTTCTCAGCAATTTCTGGAGGTACTACTCCTGTCAACATCTTTACATGAAATGACTCAACATCTCCATCCGTATGGATATGTGTGAATACCATTGACGAGTTTTCGTTTTGTGTACACTGATCTGAAAGTTTTGGTTTGACACTCACTAATCAGTTGATGGTACTTTTGTCTTTTAATTCTGGAAGGATACTCAACAACAGTTTTGAAATTTTCACGATCATTAACACATTGTACCATTGTTTCAAAATTAACTTTTTGAGTGATACCTTTTACCTTACATTTGGTGTATCTTCCCCCATCTTTGATGTATTCATATCCGTAGTTCTTTGGCCCAAGTCCAACACATTTGACAATCTTTGCATCTGGATGTTCGTCGCTCCATTTCCTCAATCTTCCTTCGATAGTTTTGATGTTCTTCTTTGATGGATCACTGACATACATACAGCTGTCTGTATCAAAATACAGCACTCTATCTCCAAGTTTTTTTAAAACTTTATACAATTGTAATCTTGCATACGCTGTAACAAAAGAAGCAACAACAACATTTGCTGAATGATGAGGTTCAATATTATCTAAAATATCAACATAATTTACCAGAATGAATTTGTCACCATCAAGAAGTTTAACATTTTGAACAATTATATTGTTACTAGTAAGCAATTCAAAATAACGTGATGGCTTATCCACATACTCTGTTTTTGACATAAGATTTCTTTGTGCATTCTTACCCCATATACAATTAATCATAATTTTAGATATTTGGCGTTTTCCTGGATTCTTCTCGATGTTCTCCAATTTTATACCCTCAGCTGCATAATAATCCTGTACAAACTTTTGCTTCTGTTCTTCTGTCTCAACACCAAATGGATAACCACTACATTCCTGTTTGATCTTTAGATGTTTGTTGATATAGGATTTGTATATTTCATCTGTCCAATCTGTCCAATGCAAAATTTGGTACACATCAAGTATTTTGTAGCCAACATCCATTGCTTTGAATAATTCTGGCGTGGTCCACACTCCGGTTATAGCTCGATCTTCTTCTGAATGGTTACATGTCTCGTTCTCATTGATGGCACAAGTGTTGCACAAAGTAAAAAACATTTTCTTGTTACAATGAATCGGTAGAACTGGAATATACAATTTCGATGGTGGTAAAATTGTACATTTAACAAGGCCCGCATAGTCTCTAATGTGTTCTTGATCGATCTGCTCTTGGCTCAAAATTTCTGGATATCCAACAGGGTAGAATTTATATTTGTTGCAACATGGATACAACGAACACACATCGATGAACTTGATTTCTTTTGTGGAATCTTGATCAATTTCCTCGTACAATTTGATGGCATTTGTACGTCCACCAAACAATGCTTCTCTTGGCAAAATGGGGTCTCGATGTTTGTAGAAAGATTCCATTTGTTGTTTGAATTTCACATCCGATTTCATTCTTTCGTCGATCTGATGCTCCCAAATTGATTCAACTCTGTAACCAAGACTTTCCAGTTCATCTTTCTTCTGTTGAGTTCTTGTATATAATTCTTCCATGGTGAGCATCGTATAGGGATTCTTGTATTGTCTGTTGTTGTAACATTTTGGACATCCATGAAACAGACATCCATTCATCTCAAAAACTGTGCTTGTGGCTTCCTCATATCCATCGACGTAGTGTCCGCCAATCTTGATTTCTCCTCCATTCAAAGCATGCTTGATTGTTATCATACGTGACAATGATAGATGTTGAAGCCAACGTATCGCTTTCATGGAATAGTTTTTAGCACATGGGTATCCACCATCTGGAATGATTCCAATTGTTTTCTCTGGCATTGAATTCTTCCTCCATGCCAAATTGCAAACTTGCGCCAATGTTATTGACTCAATGAACGGGTCAATCTGTTCTGTTTCCAATATGTATTTCCTGAAATTTCCACATCCACAGCGAAGAATATCCACGTCTGATTTGCAGTACTTCTCCATCTCTTCTTGGAAATTGAATATCACGTAATTTTCTATTTTCTCATTGTACCATTCAAAGAATTTCTCTCGATTTTCCACGCTCATCATGTCTGGTTTGTAGTAATCAGAAGACAAGTAAGGTCCAATGTAATTTTGAAACTTTGGTGAATTCGCCCAATGTGGAAAGTGTCCTTTCGCCATCTCATTCAGCTGAAAAGTTTGTGGAAACTTTGAAAGCGGTATCATCAGAAAACTCAGAGAATCAATAACTTTCACGCTGTTGCATTTTAAACTGAGAATTTTGTTTCCATTCATGATCAGTTCTGGTTTATGAATTCCACTTTGTATGAGTGCTTGAAGTAGAAACTGTGCATCGTATCCCTGAGCATTATGTGCTATTGCTATACATCCTTTGTGATCTTGGTGGAATAACCAGTTTGTGAAGTCTGTTAAAACGTTGTCACCCTTGAATACAAATTCTCTGGAATCCGGTCCGCATGTTTCACATTTTTCTTCGATTGGTTTGCACATGCAATCTCCACAAGCGGTATGTGCAACGCAGAAGTTTGGAATATGAACACCTGTGTCTTATCTGCATTCAAAGTCAAAGAATACATATGGTATCTTTGCAGGTTTCTTTTCCGGTGATTCATATTTTGGAATGTAGCACCTGTGATCTGCTTCAACGATTTCTTGGCAATGTTTGCATTTCTTCAACCCCGCACATATATGTCTGTTTGATTTATTGATGAGAATTTCTTCATGACAATTGTTGCATAGTTGAACCAAATCACATATTTTTCTTTTCTGTTTTCCTTCCGTCTTCAAATGGTTGTCGAAACAAGATTTACTTCTGAATGATCGTCGACACGTTCTACACTTCACCAAATTTGTGAAATTACACTGTGTCAATGACCAGCATGCACAAACAAATCTGCATCGATGATCGCCACGACTTTTGAATCCAATGTCACAGAATTCACAGTAGTAGTTGGTGCCTAGAAATCCTTTGATTGATGTTATGGTGTCGAAGTGATTGTTGTTGTAGCAGATGTGTACACATTTGCTCTCCGAACACATTTCTGCAGGTTCAAATAGAAATTCAGCGCCAGCAAATTCATTGTGAATTTTCACAACATATTCTGGATACAATATTTCTTGAATCTTGTGGAACTCATTGATACTGCAAACTGTATCGTGTGGAATGCCAGCACGGTTGAGTAGATTTTTTGCTGCATCTGTTTGTGCTGTGTATATTGATTGCCTTATTCTTTTCCATTTCTTTGACCAGCACGCAGATCCATCACTATCTGCCTTACACATTCCGACGACAATAGATCTTGCCATACACATAACATCATCAGCATTTTCAATCCGGACAATACTTCTTTTTACTTTTGTCAGCTTGTTCTTGTCTGCAAATGGTCCATAATGTAGTGAGTGTCGTGTACCACCTTCCGGAATATCTGTAACGAAGATTTCGAAATTGAGTGCACCGTCATGAATTGTAAAGTCTGCATTTGATTGAACCACATTTTGAATATTATCCATGAGTGTCCCACCATTCAATTCACTGGCTTTTGTGAATGGAATGAAAATGCTCATATCAAGTCCTGGATGATTTATCGTAACTCTGATTCTTGTCTTCTCATTTGCTGAACATTTCTGTTTCAATTCTTCTGTCAACTTCTCAAATATCTCTGTAATGTTCTCGATTGGATCTGTAAATTTCTCGAATTTCACACCAAATTGTCGTGATGCTGATTTAAATTTTCTGGAAAATTTCTCCGAGTTCAGCTCCAATTTGAAATATTTTGTTGGATTGAACACAACACGCTCTCTAGCCAGACTTCTCTTTCTCTTCCCACCAATTTCTCTATTCTGTCTTCGACCGCGTCCAATCTGCCCATCACTAGAACTTTCTTCACTTTCTGCCCCATCAGTTTCCATATCGCTCTCTTCACTTTCTGCCCCATCAGTTTCCATATCGCTCTCTTCACTTTCTGCCTTATCAGTTTCCATATCGCTCTCTTTTTCTAACAATATCTTCTTCGCTGGTGGCGTCGTCTGAAACAGGTCTTTTAATTCTCTTAAACATTTTTGTCTTGAGTTTTGTCAGCAAAAAATATTGCGACTGGCTTCTTCGGAGTTGAAGTGTAAAGTGTAGAATTACACCTGCTTTTATAGCATCGAATGTAAAGTTCTAATCAATATTAGAAAAACAGTACATACGTGCACCCCAATCGCCCGTCGCCGCCTCCCTACATGTGATAACCAGGCGTGAAAACATGCGCATGAAATTTTCAATTACACCCGATAGTGTCCCATATATACAATATTATACAGTTATCGCATTGTTTCGAGGTTGACACGAGGAATTTTCAACAATAGGAAGTCAATATTCACCAAGGCCGTAGGCCGAGGTGAATATTGATTTCCAAGGGTTGACAATTTCTCGTGTCAACCAAGAAACAATGCGATAACTGTTTTATTATATGAAACGCGCTTTGATTGGACAAGACGTTGTGACGTCGAACGTCGCTGAGAAAACATGATCTATTTTCAGTTCTGATAATAAGTTATGTTAACCCCTGAAGTATCTGACGTCACTCAGAACTGTTATTAACCTTTTGTTTCATTAATGAGGTGAACATCGTTGGATATCTCGATTTTTTCGTTACGTTTTAACATAGGAATTGGGGAAGGAAACATATGATCATATAATAAAAGTACTTACACCCCAACCCCCTGCCACTGCGTCCCTACTTGTGCCCCACCGTGAACACACGCACATGGTATTGAGTTCGTTTTAATTCATATTTTTATAAACCTATTTACTTTACTAAAGGTCAGTAATAATATTAACTATTTTACTTTTAATTAACTATTTGCTTCTTCTCATCGTAAATACTCCACTACAAAGTTTCCGTCCATGTACAAAATATCGTATCAATTTTTAATTCTTTTCGCGTAACAATCTCTTTTGTATATTATGCAAATAAAATATGTTTCAAGTCAATTCACAAAAGTAGTACCTGAGGCTTGTTCGCCCCACATCTAAAAATAGATTTTTTGGCGGGTTTGTACTAAAATATTAAAAAAAAAAAAAATTCAAAACCCAAAATTTCAAAAACTTCAAAAACTTCAAAAATTTCAAAAATTTCAAAAATTTCAAAAATTTCAAATATTTTAAAAATTTCAAAAACTTCAAAAATTTCAAAAATTTCAAAAATTTCAAAAACTTCAAAAATTTCAAAAATTTCAAAAATTTCAAAAACTTCAAAAACTTAAAAAATTTCAAAAACTTCCAAAATTTCAATATAATGAAGATGACGAGCAACCAATTTTCGAGTGGCCTGAGGCATTACGTTATGGAATGAATAACGACAGCGGATCAGAATGCATACATATAGTACGTCACTTGGACATTTTATCAGTTTATCACGTGATCACTAAATGTGGCAATCGGGTATCCACCGATGCCTGCAATGTATTATTTATAATAATTGGACTCATTTATCTCACGTAAATAATACTCTTAGTTGTTCCAATAAAATAGTTATCAAATTCGATCACCAATAGATTTGACTGTGGAATATAACGCCCTTTAACTTTATTTATCGATCTATGTTAGAACATGGTCTTAACAAAAGACATGACCATAACAAAAATTACCTTACCTTTATGCATGAATCTAATTTGACCATGTGTAAATATTGTTAGCTTATCATTGGATTTACTCATCAGCCGATAAGCTCAGGTACAATTGTATCATGTTTACATGGACTGACTGCGGTCATAGCGTGACGAGCAAAATGTGATGTTTACACACTTAAGCGCTGGATAAACAATACATATCGCATCTGAATGAATTTCTGGAATGTAGGTTAGCCATGCGTTCACAGACACTGGAATAAAATAGTCACTGTCTATAGAGAAGTATGACCTTGTACGTAAATAACAAAGCGCGTGATCAAGTCTATTCATTCTCAATAATATATGGTCATTTAGTCAAAACAGTATGATGTCCTTTATCCCCCACACATTGGAGCCACACATTACTTGATGTTCACTTATACAGTTGTATGTCAATTATCAGTGGAGTGTCAGTGTACTTCATTGTGAATTAAATCACTCTGGGTTATTTGACTATAAACTATAAACATGTTACACCACAGCCGAGGGTTATTGTAATTTAATGAAAATGTCACACCGAGGTACGCCACCTTGATTGCTTTCAAAAATAGTGCAACTTACCTGTTGGTAATACACGAATGAAGAGCGTTTAACTGATACGAAATTACTACACGAATGAACTGAGTCTTGACATTTATATTTCACATCTTTCTTAAATGTTCCAACACATACATACATAGACATAGTGTTATACAGTCTTATATGTACACACGCTATGACACCATTAAAGGTGGATAATACACTCACGATGTGACAACATATACAGACATAGGCATAGTGTTATACAGTCTTCTATGTACCAACGCTATGACATAATTAAAGGGGGATAATGCACGCACGGTGTGGAATGTTAAAGTGACACGAAACAAGGGACGTGATGCAATATTGGTGTTTGAATATTAAAGGAACACAAGATACTCTAAAGGGACACAAGACACTCATTATGAATGAATGTTAACAATACAAGCGCAGTGGTTGAAAGTTAAAATGTCACAGAACAATATTTAAAGTTCAAATTTTCGGGCTCTTAATGTACCATTTATGTATCGTTTCTCACTCTATAATTCCCAATAATCCACTCACTCTCTCCCCGCTTATAGATATATAACGAAAACGAGAATATCATGTTGATGAAGTTTATTGAAATTTAATCGTCCGAATTGTCATCACTTTCGTCAGAAGTGTCATTTGTTTCGTCCATGTATTTTTCTAGCATCGGTTTGTACTTTAATATTGACATTTTCAATGCATCACATTCTCCATAACCATTATTCGAATATTTGTCGACTTTATCCATGACTCTGTTGTGCAGAGTCCCATTGCGCAGCTGCAGATACGCAAATATTGCCATAGCATAACCAGTCATAAATTGCTTCATATCTTTACTTTTAAGGTCCTTGTAAGCTTGTTCTTTTGCTTCTGTTTCTTTCGAACCATTTTCCTTATACGTGTCCACTTTATCACTCCATTCCTCATGTGTTTTATCTCTACTCTCATCACACAAACTTTTGAAGTATTCATCTTCATTCAATTTAATTTTCTTATTCTGACTATCATCCGTGTCCTCAGTTAATTTTCGTTTTAACTTATTTTCTTGACACCAGTTTTTTTACGTGTCTCTGAACATCATAATGATCTTCGAACAAAAGCCCGCAGTCATTACAAGGGTACGACATGTCTTCTCGAATGTCTATGTTTTGACGGTTCTTCTTATTAATTTCATCGAGCTCACCAGGTGGCCTTATGTCGTTAGTATAGTCATTATGTTGACCCGGGGGCACAATATAATTATATGCTATGCCCTTCTGTTGACCAGGGAGTTCTCTGTCATCGTATTTCATCGCATTCTGTTGACCCTGGGTCTCAGTGTCTTTTGTATGTTTTTCATCCCATTCTGTTCATCTGGGTGTTCTCTGTCTTTTTGGAGATTATATTTCATGCCATTCCATTCACCCATATGTTGGGTCGTGTCCTCTTTTAGTACATTCTGTCGCAGACGTAATGTGTCCGGTGTTGCGGCTTTTAAATCCACCAGTAGGTAACCGTACGGTTCACTCGTCGCTTCCGAAAACTCTCGAACCATACGCTGAGGACATTCAGGATACATCTGTCTTGATAATGTTGAAATTAATCCCTTGTCGATTGGGTTATTGAACAATACCAAATATTGACAATTTCGTTGTTGCGTTGGATCTTTGTTGTAGTAGAAATTCTGGTTCAAACTTATCAAAGATAAGTTCAAATGGTGACTTCCTTCGGAATGCAAATCATTAACTCTCTGGTCTTTTGATGAAGTTTGCATCAAGTCATCGAGTATAACTAGATTTTTATACCAGGGGTTGATAAGAGAATCCAAGTTTGCTGGTATTCCTCGTATAAAGTTGACCTGAGGGGTGACCGTATACTTTATTTCGTCATATAGGGGCTGCCAATATTTATAAAACCATATTATTCTGTCAGGTGAGGGTGATATTTTTGAGGCAGACTTTTGTAGCAAGGTTTTCACGAAGTATGTCTTCCCACTAGATGTCGGTTCACTTACACATGCCGTGAATGGATGCTTGAAAATAAAATCTTCTTGGACATTGGCCATTGGATCATCAAAGCAGGATGTTATGTCGCTTTGTTGCTGTTTCCCCTGCTGGTGTTGTAGTATCTGGTGTTGCTGTAATGGCTGTTGTTGTGGCTGATGATGCTGCTGCCTGTTGCTGCTACTGTTTGTTGCTGATGCTTGGTGCTGCTGCTGTGGGTGTCGGTTAACAAACTCAGTGTGCTTAGATTGTACATGTCTTAGCAAATCATGGTTCCGCACATACTCACTAGAGCAAATTGAACACTGGTGCTTCATTTATACTTGACTAAAATGTCTCGGTATATGGATTTCCTTTATACAAATGTTCCTTATAACCTAAAATATGTCCTGTCCGTATGTTTGATAACTTTATGTAGATGAAATAGTCTGCCGGAGAAGCACTGTGTAGACGGGGAATCAACAGGTCTTGTCGGTAAGAGAGTCAGACGAGAAGTGAAGTCTCGGCTATTAAAACATAGTAATGCGAACGGCTATTGTATCTTTTGACAGATATGCGTGCCCAGACTCGTTTGATGTTCGCTATCGCATTACTATGTTTTAATAGCCGAGACTTCACTTCTCGTCTGACTCTCTTACCGACAAGACCTGTTGATTCCCCGTCTACACAGTGCTTCTCCGGCAGACTATCTCATCTACATAAAGTTATCAAACATACGGACAGGACATATTTTAGGTTATAAGGAACATTTGTATATAGGAAATCCATATACCGAGACATTTTAGTCAAGTATAAATGAAGCACCAGTGTTCAATTTGTTCTAGTGAGTATGTGCTAAGACATGTACAATCTAAGCACACTGAGTTTGTTAACCGACACCCACAGCAGCAGCACCAAGCATCAGCAACAAACAGTAGCAGCAACAGGCAGCAGCATCATCAGCCACAACAACAGCCATTACAGCAACACCAGACACTACAACACCAGCAGGGGAAACAGCAACACAGCGACATAATATTTTTTGAAGTTTTTGAAATTTTTGAAATTTTTGAAATTTTTGAAGTTTTTGAAATTTTTGAAGTTTTTGAAATTTTTGAAATTTTTGAAATTTTTGAAGTTTTTGAAATTTTTAAAATATTTGAAAGTTTTTGAAATTTTGAAATTTTGGAAGTTTTTGAAGTTTTTGAAATATTTGAAGTTTTGGGTTTTGAAATTATTTGTTTTTTGAATATTTTAGTACAAACAATTTTACCCGCCAAAAAATCTATTTTTAGATGTGGGGCGAACAAGCCTCAGGTACTACTCACAAAGCACTCCTTGGTATATGGTCATGTTTAGCACAGAACAAAAATCATGTAAGTAGTGGTCGTTTATTATTGTAGCGACTCTTTCAGCACATCAGTATTCTCTCGAAATTATTTGTTCTAATACCCCAAACATAATAGTCATTGCGGGACTATATCTCTGTGAGATCTATGACGAACAAAAACTTAATTACTGACAGTCACTTGGCTGATAAATCTCCTTTAACTACCTGTCGGGATGACATCTCTCGCCCTGTCCGTATAGCACCCAAGGCAAGTGGGGAATGTCAAATGCATAAGATATCTCCTGTTATCACACATCGAAGATTCTGATTCAAATTCAAGTGATATTATATCACATTAATATCATCGAAAAATGTCAACACTGCAAATCCCACCTGTCAGTTACAGCTTTTAAAAACACGGACCATAACTGGAAGCATTTCTATCGAGTGGCAGAAGGTTCAAACAAAAGAGCATTACTGCCATCGGAGTCCTGGGAAACAGTTCGTTGACTCATTGAACCTTCTGTAATTATAAATATACATGCATATATATTTTCCAGTGATAGTTGGCTGTTGAATTAATACGGAAGATGCACACAGCAATAACCTCTAAAATATTCATCTTTCGATTTCTGGGAAGAGATAGCCTGTTTCCTTTGTTTTTACCGTTTCCCTAATTACAATTTCATGTTAGGAACAAATTTAAATACGAATAATTCGATATTGCTTCAGTGTATATATTTTGATTGAGTCCTTTTTTTTCTTCGATTTTTGAATAGAACGAAACATAGTACAATGACCATTGTTGATAGAAAATATGAAAATTATATCACATCTGGTGCCACTATGCTGCAATCGACCAACATGTAGTATATATATGACCTTTGACTCACGCTATTCCGTTTTTTGTCGGGCAATGTTAGATGTTCCCCAATATATATTTCAAGAAATGTTACATATTAGCCATATATTAGCACACTGATATTCAGGTTAAAATAGATGTAATTTGCCATTTGCAGACCGTTTACAGTGGCTGACAGCAGTGTCATTTTATTTCACTGACAATCCAATTCATGCCCGTGCGGGACAATCACGCCAAGCCTTGTTTATATTGGATTGTAAAGACATCCGCTATGTTTGAATGATCTGCTAAACCGCTGGAAATAATTATTTGCACTTATATTCACCGGCAGAATATCACAATGTATGTGGTGGAGCGAGTGACATTATTGATCATGTCCTTATCATTTATTTTCTGTTGTAATGTATAGATAGTGATATTGCGACAGGATCTCCATTTGGAAAGAGTGCTTAACTCAGAGTTCATTGTAGGTTAAATTTCCAACGGTCAAATTCCTTTGCCACGTCCCCATTAGTTGGCCTAATGCACCAGACACCTTATCAACTGAGCCACCAGGTAACGAAAACACCCACATATATGTATAACTTTGATGATATGGCTGATAATTATTAAAAAGTACTTAACGTAGCCTTAATTTGCCTCTGTTTCCGTGTTACAAGATACGATACTGGCTAGCTGGCCTATGCAGTTCTTTCATATACATGGCAAACATTTTGATAATCTGTTCTAAGATTACCCGTTCTCGCTGTGATGAGTGATGGTAACACTAACCGCGGCTATGCTGTAAATTACATGCAATTTTACATGCAATATTACATGCACTATACTAAACAGTGTGTACGTACCGCAATTCGTCAATCTATTGAGCTATCGTGGTTGACAGTCTACACTGCCAAGAACTCTCGGTTTAGGATAACGGTTAATCTACAAAATCAATCGATGTTATCTGCTCAATTATCATGATCGTTTGAATTAATCAGATTTTATTGCATCTATAGATTTACCGATATCCCATTATGCGCCACCGGCCAAGCATTATACTGGCAGGAAATGACGTAATCTAGTATAAACTTGACATTTAGCCTCGAAACAAATTTGTAGTTCTGAAGAATGTGGGCGCCTGTATCGGGTTCGGCTTTTAGTGACGACCAACTCAAGAGTGAGAAGTCATTGAAAAATAAAACTGTATCGATAAATAAACCACAGGCTGCCTTCGATTACTTCCGTTCTCACAACACAGACGTTAAAAGCCAGTTAGAAACTGCACAAAGGCAGTAATGGCGAATCTATGTATCCAAATTCTATGTGTATCTCGGATCTAAACGAGCGAATGTATTTTCGCTACAACGAGCGCGAAATGCCTGCGGTCCCACCGACCGACACATTTATGGGTGTAAAGCAAACAAAATCGACCACATCCAATATTCCTCTAGAGGAAGGACTTATCTACGATTTTTTTCGCACATATGGCTAATATATTGGTAGCTGTCCACGGAAATAAAAGACTCGAATATATCTGCAAACCATGCCAGGCATTGGAATGATATTGTTGCAAACGTTTTAGACTCGTTCTTGTCGCCCGGTACTTCAATGCTATAATAGTATAAGTTAACATAACTAAAAATCAAAATACGGCCAATTCGAGAAGGCTGACACCAGGCTCAGTTCTACTGGCAATTAAAGGAAGGTTAAATTTGCATATTCATATATAAGCGATGAATTAATTTTCAGATTTTACCTCACTCCGGAACTGTATTCTATGTGAAAATATTATTGCGAGCTAGTGTCCGCAAACGTGCAGAAACAGCCACTATCGTATGAAACGAGCATGCTATCCAAACACGCCATAGATGTTGTAAATGTCGATGTGTTTCACCCGTCAGTCATGAATTTATAGAACTAATAGAGAGCGTCTGTTGTTTATTACAGCACTCATTGCAAAAACCTTATTTTAACCAGATGATACACCATTTGAGACCATTATTAATTTCCATCCGTTTCGATCGAGCCCGGCCTTTTTCGGTTGATATTTACATCCCCCATCATGCATGGTGAAATCAGTAGTGTGTATCCCTATCTGGTTTATACTGCATGTGTGCTAATTATGCTAACTATGAGTTTTCAATAGGAAGATTACACCATCTTACAAGCCTCTGATCCCAAAAAACGTCCCTTTTGCAACGTTAGATGTTCATGTTATTGTGTACTCTATATCATAAACACATGCTGATTTGACCTTCCATAGTAGTCATAGTAGCAGACACTGATTCTGACTGCGGTATCACTCTTTGACAATAGCAAGTTTGCGAGTTCAAACCAGAAGGGGCACAGGTACGTGTATTGTGTATTGGGTATAGATACCCGTGTCCGCACACGTTTCGTCATCGTAAACAGTTTTACGGGGTTTTCTAGTGCATCGACTGGTAATGTACGGCGAGCCAACTGGACCAAAATTGAAAATGATATAGGTATATTATAATTCACATTCGCTGTATGCACACTGTCCAACCTGCACGCGGCCTATCAGTGCCATACATATTTAGAACGTCACAAAATAAAGGTATATATAACCAGTTTTGTATTTAGCCAGTGGAGGGTCATCTGTCGATGTCCAGTTCGGCTCTAGGCAATCTAGCTTGTGTCTAAAGCAGAATACAGAAAAATTCGCTGAAGGGTCACATTTAGCCAATATGTGTATTCTAATGCGTCTTATGCAAATCCTGAGCATAACTTGTTGAATGTTTTATATATTCCCGGCAGTGGAATATATCAGCAACGCTTACACATAGAAATAACTGGCGTATATCCGTTGCAGATATGAGAAAATTAACGAAACGAGGGGCCGTGATCACACAAAATGGCACAGCGGTTCACACAGAGGTTCAGCTACCGGGAATGCCCCACCCCTCCCAAAATAACGACAAAATTGATCTGGAATGGTAAATGTGTGGGTTTAAAATACGAAAGTGCGAAAATTGAAGTACGGCGGTACTCGGAAGTCGGTGGAACACAAAGTACATATTAGTCGACAATAGTACAAATTTAGTGGTCGCATGCAGGCCCAAATATGAGGTTTTTGTAGAACACACCAGTTTGAAATGCAATCTTATAAATGAAAATGAGGTTTTTAAATTGCTTAAGTTTTTTGACATAAAGATGAGAAGTGCTGGAGGCGGAAAACTTAATTGCAGAAAAATTCTCACCGCTCTGTTCGGGAACCCTATATTGTATAGAAAATTTCACAATATATCTTAATATTGTTGAAGAGATGGTCGGGTGTGACCATCGCGTTGACGTGAGGGTATGCTTGTCTGAATTTGAGTATCAGTTTTCGGCTATCCGGTGTAGCAGAGTGACGATCTTCATTTAAAACTGCGCATATGGTATGCTTTATGTATAACTCAATCGTGCTATTATGCACGAAATATAGAGTCATATAACATATTTACAGTGTATTTACATAATGTGACATTTGGGCGTCGAATTCGGGGTCCTTTGTTTGTGTAATCATCATCATTATTATCATCATCAACATGATGATGATGATGATGATCATCATCATCATCGTCGTCATCATTACGGTCCTAGTCGCCCTCATCACCGTCGTCGTCGTCATCGTCATCGTCATCTATCATCATAGGTATTTCTGTAAACCTAATTTGATAAAAATCGCCAAATTCTTCAAAATATATTCATTTTCCTCAGTAAGTAACGCATATAATTTGTCATTAGTTGGGAAGTCATAATACTTCCCTGGTAAATATTTGCATCTTAAAGTTCAGAATTCTGGGCAAACTAATATGAAATGGTATTCATCACCAGTTTGCGATTTACAGAATTGACACACTTTTGAATCAGCTGTTTTGCCCTTTTTTGATTTTGATTTACTCCATCTTTATGTTTCTATCGGTAGCCTGTGATTCGCTGTTCTTATTCTTGTTAAACATGTTAATAATCCCGATGGTATAATCGATAGATACTTTTCTATACCGAAGTTCATTTTAAATTGTCCATAAAATTCGCCTCTACATGACCGTTCAATATCACTTTTCCATTGTTCAACAAAACGTGTTCTACTCATTTCCTTAAATATTCCAAGTTCTAATTTACTAAGAGGATGCTGTGATCTCCAAATTTCTCCCCACCCCACACTTGATAATATATATCTTATCTCACTTATCCATGCTATCGATTTGTTACCCAAGTAATCGTTTTCATCCATTCCTCTCAAAAGATTATATAACTTTCTTGCCAACGCCGAACATTGGCCAGAAACTAAACGCGACAAAAAGCAAGCATCCGCTTTTTTATATGTATGTTAAGTGGGTATCTACCTGTCTCTCCATATACCATATAAGTCGGAGTGCTCGATTTCATACAAAGTTTGTATTTAATAAATTGCAAGTGCACAGTCTCGAGACATGCGGTATTCTCAAATGCCCACACTTCGCTTCCACAAAGCAGTATTGGTTCTATCATGCTGTCGAAAAGTTTGTATGTCAAATCGGGTGACATGTTGATCTTTGCCGTCTTATGTAATAGCCCATAAACAGATTTGTTACCAACATTTTTTATACGTTCAATCGACCTACAGAAGCGTCCGTTCGAATAAAAATATATTCCCAAATAGCAGAAAGAGTCGACAATATCAATACCTCTATCATTCATAGTAAACCTAAAAGTCTCATTCTGTTTTCTACTGCCAAATATCATAATTTTACTTTTGTCCACATTTATGCCCAACTTCCAAGATACCGTATAATCATTGTATGCATCTAGTGCTCTCTGCATCCCTTGTGGTGACTCGGCGAATAACACCGTGTCATCGGCATACAACATGCACAATATTTTTAAGTAATCATCGAACTTATCCTCAAACATCCCTCCTACGTGTGGTAAGCCCTCTATACAGCAATCATTCAAAAATTCTTCAAGGTCATTTAAGAATACGGTGAATAGAAGAGGAGAAAGACTTTCGCCCTGTCGTACACCGATACTGCAAGAAAAATAATTGGATTTGTAATTCCCGGCTTTAATACACGACTTTATTCCCTTATACATCCCTTGAATGACTCTAAATATTTTCCCACCAATGTTACTCCTCAAAAGTTTTATCATCAACCCATCCCTCCAAACCGTATCAAATGCTTTTCTCAAATCAATGAACGCACAAAAAAGTCTCTTTTTCTTTTTAAGAAAAAGTTCAATCAAAGCAATTTATCGGCCGTTGAGTGGTGCTCTCTGAATCCACTCTGACATTCTGTTATCGTATTAAATCTGTCGGTAAAAGATCGCAGTCGCGAATTAACTAACGCTGTGAAAACTTTACTCAGAGAACTCAATAATGTTATACCACGATACGAGTCTGGTTTCCGTCGGTCGCCTTTATTTTTATATAGCGGCTTTATTATACCGGTTGTCCAACTTTCTGGGAAAATTCCAGTGTCCAATATTACATTAAATAATTTTCTATATATCGGTACCATTATAAATTTGGTTTCTTTTATTAACTCATTAGTGATTTCATCTTCCCCTGGGGCTTTGTTATTTTTCAAATTATCTATTGCCTTGAATATTTCGTAGTCATCAATAGGGGCATCTAATTATATTTGTGACTCGCAGTCTCCAAATAGGGAACTAATCATAGGTTCCATATTTTCATCTTCTGACTCCTCGTTCATCATTTTAAAATGCTCAACAAAATTTTCCATTGGGACCTTGGTAGTATCATCATTTGTTATACCACCTGTGTACCTCTTAAGTGTTTTCCAAAATTCTTTCGAAGAAGACATCGACCTTAATTCTGTACAGCAATTATCATTCATTGTATTTATCTTACTATTCATGGTTTTTCGATATACTTTCCCTGCCTTGCGCATTTTCAGTTTATTTTTAAAAGATTTGTTTCCTCTGTATATACTTCTCCCTTTGTTAAAAAAATTCCGTTGTTGTTCGCATTTCGCATCAAACCAAGGCTTATTAATCTTAGAGCGCCCTGCATATACGTGTACGTGTTCCCTTCGTCGCCCTAAAACTGTTTCTGCCGTGTCCACGAAAAGTTTATTTATTTTCCCACAAGCTTGGTTAATAGCAGTTTCGTGCTCAACACTGTTTAGTTTCCCTAATAACCATTATCACCACCACCATCACCACCACCACCATCACCACCATCATCACCACCACCACCACCACCACCATCATCATCATCATCATCATCATCACCACCACCACCACCACCACCATCACCACCATCATCACCATCATCACCACCATCATCATCATCATCATCACCATCACCATCACCATCATCAACATAATTATCTTTGAGTCTGAGATTATGTACATTTAAAGCAGTTACTCGCATGGCCACATAATAAAGCATTAAACTTACCAAAAAGCAACATGTCATAAAATTTGTTACAGTTTGTAAATCAAAGCCTTTCTCGTGTTATGGCTGAAATTTACTAGCACGAAAACACGCATACGAGTCCACGCATGAAAGTATATAGGAATGTGACAACCATTCCATTAATTGTCAGCCTTCGGGTTCTTTGTGGGCCGCACAGGAGGCGAGGAATCCCTTTCGCGTTTCCTGCTTAAGGCCTCAGTGGTAGCTTCGGAAAACGCCTCTGCTAAACGCTCTTTGCCACTGGGGCTCAAATGGATACCCCGCTTGTCATCCTTGTCGAACAAGTTTCTTACAACACTGCCGTTTTTTATGAGAACATCCGTATTATCAACGAATATTGCATGTCCATATCGTTGGCACAATGCATGGATTGCCGCGTTAACACCTGAGCATGCCTCATTATATTGCGTGGTTCCGGACCCTTTCCCCTTCCTGGGGGGTATACTGCATACAGAAACCACTGCCACTGGGAACTCCCTTTTAACATCACTCACGGCGTCTTGTATATTATAGGTCACCGTGCTTGTATCTAGATGACAGTTCCGCAGGTCATTCGTACCTAGATGCATTGTCACGCTTTCGACTTTAGCCGGATCAACGCCTGTAATCTGCTTGGATTTATCAATCACTTGACACACATTTCTTGCCGTTGCTCCAGAAATGAATACAACTTCGGTGTTCGGCCTACCCACAAAAACATTTCTACAGTTACTTGCTCCTAACACAAGTGATTTGATTGGTTTATATATATAGATTGAGTTGACTTGGGTTCTTCAATTTCTTGAACTGAGTCGTCGTCCGTTTGATACTCATTGTCGTCAATATTGGGCCCGCCCCTATCTTGATTGGCGTCTCGATCACTGTTGTCATTATAATGGTCGCGTCCCGTTAAGCTGGGACATAGACGCTTCATGTGACCACTCAGACGACAGTATGCACAAACAACTTCATTAGTGCAGTCACGTGATATGTGTGTGACACCAAAACAACGCCAACACCTCCGCTGTCCTTGACCGCACTTTTCTGATTGTAAATGTAACACGTCACAATTGCGACACAACTGTTTTGTTTTATCAGAGAATATCCTAACTTTAAATCCCGCGATGTCCATAGAATTTGGAATTTCAGTGCAGTCTGTTATGCTCATATATTTTGTCCCAGTTTCTAAAGTTCCCTTCCTGAAACTATCTTCAACCACTTTTCCATATTCTGACAGTTTGTTTATAAATATGGCCGCATCTAGGTCAAATGGTGCATCTTTTATTGTCACCAGTGTTGCTGGTTTATCGGTATCTTGGAGCCTAACTTTCCGGTCATTTAATGAAATTCCAGATGTAATAAGTTTATTTTTCACCTCCAGTGTACTCACTGCGATGTAACAGAATTCCTCAGTTATCTGTATAGCTCGAACCTCACTTTCACTTATAACTGTTTTTAGTCCGTCGCGAACATCATCATGGCCGAATCTCCCAAGTCTCCTGTTTTTCTCGAGAACTACTGTTAACAACCTCTTCGGAGTTGAAGTCATAGTTGAATAAATCCAGTAGCACACCTATCAATATGTCATATCCGCGTATTTGGAAATCAGATCATCCATATTCAATATTTTGATAAATAGTTTCTCTTCGAAAATAAACACGTCCACTCTATCGCCATGTCTACCTTCAGTAGATAAATTTTATTTTTATCGCGTATTTCACCAACTGTTTGCACATCATATTCGGTTTAGCTGTTTTGCACTATACGTAAGACTATCTCCACGGTCGAGAAAATTTATTGCGCCACACAGTGGTGTAAGCTGTATTAGGGTTTTTCATATTCTGTGGTCGATCGATAATCCACTGGGCGAATGTATTATATGGTTATGTGTATTTTTTCGTACTTGAGTATAAACCGTACCGATAGAGTCACGATAGTACGACACAGATTAGAACATGTGTTTACGTCACCGGTGTAATTGTGGGGACATGTTTCTATTATGAAGGTTCGCCATCCCGAAGGTCCACTATTCCGAAGGTTCTCTATTCTGAATATTTGCTATTTCGAAGGTTCACTATTCCGAAGGTTCGCTATTCCGAAGGTTCTCTATTCCGAAGGTTTTTGTTATTTTTAGGTTTATTCTATATTCTAAAGTATTGAGAGGGTTCATTATCACGAAGATTCTTTTTATGGAGTGTGCGCTCACGTCCGAACTGATCCTGTGCGCATACAGATACAGATACAGGAGGAAATAACTTAGAACATTAAATGTGATTTTGTTTTGTTTTCGCGGGTTTTCTTGAGATTTAATGTCATTACGTGGGCCCATACCTTTGAATTCTTGGCATATAATATGAATGTTGTGGTATATATGGACCCTCCCGCATTGGGACATGGCACAGGTACAGTTGACATAAGTGATGTTCTGTGTGGGCTCCAATTTGGAGTTCAATATTTTAAGGGCCAAATTTAGAATTTTATGGGCCCATACCTTTGAACTCTGGGCATATAATATGAATATTGGGGGGGGGGCATGTCTTTATTCCGAAGGTTCACTATCCCGAGGATCCACTATTCCGAAATTTCTCTGAATGTTCGCTATTCCGAAGGTTCACCAATCCGAAGGTTCGCTATTCCGAAGGTTCTCTATTCCGAAGGTTTTTGTTATTTTAAGGTTAATTCTATATTCTAAAGTATTGATAGGGTTCATTATCACGAAGATTCTTTTTATGAAGGAAATAACTTAAAACATTAAATGTGATTTTGTTTTGTTTTCGCGGGTTTTCTTGAGTTTAATGTCATTACGTATGACCTTATTTCTCATTACATATTCACACCAAGCAGCCCACATAATTGCTATGTTTCCATGCGATTTGATGTCATTACGTGTGACCTAATATCTCAATAATCTGAGGCAAGATTACGCCTGTTAAAGGCGGATTATAACAGTGGGGCTATAACGCTTAATGAATACTGGAGGCTATACCAAACTGCATAGCAGAATATCGCTGAATAGACGAGTATGAAATGAACCTAACTGCAATTGTGACTTTGTATTGACTTTAAAGGCCCACTTAATTTTCGAGTCATCGATTTTTTTATAGTATATACGGTTTTAATAACAATTTATGCCATCAAATTTGAATAAAATACTATAATTCATCACCATTTGAAACGCACAGTACTGAATTTGAATGGAAATACTTTCGGAATCAGACAGGTGTAGATGTCTATAATCAAATTAATTATCAAAGGTTAATACAAGAAATGTGCTAATATGCGGACAGTTAACTCTTAAATGTCTTACAATTATACAGTTTGATAGTCTTCTAATTCTAAATACTTACCAATGTGCAGCTGGTTATGACACATGTGGCAAAGGTACAACCCCCCCCATGTTGTGTACATAATTGGCTTCTCTATTTAAAATTTTGATTATAACAGTGAAGGGGAAATCATACGAGAAACTATCCTTATCCATATCTGCACCGAATCCCACCGATACTTTTTTATATAATATAAATAGAATTCTTTGTGATGGCCAATACAGGCATGATGTACCCAAAAGTCTTCTTTGCGTTGCACAACCCCATGATATGACACATTGTGCACATCAACGGTGGTTCTGTCATTGAGAGTTGTTGGTCCTTTCATGGTAGTTTAATAATGTTTCTACACAAAGTCAACAACGATATTCTTGGTAGGCACTGAACACATTACAACTTGCAGTGACAATTATTAACTCTGCTCCAGAAATTCATCGCAAGATACAGTTTACTTAAATTATATGTCTCTGATTGACTTTTTATTCACTCAAGGTGCCACCGTCTTTCTGTTAAGGTTGTCATACCAAGGGCGTGTCCCCCGTGTCGTTCCAGGGTGAGCACGTGTTTAGGGTCTAAGACTTGGACATGTTCCAGCATGGAACGAATATTAGGAACACGTATAGAAATCTCCTAAATGAGGGGGGAGTAATAATTGATCACCGTATCCTGAGTTTAGGCCTACTCTTAATCGCGATATGACCTTAGCTGTCGAAATTGACATTAAACCCCATCTAGCTAACTAACTAACCAAGGGCATGTCACACGTTGATGAGTAGACTAGCACCTCGCTCAATCGATATAAATAGTTAGCTTACAAACGAGGACACTTGAACTAAACATATACAGGTGATATATTATATAAGTTGTCATAGTTAAAACAACAACTGTCAGTAAAGTACAAACAACTATTTGTGATAGATGAGTACTGTACTAACATATAATCCACACGTGATCCCGATTTTCAAAACAGATGATCCCGCGGACGCCTAAGACTACCGACCAATTTCCCTTCTACCATTTGTAGCTAAAATTTGTTGAGAAAGTGGTTCTGAAACAGATTAGTAAATTTTTCATTGAAATGAAAACCCTTTTATTTCCACCAATCAAGTTTTATCACAGGTCATTCATTTACTGGTGCCTGTCAACGAATTAGGGACGTTGTTGAATGAAAGTGTGGGTTTATGTGACCAGCACCCAATCCGCCTGTAACCAAATCACATTTAAGTCATAAACTGTGGCTGCAAAAGCGAACGTTCAAATTTATATGGATGGGGCAAGGCACGCATACTCCTTATTCATACGTTACAAAGGTACATATTGGGTACAGGGGCTCAGCTTTTCATCAATGTTATAGCATATCAGTTTTTCACTTCTCTGTTAGGTTTAACAGCATCTCTTGAATTCAAGTTAAGTAACATGTGACTGTAGAGTTATAAACTGACCAAACTGTTTTTTTTAATTAACCAATGAATAAATTCCACAATATCTCACCATACTTCTACCAGCCCGAGCAGCACATGTATCAAATAACCAGTAAAATTTTAGAAAACCGCGTTTTTTCTACTGGACAGCCGCACATTATAGGAAATCATTCTTCCTAAACACAACCCATGAGTGGAATAAGCTAACTTCGTTTGTCATAGGTTCGTAAAATATATTCAATTCAATTCAATTAGTTTATTCTCTTAAACTCATATTACATTTTCATGAGTATTGAGACATAATATATACAACATTTACAATAGAAGAACATTGTTATATACAATAGCTATTATGTACACAGATCCGAATCAGCTGATCAATCGGAGCCGGTGTCACGTTATGGTATTTAGTATTGCCTGTTCGGTGGAAACAGTCGAACAGAAGCACGGAATCGGAAGAGTTTCTAAAATTCGTCGTGTATGTTTTATTGAAAACATGGTAGCAAAATAATATTTGACATTAATCTTACATATCTCCGCTACGATCTTTATTATACTGTAAGTTTGATCAATACGAGCCATGCAAATTGGGTTATACTCATACTCAACAGGTTTATTTGTAAAATTTTGATTCCAGATTTGGTAATCAGAAAACACCACGACTCACATGGCCGACTCACATGGCGTTGAATCAAGTGAAGAAAACCACTGTCGCAATATACGTGTGCTGTGTACATGATGCTATCACGAAATATATAATATAAAATATCAATTTGACAAAACAAAAGAGGTTGTGTATATAGTTGCAAAAATACTGATATCAGTGATAAGCACATGTAAAGTCGTGAACTAGTGAAACAGTATTGATTTGAGTTTACTTACTATGACATTGGTGTACCTTTGAATCGTAGCTGAGTTCGTTTATACCTGGCTTCCATGCAATGACATAATTATGCGTGTTGTCGGTATCATTCAGTTGCAGGTACTCGACAATTATTTCCGACATGGTCATGGTCAATTTATTTATACCACATGTGTATGTACATGTGATTATGTAGGCTTAGCTGCCCTTGTTTGTTCTCGGTTGACAAGTTTGATGAAATCACACAATCGACGTATGTCCCTGGATTTTTTCTGATTTAATAGTTCACTCATAGTAATGGAGTTGGGCCTTTTGTAAATAAATTTTGATAGCAGTCGCTGTCTGTCATTTAATAGTTTGCCACAGACAAGTAGGTAGTGGAATTCATCTCCAATTTCTCCGGAATCGCAGAGCGGACATAAACGACTTGTGTTGCCTGGTGTTTTCCACCGTCCGGTTTCGATAGGTAGATGGTGATTACCAGTTCTAAATTTACATAAGGTTATTCGGTTTGCCATGTTCAGAGTTTCCAGATATCCGATTTCAAAACACAATAACATAATCGCCCAGCTCCAAAACCCTATCCAGTTTATAGAACAGGTCATCGGAAGGTTAGTGTGAACCATTGTAAACTCTGAAACTATTGTAGCGACTTAAACATTGACATGTACAATAATCACATAGCAGATAGTCCTAAATGTCAATGTGGTTTCACGCAGGAGCCTTCAAGGAGGATGCTAGTCATTTCTTCTTCCACTGCCGATTGTTCACCAACCAGAGAAGAATATTTTACCACAAACTTGAAACTAATACCTTTCGTATAGAAAGAACTGAGCATCTTCTCTGTGGAATTTCTGAAAATGATCACATAAGGAATATATTACTAGTTCATATTACACAGTCCTACATTACTGCAACCAAAGGTTTTGGGTAACATCATATATGTTTCTAAATTACGACAACCTGTCATTGAAAACAATTGAACATTTAAATACCCGGCCTTTTTAGACACAACTTATGACAACGTGAGAGAAAAAAATGGACACAATAAAACTCCACTCATAGCACACTCTGTACAACTATTCACATCTGTTTCCCTGCTAAAATATACACACATTTCATCCTGTCATCTTGTTTAAATGTTATGTTACACATTTTGTGCGGGAGAGGGACGTAACTAAGTTGACAAAACTGGTGTCCCAAACCCCATGTATATAATTGATATACAATATATGTTTAAATCAACTGCTCAAATAAATCACGAAACTAGTCGGATAGCAATTGTCCCATCATTACTAGACATAAAACAGGCACATGACTGTTGTGCTCGTCATTTTTAGTGGAGGTGTGTGATATCTCGCCACTCTAGTGAAGCAACTGTCAACTGACAGTTCAATTTATATTCGGCATTGCACAACAACAAAATGTTAAGAGCCTCCGGATAAAATAGCCATATTAAACTACCGTCAGATACATTTAGTGAACTACAGTACTCGTTATTAGCTAACTCAACAATTTTAATGTAAGGCTGGTAAGACCATGAACAATGTTGAAAAATGACACACTTTTGCAACATACTAAATGACTAATACACAAAATAGTAAAGACCGAATGGTTAAAAAATATTTTTTATTGAACTTTCGGTAATTTATCACAATTTCGGCTCTGAAAAAAATCTCTTCAGTTGTATTTGTTCCATACCCTAATCTTCCTGGACAAAACAGGTCAAACGGGAATTCAATGTGAGAGTTGAAAAGTTGTTGCTTATATTTGATATGAGGCATACCACAACAGTTATATAAGCCATAGAGCTAGATGTATAGGTCACGGGCCCACTTTACTTTATGTGAAGAACATGGGACCAGCCCCCAATAGGTTAGCGATGGACATAGACCACTAGTTATACAATGACACATGCACGTCCTACATACGTGTTCATATGAGCCATGTCCATACATATAGACTATGGTCGTATGATATGTAAAGGCCACGAAACAGGCTCCAGGAATTAATAGACTAGGCATGCATCATTTAACCACAACGTCAGACGGGTAATATCTGGTAGCCAAGAGCAGAGACAGCAATGGAGCAATGGTATGTTATAGAAATGCAATACTATACTATATATATGCGGCGATGGAGCCAGTCCATTATACATGTTATATTATATCTAAGATGCATGGTCAAGAACCATGGGACTGTTACATGGTGCAAATACCCAAGTGCTCATATATACATGTAGACCATGGACTCAGATACCATAGAACAAGTCTCATATAGACTATACTCGTACATCATGGATTCAGGACCCTATATATGGTACGAACATATGGGACAGTTATGTGACAGACCCACCTGTACATAGATATTGGACAAATGCCATATGTATGAAGGACATGGGTGGAGGTTCTTATAAATGTACATGGACACGTAGCAATGTAGGTTGGCCATGGGTCAGGCCATACACGTAGACCATGAACGCATGTCGATATAGATATGACATAGCATTGTACCAGGAATGATAACGTTTGTGTATGCAGGACACGAACCCACTCCTTATAAGCGACATATCTACACCAAGGAACAAGGTACGTTACGTAGTGCTAATACCAAGGTAACTATAATTGTTATGCAATGGATACATGCGCCTCTATGTAGGACATGTGTTCAGATCCCTAGAACGGGCCATGAACCGGCCTCATCAGTCAGGCCATTGACCTACATATCTGCTGGTATGCAATGGACTCAGCCACATACATAAGAAAATCATGTACCCAGACCCCTACGGGTAAGTCATGGACCAAAATACATAAATATGCCTGGACCCACGTCTCTATGTTCAGGTCATGAACTTACGCCTATATACAGATATTCGCCCAACACCTTACATGGTGGATAACCCTATACATAGCCGATGTGAAACCACTATAGCTTGACCATGGACCCAGGCTCATACAGTTAGGACATGGACACAGGCCACCATGGACAGCCCATATATCCAGCTGATTGAGCTTATACAACATTATTACCAGGCTTATGTATGCAAGACATGAACCCATCCTACGTATATCCATGCCACATGAATATCTAGGCTAAATCTCAGTCACGCATAGGTCATGAACCCATGTAGACCCCTTTATATATAGAGAACATACACAGGTGGCTATCGTTATGAACTTATGACATGTGCCTAGGTCCCTACAACAAATCCATAGAAACCAGGCCTAAATACTATATCGTCGGTCCAGGGCCCTGTCTTGGACACGGACAGAGTAGTTAGGACACACCATGGACCCACATCCCTACATTTTTGGCCCCTAAATGCAGACCATGTATGCATGCACTAATACACACGTGTCTGGTTGAGGATCATACATATTCATTGGATGCAGTTCATATAGCTATGCATGGGTATCATGTATAGGAAAAGGACACCGGTTCCTAAAGGTAGTTCATGGGTATCTCTGGCTGACATATATAGGCCAAGCTCCTATACGTATATACTTGTATGTACATGTGTTGACATATCTGTAGTTATGGAATGGACAGGTATGCCACACAGTTAGTTCCTATCGTATATCAAATAGTATTCAGGATGATACCACACTGTGGTAGATTATTCTGCATGGATGGCATGGTAAAATTTAATGCGAATGATTCCAGAGGAGGGGTGATATCGACATAAATGTGGGTCAATAATTGTACATGTCTCATTGAAATGCATTCCAACAATCGATCTATAGCATATACAATCGTAAACTTCATATTTCATAACTAAATAGGCTGTCAGATTAGAGTAGTTTTGTCAATGATAGATGGTTACCTAGCATCATTTCAACCCCAATGCCAATCTGACAAATGGTAAGGTTTGCATCAGTACAGAGTAAACGAACCTTTAGTGATGCATTATTTGTCAATATAAGCATACTAATGAATATTATGAAACACTTATATTAGATAAATTGCCAGAAACTCATACCGTATTATTAAGCAATTATATCAGTTAAATTCATACCGATTGTATGTTTTAAGTGGTGGGTATGTCCCAAGAAACCATTACCCCATCACTGTAAGTAAATTATGCGGTAACTATACTGTCATGTCCACACTAACAACAACTATTATAATTGTTTTCAATATAATAATGCTACATGCCGTGTTTAGTTTGTTAAAATGATATGTGCATAGCAACTACAAGTATACTACCACTCCTGTAAGTAAGAAATATATGGTAATTTTTGAATGCCGGCTGATACGGACCCTGGCTCTTACGGACCCTGGCTCATACGGACCCTGGCTTATACGGACCACCGGCTGATACGGACACTGGCTCTTATGGACCCCCGGCTTATACGGACCATGGCTGATACGGACATCAATTAAAATATACAATTTTATTTATATTTTCCTTTATTTAAATAAATGAAAATACTGGCAACATACATACTAAAATAACAAAAATGTGAATATAATGAGGCACAACAAAAGTGTAACAACGTTCCACCAGACGATCATTATTTATACTGGAGCGTACAGCTTGGGGGCTTCTTTCAACAATCTGCTGGCAGTGATCCTCATTGACGAGTAGTCTGCCCACAAGAACATCAACTTCACGGTCGTCTCCCTCGTTCTCCACTACTATCGTCGACGCATCTTCCCTTCAGAAACCTGCTTCAGATATATTCAACTCAGGTCTGACTCATTCTCAAATATTGACCCGACTTTCTTAAATACCAAGATCTCACTTAAAGGGATACCATTGCTATCATCTGAAATAAATAATAAAATATTCATAGCTACGGAATACTTTATTTAAAAAAGCGGTCGTTTCAAACAATACACTAACAATTCAACGGCATAGCACCGATATCCCATGGAGTTTCCATATTTAGTTTCCATATTTAGTTTAAAAACAACTCATTTAAAAACAGTTTTCATTTTCACAACAGTGGTACCGACTTTTCTTTCACATACACACTCTTTATCTCTCGCTCTACCTTTCTGTCTCGTATTCCTCGTGAATATACCCCCTCTCCTTATTACATTCCTAAGCTTACTTATCCTTTCAACACATATTGTAAACTCGTCTGTAGATCATAATATACCATCATTTCTTAAACCTATTGTTTCTCGAACTCGGCCACTTGCCATTTGCACTTTCTTTATTTATACAATCTTTCTATATATACTATGTCTGAGGAGATAGCTCAACAAAAGCAGATATCTGCTTGCTGCTAGATCCTCTTCCCCTTTTCTATTCTACTCATGTTTCCATCATCAAAATGTTATTCATCATAAATGTAATATTAATTGGGGCAAATAAATATTGTTTAAATCAAAAGCCGACTGATATATCCACATGAAGTACAGTTAGACATTGTGGAATTAAAAATGAATTATGCCAGTCAGTAAAGTGAGTAGATGGGCGCGAAGCGCCCGGGGTGGTCGAAAAGATCGAGTGATCTTCTCCTTCACCCCACGGTTTGTTGTTGTTGGAGATATAGCACACAGAAAATAGTCATGTCTGAACACGGCAAAAGCGGACACAATTGAATTAATGTTATCTCTTTGATTTAATTAATTGGATGGATTATTTGGGGAAGAGCCCGCGAGCTTTAATATGGGGTGTGAGTGGTGTCCCGGTGGGTCCCTTTAATATATGGTTGAGCTGAGCGTGTCATATGGTCCGCTGAAAAAGGAGCGGGGCCCGTGTTATAATTTAAAATAGTGTTAGTTTGTTAGTTATTTAAAAAAAACAACCGCAAGGCAGAGCGTGTGATTCAATGTGATTCAATGGGCCATCATACCGCTATTATGCTATAGCCAAATGCGCAGAGACAGTGGGCGGATTCGTCATCTCAGGTTTAAACCTGGTCTACGTAAACATCTAGGTTTAAACCGCCGTGAGTCAGCAAAATCCGTGGTTTAAACCCGAGACCGCAGGTCTAAGTGACGCATTCGTCATCTCTGGTTTAAACCTGGTCTAGCCAGACCAGTGGTTTAGCAGTAGTGTCTCTGTATCGTCGAGATAATTAAACGTACTTTCCTAATTCGGACCGCCTCGTTTTATTGATTGCGAAAATCAATAATTACGACAGCGGTCATATTTTGATTGGAAATTTATAAGCGAGAAGCAGTCATACATATAATGCGTCTGGGGATAAGTTTTTGTCAATTTCAATATTGTGTTTGCGTTTTATAAGCTTAAACCGGCAACTAAACCATCTAATTCGGCGGTCCAGCTAAACCAGCTTTATCGAGGCTAAACTTGAGATGACGAATCCGTCTTTTATTCATCGCGGTTTAGAATTGTCAAACAATCAGTCAAAGGGTGGAGCTGTAAATAATCTCGAGTGAGAGCGTGTCTAAGTGGCGACTGCCGATAGGTGTTATCATGTTACAGTTGATTTGCTCAGATATGGACATGTTCCTAAATATATGATTTTTACAACTATCTTGTTTTTTTGTTTGGCTTGTGGCAATCACAATTACTGGTGTTTTCTACGAATTTATTTGAATGGTTCAACGTTTTAATTTTGACACCAAAACGATGCTACTGCGTGACCAGATATGCTATACACATAGTTTGCAATCCTAAACTTATATTGCTATATGAGTCAAATTTTATAACTTATTTTGATGTAGATCATGCCACAAAACTCTACTCTGGCTACGCTCATAAATTCCCATAATATTCTACCAGTTCAAAACCTGGGAACCTTTTTGATTTTCTGCATGACGGGAAATTTATGACATTGAAAAAAAATCAACGCATGTAATATATTTCTTTATTAAAAACTGTCCCTCTGCATGGTTGCTTACTTCCAACAGTTCAGATTCCGCTTATGGTGTGCACTCATAAGCAAATTGCCTTTACTTGACTGGCCTCTTGGTCCAGGATTGACTCGGTTATGGAGACTTTATTCAACGCCAGAGGGGCTTTGCGCACATTTTGATAATTTGAACATTTTAATTAAAAACAAAACTTAATAAATTTAAAACAAACAAATGTTAATCTAAATTTTAAATTGTGTTTCCTTTTCGATTCAACTCCTTACTCAATTTAACACAATTTTTTCATTTTTTTTAAAATTATATTTTTCTTAATTTGAAATCAATTTTTTTTAAACCTAACGACGTTATACCACGCGAATCACCACACCTAATTTAATTGAAATAGGTCCAGGGGTATTGGCAAACAGTTGCGAACAGACAAACTGACATACAGATAGACAGCTCCTATACCCTTTTATATATACAGATATACATATAAATACACCAAATTTTTTCTTTGCGGGGGAAGCATCTTGCATAAATCTATCATAAACAAAGTGATGAACAGAGCGTGACACTCGTGTAGAGAAACATGCCCTTTGTTAAATTGATTTAAACACAGAATGAGATCGGATTAATAGTCAATGAGCGATAATTGTTTCGCAATGAATAAATCCATTGATAATCCACGATAATTTGTGACCTGTCAATAACCATTATATTGGCCTATCTTTTGGTCCGATTGGTAAGAGAGTATTTTGATTGCATAATCATATCACCGAATCGAGTTGTCAATTAGCTGACAACCGAACGACAAAAACACGCCCACTTAGACCCAGTTTGGCTGGACCGCCAATGTAGGTTTAAACCAGGTTTAAACTCGGAGGTTTAAACCAGAGATGACGAATCCGGCCAGTATGTTTTGTTTATTTCGTTGTTTCTGTATGGACCGCCCTACATCACATAGCACGGGCGTAAGTGAAGACTCTGACAATTTTATGTGCAGAGTTATTTGGGTTTCGATAAATGAAGTAAATCTGATTGATAATGTACAAGATAGACTTTAATTGTTGACGGTATATGTGAATGGTTGTACAGAGATATATATGATTACATTCAATAGATTTTTTTGGTTTTATATTTTTTTTGGTAATTTCTTTATTTTGTTAAAATTATGTATACATTTAGTACATATCAGTGTGTTCTTGAGCCGTGTGCCGTCCTGCTCCCGAAGAAATGTCAGAGCGGCAAGCGGGACGAGCATATTTTGGTATATGCCGCTCCTAACTCGTTGAGAGCTATGACCACTTATGGGTCTGTAGTTCCTGGACCCCACCACATATCAAGCTAGTGCTGGGTCGGTTTTCAAGCCGGATCCCGCTTGGTTGGTGTTGTTAGGTGAGTGGAATGTGTATGACATGAGCGCTAGCTTCTCGCCAGAGTTTGGAGTTTGGGTTTGGGAAGATCCCCCCGGGAAGATTTGAAAGGGCTGTAAGCCCTCTCCTACAACCCACGGTTGAGTGATATAGTGCCGCTGAAGAGCGTTTGTTGAGTTTGGTTGTGAGTGTTTTCTAGTCATTTGATGCTTGCTTGTTGAGTGAATCGTAATGTTTTACCGATGTAGGGTGTGCCTTTTGAGAATGAGTGAATTGGGCCCGTTTAAGCTTGCGCGGGCGTTGGTGACGGCATGCTGTGAGATCTATTCTAAAGCGGGGATTTCGTGTAGTGCGTGCTTTGTGGTGTGAGTGTGTTTTTCGATCCGTCCGATCTGCATAAAAGGGACTCTAAAATGCTGGAGGTCATCCGATTAATGTAAAACGACTTATCTCATCAAAACATGGAGACCAACCCACTTTCAAAATAAAAGTAAAATGCCCTACTAAACAAGCTAAAGACAAACTTCTGAAGGGGGTATACTTGGGTAGTAACAAAGCCAAGTCATTAGTTTTAGATTATAAACCACAGGCCCACGTATAACCCAATGTTTCAAATGCCAATCGTTCCATCATACCGCTAAATTTTGCGACAAGGAATTCGAAACTTGCAAACGCTGCGCGGGCCCTCACGACCATAAAGACTGTCAAATTGAAGTAGACGAAGCTAAATGCGCAAATTCTAAGGGGAACCATCCAACCACATACAAGGGGTGCCAAAGATATATAGCGGCAGTTAAACACGCTGAACACAAAAAATTATCATATGCAACGATCACACAAAAACCGGCCGAACCGTCAGACGCGCTTAGATTGGCCAACACGCTATATGCATGCCTTTTTGAATCCCACAAACTAAGGGACCAGAACGCCGACCAAGCAGACAGCAAAATAATGCAAACAATTCAAAACAATGTAAATAAATATTACAAAACAAACATAACAACAGGCATACTGCAATTTCACAACATGAACATAGATAAGCAAAGTAAGTAGACAGTGAAACACGAAAGTGTAAAATAACCATCACAACCAAGTATCCTCCATACCCGGCACAGAACAACCTTAATATAGCACACATCAACGCCAACAGCATTAGGGCCCGCAAACAGGAATTAGTCGAATATGTAGAAGAAAATAAAATAGACATACTTACAGTTAACGAAACTAAACTGGGCAAGGACACTAAATTTTCATTTCCGGGCTTTAATACACATAGGAAAGACAGATCTTCCGCGGGGGTGGGGTCGCAATTCTAGTACGGCATAACATAAAATACACCATTATCAATACATCGGAACTTACGGACGAAGTCATCGCAATCGAAACTAGAATCAGTAATAGGAAAACAGCTATAGTTTCACTATACGTACCCCCTTGCAAAACCCCCCCTCAACTCTCAACGTTCAAATTTTTCACCAATAAATTCAAAAATTGTATCTTTTTGGGAGACCTTAACGCCAAACACATTGTATAAAATGCAGCAAAACCAATCCATACGGAGACGCCCTTTTCAACATAACCGAAGACCGAGAACTAGTGTTACTCAATAACAAAGGCATCGCGACCCACCATAACATAGCGACCAGATTCTGGGATATATTAGATTATGCGTTTGCAACGCCATCAATTGCAAAAACTATACATAAATGCAAAATAGGATTTGATATAGGGAGTGACCACTACCCAGTCGAACTCTATATAACAAATGCTAAACCACAACACAATAAAGTTATTCTCAAAAGAAACCTCAGAAATGAAAATTGGGACAAATTTAGGGAATTAATCAACGTACACATCGACAAGACAGAAATTAAATCTCCAAATGACATTGAGATGGCAGCCAAAACAATATCTGATATTATTAAGGATGCCATTGACATATCATGCCCAAAAAAGAAAATTAAGCAAAATACTTGGAGGGTATCAAGGGAAACATTAGATTTAATTCACCTTAAACGCAAAACATGCAGATTAATGCAAAAGCACCCCAAAGACACAGAGTACAGAACCATGTATAATAACCTAACCAGACAAGTAAATAAAGCAGTTACACGGGAAAAAAAGGGAATCTTGGGAAAGGGTTACCACCGAACTTGGGGAAAGACAACTAGATGGGAAATTCTGGAAAACATTCAAAATTCTAACTAGCCAATCCACCTCCAATAATAACGACAAACCGCTCAAAACCGAGGCCGACGAATCATTCACAAACAACAAAGATAAAGCCAAAATTTTTGCGACGGCATTACAAAACATCCACAAAACCCACCAGGGGGACCAATTTGATGGGAAATTCAGGAAAAAGTAATTGAACATGTAAGACAATATAAACAAACTTACGGTTCCTTAAAATACCCCATCCCAGAGGCAGATGACAAGCATATACTGGCAACTCCCATCACCTCCCTAGAAATTCAAAATTGCCTCAAACGTGCGAAACCAAACAAAGCCCCAGGGGACGACGAATTAACTTTCGGCATAATCAAACAAGGCCCCAAATCACTGTTCGATAGGTTAAAACTAATATATAATAAATGTCTACAGCACGGATACTTCCCTAAATCCTGGAAATCCGCTATTGGGGTGATGATTCCAAAACCGGGCAAAGATCACAAAATAGCTACCAACTTCAGACCAATCAGCCTACTTCAGTGTATGGGTAAACTTTTTGAAAGAATCATCAGCACTAGATTATTATCCCACTTAGAGAACAAACACTTTTTTTAACAAATTTCAACGTGCATATCGTAAAGGCAAAGATGGAACCGAACATATCTACAGAATAGTTGAAGATATGCGCACAGCATTGGGTCGTGATTGGGAGGGGGCCGCCATTTTCTTGGATGTAGAAAAGGCCTTTGACTCCGTGTGGCACCATGGCCTTCGCTACAAACTAAAAACAACCACCGACATACCCACCAAAATGTTACGACTCATATAATCTTTTCTCATGCAAAGATCTATCAAAGTTAGGGTGGGTGACGAAATCTCAGACAATGTTGATCTCAAAGCAGGTACTCCACAAGGGTCGGTCCTAAGCCAGCTACTTTTCCTAATATACGTCAATGACATCCCCCACAATCCACTTCATAACATACAAATATCACAATTTGCCGACGATCTGGGCCTTTGGACAACCGGGGGGGGGGGGACCCCAAAACGTTGGAATTAAGATTACAAAAACAACTTAATGACCTGGAAGTATGGTGTTCCAAATGGCGCATCAAACTCAACGCCAAAAAAACTCAGTTAATTGTGTTTAGTAGAAAACACACTAAAAGCAAACTAAACTTATCCATCTTTGGGGAAACTTTCGAACAAACACAGGAAGAAACTCTATTAGGCATAACCCTCGACAACAGATTATCTTTTCACCCCCATATTAAAAACATTTCGACCAGGGCCTCCCAAAGAATTGGGCTATTAAGGATGCTCAGGGGCACCTCATGGGGACTCAATCCAGAAACCCTGATTAAACTTTATAAGCAATTTATACGACCAATTATGGAATATGGGGCCATAATAATAGCCGATCTTCCCAAATCCACACTCAATAAACTCCAAATTATACAGAATAAAACATTAAGAATGGCCCTCCAGGAAAACATACGTACCCCCATTAGAACGTTACATGATACACCGATATACCAACTATCCGCGTCAGATTACAAGTACTAGCCGCATGTCTTATAAGACTACAAGGCAGTACTTTAGTAGACGAACTAGAACTTAGGAAAACATTACTCACCAAAGACAAAACAAAAGCAGCTGGCCGGCGAGGCGAAGTTGGTTCTGGTTCACCGGAATAAACCCCTCAATGGTCATGCCATCACTCCCCCAACTCAACGAACACTTCCCAATCAACATAAATAAATAGACTTATCTCATAAAACTCACAAAACGCCAGGTCGATCAAGTTACTAACACAGTCAATCAAAAGGAAAGTAAGTATACAAGTAGACATCACATTATCGAGTCAGCCCCACCAGGAAGACATGTAACTATGAATTATGTTTCAACAGGGCTCGATGAGACGTACTGCTCATCGACAGGATATCACAGTGAATTGGCCACGCCCTCTCTGCAGTAAAGCAAGCCCTCAATAAAACCCACTGGTAATACTCAGCTTAAACAACCTATTGGGTATGTACTAACCCATGTATGCAACATCCGCAATATCGACCGTCTAACAAGACTAACATAATATTAAAACGTAGGGTAGCGGGCTCCGGCCCTAGATGGCTCCTTGGGCGCTGATGAATGTCCTCGGGCGGCATAGATACCCTTTTGGTGGCCGTATTATAAGCCATTGAGTAATTATCTCTTTCAAAATGACTAACCTGCTAACTTTTTAATATAAAATTTACAGAATTACTCAGCACACCAAATACAATGTGTACAGGCTGGCACAACAACATTGCGAGCCTGCCTTTACGCGTTGTTAGTTGTTTGCCTGTGTGGTCGCAGTATAAGCTATCAATATAATCTCCCTCAAACTGACTTACAACCACATATACAAATTTAAACACATGCTCTCAACCACACCCGTACATACACGAAGACACAATACTAGCAACAACATTCGGTACCCAACCTTCAACCTTCAGAGACATATCACCAACAGTCTGGCCTCAGCTGCGTCCTCATCTGTGCAACAACACAACCAGGTCAACGGGCTCTGAGACTCACACATGAGTGTAAGGCGGGCATTGCACCACCGAGAGTTGGGGAGCCCCGACCGACCTTAAGTCGACCGGTCGGCATTGCACACCCTTCCTAGAGTTGAGCCCGTAGTATAAGCCCTGAATACAACAGACTAAGGCAACGGAGTTCAAGCATGGACCAACTTGGACACTAGTTTACAACAAACCACTAAATAAAAAGATATCAACTAAGTTAAACTAACAGAACTCGTATTACAATCAAGGTAAGTCTTCTCGCCGGTCCGCTTTTGGAATGGGGGGGGGGGCTTTGCTTCCTGCCAGGGTGGCATGTAACCCATACTCCACAAGCAAGCATCAAATGACTAGAAAACACTCACAACCAAACTCAACAAACGCTCTTCAGCGACACTATATCACCCAACCGTGGGTTGTAGGAGAGGGCTTACAGCCCTTTCAAATCTTCCCGGGGGGATCTTCCCAAACCCAAACTCCAAACTCTGGAGGTCATCCGCTGTCCAATGAAGAGTGGGAAGAAGGGACCCACAAAGAAAAGGACGCCAGACGGGCGAAATGGAAGAAACAGAAGGGGGTGACTGTTGATCGGCCAGTCGCCCCTCCCCGTGTGGTTCAGCCGTCTAGAGTCACAGCCGGCAGGCCGGAGTTGTCTGAGAGACGCCCAGACGACCCGGCCAGCATGGAGACAGGTGACATCAGACGAGCTAGCAGGGACTCCGTTGATCTGCCGGGGGTCCCTGCTGTCGTCACTGAAGCAGGCGGAAACAGGGACGCGGATTCCACCAGGGACGTTCCTGCGCCAACTTCGCTGTGGAACTGGAATCACCACCTGGCCAGTTCCATCCAGGGGATGAATCGAACACCGACGCCCCTCCGACGCCGGAGTACCTGGAAAGGCCGGCTTCTCCACCTACCAGGGAGGCAGAACCACCAGATATAGATCAGCTGATCCAAGATCTTAAAGACCGGATCCTTGTAGAATATAACCAAGGAAAGACACACAGTTTCAACAAGGCAGAGAGAGAGAGCTAATCAAAAACAGAGTTGTCTACACAGGAGACGACGCCTCTGATCCGGCGACAGTTGATGTCACAATCCACGACACTGACACCAGCACACCTCCCTCTGATGCCTCTTCGTCAGCACCACCACCGGCGAAGATGCATAGGAAGAAAAAGACAAAGAAAAGATAAAGAACTAAAAATTGCTTCTTTTTTTTCTTCATATTTTTCATAATAAAGCTGAAAATGAGGGGTTAAGGAAAGGGTCACTCGACCCTTTCGAACATCCCGGGGTTAGCCCCCCAAAACTACGAACCCTACTGGAGGTCATCCGCTTTTTAGACATGTCTAACACAGTGCGCGTTGCTTTGTTTGGCAGTAGTCACCTTGCTCGTCTTTACCAGTGGCTGAATGAGCGCCGTTCTTGGTTTGATCTCCCGGACAAAGAGGTTCGCTTCTTTGCCCGTCAGTAACAAATCAGTTGAATATATACCAGTTGTATTTTTACAAAGAAGTTTTCACAACCAATCAAACTCAGTGGATTCATGCTGATCACCAATCACCAATCACTGACCAGTTATCACTGTTTAAACAACGATATAAAGGGATCACACGCGCGTGTTTATACAACTGCAGGATTACCGATCAGAGAGAGAGAGAGATTCTTTATTGCCTCCTTGAAGGAGAGATATTTGTACAATTATATACATACATGTAGATATAAATACAACAGCGAAGTGTTAGCATAATTAATATAGTGATTACATAAAACGTGCATGCGTATTATCAGGCTCACTTTGGTAAGGTAAGTGTTGCGTCTTATCTGTTGAACTTTTATCGGAGTGAGAAAAGTTAAATGAATTACAATTATAGTAATAAGAGTAAAGTAAGTGGGAAGAAAAAAAAAATGTATTTGCCACTTGGAGAAAAAAAAATAATGGTTGCGCATCCGATGCTCGACAATATTACTATATATCGTTATATGATATACATAATGTATAAATTTTCTCTCTTCTGCATTTAAGCTACGTCACATGCGTGTGGGCTGAAATTTTCTGAATTAATTTTCTGAATTATTTTGCCCTAATTAGGGAACACATTACAAATAAAAAAAGATGCAGACATATCAATAAGAGAGTCCTGATATTGTCCAACGGCGTCCAAGAGTGATGGGTGATCACTTCCCAAGATTAGAGACAACAAGTCCTCCTTCTCTAGACCGAACATGTATAAGTATACTTGGATACCACAGTAGTCGATGACCCGTTCCCAGAAACTATTTCGCAGCGACAGGATCGGGAATGACGAGCACGTGAACATAATGTGCTCAAGTTCGTTATCATATATACACACGCACTGACGACAGGTAAGATTATTTGGGTACGTTGTCCTGTTGAGAAGAATTGCAAGGTTCTTGTATTTTGATGATAATGTAGGTTGTGATCGCAAACGCTTCCAAACTTACCAGCCGGAGAGTGGGTCTGGAACAACCTTCCAGAACACACTCAGGTCAGAACCGTTTGAGACTGACGTGCGCCACGACGAGATATAAAACAGTTTTACTGTCTCCCTCACGATACGTTTCCATGTATCCTGTTTGTGTGAAGGAAGGTTTATAAGAGTACCAAGGAAGCCCAGGGGTAACTTTTCACTAGAAAGATAATGGTGCGGGTTAGATTTTTCTAAAGTGACGCGGTTGTTGTCATGGGCAACAAATGGGGAGGGGCAGGGGAAAATGTCGCCGATTGCCACGAAACTTATATATAATCATCCTCATGATATAAGGAATCTGATGGAATAGTTTAAATATGTCAAAAGTGGCGCCGTTCGAGTCAGGGACGCATGTAAGGGGAGAGGGGCACCAAAATTGATAAACTAAGTTTAGCGCCGAGGGACCATCTAGATGGCACCAAACGGGTCTACTAGGGGTAACGTTTTGCGAGAAAGATAATGGTGCGGCTTATAATTTTCTAAATTGACACCGTTGTCAGGGGTAGAACAGGCGAGGGGCAGACAAATTTTTTGCCGCCGATTGCCACGAAACTTTTATATAATCATTGCCATGATATGGGGAATCTAATGGTGCTGTTTAAATATGTCAAACGTGGCGCCATTCGCGTCAGGGATGCACGGAAGGGGAGAGGGCCACCAATATTGATAAAACTAATTTTAGCGCCGATTTCCACCAAATTGATGTATATTCTTTTTCATGATAATAGGAATCTAATTGTGCGATTTAAAGACTCCAAATTTCTGTCATTTGGATGAACGTTTGTGGAAGGGGCACTCAATTTGAATGGGTTTAGTCGCCACCACATGTATACTTAGCATCCCCATGGTATGAGGAGTCTAATGGTGTGGCTTAAATCCGTCAAAAGTGGCGTCATTCGAGTCAGGGAAAGGCAGAGGGGCACCAAAGTGATACGCATTCTTATCCATAATTCGAGGAGTCTGATCGTGTGATTTAAAGACGCCATGTTGGTGCTGTTTGGGTGACAGTTGGAGGTTAGTGAGCACTAAATTTGATCAACACTGGTTTAGTCGCCGATTAGTACCAAACTTATCAATAATCATCTCCATGATATGCGGAGTCTAAGTGGGTGGTTTAAGGATGTCGCAAACTGTCACACATGGGCCATTCGAGTCAGGGTGCATAATAGAGGGTGAGAGGAACACAAAAAAGATGAACAATATGTTTAGCGCCGATTTCACCAGATGATATATATTCTCCGTTATACGAGAAATCTAATCGTTTGATTTAGATACGCTAAATTATTGCCGTTTTGGTTGAGAGATATGGGGGACCTAAATTGTATACGGATTTGTATACTCGCAATTTTATACAAAAACTTTTACAAAATCATCCACAAATGATTTTAGCGCCGATTTCCACCAAATTGATACACATTCTTCTCCATGAAACAAGGAACCTAATTGTGTGATTTAAAGACGCCAAATTGGTGTCGTTTAGATGTGAGAATGGGGTGGGGGGGGGGCACTAACATTGTTAAGAATTGTTTTAGTCACCCATTGCTAACAAACTTTTAAAAAATTCTCCACATGTTATGATGAGTCTAATGGTGTGGCTTAAAACTGCTAAAAGTGGCGTTATTCGAGTCAGGGTGGACTGAAAATGAGAGGGGCACCAGAATTCATACACAATAATTTTAGCGCCAATTTTCACCAAATTTATAAACATTCTTATCCATGATATGAAAAATCAAATCATGTGATTTAAAGACGATATATTGGTGCTGTTTGTGTGAGAGATGGTGTGGGGTGGGCACTAAATTTGATAAAAAATATTGTTTAGTCGCCGATCAGCACTAAACTTATAAATAATCATCTCCATGGTATCAGGAGTCTAATTGTGTAGTTTAAAGATGTCAAAAGTGGTGCCATTCGAGACAGGGTGGGAGAGACACAACAATTGATAAACAATAAATTATGTTTAGTGCCGATTTCCACCAGACTGATACATATTCTTCCCCGTGATTCGAGGAATCTAATCGTGTGGTTTAAATACGCCAAATTTGTGCCATTTCGGTGAGAGATGTGGGGGCCCTAAATTGATACGAATTTGTATACTCGCCAATGTTATATTTTTTTTATATATATTCATCTCTATAATGAGTCGTAAGTTTGGGGTTAGTTATGTCAAATGTGGTGCCACTTGAGTCCTAAATAGGGACGGGCGGATTACCAAAACTGATAGAATTATGTTTAGTGCAAATTAACATCAAATTCATACACGGTCTTCTCAAATGATACGATGAATCAAATCGTGCGTGTTAAAACGTCACATTTGGTGCCTAAATATATATGCAAATATATGTCTGTCTGTATGTGTCTTATATATAACTTCACGGGATACAATCGAGATGGCACCAAGGCATTCTAAAAGTGGTAACTTTTTACGAGGAAGAGAATGGTACATGTTAAAATATTAGTTACATGTTAATATTATAACACAATTGAGTCTGACAATTCAATGTAGTTTCCATACAAACGTTACAAGAGATATGGAAATGTATATGTAGAAGGCCTGTTCAACAATATTAATCACAGTGTGCCGTCAAATATAATTTCTTCTGAGATAAAAGAAAACGGAGTCAGTGGAACATAACTTTTCAGGATCCTCCAATACTGACATCTGACAAGGTTATATCTGCCCAATATACAGAAGATATTTTCATGTTTTAGAACAGACTCATCGCCTAACATAAACAACTCAAAATCTCGCTCTGAGTCGGGCACATCCAGCTGATATAGGAGCATAGCAACATTTCTTTAAAACTGAGAATAATTAGCCAGTATATAGCACCATGAACAGAGGAGCACCTGGATATTTCTTTAAAATATCTGTATCTTCATGGAAATATGATAACCAGGTGTCCTCAAAATCTTAGTCAAACCCACTAGATTGATTGATACATCTCTAAATGAAACCCAATTGTCGTCTTTTATTTTTGCAAACTAATGTGTTCATGATGTTCATGTTATAACGTCTGAAGTATACGCAGTTGTAAATAAATAAATAGTTCTTTATTGGTGGGACGGATTAATCGCGATAAACAAAATGACAATCGCTCCGATCCGACAAGGTGAGCTACTACTTATATTTCGTGTGTAAGAATCATGTTTTGTGATGCTATTTGGATATATAATTTATGAAAATATTGGTGACGCTTTGAACAAGAGTATCCTCTATTCCCGCCATATATCCATAGTATGCAGAGGGTTTCACACCACTTTGATGTAAACATATTTTATTCCAATCAATAATAACATATTTAAACATTTGACAAATATTTTACATTATAAGACAGAATAATATATATATAATGGGATGATTGGAAAGGGGATTAAACAACAAGCCCAAGGGCTTTTATTAAGTTTGCTCCCCTTTTGTTTCGCTCGCTCTTCATTAAGTGTAGAGGGGGTCAGACGGGAAGGAATGAAGCTATCATAATTATAGTATAATGTTGTTCTCGTGTGTGAGAAGCAAGGAGATATATTGTGAAGGAGAAAGAAATAGAGAGGACGAGAGAGAGAGATAGAGAGAGAGATAAGGGGGATGAGATGCTGGGAGAGGGGGTAGTGATGAGGAGTGTTCAATAATTGAGTTGAGTTTTTGCGTAATAATAATAATAATAATGCTCGTCTATACTATTATTTGTGTGTCAGGCGCCATGGGAGGGGGGTCAAGCGCAATTATTAATATGTTGCATTGGTCAGTAAGTAATTAGACATGTATAGCTGGGAATATCATACTGTCGCTTAACTCGACCAGAATCAAAAGCAATTCATTGTCCGTACAGGTGATAGAATCATGGAAATCTTTTTGTTCTCATGATATAGGTCTGAACTGCATTAAATATTTGTTTATTTTCGCGAAGGCTAAGCTCCCTTGATCCCCGCAATAGAGTACTAGTGTTTTCAGATCGGGCAACATTGGGTAGGGGGTCGTATAGTTCTCTTCTGGGCTCTTGATAGAAAGTACATTCAAAGAGATAGTGGTAAGTTGTCTCAAGTTCCCTACATAAACAGAAGGGGAAATATTTTACATGATTATCTTTCAGGTCACCACTCAGGTGGCTACAATTCAGTCTTAACCGGGTATGGAGGATATGAGATTTACGGGATTTACTATGATAAAAATAGGCAGGTGGACGTATATTGTCACTGTTCAGTTCCTTTTTGAAGTCTTCGATTGTACTGCTGCTCTTTGTAGTTTCCGGTAGTTTGTTCCATTCCGTAATTGCAGATGGTAAGAACGAATCCATATAATAGTCATAGTTAATATTCGAGGGTAGTCTTATATGTTAAAATATGAAGTTGTATCTGGAATTATTTGCCTGGATTGGTCGTACATAGTTTCTTAAGATTGATGGGGCAGTTCCGCGTATCATTTTTAAAAAATTGGCATAGTTTGTGTTTTCTACGACGTGAGGAGAGGAGTTCCCAGCCAGTTTATGATAAACGACGAGCGTTACTCGTACTGATGGTTGCACCTGTTACTATTCAGGCCATTTCATACTGAACCTTTTCAATGCCATCACTAAGATAATCAGGTCACATCACTTTAACCTGGGCAACGCCGGGTAACCCTGCTAGTATACCTATATGTACCGTATGAACAACCGCATAGTACACTCTTCTGGTTCGGCATCTAGGGCGTCCGCATACCGTACCAAAATGTTATATACCTATATGTATATCGTATGAACTACCGCATATAGTACACTCTCCTGGTTCGGCATCTATGGCGTCCGCATATCGTACAAATGAGTACTATTAAAATTTTGTCTCTGAACTGCCGTGGACTTAACCAAGCCGAGTAACGCCGAGACGTCTTTAACCACATTCGCAACCTTGGTGGATCGATATATTGCTTGCAAGACACACATTTCACTAAACACATGGAAAGGTGTATTGAAGCAGAATGGGATGCAAAGCGATAATTTCATCAAACTCTCACAAGGCCAGAGGTGTAGCTATTCTATTTATAAATAACTTTTAATATAGTATCCATGAAACACATAAAGATTCTGGTGAAAATTTTAATATACTCGACATAACCACAGAAAATATACGTTTAAGTTTGGTGAACTTGTTTGGGCCAAATGAAGATAATCCAGCATTTTACTCTAACCTGAAAAAAATTAATTACCCAGATTGGCAACAAGCAAATAATTATGTGTGGAGACTGGATTCTGGTTCAGAAACAAGATTTAGACACGTATAACTACAAACATTTAAACAATCCCATGCCCAAAATGAAGTTGCGGACCTTTCCGGTAGCCTCGAACTAGTTGACGTTTGGAGATTATTTAACAAACAAGAAAGACGCTACACGTGGAGAAGGACATCCCCTGTTAAAATGGCGAGGCTAGATTATTTTTTTATTTCAGAGGACCTCCTTAATCTAACCGCAAAAGATCCGACAATTTTACCCGGGTATAAATCAGATCATTCTATTATCTCACTCTCATTAAATGTCAGTGACATCAAGACTGGTCCTGGTTGTTTTTAATTTAATCATTCTCTTTTATACTGTAGAGAATATGTAGATTTAGTAAAAGCAATCATAACTGAACACAAAATAAGATATTCTTCCTCATCACATGGGAATAAAAACAAGACATTGGAAAACGACTATTCCTCGACGCAGTGTTGCTTGCTTTCAGAGGCGCCACCATACGCTTTTCCGCAAACCGAAAACGTTATAGAGCATGAAAATTGAGAAAAATCTGACACCAAAGAAGGCAAAACTATATTTCAGACCTTGAGCATCCAACGTATAGCTCTGAAGAAAAACATAAAATAATGAAAAAGCCGAAATTGAAGCAATGCGAAAAGAAACAAGAACCCAACGAAATATTTTCTAAATTTAGAAAAACGTAATTACATCTCCAAAACCCTGACCAGCCTGACAGTTGCGAATGGTAGCACTATCACAAAACAAACCGATATCGTGAAAGAAGCCCGAAATTTGTATCTTAATTTATACTCCTATAAGTCAGTGGATAATCGCGATTTAAACTCCCTTCTTAAAGATGGAACATTTCCCAAACTAAGCACTATGCAGGCATCAAGTATTGAAGGACATCTAACCTTGCAAGAATTAACAGACGCGCTTAAGTACTCACACAATAATAAAAGCCCAGGGCCATCCGGATACATATATGAATTTTATAATTTGTTTTGGTCTGACATTGGCCCCCTTGTAATAGTCTCTTAATGAATCATTTTCAATGGGAGAGCTATCAATCACACAAAAGCAAGGTATTATAACTTTGATTCAAAAAAAGGATAAAAATAGGCAGATGCTAAAAATCTAGTTTCCCATCTCCCTTTTGAATACATCTTACAAACTAGCCTCGTCATGCATGGCGGACAGAATAAAACGTGTGCTCCCATCTATAGTCAACCCTGATCAAACTGGGGTTTTATCGGGTAGATATATAGGTGACAACACCGACTAATATATGACATAATTCACAGGACAAAACACGAAAATAAATCCGGCCTATACTCCTTATCGATTTTGAAAAAGCGTTTGACACTGATTCCTGGTCATTTATAAGAAAATGTCTTGACCTTTTCAATTTTGGAGATGCCATAAAAAATGATTAACAATTTTGTACAAGAAGGCCAGCTCATCTATTCTGATTAATGGTCATATTTCTCAGAGCTTCGTGTTAGGGAGAGGCTGCCGCCAGGGTGACCCAATATCCCCATATATTTTCCTCCTCTGCGCCGAGGTTTTGGATCTGATGATACGCCAAAACAATAAAATTAAATGGTTTTTCCTCGGCTGTTCACAATACAAAATAACACAATATGCGGACGACACGACGCTCGTACTTGATGGTCCTGAAAATAATCTATGTGAAACAATTTCTCATATTTTCTGGGATTGTCCCCATGTCCAAACTTTTAGAAACGAAATTTCAACATGGACAAGAAACAACAAATTCCCTGTTGATCTAACAAAAGATCATGAACACAGAAATTCTAAAATTAATCTTTTCCTACTGGTTTTAAACTATATATATATATATATATATATATATATATATATAGATAGGACAAAATTCACGACCACACAGTTGTTGTCTCGCTTGTTTCTTTGCGATCTTAAATTTAGGTATGAATGCGAGAGATACAGCGCAAAATGTAATATGAATCGTGACTTCGATAACCAGTGGCTGACAATTCGAAATGCCTTAAAAATAAAACATTAGTATTATATATTGAAAACCCGATATTTTCAAGCCCAAAGTACACATGACCCTAAAAGTGACCCGATCAACACCGAAAATAAATCAATTACCCGGTACTCGAGCGACATATTTATCTAATTTCAATACACTGATCACTGTTTTTTTGTTTAATGGTAGACCATACTTTGGGAACGTCAATTGATACAGTGGTTTTCTTGACCACATCACAACAGTTTTCAGTCACAGTCCGAAATTCAAACGAAGCGAGCGTTGTCTATTTTCCCGATTGCTGTCGAACCAATAATTACAATATTTAAAATACAGTTTCAGTATGGTAAAATATTACGAATTATTCCACACCCATTGACGTGAGGCACATGTATTCAACGGAATCCCAGCCATTGAATACATAGTAGTGTATACCTCTAGTGGAATACAAGCCGGAACTATTCTTGTTGACGTTGTCGCCAAGAAAGATAACGTACATTACGTCGATCATCCGCTTCCGGTGATCCCCCATAATTACTAGCTATATTTGTCAGACTTAAATCACAATAAAGGTGGCTATAGTAACAATGGAGGTGACACTCATGGATTGAACTTATCTGACTGAACTAAATACAGAACACAACTTGCATCATAATCGAGAATCTTTTATCAAATGAGTTGCGGATGGCGCAAGGATATATTTCGCGAGAGCGTAGCTCGAGCGAAATATAACTTTGCGCCGTCCGCAACGAGTTCGATAAAAGATTTCAGTATGGTAAAATATTACTAATTATATTATTTATGGTAAATTCAGAACGCAAATTAATTAAAGCTGCACATAGTGTTTGGAACTCTGATTTTGCAAGCCTTAAATATTACACACCATCGACCACTTTAGCTGTCTAATAAGAGAAATTTAAAGTTCTTCTTAAGACAAAATATTAATTTATTGTTCTTTATCACCATTGGTGTTGCCACAGAATGCCAGTTTTCGGACAATACTATGTCAAGGTAAATAGACAGAACACAACGCGCATCTTAATCGAGAATCTTTTATCGAATGAGTTGCGGATGGCGCAAGGATATATTTCGCGAGAGCGTAGCTCGAGCGAAATATAAATTTGCGCCGTCCGCAACGAGTTTGATAAAAGATTCGAGTATTTATTCTACACCGATTCGAGTATGTATTCTACACCGTTCAGTCAGATAAGTTCAATCCATGAATGTCATATCCATTGTTACTATAGCCACCTTTATTGTGATTTAAGTCTGACAAATAGCCAGTAATTATTGGGGGATCACCGGAAGCGGATGATCGACGTCATGTACGTCATCTTTCTTGGCGACAACGTCAACAAGAATAGTTCCGGCTTGTATTCCACTAGAGGTATACACTACTATGTATTCAATGGCTGGGATTCCGTTGAATACATGTACCTCACGTCAATGGGTGTGGAATAAATAGATAGAACGACACAAGTGTGTGAACTGGTTAACGTTATTGCACGAGTTTGTTGTGACGCGATGGTAAAACGAGAAACGGAGGTTCGAGTTTTACATCGCGGCACGACAAACGAGTGCAATAACGTTAACATGTTCACACAACTGTGTTGTTCTATGTTTATTGCACACTCTGAAGATTGCAGCTTGTAACATACTAACATTTAGGTCGATGTTGTTGTATTTAATTGAACAAACATGTGCTTAGTGTAGACTATACCCTACAATTTAGCGAAGACATTTTCTGTTAAAGTTGACGTCGCCAGTGACGTTGTTGACGTAATAGGTTTGTATTGTTCAAGAACAATACACATTTTTTTTATTGAACGTTTCAATTCTTCTGTATTTTGCTGTATTTCGCACAAATAAGCCATTGGGTGTGGAATAATATCTAGTATCGCTGCTTCGTCTTTCTTTTAAGATGAGAGGTGTATGCAAAAACTTTCCGAACACAATATGTGCCTTTAACTATTTTATAATGACGTGTCACAAGTAAGAAAGTAGGCCAGTGCATGGAAGAGTTACGCTCTCCATATCCTGGATTGAGAGAATGATTGCGTGCATGCATTTTGTCTCTTCTTCCTTTGTTATTATCTATTCTCAATAAACAAATTAAAAAAAAATGTTATAATTGTTTCGCCATAAAATGATAATGGCGCAGTTTATATTAGTTTGTTAAAACTACCATAATATCAGTCAGATGTGTATTTTTCGATTTCGGGAATGGTCCCAGGCAACCGTTTCCACCCCGATATGTAGGTAATAAATGTGATGAAATTTCTGTCAGGTCCACACGAGCAACAACTAATATTGTTATTTTCGCGATAAAAATACTACATGACATAGATTAGTTTGTTTAAACTGCCATAATATGAGTCATATTTTTATTTCTTCGATGTCGGATAGTTGCCTAGCAATCGTTGTTAAGTAAGCTTGATCCACACATCTGAAAACGACCAATAATGTATATGGAACCTATATGCCAAGTTTCATGCTTTTATCACTAGAGTGGTGATGTTTCGCTATGTCTTATCATTTTCGTTTTCTGAATTAAACTCTGTTCTAGTATGATTCATATTTCAATTCATTGTCCTCTGAATATCTTTACTCGCCCTATTTTATGGGGAAATAAATTAATCATCATGCGATTGTTATGCTCTCTTCAGTAGTAATGTCATTACAATTACGAAGTACCGACTGGTAGTACGCTCTATATAGCACATATCTGGCGATACCTTCTCCACGATAGACGGGTTATGTTTGAATATTGAGTCCGTAAATTAGTCTGCATGCGACTACATTCGCGTATGGTCTATATAGTGGAATTTCATCAGAATTTGAACCATTCCGAAAAATCATGATATCTCAAAAAACTGAACTCAGATTTTTGCGGACTTTTGCTATGTTGTTCATAAACATGTTCTTAATAATCCCCGAAAAGAATAAGCTTTCTCCCATTTTTGTACCTAGTGAACCCTAATGTGCCTGGACTATTTGTAGCGGAATACTACTTGTGTGTGACATTCAAATATTGACTTGCTTGCTCGTTTATGCCATGTTTTATTAACCTGGCAAATCCCAATATTGGATAAGAGAACCCGGGTGTCTCCGCGACCGTTTGGATGGTATTCATTGGCGTGGTTTGGTAGCGAAATACTGTCTGGTTGTACCTGCTAAAATTGACTATCTGACCTTTGAATAGTGAGAGTGTGACTAAATACCAACGGGCAAGTACCGACCAAAAAACGGATAAACTGACTTCCTCGATAAGATGAGATTGCATGTTAATAACAACGCACGTGTAAGTGTAGACTGTATAAGTTAGGAGCCATTAACTTCTGAATTACCACTGTAGAAAGCCCGGCCCAAGAATAGTACCCCGTGGTCGGACTTGCTCGGCAATTAGTACCGGGCGAAAACAGTTATCTAACTGATTATAATACCCGTTTAAAATATACAGACTGTCGAGTAGGTGTGTGAAGTTGGTTTGACATTGGACGTTGGACGTTCAACAAAAACGATCTAAACACCGTATATTTGCAGATGAAAATTAGTGTGAAGTTGGTTTGACATTGGACGTTGGACGTTCAACACTGTGGATCTAAAAAGGGGTTACCGGCAGATGACTCGAATCGCACATATATAGGCACAGGTAGAACCGCTTTGTTTCGGTCCAAGCGGTATTGCGTGGGAATAATCTATGCTCCATAGGATTTCCCTACCGAAATTTCAAGGTTATTGATCCACTGGTTTTGCCTCTACCCTCTGCACTCACGGCGAACTTTAGACAGAATTTTCTAAGTCGAACGTCCATTTGTTTACCTTTCGAAAGACATTCAAACAGACATTCAAATATATGCTTCTGGCCCAATTATAGGGCCCGTTTCGGGTGCCATGGGCGTACCCGGATGTGTAACGAATGAAAATCATCGGCATATCATAATGCTTGCAGTTTGTGAGATAATGGGGGTGATCAAATATTTGGGAATATCGCTGTGAAGTTGGACGGACGTTGGACGTTCGTGGACATTCGCGACACGGTCTGTTTTCAATGAAATACCATAGACTCGCATTTGTTGATATGACTAACAGCTGCCTTGTGCCCACACAACTCTTATTTAAAAAAATCACCCTCCTTGCAAACATATTTCCATGCAAATAATCAAATTGTTGAATGTCCACGAACGTCCAACGTCCGTCTAACTTCACAGCACGATTTCCACAAAAAAAAATTAAGGAGGTTCGTGTGTACTCCTTTGTCGGATAACAAAACAGTTATCACCCTTGTTTTCGTGAGACACGGGGATTTGTCGCCCCTCTCGACCTGGAATGTCACCCTCGGGCCTGGAGGCCCTCGGGTGACATTCCAGGTCTCGAGCGGGCGACAAATCCCCGTGTCTCAACGAATCGCGGGCGATAACTGTATAATAATTATGTTCTCAATAAAATATAAACCGCCGCTACGAATGAACTTCACTGTGCATAATTCCGATAGTAACTCCCCTCATTTTGGAACGCCGGCCATTGAAAGATTGAAAGACGCACACGTTTATTTCAGATTACGACATTAATGCTTTAAGCCCACCGATCTACTGTGCGACAAAAACGCTCGCAAAAATTCAAAACAACAGTGTCGTATTAGATAATAATTGGTGACGTCACAAAATCAGATATAATCTATATATGACCCAAAGGGTCCGGCTTTGGTTCGTTATGAGTAAACATGTTATATTCATTATTGATAGTTCTCCGATAATGAAAGTTCGCATGTTGAAACCATTGTTATAAATAGAAAAGAGTTAGAGTGATACGTAAACACACATCGCTAATCGTGCAGTAAAGTTAAATATTTCAATCAATTTCAGAAGATATTTAAATGCTTTTATTTTTCCAACGTTACCGCCAATAAGTTATGATTAAACTTTGATATCTTGTTGGATTAATCGGACTGTTATCGGTATAATTCCACTGTAACAGTAATGTTTACATAACGGTTTTGTTACGCGAAATCTCATTATTGGAGAGTTACTAATAATGAAAATAAGATAAACAATATATTTTTGTCATGTACTTGTTGATGATAGTAGGCCTATTGTTGTTTTACGAAATTGTATAAAGTGTGTGTTAGTTTGCATGAACACACGTCGAATGCAGCACTTAGTCCCTTTAAATAAGAACACTGTACATTAGTAAATATAAATGTTAATCCTTTACTAGTGGGGAAACATACCTTCGTGTAGAGACCCCTCAGATCCGCCCAAATTGTAACATGCTGAACAAGTGTTGATCATCAGTCTAAATACTTGCAGTGTCATTTGACATATGAATACTGTCCACTAATGTCACATTTGACGGTCGTCTCTTTGCTTTATCTGGACATCATAAACCCGGAGATGACATTGTTTGATATCATTGTCAAACGATGTTCAAATTGTTGTGTGCATGATAATGTTGACAAATAGAGCTGCACTTGATCACTATCATAAGTTAATTATAGACGCGTTGCGCACTCGATCATACCTGCTATTTATCTTTTGCCCTTATTGAGAATGCCGTGGATAAGAAAAAATAACAAAACAAAAATAGAATCTTCGAGACCTTTGTACCAATGTACGTGACAAGAACATAACAAAGTCAAGCATAGTAAAATTTTGTCACATGGACATGCTAAGGACTCTATAAACACTCGATCCAGTTATACAATGACATGGCTAATTTGAGTCACTTACTAATTATGTCTACTTAAGGGGGAACTCACGTTTTACATAAATCCAGCCAAAAATGGCAAGAGGTTTTCAACAAAGAATTTCTCTGTATCTATCTGGCGCAAAATCTTGAATTTCACATATCATCTTCATTGTATGTAGAATCTGAGCAATTATTAAGAGATAACAAAAATAATGGATTCTAAATACATTTGAGAGGTTGAAAATGTTATTTTCTTTTTGTCCCTTTCGGTGTCGAGAACTGCTACAATAATTAATCATTTCACATAACAATCCAATCAACAAAAAATAGCTTATTTTCTTGGCTCTGTGAGAGGAGGCTTCATTTGTGTTACAATGTTAAGTTTGATTTGTAATTGCATAATATAGCATCATACCCCCTGTATGTACAATGAAGAAAAAAGCAGTCACAACTATTCCAGTCCAATGAAAACAAGTGTTGATATGCATTGTGGTCCACTCAAGCAGGAAGCAATCAACTCGAATTAGGCCACATTGTTGAGAGATATGGTGGCCAGTTTTAACTTGGTTATGAACCATGGCCCAGAACTCATCTCAGCCCATTTATTTATTGATCAACAGGAATGACATGAACATTCTCAAATATAGAGAAATTATTTATCGGTAGTTGCCTTTCTTATTTAAAATAATCATTAAATTTCTCGAATAAAGAAAAATTAAATCTCCTCTCATAATCTTCAGATATGATATCATGGATATATGAACTGCACTTTTGAAAAAAAAAAAATATTTAACAAAAGTTCTTGATACCGGAAAACAGTGAAATTTTAAGTACTTTTCATGCCATAAAAGTAAAGTAAATGAGTTTATAATAGCCAATGGGTCGATGGCTCTTAAATATTGTCGCTATAATCGCTTGTACAAAATTTCACAAAGAAACTCCTGACAAATTTTGATAAAAGTCCATTTTGAAATACCAGAACATTTTGGCAAAACGTGCGTCTGACTCTTTATCTTTAGAAGGAGGTCGATAAAACACGAAATATCGATATACATGTTTTGAAGAAAAAAATTAAAGGAAAAAAGGTGGCCTTTTTGAGAAGCAAAAAATTCATTCATTGGATGAAACTTTGCTTCCAATTGTCTATGTTATTAGCACATATAATCAGTAATTTCAAAGTCTATATAATTCTGTCAAACATTCTTCAAGTAATCATCCGATCAACAGAGTTATCGGCAAGTTTTAAATTGCGGCGTAACTCCGTCAGAAGCGATCGGACTGGACCCAAATTCGAACTTTCGAGATCGGGATTTCTCATATGAAGACCATATACCAACTTTCATAAAATTCTGTTCAATACTATTTAGACCGGAAGCCCAGAGGGTTTCAATTATACATGTACATGTAATCTATTTTCAAAATGTCCTCATATAGGCCTAATATATGAATCATGATGTATAGTTGGGAATCTATAGGCATTGTTATTTCCCTATTACTGATTAGTTTCCAACAATGTGATTCTAATTTGTACTTTTTCATCTTGTTGGAATATTTCATAAATATCCTCAAAATATATTTTCAACAAACTGTTGATAATGTTTATCCCAACCCCATGGATATCCAAATCAACGTCCGTTGTGTACCAAACTCACCGGAATTCGTTCTGTGTGAATAAACGTACCTACCCTATATCCATGGGGTTGGGGTAAACATTATCAACAGTTGGAAATTTCATGCCTGACACAACATTAGTTGGAAAGTATACACATAAAGGTTGAAATTGTTCTCGTTGTTTGAATTTCTAATCAGTAGTTAGTGGGGAAGGATACCATACATATATATAAAACTGACATGCTATGCATATATTGATTTCACTATAGTAGATCGTATCCGGTGCAGTTTAACTGACAAAATATTCCACCGGACGCACACGCATTGACCCAGTTTAAGTAACACGGTGATCTGTTCCAGCGAGTGCTAAAGCGATGGAGATTTATAGACTATGTATAATACTTGTAAAATAATACATTGATTATAAATCGATGGTAAGCCTACAAACGTCACGGGCGGATGACCGAGCCCATGCACATTGGGGAAAGACTGTGGTGCCTATATATTGACAATTTATATATATCTTTAATCCTCCGATAACGAAGAGTGGATAAACATACATATTATATATTGTTTTACAAACTCGTGAACAAAGAACAGTACGACAGAGAGATAAGTCTTATCAGCAACAAAGAATACCCTTCATGTAAATAACGTATTTACAAATACATAGGTGCACACAATCGTTCAGATGCACATTCGGGCCATCGTACATGTATTACGTACTTACATATACGCTCATTCGCGTGCATATGTGCATCCAATCATGCATACATCGATATACACCTGCCTGAGGCATGTATACATCCATCCATGCACACAACCGTATTAACCCCTCACATGCTGGCCACCACTCGCAAAGAAACGCACACCTGACGTACGTACATAAATACATACATACATATGCATAAATCCATACATTCATACATACAAACCTATTACATACCTATACTTTCCTGGATACAGATATACAGCCACACAGATACACGTACGTATATACGTGCAAACATGCACAGTCAGCAATATCCACATATACTCGTTTCACCTATCCATATACATATGCACATATACAAGTATACATACACGGTGACACACACGTTCACACAACACAAAATCAATAAGTCAAGAGGGACCGGGCCGGATCTATAGCTTGCAGCGAGTATATGAATTAGGATGTAAGATAAAGTGACAACGTTTAAGAAAAGCAATGAGCTTGTTTCATTTTTGGAAGTGTACCGTCTCCGTTCGTGGGCTATCAGCATAACCATTTTTGTGTTTGGTTAGTATTGACTCTATGTAATACTCACTACATACCATAGGTCCTCGTCCATTTACAACAACAGGATGGTGACCAGAGCGTCTAGTCTAACAGTACGTAAGTTTTCGTGCAAGATGCGAGAAACAAGTACTTAATGGTTATACTCGCAACGAAAGTCCACGACCAGATGAAATCGTCTGGCCGAAAAAATTCTCTAAGCGGACTACTGTTAATCAATTCGGCACCACGATGCCCCAAACAAATTATTGCGTTAGTTTATTATAATTTTCCCATAATTTTGCTGTGTTTCTAACGAAAAATGTGACAAATTTGTATTTATCAAGAAATGGTATCAAGTTATCAGCAATGTCAGGTATGTGCCCCAAAAATATTGCTGCAAGTTCTGGTGTGTTCAGATTATCCAGCATAATATAGAAATTGATCCCAAAGAGATCTATTATCTTGTACCATATAACATTTCGAGTTTCGCAAATTGCTGGACAATCGAACAATATGTGCATTACTTTGTGTATATACGGATGCAGACACGCACCACACACTCCTTTTTGGTCATATGTTGTTTGTGATATTATTCTTCCCACCTGAAGAAAATTTTCTTTGAATTGAGGATGCGCACGGCATACGCGCCATAAAAATGACAGCGAAAATTCACTTTGAATTTGACTGAAAATATATAGCCACGGATCACTAGAAATTGTGGTTTTCCAACTTTCACTGTACTTTGTATCAATGGCTACATTTACCAGATTCTTCCAACTATCTTTAGTTGGGAAGGTATTATCATTAGCAAAGTTCGTAAGGAAATCAAGTAAACCATATCTTAATAAGATTATGGTTAGCTCATTCAAAAATGACTTTGAGGGGCGAATTGTGTTTGTTAAGGATTCATGCATTCGTAAGAGAAATATCTGTGATGAAAATTTTTCGGGGTCTCCTCTGCATAGAGAGCCCATAAGAGAAAGCTTTCTTTTGTCAATAAGTGTGACAAGAGATGGTATACCGACTGCGCCCTCCACAATAACAGTTCTTGCTCGCGTAGGCAATCCCTGAAAGTTCTTTAAACAAAATCGGTGAGTTTTCTCCAGGTGGTCGGTATCACTCTTGCCTAATTGCCACAAGAGTTCAGACCCATAAAGAGATCTTGGAAGGATGATCGATTTGTATATCTTACAGCAACTGACAGGGGTTGTTCCACCAGCGTATAGGCCCGAATTTGAGAGCATAAAATATGTATCTCTTTGTTTTTCTCTTATGGCTTCCACAAGGGAGTGATTGAAATTGTATTTGTCAAAGAGGATACCAAGGTGTGTAGCTTCCGTTTTTTCTGAAATTTCTTGACCTAGAAGATACAACTTCCTGTTTTGAATGCACCGCGCGAATTCAGATTTTGGTTCATTAAACACTATTGTGACAGTTTTGCTTGGGTTGTAGAGAAATCGCCATTTCCTGCTGTACTCAGAACATATATCAAGAAGGTTCTGTAGTCCACGTTTTGACAATGAAAGTAAGACCATATCATCAGCCTGTGTGGGTGCAGCGCAACGAACTGAATAAACCATTAAACCGTAGTTTGATTTGGCTAAATCAGAGATGAGTGTGTCAACGTAGAGCATGTACATCAGAGGTGAGAGAATACTTCCCTGCCTGGCTCCTTGTTTCATTAAGAAGTACGCAGAATAATTACATTTATACCTCAGGCAACATTGAATATTTGTTAATAAACAACACAGTATGCGCCACAAAGAACCAGTTATGCCCCGCTGGTGGAGTTTATACAAGAGGCCATCGATCCATACAGTATCAAAGGCCTTTTGTACATCAAGGAAGCAAGCAAATAGTTTGCTGCCTCTTTCAGCTGTGTAAGATATACATTCTTTCAGGAGGAAAGAAGTCGCTAAACAGTTTGAATTTTTTTGAAACCCGTTTTGAAGTGGGTGAATATTTGTGAGACGTGGGGCATTGGTTTCTAACCGGGATTTTAAAAGTTTCTCAAACAATTTATACATTACTGGTAATATGGTGATAGCCCTATAATTGTTGAAATTATGTGTTGACTTGTTTCCTCCCTTAAACAGTGAGATCATTATGCCTTTTTGTGAATCATCTGGAACATGAATGAATTTTAACATACATGAAAATAAAAAAGCAATACATTTCAAAATATTTTCACCGCCATATATAATGTGTTCATAAACTAAACCGTCATAACCCTGTGACTTGTTCTTGTTCAAAGTGGGAATAAGAGAAGACATTTCATTTATACTGACCGGGTAAGTAAAATGATCATCTGGTCTCTGTGAAGTTATATCATCTTTCAATCTTTTAACTGTGTCGGTAACGACAGAGTAGTGATTGTCATCGAAGATTGAGTCATTCAATGGTGAGTATAATGTTTTGTAATAGGAAGACCAGGCACTTAATATGTCATCAGTATCACGGATAATCGAGCCATCGTGCTCGAAGTAAGAGGCACCCAAAGTGCCGTTATTTGCTCTTTTTGCGTTTAGCAATCTAAAGAAATGATCATTGTCTATCTCTGCGCAACGATCAATTTCATTCAATTGTTCTCTCATAAAGTCAGATGAGATGGACCGATATAAGCACCGAAAGTGTCTCTTTGAGTCCTTATACAGTCAGAAAGAGTTGTGTTCATCACCACGAGGTCTACCCTCTTTAATCCAATCATTTCTAAGAATGGACATTTTTTTGTGAAGTTCTTTCAAGTTTTCATTCCAAAATGGTTTTTTGTGACTTTTGAATTTACATGTTGGAATTGATTGTTGCGCTGCTTGTTTCATAGAAGCTACCAATGAATTATAATACAAATCCAAAGTGATTGTATCGTGTATACGCGTTTCCATGTGCGGCAATAAGGAAGCTAATGTATGTTGGTACTGATTAACTAAATTTTCATCTTGGGCGAGCAACCGCCACTTTAGTTTTGAGATATCCGCACTCGACCCATTGGAATCAGGTAAGGTGCCCGCTTCACAGTTAAGTTCAACTTGCACCGGTCTGTGATTCGAAACATTGAGTGCAGAATCATCAATTATGTGAACGTTCGCTACGAAAGGTAAGTCAGAGTCTTTTATTATCACATGGTCAATATTTGAGCAATCACTCCCATCATGATTAACATATGTTGAATAAATATCATCACAAAGACTATTCTCTATCAGTGATGTACATTCTGCCTTTTTCAACAAATTTTTGAGAAGTTTTTGTCGTTTACCTGTTTTACTGAGACTAGCATTGAAGTCGCCCATCACAACAAGTGTGCCCAGATGCGAGTAGCTTTTAATGAGATCACTAACTTTCATAATATAGTCTTCGAATGCAACAATTGGATAATTAGACGATGGTAAATATACTTGGAATATATACATGTATTTATGCTTAGATAGTTTATATTGGAGTCCAACAATTCTGTCATCACTAAAGTCTATGATTGATACACGATCGTCATGTTCTGTTTTCCAAAAGAGAGCGACCCCGCCTTTATAGCGACCCCGCTGTTGGGGAAGCCGTTGAGAAAAATCACAAACAGTATGGCATCGGTAATATTTCGACATTGAATTCATGAAGCTTGCACTCTTAGTTGGAAGCCAGTGTTCAGATATGCCACAGAAATCTATAGTCTGCCCATCCAACATTCTACTCAAATAAGGGCCGCTTGACATGATGCCAGTCGCGTTCCAGGTACAAAAAAGCATTTTGCTGTGGTAATATAACAAAATGACGCACACAAAATGAAGTGCGTACATTTAGAATGTTGTGCTTAATAGCAATTCAAACATTCATGTAACATTTGGTGTGTTATAAAGACAAAAACATATCGAGCATAAGAAAATATAAAGCATGAAAACAAACAGTAACTATCCAACTGTATTACTCAAAAGATACTCTGTTATAACCGATTTGCTTCAAGTATGAGACACGAACTCCAACGAAAGTGATTACCATTTCTCACGTTTTGAAGTGATGTATTTGCTGTAAGCATACTCAGACAGCCAGGGACGACAGAATGACCCCTTTGGCCAAAAGAAAGACTCTGTGATCATATCAACATGCTCGTTGCATACATTGACTCTTGCATACGACTTATCTTTCTCTTCACTGTAATACAAACGAACAATAGAGAACTTGACGCCTCTACGGGTAAGGTAACGTTCAATAGTGCGTCGATCTAAATCATTACTGATGTTCCCTAAGTAAAATCGTTCTGTTTTTATGGGTTCTGCATTCCGTCGGCGACGTTGATTGCTTTGGTGTTCAAGTTTATCGTTTTTATGTTGACCATTGACGTCTCCTGTGGGTGAGCTGTTTGTCGCAGTATCTCCGTTATACTTTATGTTGGCATCGAACTGAGTAGCTCCCTGTAATGAGTGTCGTGATTTCGAGATAAATTCATCTTCACAGTCAATACTATTCACACTTGTGTCCTCGTTGGATCCACGCAAAGGTTGAATACACGTTACTACTTGTGACGAGTCTAGTTGAGATTTATCTGGGGAGGAAGATTTGGATCTTGGTACAGTGTGGGTTGGGGTATATAAATTTTGAGAGTCATCCATAATTTTCTTTGATGTGATATCTTGGTTGAAAAATAGTTCGTTACATTTTTGTTCAAAACCTCCCATGAAATCTTTAACTGCTTCCTGGAATAGCTTACTTTCCCATACTTCATTTTTTGCGTCAGACTGTTTAGCTTTATTTGGAGTACCTTTTGATTTCAGTTTATGGATTTCACCCTTGACAGATGCAATTGCAGATGTGTTAGAATTACTTTTGTTTAGTGATTGTTCAACACATTCTATAAGAACTAATTCTGATCGAAGTTTAGTTACACCACTATATTTATCATCCTGAATCCTCTCTACTGTATCACGAATATCATTAGAGGCGATCTGAGTCACATCTACTTCCCCTTCGAGAACATTCACACGAGCACTTAGGTTGCTGATTTTCCCGTTAATAAGAGGGATGTTTTCTGTGATAAGTTTATCGAGTGCCGTATTTTTTGAGCGAAGAACTGACATTTCTTTCTTCAGTTCAATGAGGCTAGATGCCATCATTTTAACCAGAGCACCATGTGAGCATGACATGTCATTGGTACTTGAACCAGTTACATGGGAGGCTGTGTTTGTCCGAATATTGCGTTGACCACTTAACATGTCATTTAGTAAACTTTGGTCTTCATCCACTGAGAATGAAATGAGATCATATATGTCCCTAACTAATTTATGGCTTAGAAAATTTGCAGATTCGTTTCTAGGCTTGGTTCTGTTTTTCAACACGGCAGAAGAATCTATCTGGAACGCAGGTGTTGATTTTATTGCTGCGAATATAACTGACCGCATCAGTTTTAACCTACTAACATCATCGCACACTTTAAGAGTTATGAGCAGAAATGATTCTTTTGTGACACAGTGAATATAGTTTGATATCCATCCCACAAATGCTGAGCAGTCGGATTTTGCGTTTTCCGGCGTTTTTATAAAATCGTCTAGTGAATTTACTGCCAAAAGAAGATCATCCTCTGGAGACTTAAATGATAATGGAACTTCTTCCTCGTTCGATGCACAATCATCCGCGTTTGAGTCGAGTTGTGAGGGGTCGGTTATGTCTATATCAGTGTTGCCATTCAATAAGCGGTCGGTGGATGTCAAAATGCCATCCATAGCGGTACAATTTGTTTATCAAGCCAGCTGGTTGTTGTGTTTAACATTCTACCGTAGATTAATCATTGTCCAATCATTGACGACACAATAACGTGCACACATGAATAGAGCGATGATTATCTTGAAAGCACTAAACTGTTGCCGGTATTGGTGTGGAGTATTTGAATGGATACATTATTGGTTGTGTGCACACAACTGTTAGCTGAATATCACAATATGGCATGGAAAAATCGTGCAGCGACAAAATTGGGCTGACTTGAGGCTTCAGACTGTGTATATCCAAGTTATCCCAGTTTCTTCACATTGGGCTGGATTATAACGAGATACATCGAACAAAGGAAATTTTAAATTTGAGATCATCATAACGCAGCGATTTGATGAAAACGAACGAATTGTCTCCCAAACCTTGTTTCGAAAACATCACCACAACAAGTCCTTGCCATCCACTGGAAGCTCAAAGTTGCTCACGGCGAGTGGAAATGAAAACATCGGAGCGGATTTGACCGGACGCTCTAACCATCCGCCATCTTGTCACGATGTTAAAACACCATTTTATAAGACGTTATATACGTTATTCAACAGTTTGTCAACAATCGCTTTGCAGGTCAGCAAGGCACGACGACCGAATTTTGATTCCAAGATTCCAAGATTTCTGAAACGAAATACACTGAATGATAACGTCTCAGCCGGCTGAGCCGCCATATTTCGTCAGCCACGAACGTTGCGACTGAGCCGGCTTAGCTAGATAACCAGCCAGGAAAATTGGTTGAGCCAGCCGTGAAAACTCAAGTTTTTTGATTGGGCTGATTTACTGAATGGACGTTCCTCATCTCGCTCTTCATGTTTCGCTATGAATACCAAGATAAAGACCGCGGTCAGCTTCCAAAGTTGGATGGATAATTTCTACAACGAATAAGGATCATCTTCGAAATGCTACAGTGTGAATTGAACTTGAGTATAACGTTTATTGAACTGTTGAACTTTTTCCCTCAGTCATTGGGACCTTCCTCTACCCTGTGTAATGTCGCCATATTTATCCACCTGTACATGTTAATTGTCTGTCATTGTTTCGCCAAAATTGGACAATGGCACACCCGACACCTCTGTCCAGAAAGGTGTGATAAACAATCAATAGAAACTGTATCCAGTGGATAATTGTTCAATTGCCACTCAATTGACGTCGACGAGTCTGCACTCGACCAATTAACACCTAGACAGTATTCCTATTGCTCATTGAATTCTCAGCTATGGATAATATTCTGACTGAAACAGATGCCATCCTCAATATGGAGTCCATGTGCACCAACACGATTGTGCCTACGAACCTTGATACCCCAAATATGGAGTCAAAAGCACCTGACCACACCTACGCTCAAAGTCAGGAACCAAATACATGTACTATGTTTACGAACGCAATGCGACTGACATTATTTGGTGAAATTAAAAAACTTAAAATTGTTAATATAGCTCCAGATGCAATTCTGAAACGGCGAATTCAGACTAAAACCTCTGAGCCTGTGTCCAAAAAGTTGGCAATTGACATCTACAACCTTTTCTATTGTCTCCTTGAAGAGAAGGTAGAATATATTGTACATATGTTGAGTGCATCACGTACCAGAAGCCAACATCAGAGCCAGTCTAAAGCCAACTCCACGCCTAAAATTCTGCCGGATGAAACATGCGATATGGAACCTGATTCCGAGATAACTAACACCACATAGGATATATGCAATGACATCGCAGTTCGAACGAATATAACCCTTCTGCAGCAGTCAAAGGACAAAATACAAACACAGATTGATACCTTCTCGTCCGACCTCTCAGCTCGAGTTAGCACCAATGAAGTTTCACAACAAGATATTTTACGCAGACTTGAAGCAGTTGAACGTTTATCGTATACAAACAGCATTGCAGTGGAGCGCATCGAGAGCGATAAATGCAATGGCATTGCTAAAATGAAGGCCGACATGAAAACAATGAAGCAAGACATTTCAACAATCTTGGATAAGTGTGAACTGTTTCTGACTCAAGTCAACTCAACCAAAGGCTCAATAGCATCCATTGGTGGAAGGATTAAAACGCTCGAAGAGTTACACAACAGGAACAACTTGAAGGGCAAATCGAACTCACAAAAAACATCTGACAATGACAAGTGTGACTGTGAACATCGGTGCACAGAGAACCTCAAAGCTGATATGCAAAGTTTCGTCGGCCATATATATATGGCGAACTCAACAAATTCGCCCCTGCACTTGACATGGAACACGATCCACGCTAACCGATCGCAAAACCCAATTGATACAAGAGGATACCCACAATCGCCGTCAGTTAGCCATGCAGACATTCAGCTGGTTGGTATTAACAAGCACCCATCTTCTCCCGTACCTAGTGCTTCAAAATTCAACCCACAGGAAACGTCAACACCAAGTTCTTCTCCCGTTAAACGCACAGATAAAGAGCCGACAAACACACCACTCGACAAGAAGAATAACTCTATTAACTATGCGCGTCACGCTAATCATGACACGCACGTTGACAACCAACAATCCAATTATGACCTCCGTGATATTCCTGTGGATGATTGTGACGACACTCACCACGATTCCACAGAAGACACCCGACACTCCAATAAACGGAGCCACCTGCAATCAGAGAAGCCCCACCAGTGCTAACGATGACCTTTCAAACCACAACAGACGCCCTTCGCGAAATAACTACTCATCGAACAACGCATCTTTTTCCAGGTTCTATCAAAAGTCAAACGACGGCCCTATTAGAACATCGCGTGTGTTCCTCGGTAACCTAGATGTTAAAGGTACTCAACCCGTAAAGAGGGTCCCCATCTCAACAGATTCCAACAACAACAATCCGATCAGAGGGTCCTATATTACTATTTCTTTGGCTTTGGGGGTAAAAAATATTTGATTCGAGTCGAGGAACCCATCAAACAAAGCTCAGCGTTATTAGATATTGATTTTTGAAAATTCTTATGTTCTCGAGATGAGTACTTATAACTGCCGTCAATTTGGTAACATGCTCGAGATTTTACGCCAAAATTCTATTCAAACAGACAAGGATGGATAACTCTATAATCAAGTGGTAATAATTGACTACGTACTGGGCCAGTAAGAATTCCCGATAATGAAAAATAATAGATTTCTAAAATCGATATCTAACAAATCTGAGCTTTGATGGGTGACTTCCTCGACTCGAATCAAATATTTTTGACCCCCGAAGCCATTGAAATAGTAATTGAGAGGAGTTTTATCGGGTTGAGTACCTTTAAAGTCGATGCATATGTGCTTTCTGATTATCTGGATGAATTTGAAGTGCGCCACTGACGGTCCTTTGTCAGCCAGAATAAATATTCATGTGGATGATGTTGATGAAGTACTCAGGAAAGGTTTCTGGCCTATTGCCGTATTCTGTAGACCATGGCTGTCCAAACGTTCCTTTGACGATAGACGTGACAATAACTACCATAACACAACTGAGGATATACGTGGGAAACATCAATACCAACAACAACGAGAACAACAACAACAATAAAATCAACTCGCATAGCAACAAATCAAATACCAAAGCTTGTGCCTGTATATGCATTTGAACTTTGAATCGCTCAACCATGTTACACGTATTACGTAATTATGCTGGTGAATCTAGCGCTTGCCACTGTTTGTGCAACTTATTGATAATTTTCATAATGTTGTTGAATATTTGCACATGGAACGCTACTGGGATTTTCTGTAGCAGTTCCTACCTCTCGATCCTTCTCGTACAGGAAAATGTTGGTGTAATTGGAGTGAGTGAGCATTGGCTCTGGGAGCACAATTCTCATTTTCTCAACACATTACACCAAAATTATCGCTACCATATAGTTTGTGACTATTCACAAAGAATACCGTTACAAATGAGAAGGGCGGGAAGGCCGAAAGGCGGAGTTGCCATTATATGGCATGCTAGTTTGGACAGTGCCGTTTCAGTCATCCAATACGACGACGATCGCATTTGTGGCATTCAAATACAGATATCAGAATCACAGTATGTATACATCTTCCAGGTGTACCTCCCATCCAGCAATTACCCAGTCACAATGTATAGAGACTATATAAATCGTGTGCAAGACCTTATCGATATGTACACAGAAATAGGGCACGTCATTGTAATGGGTGACTTTAACGGCAGTGTACAGAGATCGGATGCCAGGAATAGAAGTTTATCCAAACTTATCTAACAAAAATCACTGGTGTCTGTCAACAATACTGACGCTTGTATTGGGCCTTCTGCGACATACGTACCCACCGATGGTGGACCAGGTACCATGATAGACCACATCCTCATTCCCGAGGAAGAATCGTACCTAGTACAGAAAATCGAAATTATCGACGACGATTCATTGGATGTCTCTAATCATAGGCCAATTAAAATGGTCATAAATTACCCACATAATAATAAAATGGGTCGCTCAGAAAACCAAATTTCAGCATGCAATTGGAAAAAGTTCACTGCCTCGGAAGACTTAATCAATGCTTATCAATCCGCCCTGCAGGACTGTCTTCCGAACTTTGCCATATCTGACATCGATGATCTCGATTCGTACTACGACTATGTTGTTAGTGCGATAAACAAAGCTACAACGCAGCACATACCAAAAAAGTCTTTCAAATCTTTCGCCAAACCGTATTGGAACGACTCTTTGGAACCACTTCACTGCGAAATGCGCAACCCATATAAAAATCCCCCTTGGTGTCACCTTGGTGAAACCATGGTTTCACCAAGGTACCACCTTGGTTCACCATGGTGACATCTTGGCATCTTGGCATCACGGTGAAAACACCACGGTGGTACCAAGGTGGTATCACGGTGGTAGCACAGTAAAGTTATTGTACCAAGGTGAAACCATGGTGGAACCAAGGTGGTACCACGGTGGTAGCACACTAAAGTTTTTGTACCAAGGTAAAACCATGGTGGTACCAAACCCGACCAAGGTATCACCATGGTGGTAGCACAGTATGGTTTTTCTACCAAGGTGACACCAAGGTATCACCACGGTGGTAGCACAGTAAAGTTTTTCTACCAAGGTGAACCATGGTATCACCAAGTATAACCACGGTGGTATCACAGCACCAGTGAAGTTTTCAATCAAGGTACCACTATTACATTTCACTTTGACCTTCAACCACAATGCTATTTACCATGTTGTGGGTCTCGTGCATGCGCATCTACAATGGTATTTTATTTACTTCGATTAATTTATTATTTACAATATATACAATGGTATATGGTGAGTCATTAATTGTTTATAACATGCTGCCATATTGTACCAATGTACGTAGCTTGTAATAGTATACATGTAGCTGGTTTACATACTACAGCACATTACTATTCTACTGCATTGTCAATAGTTGTATATGATAATGCTGTATCTCATAATATAAGAATGTTTAGATCGAGGAAGATATTATTAATTATTATAAATGATATCTCAGTAATAACTTTTAACGAACAAACGTATATAATGTAATAATTAATATGAATATGTTTTATTATGGAATAAATATATAAACTGAATGGAGTTGTTTGGAAGACTTTGTTTACCTTTAATACATCTTTTATAATGTTATAATTTAGTACTGTTTGCTTCCAACACAACAGGCAATATTTATCAATATGTACAATTTACATCTCACAATTACGTATTTTAGATATTTCCACAATTATGACTCTTTTCGGAGAAAAACAGCTCTGGTTTGAAAATCTAAGATACGGTACACAAATACGTTATTCATTTCCCGGAAGGTTTACATATGCTCGCATTGTCCTCCTGGAGTCCATATCTGATCTGGTGCTTCGTGTAATACCTGTTTCAATAGTGATGATATAATATGCTCACTTTTTATAAAATTCAACTTCGGTCAAACTGGCCGAAATATATTTTAACAGTGTTTATTGGCGGTGCGTATGTCCTTATATGCAATAGAGTCATATTCATTCATCATATTCATTCCGTCATATTCATGCCGTCATATTCGTTCGTCATATTCATTCATCATATTCATTCCGTCACTCCGTTCGTCACATTTAGTCATCGTAATTTCTCATATTCATTCAAGTTCATGTTAATGTTCTTATGTTTTATTATTGTTATCAACGAAATAAATAATTATCACTACTACCCAACTATCCAATCTCTCTCATGGCCACCCTTAGAGAGATTGAGAGAGAAAGGGGGAGATAAAGAGGGAGAGAGAACGCAAGCAAAAAATACACCAAAGAAAACAACTTAAATAAGGCATTATGGTACGAGGTTTATAGTACGAAATTGTGGGATCCCTAAATTGTGCTCCCGGTTTACGACCCATGTGCGTTTTGTTGTTCGATTAAACTTTTCTTGTTAACTTTTAGATTGTTTTAGCAAATAATTGGACCTAACTGGCTTCTCAATAACCTGGAATATTGTCAGCACTGTGTGGATTATGGTTGTACTTGGACGGGACAAGATGATATATAACCTCCGGAAAAATAACGGGCGTTAACATTATTGAAATTGAATTTGAAAGCTGCAATTTTCGTAGTTCAGTCATGAACGTAGTGCGTATCCTTCTAGCAGCAATCTGCGAAAGCGGTCATGTTGACCTACAATTTTCGGTGAACTGAGAAGACCAAGTTCAAAAGTCATTGAGTGCTGCAGTGTGGTTACATCTTGCATGCACAACAGTATTGTGAATTACAAAAGATACTTAAGTTTCACATCATTATAAACCGCCCAATTAATTCACAACAGTCAAACACTGGTGACTATGATTACGAGACATCAAATTTTGTAGAAATTAGTCAGAGTTATATATGACGTCACAGATCAGTCATGACGAGTCAGTAACAAGTTTGATGGCTACAACGTACAAGGACCTGTGCAAAGGATGATGAATCATCTTCAATTTTCATCGAAACGTGATTTGAGAACCATGTCGCCATGATGTCGCCCAGTTACGGAGTCGATCAGCTATTCTTTTGATCGAAACGCCTGTGATGCTGTGATTTTGTTCTGATATATTTATGGAATGGTGGATAATCTGAGATACGGATCCAATTCTGGGACACATGTTATAACTGAATCAATCGCAAGCTTTTAGTAACGTACTACAGCTACGCTCTAATTAATCATCCCCCTTTAACAAGGTTGTAGGGCGTTAATGACACCGGTTATACCATGCCGCCGTTCAACCATGGTCAAGTGGTTGATATGTGGCAACCGCAGATAATCTTATACAGTCTTATTAATAATATTTTGCGACCACTGTACTCTGCACTAATTTTTCACATGGACACCTTGTAAACACCCAGTCCAGCTTTTCGTCAGCGCCATGCACCATATTAACTATACACAAAACAATATTTCAATTAATAATTTGTTTACGGTTTAATTAACATTCAAAGTTGGTCACTGACCGACATTCGCAACTACTGGTAATATCGGTGGCCAATGTTGTTCGGGGGGGGGGGTCAATTAGAGCTTAGCTGTATACATACATGAACATGTAGACCATTCCAATGTCCAGATGCTTCATGTTCTTAATATCAAAACATGTCTGGCTATATATACATGTGTGATATATCATTCTGAGCGATTCGGCCATTTCCGCTTTGTGGACTTGACATGTAAATATATATATATGTTATCATCATCATCATCACCATCATCATACTGTTTACTAATATTCTTGTTCTGTGCGAATACGCAGCATGATACCTAATAAACATTACATAGCTAGGAAATAACCTCATCCATAACTGGAAACCATATTAGCGAAATTCTACATTAAAATGGCTCTGGTGATCAGGCAATGCCATTGACTTGTTGACGCATAGATGCGAATGGAGAATAATTTATTAACTATGGCTTTACCAAACTTTATCATATATTAAATACATTAAACTCTCTTTGTGTTACATGTATCTTAGTATTTGTTCATTTACTGATACAGCGCATTGGAAGTGTACGATAAGCAAAACACTGAACACCGTGGCAATTTTTTTGGGAGAGTGATAATAATTCTGGTAACCCACTCAACATCTTGTAGCGATGACTAGTGAGCGCTATAGAGGTATTTTTCAAACAACAGTTTTAATTAACCAAAGTTAATGGTCTCCCAATTTTTGAGTATTTTGCTTATCACACACTATTTACAAAGGTTTGGGAGTTATCGCAAAGATTTGCTCCCCTGGCTGTGAATGACCGATCGGTCTATTTTAGCATGTCCGGGCAATTATAGATTGATAGGTTATTCACTCAGACCTGTTTAAGATGTCTGATTTATAATGTTCACAGAAGCCCATTATCGGCGAAAAGCCTTTGCGACAAATCTCAAACATCTTTGCGATGAATCGCAAAATATAATCACCCAGTACGTAGTCTGAGAGTTATCGTAAAGATGTTTGAGATTTATCGTTAAGGTTTGTGTGTTATCGCAAAGGTGTTTGTGATTTATCGTAAAGGTTTGCTTATCACTTATCACTTATGCATCTGGCTGTGAATGACTGATCGGTCTACCTGTATTTTAGTCCGACCGGGCATAGATTGATAGGTTGTTCACTCAGACCTGTTTAAGATGTCTGATTTATAATATTCACAGAAGCCCATTAGTGCCAAAAAACCTTTGCGACAAATCTCAAACATCTTTGCGATAAATCAAAATATTTATTCACACAGTACGTACATGTAGTCTGAGATTTATCGTAAAGATGTTTGAGATTTATCGTAATGGTTTGCGTGTTATCGCGAAGGTGTTTGTGATTTTTCGCAAAGTTTTGCTCCTCTCACCATTCTTGCATCTGGCTGTGAATGACTAATCGGTCTATTTTAGCCCGACCGTTCAATTATAAATTGATAGGTTGTTCACGGAGACCTGTTTAAGATGGCTGATTTATAATGTTTACACACAAATTAAGAAATTTTTAGCACAAATTTCAAACATGTTTGCGATAAATCGCAAAATATAATCACCCAGTATGCAGTCTGAGAGTCATCGTAAAGATGTTTGAGATTTATCGTAAAGGTTTGCGAGTTATCGCAAAGGTGTTTGTAATTTTTCGCAAAGTTGTTTTGTAATTTATCGCGAAGGTTTGCTCGCCTTATCCCACATGCATGCTGGCTGTCAAAGAACGATCGGTCTATTTTAGCCCAACCATGCTATTATAGATCGATTGGTGGTTTACCCAGACCTGTTGAAGATGTCGGTTTATATTTATACGGCCCAAGCCAATGCATGAAAATATATCTGTGATAAATCACAAACCATTGCGATTAATCGCAAACCTTTTGTAATCAATCGAAAAGCTTTACACTAAATCGCATATACCAGTACTTATTGCAAAGTTGTTTGTGATTCGCAAAGGTTTGCGATTTATCGCAAGGTAGTTTTTTTATTTATTGGGCTATTCTAGATCGATTGGTGTTTCATCCAGACCAGTTTCAAGATGTTTGATTTATGTTTTCCTACTATTATTGCACACAAATTAAGAAATTATTTTTGGACATTCAGACCAATTTTACTCCACATGCAGGGAACAGGTAATCCTGAAATTGAGAACTTAAATTTTGATTTAAGCACAAAATCACGATCAAGGTTCTATACTAATAAAAGTAATGCATGTAAAATTCGGATTATTTCATTATCACTATGCAATGGAGTGGTTTTGTACTTTATTCAATGTTTAAACGCCATAGCAACATTGGAATCTAACATGCCACTTTGTTAAATTTGCCGTCGGCCATGTTTCGCAATTTCGAATGCTTGGTATCTGGGCAGGTTCTCCGCTAAGTACCTATATTCTTGGTTCTCTACAATATTGCAGTAAACTGCCATGGTTAACCACAGTAAATTACCATGGTTAACAAGTGTAAACCACCATGTTAAACCAAAGTATAGCACCATGGTAAACCACAGTATACCACCATGGTAACACCACGGTAAACCACAGTATACCATCATGGTAAACCAAAGTATACAACCATGGTAACACCACAGTATACCACCATGGTAACACCACGGTAAACCACAGTATACCATCATGGTAACACCACGATAAACCACAGTATACCACCATGGTAACACCGCGGTGAACCATGGTAACACCACGGTAAACCACAGTATACCATCATGGTAACACCACGGTAAACCACAGTATACCATCATGGTAACACCACGGTAAACCTCAGTAAACCATCATGGTAACACCACGGTACACCACAGTATACCACCATGGTAACACCACGGTAAAACATAGTGACACCACGGTAAACCACAGTACACCACCATGGTAACACTACGGTAAACCAAAATACCACCATGGTAAACCATGGTAAAAAAACCGAGATATTTTGGCCGCCTATCGTGGTGTCACCATGGTGGTGTCACCAAGGTGGTTTACCACCATGGTTACACCTCGGTAAACCACCACGGTATTACCACCACGGTAAAACCATGGTAAACCACCATGGTAAACCACCATGGTGACACCACGATGGGCGGCCAAAATATCTCGGTTTTTTACCGTGGTGTTTTACCATGGTGGCACCAAGGGGGATTTTTATATGGGAATACTAGAAATAGCTGGCTAGAAGAAGGGAGACCGAGAGGTATTGTAAATATCAGCTACGGCAACTATAAAGAAGCTAAACGCAAATTTCGCCGCGAACTTCGCAAATGTAATGGGCAATACATGTCTGCTCAAAATGAACAAATTGATAATTCAGCTGAGTTAGATCAGGGTCTCTTTTTCAAGCTCTTTAACAACAAAAGATCGAAATCAAAACCGGATAGTAAATTATTCAATGTAAATGGCAAAATAATCCGGACTACGTCGGACATTACCGCTGCATGGGCAGATTACTATGAACAACTATATTCACCTCTACAATCGCCCACTTTCGATTCAGAACATCTGGAGAAGATACAACTTTTGATTGCAGATATTTCTGAACATAAGTCACCTTCTAAAGTAGACCAATCTCTCATTTATGAGATATCACACAGAGACCTCAATAACGCTATTAGTAATGCCAAAAAGGGGAAAGCCCCAGGTCCCGACCGCATATGCTATGAGCATGTGGTACATGGTGGCGATACATTGTTTAACTGCACAGCATACATGCTGTCTATGATGTTGAAACTCAGACATGTTCCAAAAATGGCCAAGACGGGATTAATGATTTCCTTGCATAAGGGTGGAGACAAACCAAAGAACAAGTTCGATAGCTACAGAGCAATTACACTCTTACCCATATTCTATAAGCTCCTGGAAAAGGTTCTGCTCAATCGCTTCGAAATTAATACACCATATCTCGTTAAAGTTCACCCCCTTCAGAACGGGTTCCAGAAAGAAATAAGTTGCTTAATGTCATCATATGTTGTTAGCGAATGCATCAATTACACATCAGAGCAGAATAGTAAGCTTTATGCATGTTTCCTTGATGTCCGTAAAGCCTTTGATACTGTGTGGTTAGACGGCCTATTGATCAAACTTTACAATCGCGGTTTCCGTGGACATATATGGTTCATACTACGGGAGATGTTGTCGGGCTTTACGTGCTTCGTCAATTATGGTAAATCAATGTCAAGGGAAATCAAAATACTACAAGGGACGCGACTAGGGGCTATTTTATCCCCTCTTTTATACATGTTGTATATAGATGATCTGTTATCTGAACTCGAGGCATCGAACTATGGTCTTCGGATTGTCTCCACAAACTGCGCGTCGCCAACTCAAGCGGATGATATGACGCTTTTTTCGCTCACAAACGTGGGCCTACAACGCCTCTGTGATATTTGCACAATGTATAGCCGATTGTGGCGGTTTACATACAACGCACAGAAATGTAAAACCATTGTATTCAATGAAAAAGTGAAGAATCTGCCTGTGCATCCAAGGAAATGGAAACTTGGTGACGGGTATGTAGACGAAACTGATCACATAACCCATCTTGGCATAACGTTGCATAGAAGCGACTTCGCTCGTGAGTTCATTGACTGTATTGTCAACAAAATAAGATCCACCTACTTCATGCTGAGCAATGCTGGTATGTATGCAGGTGGAATCACTCCTCAAAGTTGCGAAACTCTTTACAGATCCATAATTATTCCAAAGGGTCTATACGGATCTGAACTCTTGTGTGGTCTATCAGAAACCCATTGGTCAACTCTTGAGAAAATTCATCGCTTCTGCCTCAAGCATATCCAGGGACTTCCTGTACGTGCTCGCACTGATATCGTTTTGGTGATGCTTGGCATCCATCCTATCAAGTCATTGATTGATGCCAGGAAACTCAATTTGTTTGGAAGCCTATGCCGTATGCCTCATGGCAAGGCTTGCAAGGAAATTTTTGTCACAAGACTTCACATGTATTTCACGGGACAACTGGAAAACCCAAATTCCTTCATCAGCGACATTAACAACACTCTTGTTGAATACAACCTATCCGAGCATATGCATCAGTATGCTCATTTCTGCTCATTTCTTCTGAAATCCGAATGGAAGCGCATTACAAAAACTGCGATTAACGACAAATGCGTACAGAAACGGACAGAGAGAACAAATTGTGACACTTCATTTGCGCGTTTTCGAGAAATTCAACCAAACCCTACTATGTGTCACTTTTGGAGAACATGTCGTAAATACCCTATGCATAAGATTGCATTTATCACAGTCGGTCAGCTCATCGCAGGAAGCGCATTCTCTCAACAAAACACATGTACATTATGCTGTCAGTCACACTCTGATATTATCGAGCACGCACTTATCTCATGCAGTAGCCCACTTATGCATTCCCACAGAAACGAAATGTGGTACCAGATGATTGATCGTTTCGGCATACCGCTATTCGTATGGGCCACGAGTCTCCGCAACAGCGACCTCGTATTGCTCCATCTCACACATCTTCCACGTGATATATTCACATTTCTTGAGCAAGTTGAGGATACATCAAAGTTTACAAGATTAATTGTTCTTCACACAAACTTAATTTGGAGGCGCTATGTCGAACTCTCAGCCACTACGCATGACGGTTTATGTTAAACAACCTTTGATCTTTGGTCGTTACGGGTGTTCACCATACGTCGCATTTAAATGTACCACATTCTGACCTGTCCATAAAATCCGAAGACGCGACAAATTAAATAAACATTAATAAATTAATAAATCATTATATATATATGTATGCATATGTATGTGTATATGAGGGTGTATAAGGGTGTGAGTGTGTGTGTGTGAGAGGGTGTATACGTGCGTGTATTTGTTTTCTTGCGCTAGAGTTTGCACTGTCACAACATCATTCTACATACAGTCTATTCCACTTAATGGGTGCATACATTTATAGGGGAGCTATTGTCGAGCAAGGGCATTGCGTTTGCTGACTCTTTTGGGAGAGAGATTCTTCTAAGCGAATCCAACTCCAACTAGAGTTCCTTTGTAATTGTATGCACCTGATTATGGGGTGCTGTTGTGACAGTGCATCATAACGTATGTGTGTACGGTTGTGTTTGTGTCTGCGTCATGTGTTAGATTGTATATGCGTACGGGTGTGGTCGAGAGGGTGTGTGTTGTCTGTTGATGTGATATGTAAGCTCGTGTTCGTGTACATACAATTATAATGATATTCTTTTCCTCGGTAGTGTTTGTTCTCTTGTCTGTCTTTTCATTACTTCTTGATTGCTAAATGTATTTATGTTACATTCATGTACCCTATATACGTCTTTTGTTAAATCTTCAATACTGGAGGAAATAAAGATATATATAACTAAACCGCATTGCCTAATATTGGCATTCTCGTATGGACACGGCATGGTTGTTACACTTTCAGAACACCCGGGTCCTCTCATTGTGGAATAGACTATTCCAATGCATGCTTCCATTTAACGGAGTGGGAACATCCATTCAGTATTGAAAGGCATAAATTATTTATTTCGACACGACTCAGTCTCAGACATCGCTGACAATGTCAATATATGCACATAACCCGTAGAAGAGAATAGAACATAGTTTGAAATATTATATATCAATACTATCGGATTCAGCATCAAATGATGAATGCATATATCGCAAGATGCCAGTGATGATATAGCCGTCTGAAGTCCACAGAAGTCCCAATGTAACTTATACCGATTATATAGATGGGAAACTACATATACATGTAATTAGCAATTCCTGTCAGTCCTTTACTGACTCCTTCGTGTATTTCGCCATAATGGAAAAGCCCAACACCAAAAGACTTCTACACAACAAACGCCAAAACAAGCAGGTGTCTATAACCGGGGATTCGGACAATTTCTGAAACGAAATACACTGAATGATAACGTCTCAGCCGGCTGAGCCGCCATATTTCGTCAGCCACGAACGTTGCGACTGAGCCGGCTTAGCTAGATAACCAGCCACGAAAATTGGTTGAGCCAGCCGTGAAAACTCAAGTTGTCGTGGCTTCGGATCTAGCCGTGTGGTATTGACGTCGGACTTTGAGTCGCAAGGTGCGCTCGCCATCATGGGCCAGGTTCGAATCCCACCCAATCAAGTAGATGTGCAATCCAAAAAACATTGCACCGTCAAATTGATGGTGTTTTTACCTTAGACATGCACATATTTTAACCTATTGCTAATAAGGGACACAACTATCCTGTTAAAATGGGTATTTTACCTTTACATGTATAACCATAAATATTTGGGTTTTTAAAGCTTTTGTCACTAGTTATTTTGGCATATTTTTCAGCCATGTGGTTTGTTTGTTTATTTTTTGTGGATGTACTTGATCAGCGTTCTCTCAGTTCCGGTGCAGACACAATGAGAGACCCTTACCCTGCCAACAACAAATTATTTAGTAGAATTTACAAGATTTTCATCAATTTTGGGGGTGGGTGTCCCAGACCTGGGTGGAAAAAACTTACCGTCCCGGGTGGGTGTCCCAGACCTGGGTGGAAAAAACTTACGCTCCCGGGGTGGTGGGTCCCCAAAACTGAAAAACACATAATTTCCACCTTGTATCCGTAATTTTTTTCCTGACCCCCCCCCCTCCCCCGCGAAGAAAGGCAAATCCTAGAGTACAGGCTTATGTTCATAAATCGCTTCGCTCGACACAATCATGCTCGTGCACTGCAATCAAATCAGGATATGATGAAGATCAGTTTTAATATTTAACAATGATACTCCTATACATGTATATACATTTATATTGTCCAGTTTCTTGTAACTGTTTTACTGCGTTCTGCATTTATGCATCTTCTGTTGGTTCATGGTATTTTGTCCATGCTTCTTAAGCATTTTTGCGGACTTCCAGAATGACGGCGGTGCCACCTACCCGTATTCTGGTTTTCAGTTTATATTATTTTTAGAAGGGTCACATCTGCCCTTTTGGAGGAAATCACACCAAGCTTATATATATAACATATTTGATATTTTGAAAAATCGTGTTTTTGAAGCTACCCCCCCCCCCCCCCCCAAGCTTGTGTGATTTCCTCAAAATGGGGAGATGTTACCCTTCTAGAAATAATATAATAGAATAAAAAAAAAATCCCCGGACGTTCTCATATGAAGAGTCTTATTGAAGACAACATACCAAGGTGAAACGAACATGGCTCATTCGAGCTTCCAAATTATGTCTATGCAATTTAGAAGGAGGTATAAGATATGTTGACACAAACACAAACTTCGCACAGAAGTTAAATAACGCTCTTTATTTCTACCATATCAGGAATATAATAACACGAAAAGCTCTTTTCTGTTGCATGTCGTGCAAATGACTGTTTTTGTTTGTGAAAAATCGTGTTCAAAGTTTTATTTTTTATGACTTCAATAATGTCTCTTTCTGGGAAATATAATGCTCGTAGAAAGGGAGTTCAACTACTTATCGACATATTTCTATACCGGGAAACAATAAAAAGCGAATATTATTAGGTGTATTTTGGAGCGCAAACTAAAAAAAAATAAAAATCACACAATAAAAAAAACAAATGCATTTAAACAAGTTTATAAGCTAACATTAGATATAGCATGAATTATGGAGATCTTATTTTTTTCGGTCATATTTTCAACGTGTTCATTTTGACGATTTTGAGAATTCAGAGGAATATCAAGATTACTTCAGTAGTAACAGTACAATTAATGTTATAAAAACAACATGAAAACCAAAATTTGATGTTTCTATAGTTGATATATCAAATCGTCAATGAAAATATTGTATAAAAATTGCGAAACTGTGCCACCTTGCTTGGCTCCATGGCAGATTTCGAACCAGTCTTAAAATGTGTCTTGAAATGAAACAGAGCATCTGCTGCATGTTAACACGCTGGTCATCCTATAATACCCGCTGTGGGCACATATTGAGTAAACCCCGTTGCGGGCACGGGTATCCAGGAGGTGCATAATGAACCAATTAAACTTCAACCAAACAGTTCGACGAATAAAGCTCAATAAAGAGGCGAAATGCTCGACGAAGTGTGAGAATAAGCTTCCATGTTTCAATTTGGTGTGTTTTCAGCTCCAAGATGAGTGCGAGGCTATAAATTTGGACAATGTTGTCAACGTTCCATTGGTATAGATAGCCTAGGAAACTAATTCTACATTCAGATTGGACTTTTCTGCTTTTATGCAGGAAAATATTGACAATTACGTGTGACACCCCATGGTGTCGGAGTAAACCCCGAAGCGGGCAATATTCCCCCCCCCCCCCCCCGTCGGAGTTTACTCCTGCCCGCAGTATGTTTTACTTTTTATCGATGTATGGTATGTTTGGAAAGATGACTTTATTCGAGTTACTTGATAGGATTTGGTGTTTTTAGTATCAAAACACGTCACGAGTAGAGTGTCCCATATAGACTGCTTCAAGTTAAAAACAAAATAATTATCGACAAGTGTCTGCAGCGAAAATTTTGCTGAATGAAACTTAAACTTACCCCGAAATTCGAAATGCGCTCGAATAAGATTGTGTTTTTCTCCAGAACTGATGTGTGAAATTCCTCTGAACTCCTGTCACAACATAAGTAGGCATTGCTTATCATACACGTCTTCCATTGATTGGTGTAACTTCAAAATTAACTACTTTTAACTAATTAGAACAGCCCTGGTATGAAAAACTCTAATTGTTATAGCCCGATGTGCGGTTTACTGACGCCCGCACCGGGGTTTACTGCCCACAGCGTGGTTAAAAGCATATTGAACATTCTTAGAGTTCTCCACGAATGTGACTTCCATTCCTTATTCGAAAACAATAATATATTCTCTGCCCCTTAACGATTTAGTGTCAAACAAAGGGTATTGTATGGTGCCCCTCCCCAAGCCAATCTAAATATTCACTCACCCCATCCAAAATGGCTACCGTGCCATTTCTAGCCCCTTGACCGAATTAGGTCAAATGCAGGGTGTTGTAGGGTGGCCCCAAAGCCAATCTAAATATTCATCCCACTCACCCCACCCGAACCAAAATGGCCGCCAGAGGGGTTCAAATAGGGTACCCATGTCATTTATAGCCCCTTAACCAATTTAGGTCAAACAAATGGGTGTTGTGTGGTGGCCCGCAAAACACTCTTTCCATGCACAGAGATACCACACACCGATCCAAAATGGCCGCCGCCCAGAGGGGTTTAAAATTAGATATGGCACCAATGTCATTTCTAGAATCCTAGGCAATTTAGGTCGAACAAAGGGTGTTGTATGGTACAACCACCCCCCATCCAAGCCAATCTAAATATTCATCCCCCAATATTGGACAAGATGTTGATCCAGTTAATTTCCGTTTAGCGTTAAATAGTTTGTAAAAAGTTTCTCGATTAAACATGTTGCTCAATTTCATCGTTGAAAGAGGACGAGAATGTTTATGATCATTTTATATACTCACGTCTAAATTTGCATTTGGCTTCTTTACAAGTTTTCTATTGCTCATTCTCTGGGTCAGAAAGTCGATCTGCATTGACCCATTTTTTTTCTATAAACTGACATAATATTATGTAAACCACTGAGGCGAGGATTCCAGAAATGTTTCAAAAATGTTTTTGTTTTTTTTACCTTCGGGTTATTTTTTTGTAGATTTATTGATAGATTCAACTATATTACATAACACGAGGTTTTCCCGATTGAGGGTAGTGTATCTTGGAAGGGTGTTTGCTAAATCATGTTGATAAGCTGAAACCTGGTATGAATCTGAAGTAAATCGCTTACAGTTGAATTTCGGCCTCTCAAAGGAATTATTTGTTCGCGATTTTAATGAAGACAAGTTGAGGCTAAACTGAGCATAAATCGGGCAGTGATTAGACACATTCAAGGCATGTCATATAAACTGTGACAAAATGGATATCAGGAAGATCAACTGTTACTATTCCCTTCACCCTTTCTGGGTGAGCTGGTGAAGATAGGCCTTGTTGATGTGGTCGGTGGTGGTTGTTGGTACTAATGCCGGATGGAGGAAAGTCGAGATACAGATAGATACAGATAGTTTATTCTCAAGTCACCATAAATATTGGTATAATAGAGTGAGAATATATATATACATGTGAATAGACCAAATGAACATTTAGTATAACATGTATACCAATAGGGCACATTCGTGGATGGGTGTTATAGGTACGGTGTATACATGTAATCATGGGGAGGTAGGGTGTAAAACAGTATCGCGTGTTATAATTGGCGTATATGTGTGGGGGGGGGGGTCCATTGTATAAATAATATATAATTGGCAAAAGTAAGGGGTCAGACCTGGGTCGGGGTAATATAGAGCATATGCACAAGTCAATCTTTTTATTTCGGAAAGGATGGGGTGTCATTAACTCGCGCGCGTTATATTGCAGTCTTATTGAACGGGTGAGGGGTGCATGGGGCATGTTACTTAGTTACTGCGGTTAATCGTTTGTTCATTTATATTCAGACGGTGTTGTTTGCCACAGGAGCTTCCATTAAACGTAGGGCGTCGCGGATGAATATGCCTAACTCTGTAGTAGGGTTTGATATGTTTCTGTCTTAGATCGAGTAGTTTCTTGCATTTAAGGATGATATGATACTCATCCCCGAGTTCCTCGTTACATAGTGAACATTTTCTATCTGAGTAGTCCTTGTTGGTCCATGATCCGGATTCTACTGGCAGATGATGGTTTCTCGTTCTGAACTTAAGTAAGCGGGTTACTGTTGTCTTGTTATCTAATGCTAAGTATGTTTCTTTTGAGAATTCTGTTTTAATAATTCAGTAAAATGCACATTTATTAGAGCTTCCTATATCGCTTTGCCATGATTGTTTATACGCGTCGTTCAGTCTGCGTTTAATGAGTGTATTATAGATAGAAGGGGTGGGGTGGATTGGTCGATCCAGATATTGGATAGACCTAGATTATTTAGACTGTTTTGTATATATTCTAACCACGCATTCTTGCATTTGTGTGTTACGTAGTAACTGTACATGACATAGTACAGAATCAGGGGAAGTCTATCGCACGTCATGTTCAATATTTTGCCCCAGTATGACAAACTTCTGTTTCGTATTCTTATACCAATTGGGATGATGCCGGTTTCTCCGAAAATGAAATCGGAGCTTGTTGTTTTGCGTAAATTGAGTGCGAATTTAAGAAACCATTTCTCGAGCTTTTCTAGACTGGTGGTGCTCTCGAAACCCCATATTTCGGATCCATGTATCATTACTGGGGCGATTGATTTGTCGTATATTTCTAAGATGCTGTCGTACGAGAGATTGTGTCTTCTGGCCTTATTTATAAGCGCGTACATTGCATGCTTTCTTCGCGTTTTTTCATCTCATATTTCGTTCTTTGCAAAAATTACATTTTCTGTTAAACCATGTATGTGCCCAAATATTTAAAGCTGTCAACAATATTGATATCATATCCGTTTATGTTAAAAGCGAGTGGATTTTTGTGTTTTCTTTTATTGCCGAACACTACAATTTTCGTCTTACTTGTATTTATATTAAGCTTCCAACTGTTGCAGTATGCATCAAAATGATTCAGGGCGCTTTGTAGCTCAGCTTGGGAGTTTGAAAAAAGGGCGAGGTGGAGATATCAGTTGCTGTTGTTGTTGGGCTCTAGATGTGTCTAGCCGTTTCGTCGATTTGTAGGATGGACTTTGTCTTTTTGGTGATGAGTAGCTTGTTTCGTAGTTGGATATCTTGGATGTGTGGGGTGTTGTCTATTCTGACGACTGAGTTCGGCGAGTCGTTGTGTCATCGTTGGTATGTTTGTTGCGTCGTGGGGGGCATTAGAGTCCTTTCGCAAAACTCACGATTACAATTACGGATAGAGTAGTACGTGACACCAACACGTGTGTATTTTCTAATCGTTGTCGCATACGATTTCATGAATTCTTATAAAGTCACTTAACACATCTGATTTAATTTCTAAAATATACAATTTCGCTATACTAAACATTGCCAAATGCATCCTATGCTGCAGGCCCATTTCTATTGCCATTTAACATGGATTTGTGATTTAGATTGGCTATCAAAATACTCGTCGTCGTGAATCGCGAGAAACATGCGAAACAAACACGCTATCCGTCACGAACATCGACCACTCTCAGTGCATGCATACATATATCCATTAAGCGTCAAGCGCATATAAATTTACTACGAATACATAGTGCAAAATGTATGGAGATCGTATAATATATACTATTGAATGAGTATCTGGTACAACCAATATCTACAGTGTGCAGCAATGTGGCTAGGCTAGTGAGCTTGACTACCTTAAATTGGGGATGGGTCCATCCATGTACCTAGACTAGATCGGAAATGCATTTCTCGGGACTGTCTTTTCATAGTCGTATACAACCACAAATAATGACCGAACGGAAAATCGAAGCTATGTGGAAACTTTTGGATAATCAAAAAGAAACTAAGATAATTTACAAGAGAATAACGATCGCTTTAAAATCACATCAAGAGAACAATTGTAAATAGTAGCAGCCAGGAGCTGATATTGTCAAAACTGTTCACAGTCTTGCAAGTCTCAAATTTATGGCGATAGCATGCAAAGTTGGAGCAGAATTTGGGGAGGTGGCATGGATATACGACAGCCGCCATACCCTCACGGTTGTTGTGGACAGATACTGGATTAATTCGAAGAAAACGGAAAAGAATGGTGCTTTATGGAAAGTTGTGACATGTACGAATGGTATAATGGTTGGAGACTTGATAACAATAAATAAGAAAAAGCCAAAAATAAAAGTAGCAGTGCACATATATAAAACGAATAACAGTGTGATGATACAAGGATCAAAGTTAAGTGTGTATTGGCGGTTAGATACTGAGCTTCCCGTGATTCATCATTGTGCTAACATGGAGGGGTTTGTCATGAACACTCAAGGACTTGACGAATCGGTTAAACACGGCCTGTATACTTGGGATGAGCTGATGGAGTCTAAAATTTATCCTTCTGCGTCTGCGCTCTTGACAGAAACTCCGGTATCTCAGAAAGGTCAACTTTCGTTTCCGAAATCGCGAGCAGGAGTCAGTTTCATTACTCCAAAAGGATGTATAACTCAGAAACGGATCTCGTATACGGACGCTCCAGCATCATTACGAATGAAAATGGCAATTTCCGAGCTCTTATCGAGGAAATGAAAATGCATCAGTTGAGTGTAGAATCACGACTTAATGAGAGAATGGATAAGATGGAGACTGAAATCAAAACTCTACGTGGGCAAAATGCAAAGTTGACAGCTGAAGCAGGGGAAGACACACTAAGAATGTTAAGAGAGACAAAAGATACACAACAATGTACAAAACAGAAATCATTCACATCAGCGTCAAAAAAGAAAACAGGCGAATCATTTCAATTCAATTCTTTAATCTCAATAAACCAATAAACATGGTATCTGGGATATACAAATTTAAATACAAATACATGACAAAAGCCCATTTAACAGGTACATAATTATATAATAGTATATGTAATATTAATGTATTCGTTGAAGGCACATCCACCCAAAACTTATGTTATGAAACCTTTGGGTGCGAATGAGGCTCTTCCCTATTCGTCAGTACTGTGAATATTGCAACGTTGTTGATATGGGATCATTGAAAATAATAACAAAAATAGAAGAAAATAAAATTGAATTAAAAGATAAAGATCAAGTCTGAGTTGATGTGCCCGTTACTATATACAGACTATCTATATATATTTGATACACTCGAATCATTCACACAGGAATACTGTCATAGCGACATGCATATACATAAATGTATAACTGGTGACTTGAGACGATGGGGAGCATGAGCTACACGGACATCAGTTTGAATTTGAAAAAAAATAATATATATATCGCATGGACAAAGTCTGGTATGTTTTAATCATCCTATAACTTGAAGTCAAAGTTGTGTGTATTCGAATAGTGATGTTTAGGATAAAGCGTGGTTACAAATAAACTGACAGAGACCTCGTTGCTAATAGGCCCCATCGCATCAAGTGCATGTCCACATCAAGTAAATTCTGCGTACTCAGTGAGGATCAAGCGAACCCTAGCATGTCCAAAATCGTGCTCAGGTCAACCGAGCGGCACGTACTATTTTACGCAATCGATGGTCCCACAATGAAAATATAAATGTCACGTGATTACATTCAAGTTGTTCGGGAATCACCGTCTGAAATATGGCCAGTGTCATGTTGTTTATGTGTTCACGCAAGTCGGGAGCTTTGAGCGTATACGCTGGAATGCTTCAAGTTGCATCAGAGTGAGTATGATATTCATCGTAACATAAAGGTATATTTTACAGTAACTATTATATACACTCAGCTTTAATCATTCTAAATATTCATGATAAATATCGTAAGCGTGCTGGAGCATAATATCCACGACAATTCGGTGAGTCCACACAGGGATGCGAACGCCCTGGGTGGTGGAGGGGGGTCATCGTTGGAAAATAATCAACACAAACTGAAAATAAACTTAAAGTTCAAACTACAATTGAAGTTCCCAAAATACAAACCGGAAATAGTTCTCATACTATACAATCAATCGGTAATCATGGCACGTGTGGTCAACAAGAAGATGAAGTCACCATAACTGTTAAAATATTAAACAAATTTGATGTCTTGGATCATAAATTTGAAGAAGATGGAAACCAACAGGAAACTGATGTGTCAGGAGATGGGCAGGAGAAAGTAGAGTTCACTGTTAGTAATTCAAACTTGGCACAGTCAGGCACACGGTCTACATCTATTAATGACACCAAGAGTTTGGATTCTTCCTATTCGCGACAACAAAAGAAAGTTCACCTGTTATAATTGGCGATTCGGTTCTGCGTTATCGGAATGCGAGACGATTGGCAAAGCGGGCCGAATATGTGAAAATAGTGTCGAAAGGCGGTCTCAGACTGGAGGGACTTATGAATTGGATAATGAAATGCAGAGTGATGTAAATGTTCACAAGGTTATGATTCACGTCGGGATAAATTCGTGTCGCCATGGGTGTTAGAACAGAGCCAGTCAAAATGAATTCGGTTGTCACGGCAATAAGGGACAAATTTCCTTCGGCTACCGTACGCATTTCGTCAGTTTTACCGACGCCGAACAGAGCTGGTGCAAACAGACTGATTTTCCAAACAAATGAGTGCTATAAGGATGTGTGTTCAAGTTTGGGATGCGAATTCATCGACCATTCTCCCTGCTTTGCTGAGCGTAAGGGATATCACGGGCATCATTTCACGATAATTGACACCATAACGATGCTGGGTTAGATAGGTTAGGAGCTGGGCTGAAATATGGGAGTTGTTCAACTAAGGAGTTGTTTATTATTTATTCTAATACCTCCATTATGGAGAAGAGTATTTACAGGTTATTTACAATGTTGCCGCGTTATGTACATGGATATGATTATCAAAACACGTATTCAAATATCTTCTAGGTTCCGTACATGTTGTGATAGTTCGAACCAACGTTAAAGGTTTGGATGTCACATCAAACGTTAGTGTTGAGTGTAGGTTGGCCTTTGGTGACAGAGCAAGTTGTAAGAAGAAATGCTGCTGAGTGGAGTAATATGTCGTCGACACACTCCTTTAGATGCTGTGGAGGTGCAGAAACGTTCCCTCCCAGTTAGAATGCAGATAGTGATTTATTGTCCAAGGAGTCATGCATGAAAATGAATATTCCGATACCAAAATGATTAATGATGAATTCCCAGTAGCTATTTCTGAGAGAAAGTATGACTTCTGATGAACAGTATCGTACAGCATGGAGCATTTCGTTGTTGTACTGGCGGTCACAAGAATTACATCTCAGATTATTCATGTAGGTTGTCTTGTTACGTAACAGGCCAAGGTTTCGTACTTGTGCTGAACGGTCGGAATATTGCTTCAGGAGTTTCCATATCGTCCAGTTAGTAGTGGGGTCTGTGTGGACCAATCGGAAAGTATTAAGAGATGGGTTGCTGTCAACAAATAACGACCAGGCAGTCGAGTAATGATCCGAAACAGCTTTCTTGTAGATTACTTTGCTGCTTCTGATGGAAATTGACCAGTATTGGTGAATGTGTCGAGGAAGTCGTATAGTTTATACGCCTGGAGGATATGAACTATATCGGACACGAATCCAGTTGTCAGTCGATCAAACAGAGTGTACTGGTAAAACCGCTGGAGGAAGATTTTTAAAGGCACCTGGTGTGTTTGAGGTAGGTGTATCAGGTGTCCAAGGAAGTTCATCTTTTTCATGTGAATTTCACATTCGAGAGGGAGGAGTCCCAACAACCTGAGAGCAATGTCTGTCGGTGTGCGTTGCGGGAGAGTTTCCATGTGCTTCACACAACAGTTCTTCGTCGAGCGGGTGTCGGTTGTCATGAGCTCGCTCCCGTACAACGCCTTGTGTAGAACAACTGACTTGAGCATAGACCCCATTGTTATGGGAGAGCATACTTTAAGGTGTCTGTTTCCAACTAAGGCGAAATAACTTTTCCTCAACTTCTGTGTTAGGTCAGTAGCTCTGCAATATTCATTTTTGAACTTGTTGTGTGAGATTCCTAGATGCAAGGAGGAAGACTTTTCTGACAATGGCTGATCACCCAAGAACAATTGTCTATCACGGAATACATCCTGCCTTGTCGTCTCATTGAACACAATGACTACGCTTTTTGTGTCAGAGAAATTAAACCGCCACACGCGGCTATATTGAAAACACAGTTTAAGGAGACTGTCCATTCCAGATTTCGATAGTGAAAGAAGAGCAATATCGTCTGCTGCCGTCGGAGCTACGCAAGGTACAGATCCCATGGAGAAACCGTTCTTGGACGAATTCAAGTCTTTTAGTAAGTCATTTATGAAGGCCAGATAGAAGAATGGGGAACAGACGGCCCCTGTCTTGTTCCCTGTTTAATCGACAGTATATCGGAGAGTTCTTGGTTATACAGAACCCGACTCGTGCAGCCAGAGTGCATATTGGCGATTATCCGCAGTATTTTACCGTAGAACCCTAAATTGTACAGTTTCACTAGCAGCCCTTCGTGCCATACTCGATCGAATGCTTTTGCTGAGTCCAGGAAACATACATATGCACGAGAGTCAAGATCACCAGTGTATTGTATGAATTCATGAACAAGAAATGCAGACATTGTGCAGCTAACTCCTCTCTGAAATCCATGTTGCATTTCGTGCGGAAACTTTGCGATAACACTATCATTAAGGAATCTATTGAGGAGGATATGTTCGAAGACTTTATATATTACAGGTAAAAAAGTTATCGCTCTATAGCTACCTGGCAGTTGCTTCGGCTTAGGATCACCTTTGTATATTGGCACAATGATCCCAGTTTTCAGCGAATGTGGTATCCACTCCAATCGAATAATTCCGTTGAAGAGGCAACACAAGGCGTTCGCAAGCGACCCACTTCCATGTATGAGATGTTCGTTCCTGACTTGGTCAAGTCCACCGGACTTGTTTCGCTTCAGTCGCCGTATAACCGATGTTACCTCCGTATCAGTAATTGGTTCGCAGAACACACCATAATCAAATTCTGGATGAGACTCATCGAGTAATGAATTAAGCTGCATACGTATGGTTTCCTCGAATCCTGGATCAGAATGAGCAGCGGGTGTGTATAGCTTTTGGAAATATGCTCTCCAATTTCATGATGATCTCTGATTGCTCTACCATCGAAATCCATGACGGAACCGAAACTGTCAGTATGTGGATAAGCACCATGTGCTCTCAGCATTTTCCAAAACTGTTTTTGGTCCCTGTTGGCACACGACTCAAGAGATGTACATCTTCGCTGTTCTTCTGAGCGAGCGGCAGAACGCACTGACCTTCTGAACAGACGTTTAGATGCTTTGCATTGGACGTATGATTGGGCACCATATGAGTGAGGCCGACCATCCGCTATCCACATTATACGTTTCTGTTGTACATCGGCGTGACGCGATCGTAATTCATTGTTCCAGAAGGATTTCCGCGATCTATGCCGTGTCACAGACGGAGAGGCGATCGACCAGGCGTGCAGTATTGTTTGAACAATGTGTGCATACAATTTGTCCAAATCGTCCCGTGTCTCGAGAGAGTTACACATGGTGTTGGGAAGAAGTTCATATAGAGAGGTACGATATAAATCGGTGTCCATTCTATCCCAGTTGTTGAAAGTTAACCTCGTGAACGAAACTGGTTCACTACACTGGTAGGCGGGAATCACAAAACTGCAGCACACTGGCAAGTGATTAGATGTATTCAGTTCAATTATCAACACAAACTGAAAATAAACTTCAAGTTCAAACTACAATTGAAGTTCCCAAAATACAAACCGGAAATAGTTCTCATACTATACAATCAATCGGTAATAATGGCACATGTGGTCAACAAGAAGATGAAGTCACCATAACTGTTAAAATATTAAACAAATTTGATGTCTTGGATCATAAATTTGAAGAAGATGGAAACCAACAGGAAACTGATGTGTCAGGAGATGGACAGGAGAAAGTAGAGTTCACTGTTAGTAATTCGGTCTACATCTATTAATGACACCAAGAGTTTGGATTCTTCCTATTCGCGACAACAAAAGAAAGTTCACCTGTTTTAATTGGCTATTCGGTTCTGCGTTATCTGAATGCGAGACGATTGGCAAAGCCGGCCGAATATGTGAAAATAGTGTCGAAATGCGGTCTCAGACTGGAGGGACTTATGAATTGGATAATGAAATGCAGAATGATGTAAATGTTCACAAGGTTATGATTCACGTCGGGATAAATTCGTGTCGCCATGGGTGTTAGGACAGACAGTCAAAATGATTTCGTTTGTCACGGCAATAAGGGACAAATTTCCTTCGGCTACCGTACGCATATCGTCAGTTTTACCGACGCCGAACAGAGCTGGTGCAAACAGACTGATTTTCCAAACAAATGAGTGCTATAAGGATGTGTGTTCAAGTTTGGGATGCGAATTCATCGACCATTCTCCCAGCTTTGCTGAGCGTAACGGATATCACGGGCATCATTTCACGATAATTGACACCCTAACGATGCTGGGTTAGAGAGGTTAGGAGCTGGGTTGAAATATGGGAGTTGTTCAACTAAGGAGTTGTTTGATGTGCGATCTTCACTTCATCGTTCAAACGATGCAAACTTTGCGAGGAATGGTAGATCAACAGCCCGATATGCGTAAAGAATTATCAGAAATGAAACGTCAGATATCAAGTTTGTGTACAACTCTTACAGAATTTTAGACTTTACACATTGATAAATAATTCGTATAAAATGAATTATGTTAAACATTGTATACATAGATATGCAAGCAATTGTGTTATGAATTAGAATACAAAAATATATATTTAAAATCATTCACCGTAATTATAGTGATTTTGGTAGACGCTGGTGGATTGTAGAAGTGATTTTACAGTCAGAAAGAACTTTGTTAGTTCTGCTCATGACTACAGTAATGCATGCATGACTTTTGAGAGTAATTACGAAAGTGTATGACACAATATTACTTATACGATGTTCATCGCACGTTTGTGATTTAGTAGTGTTAGATAGATTCCTATTCATTTTCATATAATTCCGAAATTATTCATCCCGTTATGTCAGTCGCTATTCCAACTATGGCAGTATTAATTAACCAATGTTTACTATTTATATTTATAATGGAACAATCAAATGATACACACCTAAATAACGAGGTGTCCTATTCCGTGTGGAATATGCAAGGATTCAAGTCGTTAGAAGATGTTTTTATAAATAAGTTGACAAATTATGACTTCTTAACACTAGTTGAAACATGGAACCAAGATAAGAATGACATCGATATCACGGGATATGGGTCTGTTCAACTTACTCATCAAACTGGCAGACGGGGAGGTATTGCATTCTATTTTCGTAAGAAATATAAGCGGAGGGGGGGGGGGGTGTCGCACAAAATTTTTAACATACAGGGCCGGGGTGGGTGGGTCCGAAGAGGCCCGAAAAAATGAGTTTGTGCAAATATTTTTCTATTCACATTTTTGCCCTTGTTTTAAGTTGTTTTCAAATATATTCATTAATAATTGTGTTCTAAGGCAGGTTATGGCCTTTACGGACACTTAGGAACAGGGTAGGTATAAGATATAAGTAATACAGGGGAGATCTTCCAAAAACATACCTATACCGGGCGGGGTGGGTTCATCTCAGAGGCCTGAAAAAAATTGTTTGTGCAAATTTTATTCAACCCACATTATGGACATTGTTTTAAGTTGTTTTCACTAATAAATGTGTTCTAACATAGATTATGACCTTAACCAACACTTAAGAACATATGTAGGTATAAGATAAAGCACTCTCTGGTGCCAAATAAAAGTGATGACTGAATAGGAGTGCTGGTTTGCATTTCACCTCAAATTAATATTGAATAGTGCCTGATAGTGCTGACATTTTCACTCTGGCATGTCTAATGACCAAATAATACGAGTGCTGCAGAGTACTGGCTAACAAAATACCTCAAATTAAAAAATAAACATGCCAGCCTGTTTATTTGGCCCCAAAGAGTGATACTTATATACTATATAACTGTCATTGCAGGTATGGCTATAAGGTGTTCTGATATGATGGTTGGTGGCACCTTTTTGGGAACAGCAGTGAAGAAGTCATTAATTAGTAACTGGACTATTTATGTAAAAATTAAACACAATGTTGGCTTATTGGCACTATAAATATTACCTCACAATATCTGTGCATACTGTAGAATAAAACACTTTTTATTTCAAAATGTATTTTTCAATGTCGAAAACAACATCATAACCGTTGATAGTATTTCAATTGTTTGAACACTTGGAATCTACCAGAAACGGACCAATTTAAAACTTACCTTTGATTCTGTTTGATTTGGTCTTGGAATAGATTTAAAATGATTTTTTTTTCTTATTTTAGGGGTGGGTCCAAAAAAATCAGGGGGAAAAAATATTTTTTTTGCACAAAAAGGTGGGTGGGTAGCAAAAGGGCTGTAAAAAATGTTTTTTGGGCCCTGTATGTGTAAATTTTCTCACGACCCCCCCCCGTTTCAGGGCGAATTATTCAAGTTGAACGGTAAATGAATAGCGTTTGTGTCTTGCTTGTCTTACCTCCAAAAAATTCTAGTTACTGGGAAACAAGAGAAATATATGAAAATATATTTGGTGAAATTAAAAAGAGTCTTATTGAATATCAGAGCGATGGCCTTATTATTGTAGGTGGTGATTTGAATGCCAGAACCAGAAGTAAGCTGGACCACGTTGCTGGAGACAATGATAAACACATACCACTGCCGGTTAGCTATTTGTAGATACATCACTATTAATATGGACTCGCAAGTTAATTGATTTGGTAATCAGTTACTTTCATTTTGCTTTAAAACCGTTGTCCGAATTTTGAACGGTCGTATTCTTGGTGACAATTTAGGACATTTTACCAGTTACCAATACAATGGAGCTAGTGTTGTTGATTATATACTCGTCTCAGACAGATATATTTCTGATGTTAGCTATTGTTGTGTTAAGCTAAATTACCCTGTGCGTGTTCTGACCATTTTGTCGTCTGGCTGCACATTTCAAAAGCAATCGGCGAAATGAAATGAAAACATGAATTTACCAAACAGCGATTCAAAATTAAGTGGACAAAAGAAAGCAAACAAAGAGCTATCGACTCTACAGGTGGAGTAGATTAAGTCAAATTTTCAAGGCAATTGTTCAAATTGTGACTAAAGCATGAACATTTGCACATATGGACATATTCAAATACTTATTGATATTAGATATGGAGCCACGATGACATTTCACTTGAACCCCTATTTTAAGGTGTTTTCAAAATTTTAAGAGCGTTTCGTGGTTATATAATTTATTAAATGTCGCAATTAATCTTACCATGAAATATGCGATTTAAAGGCACGGGAGGCCTTAATTGTCGAAAATATTCATATTTGTTCTAAACACCGTAAACAGAAAAACAATGAAACGCATACAGTTTCGTTCATAGATACCATGACCATCGCGTAAACACCATGTTATCATAAAGATCTACTATATTTTACCTAAGCAAGAGCCTGATTGTGTTACAGAAGACAGCACAATGCTACTGGCTAATCACACACAAACGGCATAAACGCTCTTTATTAGTCCCATATCAGGAATTCACCAACAAAGAACGCTCTTTATGTTTACCATCATAATATAAACAAACACCAGAAAAGTAACTGTTTATGCTTTTGTTTACATAACAATGGTCAAACATATAACAATAACATACTGTTTATGTGATATTTCTTATTTGTATACGGACAAAGTCTGTCTACATTTTGATGTTCTTTCTGTTTGTGGCGGTTTTTGACGGGTGGAAATATTTTCACAGGATACCCACCGCCAAGGCCAACCGTACCTTTAAAATTAGGCATATACTGTAAGTATGACTCTGAGAGATATAATGCAACATTTTTAGGGTAAAATTGGAACGCCCCGTCCAAGATGGCCGTCAAAATGGCAGCTGAAAGAGGAAATTTGACGTCTTTTACTAATATCAGGTTCTGCTGTATGGAACTGGTTCGGAAATGTGACTTTATTTTGTATTTTTCGTGTTAAGTGATCATTGAAGTAATGAAATATGCCATTCGTGTGATCCCAGTCAGTTCCGATCCCTCAATAATTCGATTATACAGAAATAGGTATGAAATTTCACCAAAAATCACCTTTAGGATTCTAGTCATTGACAAAACTGTGCAAATTAAGTGAGGTATACAATTACTTATGACTATTTGAACTCAATGGAACAAAACTTGTCAATTTGTCTGAAAATGGCTGCCAAAACCTGGAAAATAGGAAATATTGCCCAATCATGCCATTCAATCGCTTACAAGTTGTGATTAAGGAATACAATTGACTATTCTGTAGTATATACATTAAATTCTAACAATTTGATGCATGGTTAAGTGTTACTAATGTAACCACTGACATTACCATAATTATTGGATTTTTATATCACAAACTTGACATCAAAATCGGCCAAAATTTACTTTTCAGGTTTGGACAATTTATTCAAGTAATGGAACTGTCTTTGGTATCAAAAATGCTTATTGTTTTTATCTGTCCTAATGCGTCACACTAATGTGTTTATTGGTTTTTACATATATCCCGACCAGTATTCTCTGTTCCAAGAGTTAGCAAATTGTAACTCACTTGGTTATTAACCATGTTACTTAATCCACTGACTACTACATGTTTCATTCTCGTTGTCCCTGTATCTTCTGAGGCATGGCAAATAAATTTTAAATGATGTACTGTAGTATGGAATTTTGCCAAAAATGTCTTTTGGTACTCTGGCCATATTTTTGAACGGAAATGGACAGAACGTCTAAACAGAACTGAGTGGAACCATATTATGTGGCTACTCTCGACCACTAGCATAAAAATTAACTTAAGATATGGTGTATGTCAAGATGGCAGCCAGGGAGTGAATGTGTGCTCATAGATGAGGTACATAGTTCTACAGGGAGTTATTGTATGGTCATGAATGGTGCGAAAGAGTAGCCTATATTGTGATGGGGTGGTGTGCCCATTGTGAGAGGTATAGGTATACAAGGGGTGACTATGGTCATGTTGATGTGAATAGCTAGACAGTGATTATTTGTATGGTTATAGAAGTGGTGTGTGGGTATAATGATAGTAGCTGTATGTTCATCTGTGTGTTGTTTATGTGTATATGTTACCATAAATCAGTGAAATTAGTGGTTTCATGTAATCCCTATTAAAGGATTTCGCGTAATTACTAATTTCACTGATTTACTGTAACATATATAGAGTGACTACTTTTTTACTTTAAACATATTTTATTTGTAATAATACAAAGTGGATTGGGGCACAAGTTACATAACTTAATGAGCCCCTCTCCAGTATACATTGTTACAAAATTACATAATTGACTGTATGGTCATGTGTGGGATATACATGCGTACCTTGGTTTATGACACTTAACGGTATGGGCAGAAAAATAAACTCTGAACCTATAGGTTGTTTAAAAATGATTATATCTTAGGGACTTACTTAACAAATACCCTTTCTGTAAAAGATAGGATTAATTTAACAAAACCGCGTATTTGCGATCATAAACTCGCTATCGAGAAAGGTAGACAGCATCAGTCTATAATTAAGGAAGGGAAGAGATTGTGCCTTAAATGCAGGATCGGTTCTTATATAGAAAATGAGTATCACTTCATTATGGAATGTCCACATTATTTCGATCTCAGAAATGAACTTTTCCAAATTGTTGCTAGTTATCACAGTAGTTTTACAAGTAGTCAAACGATCAAAAAATTAATTGTATAATGAAGAATGATACCCCTGTCATAAACAGCAAAATAACCAACATGGTCCAGCGCTTCTTTGACAAGCGTCCCGAATGAATATTAAACACACCGTCACACAATACAACACATGTAGTTCTAATTATTAATAGCATGCAGTATAGATGGAACCAATTTACGATCAGCTAGAGAAGTATAGTTTTTTTTATATCAGAAAATATAGAAATCCCAAATGGTGGGTTCACCTGGATTTGACAAGGGTGACGTCCTTTTTTATGCACATTTAGTAAAGACCACCCCCCCCCTTGTGGCGCGATGTTTTTTTTTTATCGAAATAAACTCGCAGAACGTCCCCAGAAAAACCCTCCCCGTAAACAATACGGTAAAATAAAAGCACGTGCACCAATGATTAAATAATGTATGCCAATCCTATATACTTGTCCATTTTGTTATACATTTGCCACGAGAATTTGCTGAAATATGAGGTCGGTCACTATATACACATGTATATTCATACTGTTGAGAATCTGCATCTAGTCATTATAATTATCTTATTGGTGTTGCTCAGGTTGTATAAATAAAGTTACAGACGACGGGATATAAAACCAAGTTTTAAAAGTGGTACGAAATAATTATTGAACGTGTTCGTAAAAACGTTGTCGTTTTGCGAAAGGAAGTGTAGTTCGTACGGATAGATTTACGAATAGCTGTCCGTATTCGTAATCGTAATTGTAAGGATGCGAAGGGTCTCTATTGATCGGTGTGTAAAGTGGCTGGTGAAGTGCGATGCGGAGGGCTCTGTTTTGCATTTTCTGTTGTATGTCGATGGAGGCTTTGAAGTGTTATGAGGATGGCGGCACCGTAATCCAAGTATAATTTCTGCAGAGTCCTTGTCTCCTAGCAGCCGTATAAGCTCCTCCCACTAATTAATATTTGTGGACAAATCCATTGTCAGATTTTGATTCCATTATACATATCTCAAAGCCTATTGGTCAACCCTTTTGCTTCAGAACATCATATAAAACCACTTCGAGATATTTATCCTAGAAACATTTGCTTACCATACTGACCATTTGCTTCCGATGCCACCCCACCCCGATATTACACTATATAGAAACATATATACATCTATGTTAGGCAAACAGGGGGTTGTAATTATACGCTAATAATGTTTACAATACGGTTTCATATTGGAATTAATTAACATATTATGTTTTAAAGAATAATAACTCTAACTACATGCTCCTTATTCCGTTAAACGTATAACTGGCATTTATAAAGGTCCACACTACAAAGATAATTCAAAGAAATAACTGGTATGTCTAACGGTGCACACCACGAAGAGAACAATTTCTGGAGCAATATTGGAAATAAACCTAGCAAGGCGGGTGTGCCAGGGATAGGCCAGATGCAAAATTATTTAGACGGTAATGACGATGATGCCATATTTGCTTATTGCTAGTTACCATGAACTGGTTGCTCAAATGGGATCGTCCCGTTTTGCCAGATAAGTGTGTGCAATTGCTCGTCTGTTTGTGAAGTAATGTCTGCGAGTGATCGCCATCCTGAGTACAGACTGATGGGTGGTACGCGTGTATATGTTGCCTGACAACGAATCGAAATGTGTGCACGATTTTATTTTGTTTTCTTTGTTTCTCTATTTCACTCTTTAATGTCAAAATGTGTGTATATAAATTAACCCTTTGAACCCCAGCGGCCGGAATACCGGCCGCTGCGTGAACCTCCATATACCCTAGCGGCCGGTATACCGGCCGCTGAACCGGCCATTATAACGACCGCCACGTGTTTATAGTTTATAGCTATGCGATTCAAAAACAAATCGACGTCTAAACTCTAGTTATATATATCAAATATAAAAAGCCTGTTCAAATTATATTTATATGGTGAAGGGCCTCGATCGCATATCAAGTTCATTTCTTGGCGCATGCGCAGAGCAGCTAAATGCGAAATAAATGGTATATAGCGTACTTATGCACGACATACCCACTAATATATTTTTAAATGGCACCATAGACATCGGCGGTGGTCAGGGTGTGTATATGGAATGTCTACCCTCTATAGTATCGGGTAGGAATATATGCGCATGCGCAGAACATAGGTTGTAAATGACAAAAACGTGCGTTTTAAGCGAAATGTGGTGTTATATATAGGACATATAACTGCATCATAATTGCAGTTTCTTGCTAATGCCGGGTAGTTGTCTGGTAACCGTTACTAAGGAGAGATTGGGTGGCAAAGTGTCCTTATATTTTAATGATCATAGAATGGTCCATGCATAACATACATATGTATCCACAGTTTCAAACAGGTGCCGCCATTGAACATATACAGCATTATGCGACTAGATATTGTATAACTTAAGGGAACACTACCACTTAATGGTTAGTGCAGTGGTGTCATCCGTTCATTTGTGGTACTTGATTAGCAACCGTTGCTACCTTAAATAATTAATTTCATTCGATCTCTCTTAAATTCTTGTCGGATATATCTAAAATTTCACATTAGGGTATTATCGTCATCAAAAACACAATCACTGGCATTGAGTTATGACATACCATGCTATAATTGCCTTTTCCAGTCAATTCGGGGTAGTTGCATAGCAACCGTTACCAAGACGCTACCGCGTGGAAAAGTCTTCCGATTTTATAATGATCAGTGATCAATGGGGGGGGGGGGCCTGTAAAGTTTCACACCTGTGTCACAAATTAAACATAACCAACATCATCCAACAAGACACTATAACATTTAAAGGAAAATCCCACGAGGAGCCCAGGGTCAGGGTGTCGGTCGTGGTAGGGCGTCAGGGTTCAAAGGGTTAAGGACCACCTCGTTGTAAATGGTCAATTTGTGTATGTATAATATACACTTCATATCATGGAGGACAATAAAGGTATATATATTAACAGATAGTGGTATAAATTAAATGATTAAAACCATGTATGACATATTAACTCTTTATCTTCACAAGCATGCAAACTTATTTCTGTCCTGCTTAGTATATATGCAATCAACGTCGTTTTCGATGCATCTGTCGGCGTATAGAAGTGTCGGATGCCGAATTACATACTGTATAATTTCGCTTCGCGAAATTATACAAAGTATGTAGTTCGGCATGCTTATAATTACGACAATCCGCATATTAGTTGGTGATTAAACAAGTTATTTTTAAAGAAACTATATTAAAAACACTAATTAGTAAAACTACCCAAGTGATATTTGTGTCTGGACTCAGCTGCTCTTTTAACCGAAATGGTAATTTGGGTCGAGAATAAATTGGGCGACCGACCGGAAGTTCGAGATGAACACACACAATTTGATCGCTGTTTCCGACATTCCAACTACACAAAAGCAAGAGACCACGCCCGTAAACTATTAAACTGTACTTGCTGGTGTAAATTTCACTTATTTAAAACGATTCTAGAACATGTATTGTCATAAAGACAATCCGATTCGATAGCAATTCCGAAGCGGTGTTCCCAAACTTCGCCACCGAATTTGTGGTCTCCGGCGACTCGAAATGCAAACAATCGCTACAACGGTGCATTCTATGCTCGCATGACCACTGCCATGTCATATTAGTACGAAGTTGGATAAATGCTAATACTAATGGTGCAATAGTTATGTAATACATTCTTTTATCCCCAAATAAATTAATGTATTATTTTGCTGTTTAATCGGCGATAATTTTTCGCTGAGATTTAGCGTCTTGCGTTAACACTAGAAACGAAAGTGATTTCTTGCGATTTGATTGGTGGACAAAATAAAAGTCCGGGTAAATTCGCCCCATGGATATTCGAATTGGTTTGCGAACTTTTTAAGGTATCACTACCCCCAGTGATGCGGGAAACGACACTTCCCTCCACTGATGGATATTGTCGCTACCAAGCGTATCTAAGGGCCTTGACCAATCAAATACACGCATTTTAATCAAAGCGAAAGTAGTTGTAATTATATGGGGATATCACGAAGGCATCTTTCCCAGTTTAGATTCAGCATTTGGTTTACGTGGGAGAAATGATACGCTCACATTTCGGTCAGATGATAATTTCCTGTCAAAGTGGCGAGGTCGCATGCAACAATCTCGGCGACTTCTCGCGATGAACAGCGTGTCGCGCATATCACCTCCAGATCGTGACGTTGTCAATGACTGCGCTAGTGTTCGTTCAATTGAACTCGTTCGTCTTGGGAAGTGCATCCAGATTGCATGTGCGTCGGACAAGGGACCCAAGCTTTTTTTTCTTCTTACTTAATTGCTACAATTATCTTTGATTTCGAATGGCAACCTACAGCTCAAAGCTCTCGATTCCACAAACTTCAAGCAATGTCACACCTTGTAACCTCAAATTGAAATTCAAAATGAAGATATTATATCTGCAATCATAATCTCGCGAGTGATAAAACCAACGGCCACTATCCTTTTTCTCGAAGTCCTATAAGATGCTAAGAGAAACTTTGTAGGCCTACACGATATTCTTGCCGCTCAAAATGTTTTTCAAATCTAATCCCTCTCTTTGAAAACATTTACACCATCTTTGAAAACATTTACCACCGAATAGAAGCCCAACGCTATTCCTATCCATAAATCATAGGATCGAAGTTATACTGAATCACATAATATGACCCACTTCCATAAGAACGAACTACTTTACGAACATCAGTCGAGATTTATATCGGGCCATTCGACGACTTTTCAATTATTGACTTGTATCATTCACTGTGCCATGCTCTCTACAACAAGTTATAGTGACATGTTCTATATTGTGTGATACATGGTACATGTATTACATAAGCGTCAGAGAGAGAGAGAGAGAGAGAGAGAGAGAGAGGGTCCGGCACATTGGATTGGTGCTCAAACTGAAACAAAATAGAATTGATGGTGATCTTCTCATTTGGTTCAGTCATTCATTATATCTCGAACCGGAAACAACGTGTGGTCTTGTGTGGTGTTACATCTGATTATAAGTGCATCAGTTCTGGAGTCCATCAATGCTCCATCGTTGGGGATTTTGTATTTCTTATGATCTGTCTGATCCTATTTCTTCATCCGATTTGCCTGTCACAATTTCTCACACGAACGATTACTGTTTCAATTCTGTATCTATGCGTACACAAATATACACCAATGTAAACGCACCACAAGGGACTGTCACAAGCTTCGCCTGACATATTGCATTATGACAAAATACCCTCCACCACATATATTAGGAAATGCCTCACCCTACGTCCGGCGAAGTGACCAATACTATTATATGCATTTAGAAACCCTGATTGAGTACGATATTTCCCTTCAGATTCACAACACACGGACAAAAGTTTCCTTCCGTCAAGTATCTCGATTTGGAATATAGCCTTGATAAGATAGCCAGACAGTGTGCCTCCATAGATAGCCCGACAGTGTGCCTCCGTAGATAGCCCGACAGTGTGCCTCCATAGATAATTTCTTTCTAAGGGTAGATACACACTTGCATGTAATTTTTGTATGTAAAATCCATGTATTCCATGTAGTTTACATGGTCACAGCAATCATTGATAGCATTAATCCCCTGTGCGCGATCGGTCCATTTAAACGGGCGAGACCGGTGAGCAGTTATAAACCATTGTCAAACTAACTGCTATCATCAAGAAATTTCAGGCCATGCAGTCATAAACATGTCTTCTTTCATGGATGCCGAACTGAATAAATTCTGTCTTGTATTTGTTGCTGTTTTTCACGAGTTTTAATTCATTTCGAAAAGTGGATTGAGTCCGCCGATTTTATACTTGATTTGTTTCTCGTCATTTCTTGGAAACAGGGTTATCCAAAATAAAAATAAAATGTGCAGAATTTGAAGCTCTTTTATGCCGATTGTGATACACGAGTGTTTAATGTCACACACTCACTCCCGATTTGATATCGTCCAGCAAAAGCCGAACGGCTATATCAAGAAGTGCTATATCAATGCACATAGAAATCGACTAACTCATACATGGTGCATATCATGTTAAGAGATTTAGCCTAATCGGACAACGCCGAGTCGAGTCAGGATAAGGAAATATGTTTTTCGACTATGCTTGGCCTGAGCTAAAAAAATTTAAATCCGATATGGTACTCTCATGCCTTGAATAACAGGCATTGGAACATTAAGACAGACAATACCGGTTTGTTGAGATTGATCGGATAATTTGAGAGCGAGCTCATGTGATAATATCCAATTGGGATTTCCATGCAAATATACATTACAGCGCCAAAAACATTAATGCAGGTACAGCGTTGAAAGTAAAAAGAGTGACACCCCCCCCCCCCATTTTTCATCCAGAATTAACAGAACAGTACATGTTTCTCAAACCAAAGGTTGAACAAATTCCTAACTGTCACAAGTTTAGCCTGTACACGCTTGAATTGTAACATTTCGGACCATAATCCATGATAGTGGGAGGGGGCTGGTTCTCGAAAGCTTCGAATAACTAAGGGATTTAGTTGAATGTATCAGCCGGGATTATCTGGGCATGAATGTACAATATACTGTTTTACTAAAATATTCCATAGTTGTAAATTTTGTGTATACAGAGAGGAAAGGTGACGTAATTGGGAAATCGTAGCTAGACAATCTTTTTCCCGAATTCACACAGCAACACCACCTTCTGTACCTTCAAATTTACTATCTTCATAATTATATGAATAGCATAAATTGCTGCTTATTAGATCAATCACTCGTAGCATGACTGTCAACTACAACATTGATAAATCGTGCAGGGGTTGCTTCGTGGCTTCAGGGGGGGGGGGGGTCAGGACTCAGGGTGCTGCATGCCCCCCCTGTCGAGGAAATATGCAATGGTCAGTCCCGTAGTTTCCGGGATAATATAGCCCCAATTTTGGGGATCATAGCCCCTGCGTTGGGGCAATCCTGGGACGATCACTGGTATAACCATAAAGGGAAGACTGACAATGATTTAAACAGAACGTCCAACATTTGGGTTATCGCGCGAACAATTATTTTAATCGGCCTGACAATGTCGTCCAGTCAACGGCTTTCTGCACTTTCAGAGCTTCGCTCACTGTGGTCAAACATAGCCGCAATGATTGGGTTGCCAGTGGACACATATTACACGGTCTACCCTTCTACTATAAATTACAACACAAATTTATGCAAATAGCCAGAGTATGCGCTTTATTGTGCAAAATCAGGAAAGAGGCATATCACAAACAGCTGGTATTATTCCTGCGTTAAAACAGAGATGAAAACCCATTCTTTGGGGAAAAACCCCTCTGAAAGCATGGAATAATACCTCATACATGACATGAATATAACATGAATCAATTTGTATCATGACAAAGTAATATAATTTATCATATGCTTCCCTATCAAATTCTATTGATTTCATGTTCGAGTAAAAAGCTATATTTCGCTAGTCGAGCGCCCAACTGTGCGCCAACGTTATATTCCACAGTAGATTCCTTATATTACATGGTAGCTTCCTTATATTACACGCTAGCTTCCTTATATTAAACGCTAGCTCCAATCGGGGCGAATCACTTGTAATGCCGTTACATTTTGAATTGATATTCATGCGCCTGAAGCGATACGGACTATTTGCACTTTTGCGCGTGAGATTTAGAGTATTTCCCCCTTAACTGCATTACAGACGCCTGTTTACATTAGCAACGTCATTCGTAAAGTAAAATATGGAAGACGGATTTGAAATAGACGTAGAAGGCGATGTGTTTTGGGACTCTTTACTGGAAACATTAGCTAAATATAATGATAAAGATCCACAAGATTGTGTTCAGAATAGTGACTCTATATTTGACCAGCAGGTTCCTGCAGCTTCCACTTCAAGTTCAAGCTCACTACTGTATTCAGCCTCAGCTCCATTGCCAATATTGCCATTGCCTTCAACTTCCACTGTAAGTGTAAGTTCAAGCTCACTACTGAATTCAGCCTCAGCTGCCTTGCCAATATTGCCATTGCCTTCAACTTCCACTGTAAGTTCAAGCTCACTACTGAATTCAGCCTCACTGCCCTCAGCTCCATTGCCAATATTGCCATTGTCTTCAAGTTCAACTTCCACTGTAAGTTCCAGATTTACAAATGTAACTGATGAGGAAGTTTCTCAATTCAATGACCAACAAAGAAATAAAAATACTGTTAAAAAAACTGAATATGATATTAAACTCTTTAGAACATTTCTACTAAGTAAAGATGAACAGAGGCAGCCCGAGTTCATTCCCCCAGATGTTCTGTGTGGGCTTATATCAAGTTTCCTCCTATCTGTGAGAAAGAAAGACGGAACTGAATACGAGCCAGTGTCACTTCGAACGTTTATGTCCTCACTTGATCGATACCTCAGGATGCGATCATATCCAGTTTCTGTCATAAGTGATCATCAGTTTGCATCATGCCGTGAAACTCTGAAAAGCAAACAGAAACAACTGAAATCTATAGGAAAGGGCAATAAGCCATTTGAAGCAGATCCGATTACACAGGATGATGTTGAGCGATTTTATAGGGCACAAGTTCTTGGACCATATAACCCAAAGTCGTTACAAAATTATATGTGGTGGACTTGTGTTTTGTACTTCGGAATGAGAACAGGGGAGGAAACTCATTCTTTGAAATGGGGCGATATCAGTCTGCAAGAAGATGATAATGGACATGAATATATTATCTACACACAGGAGCGACAAACAAAGACAAGAACCGGTGAAAATCCACGAGATATCAGAAGAATTAAACCAAGGGCATATTCGGTCGACAACCCAGAGAGAGACCCGGTTAAATTATATCGTTTGTTCAGCGAGAAGCGACCAGAAGAGGAAAAAGCTCCAGACAGCCCATTCTTCCTCGCCGTCAATTACCAGGGCTGGAATAAAGGCAAGCCTTGGTATAAGCGCAATGCATTCGGCATTAATTCTTTAAATAGAATTGTGCAGGGCATGTGTGTAGACTCAGGCCTCACAACGGATAAGCGACTTACGAACTATAGTGTTCGAAAACTGCTGGTCCAGTCACTTAACGATGAAAATGTACCACCGCATCAGATAATCCAAGTGTCAGGACACAAGAATGTGAACAGTTTGTTGAACTACTCCAAAATGAATGCTGTCCAAACAAAACATATGTCTTCAATTTTAACAAATACTGCTGGAAATAACAGAGTCAGAGTCACAGAGTCAGTACTCCCAGCTGCACAGCCTGTAGTCGAGCTTTCACCAGTATTGGAAACTGCACCTGCGCCTGTACCAAGTCCTGACACTATTTCAACATTATCACCGACAAATGTAACTGTTTCCAAATCGACAGTTAGTGTATCGAACAGTGACCTTATTGGTAAGCCTACACCTGGAGTTGAGAGTTCATCAAGTGCGATGCGAAGTTTGAAATCAATTTTCTCAAACGCAACTTTCAGTGGATCGGTGTACATGCACTTTCACAGCTGCTCACCGAAGTCTCACCACACAGAAGACACCGAGTCTAGTCCTATCGTGAAATACCGGCGAACCAGGAGAATAGTTGACAGTGACAGCGAGTGAAATTGAAGAGAAATTGTGTTGATTTTAATATTCCAAACTGCGAAGCGGAAGTATTGAATCAGTAATTAGGATTTTGGTATTTCTAAATGGAACGAACCTTTTGTGTTGTTATTTGTTCATTATGCTTGATAAAAATCAAATCATTTATTGAAGATAGACTATTCTATTGCTTTGTTCGAGGTAATTTTTCATAAATTGATGAATATTTCGAATGGTTTCACTTCATTCTGGTGGGGTCATCGGGGACTATTTTTTGTGTGTGCACGCTTATTTTACAGAAGATCGTAGTGAACTGGTCACAGAACAGCTGATTGATCAAAACAAGTCATTCGATTTCTAATTTGTTGTATTGATTAAGCGCAACTAATTTGTTTAGCATTTAATAAACTTAAAACCCACCGGCGTGTGACCCCTTTGTCCGGACACGGCTCTTATCTGGCAGAACGCTCAAGCGTTTTGATCGCATGAGCATTATTTTAACGCCAACAGTCATTATTTTTTAAGAATGCCCGTGGGCATTATTTTTTAAGAATGCCCGTGGGCATTATTTTTTACGAATACGCGATGGATTAAATCGACTGAGTGACGTTATAGAGTGGCTCCTCCCCAATCATGTATGTTGAGTCAAGAGCCTGTCTGCAAGCTGCATTAAATATCGGAACACTTAAAGGTACTCAATCCGATCAGGCCCTCATAAATTACTATTTCTTTGGCTTCGGGGATAAAAATAATTGATTCGAGACGAGTAAACCTACCTATCAACGCTCATAGTGATCAGATTGTTTTTTGAAGTTTTGTTATTTCTATTGTTTGTGGCCCAGGAACACGCCGTTAAAAGGATGGTCTCAGTCAAAATTGCGTTATTAATACACTTGATTTTAGAGTTATCCAGCTTCGCCTGTTGAATAAGTGTTTCTGTGAAAATTATTAGTACACATCTCGAGAAAATTATAAACTTAGGGGCAATTATTAGTACGCATCTTGAGAAAATTGCAAACTTCAAAAATCGATATCTAATAACTCTGAGCGTTAATGGATGGGTTCCTCGACTCGAATCAAATATTTATATATATATATATATATATATATATATATATATATATATATATATATATATATATATATATATATAACATCTAAATACGTCCCTAAGTCGGTCAAATAAACACAAAACCGTTTAACACAGATTTTAACTATACGTTACTTGTTGAACGAGAAAGTGCTCACATGGTTATTTTTAATACAATGGTGAAGCACAGAAAAAAATAACATTTCCAGTATCAAATTGAAACAGAATAGCGTATATCCATGTGTATAGATCATATCATGCATATCTAATCTGGCTTCGCCAAGATATCATACTCCACTAGTTCAAAACATGGTAACGTTCTGTTGCTCTGACAGGGAAGTTTTATAACATTGAACAAAAATGCAGTTAATATAATGCTCGGTTATACCTGTTCCGTAATAACATTGTATTTTATAGCAGGTAAAGGTCCCAACTCGCAACTCGAGTTTGCATGGTTTGGGGGACTTGAATTAATCGATTGTACTATGCGCCGCTTGGAATTTCATTGATGTTGGCTCACAAAGACACACAAATCTTGCAACCTCGAGCTGGGAATTTATTTTCAAGGAACAAGTATTAACACAGAAATATATTCCCTGCGTGGTCAACCCCCATCAGAAGATAATAGAAAAGATTCACATGGTTTGAACATATGGAAAATGATATATACGGGGGTAGATAGCCAGAGTAAAGATACATGGCGTGATCTAACATGTGTGCCGAACTTGAACATTTTAGGGTGAACATTATAGGTACGTAAGGCGTTCGCATTGGTCTGTAAAATCATTATCACCAAGAGAAAATGTTGAACAATGGACTGGTTTTGTTCTTGTGTTGATAAGACATGGATAACGTACGTGATCATGCGTTGTTTTTTTTTAACTTTTCTTGAAGCACGAGTCGTTTTACAATCGATACAATATCTTTGGTAAATGGTCAACAGAACCGAGATTCAAGCAATATTTGGCGATAAAATGACTATCAATGTTACAGTACTGTTCACATAAGTATGCAAAATGAATGGAAAGTGTCGTTGTTGAACATCAGCGATCCAGTTAAAACGAGGTTTTGGTGTTTGAAAAAAAAATTGTGCGCACATTTGCTCACTGCGAAAACCCCATTATTAACTGAATTTAAAAACAAAACAAAACAAATCGAGGCCTGAGTTTTCATGGAGTTAGACTTTTTTTTATAGATGCTAGGATTTTACAGATTTCAGGCTCATGCATATTTCAAATTGTTTCATGATTCCTCCCCACAATTGGTACAGTTAGGAAATTCCAAACCACAAGGTGGGAAGCAAATGAAACTACACTACATTGCGAGCTCGGTCTGGTTAAAAGGGGCGGGATGCAACCGGAAAATCACAGGAGCCCTCTAGCCACGTCGCTGGTGACTAATCAACTATATATTGGAACGATATATAATCACCATTTACGCGATTGTATGCCGTTTCGAAGAAAAGATAATACATGTTATACATTTGCGCACTAACCATTGTTTTAACTTCTGTGGGTGATACTTAAAGGTACATGTAAGGTCATAGTGGTGAGTAAATATTTGGAAATCATGCATATACGATGGGAAATTGCTAACAACGGGGGTGGCCCATGTCATGTAAGAATTGTCCAATAACTGGAAATGTTATGATACCTTTCAGTTTGAAACATCATGAAGGGGGTTGGTGTGCGAAATTAAATTGTCATGTTGCTCTGAGTCACGTCTAGCCACGCCCCTGTGTATAAACCATATGATGATACTTAAAATTCAAGCTAGCACATCATGTAGGTTTCTTTCTGATAATAATTGGAAATTCAAAATACCGCATACGATTGAACACTATAATACTTCTATTCATGCGTATTCTTCACAGGGCAACAATGAGAAAGAATCAGTAAACCCATTTATGCAAGCTTCTTGTGTGCTCTCGACTTATTAATAATGAGACAGTTTTACCAGGTATCGTGTTGTTGGCGCCAGAATATTTGAAAAATCACATTGTATAAAGAGCGTTTTTACATCATTACCATTATTTTTCAGGTTTTATTTCCTGATAAATTATTAAGGAATGTTAACGTATTTGATGTCGAATTAGATGAGGCATCTTTAAATCAAGAAAGAAAGAAAATAAACAAACACAATTGGACAGTAATATATTGCTCACACACCCTGTCCGAATCCATGGCGCAACGACAAACTTCTGAAGAAACGTCCCTCAACTGGCGAGTCCTAATTCGAATTAAATAATAATTGAAATGTGTTGCTTTTCGGCGTGGACAACAGGGACATCACAAACTGTCCGTGCTGAACTGTGTGCGTCTACTCAGGTAATCAAGGCAGAGCTGTGTGTCAGACGAAAATGGATAGTTGGCTCCAATGACAATTCAATGAGCGGGTTTTAAGTCAGATAATATTCTCAACGTCGGTAATTCGGCAAAGAATAGACTCGGGCAAGCCATCGTATTTCTTCTACCGAATTCCCTCTGCGTCGAACATTATCCTTTACAGAATACCTGCAGTTCTCGAGTGAATACCAGAATTACCTCATTCGTGGCTACATTGGAATATAACTATTCCCATGCACTCGCGGCCAAGGCCACTCGTGGGAATAGTTATATTCCACTGTAGCCACTCATGAGGTAATTATGGTATTCACTCGAGAACCGCAGGTATCCTCTATATACATTGATCTACTCGTTTGTATATATCAGATTTATTTTTGTTTGTTTTTTGTTTTGCCTTTATTGTGTGCTATACTTTTGTATAATATATTTGTTGTCGAACCATTCGCTGCAAGCAGACTGGCTAAAGTGATCTATTTCACTCATAACGCCCAAGGCGTAAACACATTTCAATTGTAATACTGCTCACTCATAATTAACCATTGACAAATCATGCAGTCACCGAACGAGCGCTCAACACATTCGGTGACCATTCAATTGTAATTACTCGTATCCATATAGACAAAAGTTTTGATACTATTCTTCGAAACGTACAAAACTATTAGTTTACCCTTATACTATAAATTACAACACAAATTTATGCAAATAGCCAGAGTATGCTAAATACATGTCCAAAAGGAATGCGGATAACCGGACGGAATATTTAGATTTATTTTTGATTTTTTTTTGACAATTGCATATTTTCCTAAACATTATTATATAAACAATAATTCAATATTAAATACAAATTATACAATTTCAAGTATTGTGTTCATCCATACAAATAAAATGGAACATAAACTGATTTCTCTCAAACATTGAACTAATTACATGGAATTATACATTCATAGATTCAAGCTTTCGGATACCCTTAATCTGGATTCCAATGAATCCTGGACATATCCGTCCTTCGCTGCTTCGCTTCGCCATCTCCCGTGGCGCTTGGAGCATCTTTCATTTACTCCAGCATTAGCTGCAGCCGTTGCCCCACCAGATCTCATGGAATGAAGCCCGAGATACTTTTCAGGACAGACCTCTTTCAAACGACCAACAATGCATTCTCTTGTTCTCGTATAACTAAGGTATTTGTTTTTCTTAATCAAATTACATGTGACTCCCAGACCGATATAATGGTCTAAATATAAATTCGTCAGAATGAGAGTTCAAATCTAGTTTCGCTATTGTTATGTATTTAAAAAAATTTTTAACTGGACACCCTTCCGTATGCCCTGTAGCAATTACTACTTCACTGCCTAACCTGTACTGGTCAGTTTTGCTTTTTGTAATGTTCAGCTTTAAATATTTTGGAAATATTTCGATATCTTTACATGTCAGTGCCTGTATTACAGAAAATCTAAGAAATCCACTTTTGCATCCACTAAATTTGTTAAATACATGGCAATTTGAATTGAAAATGCTGGCATTACCACGGCACCGACTTCTTCAGCGAAAACTTTCCATTTTTAAAAATACATATAATATATTCTCACAGTACTGTCTGCACGAGAATGAATAAGAAGGTCCGCCATCTTTTTTCCCAACTCTCCGGTCAATCCGAAACTGGCAGTCCGCTCCTTTCGACTTCATCCTTGATTCTGTTGTTTAAACCTAAAATGAATCAAATTATCTTTAAGCAACCATATAACTATGATACAGCATTGTGGGTGATGTGAATTGCCCCCATGGAAAAGCTCAATTTTCCCCATTTGAATAAGCTGTTATCGCCTCTTCCCGGGACAACCACGTTGTGACCTTTGAGAATCTTCATTCTCATTGTATCGTCAGATTTGTTATTCATTTACATGACAATTGGCCAGAATGCCGCTGAAGTCCACATCGGGAACACGACTGTGCCTTCCGATTGTTCTGATATCATTTTGTTGAAAACTTCCAAAAACCATTCTAGGGGGCGGCACTAACCAGTTATTCTCCCCATTCCAATTTTGTTTCATAGCATTCACAGCTTCCGTGCCTGGGCACCACCACCACCGGGAATTAAATCTCTCAAGTTTTGTGTTATAATCCGTAGCGAAACGGTCCACTGTATGCGAACCCCACTCCTGGTCCAATTCGGTAAAAATTTTGTCTGATACTGACCAGTCGTCGGAATCGAAACACCGACTCAACGCGTCCGCGCTAGCGTTACATTATCTCGGTATCCACGACGGTATTAATTTGAAATCATTTTCAGAGCACAATGCCTCTATTTCGAGCGCAATCTCGTGTAATTTGCCTTTCTGGCTACCTTTCTTTATAATAGCAGTCACCGCTTGATTGTCGGTACATAACTTAAATGTACCGCCTGCCAGTTTCTCCAAACTGGACTTACAATACCTGCTTACCGCTTCGAGTTCTCTCCACGTTAGAAGAATAGCCGTCTCGTTGGATCCACTTCTAAAAATAGAATCTTTGGGGTCTAAAATTGGTTGTACTAAAATATTCCCAAAAACCCAAAACTTCCAAAATATCAAAACCCCAAAAAAAATTCAAAACTTCCAAAATTTATTTTTCCAAAAAATTTCAAAACCCAAAACTAATTTTTTCCAAAAAATTTCAAAACCCCAAAATTTCAAAAAAGAAAAAATTTCAAAACCCCCCAAAAATATTTCTCTAAAAAAAAAGTTTAAATAAAAAATTTATAACGAGTTTTCGGTTTCTGATAATCTCGATATTAAAAAATGTCGAATGTTTATTAAAATTATTTGCGTGTAATATCTTTCGTTATTTTTTTGTTCAACCAATGTTTCAATGTATTTATTAATCGATGTTTAGAAATAGCTTTATTGGACATTGTGACCATCGGTATGAATGCATACATTCCAGTGTTTATCGGACGCAGTTCATACATATAATTGTCATACCTGAAAATAGACACCATTACTCTTACATAAATAATAAAGAGCGTTTATTCTTAACATCTCTATCCCAGATGAAGTTATTGAGTATATGACAGGTGTGTATTATCGTGAATTATTGGAAGTATTGAGATGTACTATCTTGAATCACGAGCGGACAACCCCCAGAATGAATTGTCATATTCGATGTACACGTAATCACACACGACATTGTGGGTAACAATGTATGTGTCACACCTTGCTTTACCAAATGAATTCTATTATATCCCCGTTCACAGTTATATGCTGTTTAGAAAACATATCGATTTAATGTCTGTGCAGAATTAGTTGTTTAACGGGTTAGTATAAATTAAGGTTGATAAACTGTGTCATTGTTAGCATTAACACGATAATTAGTTATCCAAAACATGCATACATAATACGTCCAGGTCGTGAGACACTCAATAATAGAAATTGCTTCGGTGTCATTGTTATAACAACATTACGTAATAACCACTTATCACTCCATTCACACTTACGATCATTTTGTATACCAAAAACTCCAGTTAGCACCGATGATGTAACATTATATCACTGCTATTGTATCAGTTGATAGGTTCAGACAAGTTCGATGTTTAGAAAATAGATAATGTGCAGGTGTTCACTTGACAAGAGATTTTGTACACTCAATCACAGACCAACGTGATAATACCAGCCCACACCCAACCCCCAACATCCACCAAACACCTTCACATCACTTACCAACACCCATGATGTTATAAGAACTGTAGGTTTTTATAATATTATAGCTTGCAGTGTCATCCTGGTAATTCATTTACAACAGCCATAACAAATGTTTACTTATGATGTATATAAGAACTGTATAGATACTAATAAATAGGACACAGTGAACAAAAAAAAATGGGTCCAATTAACCATAGCTCCATACCATTTGAACCTTGTTCTAGTATTTGCATCAATGGACCAACTGGTTCTGGTAAGACGAGATGGGTCTACAGATTCCTGCAAAATCTTAATGGAATGTATTCTAGAGATCCACCTAAGAAAATAATGTACTGTTACGGTATTTATCAAAATTTCTATGATGAAATTGAATCATCAATCGAAAATTTGGTCATGCATCAAGGATTACCTACCCAAACAGAAATCGAAGAATTTGCTGACGGTAAACATAATATGTTAATATTAGACGACTTGATGCATCGCATTATTGACCAAAAAGAGATTGAAACACTATTTACGCAGCAAACTCATCATCGCTGTCTTTCGGTGCTGTTTATTTCACAAAATTTATACGCACAAGGCAAGGCTGCGAGAACTATAGCCTTAAACACAGGATATCTAATTTTATTCAAAAATTTGAGGGATGGATCACAAATTTCCACATTGGGTAGACAATTGTATCCCGGTAAATCTAAAGTACTCATTGATGCATACAAGGATTGTATGAAGAAACCATTTGCGTATCTTATAATAGATATGTCCCCTCACACTGAGGATAAATACAGGCTACGAACAGACGTGTTTCCCAACCAAGACCCTATAATTTACGTACCTACTACGTAATAAGAAGGGGACAGTATCGGTGCTGAGTCGCGACGATAAAATGAGTCGATTATTACGTAATGAGTTGAATTTTGTCAGACTATTGACATCAACCCAATCAAGATCTCAACGAAACGCATTATTGACATCGATAACTAATAATCAGTTGAAAGTTCTGGTTGAAATTACGATCAATTTACTACATGAAATTTTAACAGTTACAGTTCAACAAAAAGCTAAATTACGGCGATATAAATCATTTTATATATTCTTGGGTGATAAATCTGTGAGCTTGTTGAGGAAAAGAAAAAGTGTGAATAATCACTCAAACGCCATTGCTTTGATGTTGAACATCGTTGAACCTAAATTGAAACAGTTTTTGTGATGGAGTCTGTGAAGAAAACTGTTTTGATCCCGTATGAAAGATATATGAGGTACACTGAAAAAAGTGAACACAAAAAAGTTTCATCGGAGTCTAACATTGAACACAGCGACATCTCGGCAAACAATAGTAGCCATTCCGATGAAATGGATAAAGAAATGGACCCGATGAATAATCAGATTGTTAATACAGTTCAAACGACTGAACCTCAGGATGCAATCCAAAAATCAGAAGTTAACACATCGAAAAAGACACATACTAAGCAAAGAAAAAAGAAAATAAGAGGGGTTAAGCGTGAAATATCTAGACCTCCGGGTATAATCGCCGGTAAACTGACCAAGATAAAGAAGAAACGTTGGATATCACTGTGAACAATATGGCCGATTGGAAAGATTATTTGAGTTCAATTTATTTTAATCCGGGTCACCCTGCATCGTACTCAGGAGCTACAAAGTTGCATCAGACTGTAAAATCTGAAAATAAGCACAACATTTCCAAGCGCGAGATTGTGGCGTGGCTACAAAATCATGAAAGTTATTCCCTGACAAAAAGTGTTAGACGAAAATTCCCGAGGTCTCGTGTTATTGTAAACGCTTCTGACAGTCAATGGGATGGAGACCTCATGGATATGAATGATGTTTCCAAAGACAACGACAATTACACCTACGTGTTAGTAATGATTGACATTTTTTCTAGGAAGTTATGGTGTGAAGCTATAAAGAGGAAAACTGCAATTAATATGATCAATGCTATGAAACATATATTTGAAGGTGGAAGAACCCCTCGCATCCTCCGAACGGATCGCGGTTCGGAATTCACAAACAAACGGGTCAAAAGTTACCTTAAGGGTCTTCATATATCTCAAATTTTTACGCAAAACGAAATGAAAGCCAATTATTCGGAACGGGTCATAAAAACTATAAAGCAGAAGATTTCACGTTATATGATAAAGCATAATAATGCTAGATATATCGACATTCTACAAGATATTGTGAAAAGTTATAACCATACAATACATCGTTCTTTAGGCACCACCCCTGACTCCATAACTGTTGAGAATGAAGATGAGTCTCGTCTCGATCAGTGGTTAATAAGACAGAAGGGAGGTGTTAAAAGTAAATTGAAGAAAAAGTTCAAATACAATGTAAATGATATCGTTAGAATATCACACACCAAAGCAGTTTTTGACCGAGAATATTCTCAGAAATGGACTGGAGAGTTGTTCAAAGTGACTAAGAGGTTTTACAGGCAGAACATACCCTTGTATACATTGACAGATTTCTTGGATGAAAACATTGAGGGCGCTTTCTACGAGTCAGAACTTCAAAGGGTGCGCGTTGATGACGAAACAGTTTACAGAATAGATAAAATTGTCAAAAAGAGGAAACGAAAGGGTCAAACTGAAGTCCTGGTGCACTGGCATTCATGGCCTGACAAATTTAATTCATGGATTTTAGAGTCTGATGTCGACAGATATCAAAATTAATAAGAGTAAGCTATCCGCGGGAAATCATTACAATCATGAATAATAGAACAGATACCTTGACGAATATGTTTCAAACAGAACGCGGTCGTCTACATATGAATCTCCTTAAATGGATAGGAATTACTATTATGGTAATAACTCTGTCACTACCAGTTATATTAGTTCCAAAGAAGATACCACGTCAGACGGTGGACTATGAATTACGTCATACGAATGAGTCACGCCCCTATGATTACGAACAACACCCCTGTGGGTTCGTGAAAAAGTGGACAATACGATCAAACATTACTGTTACATTATGTAATAATCAAGGGCGCATTTATACACGCATTAGGCGAGTTGTGAATAACACTCCCACGATTATAAGTATTCCGTATAACCAGTGGTCTGCAATCAAGTATATATTCAGTGATGTTGATAAAACTATAAGAGAAGAGATGAACATTGATTCTCTTTTGAAACAAAATAGAAACTAGTCATATGGATAATTATTATCTGTACCTGACTAGCGACGATTCCATAGATAAATATCCAGATAATCGTCCTCTCGACTTCACAATAGAGTTACCTGGTGTATTAATATTGGAAGGAGCGTGGTTATGTTGTTTGAAAGACATAAACATAACTGACCATATAGACACGGATTTATTATATATTTGTTCGGACATATGTGGAGAATCAATAGCCTGCGACACATCATCCCCCATCCTCCGGGTTATAAAGAGAGACACACGTGATACGGGTCATTGGCGGAGTTTTGAGGACTCATTCTACATAAACGTAAGACAGGATAAACTTCAGCGTCTCAGGATTTTTATAAGAGGCGATAAACTTTCTAAAATAAATGCAGAAAAAAGAGTGACCTGTACACTACATCTGAAGAAACATGTCGATCACGTATATTCCAACCGATATTGAAAAGTGGAGAAAACATTTCAGGGACATGATTAATGGGAAGTTAACGACAGATAATGAGGGTCGCTACTTTATTGACAAAACTCAAAATAGCGATAGTGAAGAAGAAGAAGACGTTCTAAACCCACATATTAACGTAATATAGAATATGTTGTATATAATGTGTTCTGGGGATTCTAAAATAAGTTGGCCTTTAAACAAAACAAAAACCAAAGACATGATATTTGAGATCTATATACAATTTTGGACGAAAGCAAGCGATTGAAATGGCCAAAGCCGAAGTTGCAGAAAATAAGTTGACACAAGCACGTAAGGCGTCCAAAAAAAACAATAAGAGGGTGTTACCTAACGATTTGGCTCATAACCCTAAGAAAGTGAAAACCACCTTTTTCGATAAACCATGAATGAATACAGAGAGTACCATACCTCTAAATTGGCATTAGTTGAATCGCCTGCGGTTGACAGCGGAATACAAGCGACAGAATGGATAAACTACAGACCCGTGAATCAGCTGACAGACACTGCAGCTTTAGAGTTCAATATTCCCGCCATGGCCACAACCTACATGGACCTCAAACGGACATTGTTAATGACGATGTGGGTCTGATAAATGCACCCCTACATTCAATATTTTCGCAGGTCGATTTGAATATACAGCAAGTTCCCGTGAGTCAAGTCGGGCCGAATTATCCATACAAAGCATATTTCGATGTACTCTTAGAAACTGAACGTAAGGAACAGCTACATGGACAAGCGTTCGAAAAGGACACGGCAGGTGGTATGGACCTGGCAGATTCGAAAAGCGGGAACTCTGGCCTGTATTACAGGTCCAAAACAACCCGTACTAGTCAAATAATGGATATTATGGGATCAATTCAGCTTGACTTCTTCCAACAGGACAAATTACTACTAAATGGTCTCCCGCTCACGTTAAAATTCTGGCAGACGAGAGATGTTTTTAGACTGATGTATGCGGGAACCACTGAGACATACAAGTTGAAAATACAGGAAGCTAATTTGAGACTAGCGACTGTGAAAGTTAACCCGGCTGTATTACTCAGTCATACTGAGTCACTCAAGAAAAAGAACGCGTGTTATCCTTTTTCAAAATCTATCATAAAGACGTATACAGTGTCAAAAGGTGCATTCAGTTTGGGAGAAGATAATCTATTTCAAGGAAACGTACCCTGTAGCTGTATTATTGGCTTAGTATCATCAAAGGCTGAAAGCGGTTCACGCGATAAGAACCCGTTCAACTTTGCGACTTTTGGATGCAACTTCGTCGGATTTTACGTCAACGGGCAGTCTATGCCCGCCCAAGCACTACAACCGAACTTTACCAGTAAGGAATATGTAGAAGCTTACAATACGATAATAAAAGATGCGAAACGAAAAGCCGTTCATATTACTTATGAGGATTATGCGAAAGGTTATTGCATATATCGGATAAACCCGCAAGGAATTAATCACGATAGAGTCATACCTCTGAAAGGTCACACACGCCTCGAGATTAAATTCTCATCGGCTTTGAAAGACAATTGTACTGTAATTGTTTACGCCAAATTTTCTTGCCGCTCTCAAAGTTGACGAGAGTCGTAAAGTTTGCATTGAATAATGAATACACGCGGACTCATGAGGGCGATAAATAGTTTCACAAACCATAATGAGATAGATGTTTGTCCCATAGACAAATTACCTCTTTATATCCAATATCCCCGGATGTATATAGTTAACACTGACGAGAGTAGCCAACCTGGACGCCACTGGATATTGATGACATTCCAGGAACATAACGTATCAGAGTTCTTCGACCCTATGGGATTAAAACCCGAGTGTTACAACGGACGATTTAAACACGTGTTGTTATTGAATGGACCTCGTTACGAGTGCAATGCTTACAGATTACAGGGTTCTAATATATGTGGTCCCTATTGCATATACTTTGCATTCTATAAACTGTGCGGATACAGTCTAGAAAATATAATGAGACGTTTCAGTGCCAATAATTATATGTATAATGATTTAATTATTAAGGATTTTATGTTGAAATATATTCTGTAAACGCTCTTCATTAGCGACAACGAGAGAAACACTCTTTAAATTATATTATGTATATAAATAAAATATTGTAAATACAATCATTTATCGTTATTATATTATCATATGTATGACTGGGAAAATATATATATATATATATATATATATATATATGTATATGACTGGGTTGAGAGGGTGGGGGTGGGGGTCTGTGGAGAGAGTCCGGTGAGGTGGTATTAGGTCTGTTGCCAAAACAAACAAAAAAATCTATTGTTTTTGTTTGTTTTGTCAAAAGCCAAAAAACAAAGGTATGTGAGCCCCTCCCCCCGAATGAAAAAAATAGATAATCGATACATATATATATATATTTATTCTGAAAGTAATTCAAGTTCACATATAGTAGGATATACAATATTTAACATCTGCTTTTCACTTTTAATGCCCGTAATCACAATTTTTCCATTATGAAAGCATGTAAAATGTATTTTCTCACGTCTGAACATTGCCGCAGGGAACAGCTCTGATTCGTAAGAACATTTCATAAGTTTCACTAAAACGTTTAAGTCAAGATTTCCATTTAACTGACAAAATGCAGACATTGTCAAAATTTTTATGGAATTTAATCTCACTCGCCAACCACATTTTTGAATATGTCGAGCGTACCGACGCAATCGAACTCGTGTCTGTTTGACACTATCAGAACGCCCGTTAACAACGATTTTACCCGTGTTAAACACGAGGCAACATCCACCGAATTTAGAATGTTTCCATACAACTCCGCTAAACTTTTTGGAATTGTATTCAATGTTCGAACAGCCGAGTGTCAAATCCCTTAGATTAATAGAACAGTTCAAATCTGTAGAACATACGACATTAGTTATTCGTAGCATCATGGGAGTTATGTTTAGATCAATGTCTGCATCCGGTTAATCAAACATGTTCTATCGCCGTTGGGGCAGCATTCCATACATCTTAAATAGCCTTCCTGGTTTTGGTGATCGTCTGTCAAATAGCACTGCACGGTCTGATCAATTTCAGGAATATTAGCACACAGGACGAATATAGCTCCAACTAGTTCTTCAAATTGGTCGAATGTCAGAGATATTCCGTATTTGGTTGCACACAAATCATCTGAATGTTCAGGCAGCCAATACCTGCGAATGTCAACACGCGGGATGCCGCTCTTTATAGTAATGAAGAAATTCCCTCCGATATGACGTCTCATGAATACATCGTCTTCACCGGTACGATAACTGACCACTTCTTGATGTATATCTGCTAAGTAAGATTTCAACTCTTTGAATCTCCTTAGATTTAATGTTATTCCAGATTTTGTCGGAAATTTTTGGCCCGTAGAACTTTCACCGCACTCTCGTATGTGTATATACAGATTTCCCAGGAATCGGCCGTCAAATAGGAAAATGTCATTTCCTAACGGGGCTAAGCATTGTGGATGGAACGCCCTCTCGTTGGTTTCAGTCCGTTGGTTTCCTTCAACATCTGGTTGATCAGTCATTGTTTTTTATTTGAACCTGGAAAATAAGAAAACAAAACATTACTTATCAGTTACACATCGAGAGTACAAAAGTCCGAAAGGAGTCCGCTCATGTGTTTGGTGGATGTTGGGTGTGGGGGAGGCCCGCCCCCGCCCGCCCCGCCCGCCCTGGGGAGGGGGAGGCCCGCCCGCCCGCCCGCCCGCCCTGGGGAGGGGAGGCCCGCCCGCCCGCCCGCCCGCCCGCCCCGCCCTGGGGGTCCCCTCGCCCCCGCCCTGGGGGGTCCGCTCGCCCTGTTGGGGGAGGCCCGCCCCCCTCGCATACTCAATAAGAATAAGAAAATTGAGTCATTGAGTCAGTACATTATGGAGAGAATACTACCCGCAGAAATACTGGAGAAAATATACAATCAGCTAATTGAAATGTCAACTATAAATCCAGAAATAAAAAAACAACTACTACACAATTGGTTTATAAGAGAAATTAAAATAATACTGAAGAATATAGATGAAGGATATTTTCCTGTACAACGATTGAAATCTTTGATTGCTAGGTCTGAATTTGAAACTGATTTCTTACAAGATATATTGAATCAAATGTTTTCAAATCGCTGGGTATTTAGAGGCGTTCCTAAAAACAAAATACATGACGTTCGTGAACTTATTGGAGATAACTTTGTGAGATTTGCAGAATACCGAGACTGGGTTTTCAATCAGAGAAGTTTTGAAGAAGTGACAATAATTCACGGATATATCATTCTCCGTGAACCGTGTACACTGTTCACGATTGAACAAATACTTAACAGCGGCGTGATTTTGGATTACATTTCTACAAGTAAATCGAAATATATTTCAGAATTAGAGAATGAATTAATCTGGTCATTCGGAATAATCTGGAATTATGGTGACTCTTCGTTGAGAAAATAAAAAAAAAAAACATAGTTGTTTTTGGTTTAAGAGCGATATAATATTATAAGTATAAAAAGAGCGTTAAGATTGTACTGGAGGTAAAAATGCAATGATAGAAAAAAAAAACTAATTCATAACTAACCTGTATAGAATATTTCACACGCACAGTATAGGACTAACGAATTTGTAATTGTGAACTGGATCAGGTAGCATTTTATAGATCGAAAAAATGGACACCTTGGATAAATTGACCAATGACTGCCATACGTTTATAGTAATACGTGTTCATGCAAGCTCGATGTTATCTAACATCGAACGTGTCTGAACAAGCCTTAGTATAATCCGATAGCTACCATCGATCGAATGTTTACACTCTCATTACAACCTTGATCAAATATAGACGATTAAATTATATACTATATATATTACGTACCTCGTTCAATATCCATATGGCAGTGTATCCATGTTATCCAATCGTCTGCGTTTGGTATAAACAACTCGGTACTGTTTCTCCTCAGATCTGTTATATATTTTTCTTTTTCCTTTAGATCTGCATATTTTCCGTGGATTGGTTGTGGTGATGGGCACTGTGCTTCCAGATTCTAACAGCTCTTTAATCGTCTGGAAATTGATGAACTGTGAATTTTCAAAGTTCAAAGAGAACCCCCGAACTTTACACGTCTCTTTAGCTTTATTTGTTCTATAAGCGTAATTCTTGGGTCCTCCAGAAACAAATTCTTCGATGTATTCATCAGGATCTAGCTCACTAGTCAGCTGTCCCAAATAGTCGCCCAGTGGGGGATTAATTTGATCCTCTGTGCTGCTGAATACACAACTATCCGTGTCGTAATATAATACTCTTCTGTCCAAGGAATGAATAACTTCATATAACATTAATCGAGCGTGACACGTCGTGAATGTGGCCAAATATATGTTATTCGCTGCTTCACAAGGCACACAGTCTTTTCGATAGGTCCACTCCATTTGAAGAATGTCATCAGTTATGACATGAAAATTTTCCATTTGTTTCATTGGACTTGAAATGAGTTGGAATAGATTGTCTTGTTCCGATTCATGGAAATATTCGGTCTGTTTGAAATTCTGGTTTTGGCCCATCTTCCCCCAAAAACTGTTGAGCATGAGCTTACTGATTTGACGCAATCCTGGATTCTTTTCGATGCTTTCTCTGTCCAGTAATATACCTTCGTTGTCTTTATACGCTGTGATGTATTTATCCATGTCTTCGTTAGATTTTATCCAATCCGGAGGACCACTAGCCTGCTGCTTGAACTTTAAGAATGTGTTTATATATTCCGTGAATAATCCATTTTGTTGGCTATAGTCTGACGTTTCGGTCCAATGGTATATTTCATATATTTTGAGAATCTTGTATCCCACTTTGACAGCAGTCTCCAGTTCAGGAATACACCAAACACCGGTAATAGCTCTCTGTTGGCACGTACACGTGCAAGGTCGTTGATTTTCATTATCAGCACAAGTCCTGCACAGTGGAAACTTCAGTTTACCTTCGGATCGATACGGTAATACGGGGTGATAGAGTCCATTAGGTGGTAAAATCTTGACTTGCGCTATTCCGAAGTAATCCTTAAGCTCGGTAATGTCATCGCCCAAAATGATTTTCGGGTGTCCAATCGGGTAGCGAGAGTATTTGAGCACACGTGGATAGAGCGACGTGAAGTCAAAATAGTGTATTTTCTCACCAACGGCAGCTTTGTAGTGTAATTTAGTTGCATTCGTTCTGCCGCCGAAGAAACTGTCTCTAGGCTCTAGCCGTTCAACAATGTCTAAACTAGCAATGAAGTCACGAAGCTCCGGATTAGTCTTTCGGGCAGCGACGAACTCGTGTTCCCAAATGCACACATATTTCAAGCCTCGACTTTCTATATACTTCTTCTTTTTCTGTGTGAGTCCGTATAATTCATTAGGTGTCTGGTTGGTTATCGGATTCTTGACTACGTCTCTATCGTGACTCAGACAAAGTTCACATCCATGGAATTGACATCCGTGAAATTCGAATGCCGTGTTTAATTCTTCACAATAGCCATCCAATCTGTACTTTGCATCATCGAGTTTCTTTTCACGGCCGTTCAAAGCGTGAGTTATGTGGATTTTATCTTTGAACATCATCCATTCCAGCCATTGAATCGAACTTTTGCTGTATTGATCTTTATATGATGTCTTGGGGATTCGAGCTATCTGGGATTTGAGAAATTCTTTCTCACGAATTTGTACGCCGAGTTCATCTTCAAGTGTTGTTTTTTGAACCCATTCACCTTTGTATAAAATAGACAAAGTTCCATCTTTACATTTAGCTGGAAGCCACGTTTTCCCTTCGGTACTTAGACGCACTCTCCATTCCTCGTCGACGAATTTCGTTCTGAATATACCCATACATACCGATGCGATTGTAACGTATTGGAATGGATCAACAGCACCAACCAGTTTGAACTTCATATCGTCAGAAAACTCGTCAATTACGGGTTGTATATTTCCAGTCGCATTCATGATGTGGGTTCTGAATTTTATGCAAGCTTGTCTCAAAATATTGACATCACTACGACAATAATCCGATAATTCTTTCTTGAAGATGAAAACTGCATTTGTTTGAGCAGCGTGCCATTTCGTGAAGTCTTTTCGTTCAGCCACACTCATATAATCAGCGCCGTAATATTTGGCATCCGGATAGGGTCCTTCATAATTCTGGTTGGCTGATTTATTGAAAAAGTGCGGGAACCATCCTTTTTTCTCGCCATCAAGACCGAAAGTTTTCGGTAACAGTGCCAACTTCATTGGTAGAAAGCTGAGACTGTCCAGTACTTTGATATGAAGATCTTTTTCCACGTATAGGTACATCAATTTGGATCCATTATATATAACTTTGGGTCTCAATGATTGATCAATGAGATATTCCATGAGAAAATATCCATCGTAACCCTTGAAGTTGTGAGCCAGTGCTATGAATCCCTTGTGTTGTTCCGAGAATAACCATTTTCCAAACTTTTCACCGGTATCAGGACCGCTAAATATAACCTCCCGGAGTCCGCATGTATCCGAACATAAATTTCGGTCACTCTTCTTCTTCTTCTTCGCATCACTGTCGTTACACGCATCACATAGAGGTCCGCAATTTCTACAGTTCGGTTTCGCTTCCAACGATTCATGCATGCATTCGTAGCAAGCTGTTTGGGCGACGAGGAAGTTCGGTGTATGCTGAACTTTTCCGCACCATGTTTTTAAACAGTTCTGAAAAGTAATAATTGAACGTTTTAACCTCTAGCTTTATCGATAATAAAAAACAAAATAAAAACGTCTACACTTTGTTTAGATAATTATTTTAAAAAAAAAAATGTTTTGGTATGGGTTCAACGTTAATAAAGAGCGTTGACGTATTACTATTGTTTGTTGGTTGATCCTAAAAATTACTCGTTCCAATCTACGTGTCAATATTAAAAATGTATATCATGATCCGACCATCGACATATAGCCTGTATAATTGTCGATTCAAGCACGCAGATATCAAGTTCAATAAAGTTAAAACAATTATATATTATGTTAGTTTACTATATAACAATTACAAATCTCTTTTCACAAAAAATATGTTACACATTTTTTCAATGTGTCAAGAATTAAAAAAGTTATTTACTCGATTTAACATCTGTGACTCAGTTGAATTTTAATATTGAGACCCTTAACTTTGGTCGAATTCAAGTATGTAATTGTTATATGGTAATCTCACACGCAAGATAACAGCTAAAGAGCGTTCATCGATAATCTAATATAAATTTTAAATAATAAAAAAGAGCGTCTCTACTTATGCGCGCCTTTAATAAAGAGCGTTGACGTATTAATATTGTTCATGTATTGACCCTAAAAATTACTCGTTCCAATCTACGTGTCAATATTAAAAATGTATATCATGATCCGACCATCGACATATAGCCTGTATAATTGTCGATTCAAGCACGCAGATATCAAGTTCAATAAAGTTAAAACAATTATATATTATGTTAGTTTACTATATAACAATTACAAATCTCTTTTCACATAAAATATGGTACACATTTTCAATGTGTCAAGAATTAAAAAAGTTAATTACTCGGTTTAACATCTGTGACTCAGTTGAATTTTAATATTGAGACCCCTTAACTTTGGTCGAATTCAAGTATGTTATTGTTATATGGTAATCTCACACGCAAGATAACAGCTAAAGAGCGTTCAGCGATAATCTAATATAATTTTTAAAAATGAAAGAGCGTCTCTACTTATGCGCGCCTTTAATAAAGAGCGTTACGTTATCGTGATTTCGACTGTAATGTGTTACATATATATATTACAATTAGGTTAAGACTCACCTGACACTTAGCACATTTCTTGCATATATGATCCTCTTTACAGTCCTGGCAATCCTTTGTATGTAAAGGTGCATATCCTTCAGAACATTCCAATATATCATGTTGAATGGTTTCGAAGTCGAAGAAACAGAATTTAGCTCTTTCATCATCAGTAACGGGAGGTATGGCCCTTACATAACATTCGTGTGCTCCCATTGTGTATTTGTCACACGATCTACAAAATGTTTCTCCGCACACGTGTTGATTCGGACGTCTTTTCCGTCTCTCCATGACTTTTGTACAGTCCAAGCATTTCCACCATTTTTCGCAAGGAGCTGTCGTTTCTCCCGAAGCTTGATTAATAGGTTTTGCTTTATGACGCACGAAACATTGATGAGACATACACGTCATATTACAATCTGAACAATGTTCTTTGTTTTCACTTTGTTCACATTTATCACTTTTACACACGAAACAGGTGTGTTCACAATAATGCTTTCCTTTGTGTGAATAATGTTTTAAACAATGCACACAGAAATATACTGCGCTAAAGAATCCCGTTATGGATTGTATAGCGTGGAAATGTTCATTAGCAGTGAGATATAAATATATCACGGGTCGTTCTATACCGTCTGTAGGAGCGCTGGTAATGAATTTATTACCCAGTCTAGCACTAACGACTAGTATTGTCAAATTCAGAGTTTCCTCGAATGCTTTTAGATCTGCTAAACTGGCTGGTCTGTCTGTTGATACACCTGCGATGGCACTAATTGCTTTGGCTAATTTTCCTTGCTCAGTACGTTTTTTGGCCATCACATGTTTGTAATAATTGATCGGTACTTTTCTGTATTCCATGATGAGTTGTAAACTATTTCTGGTTCCTCTATTCTGTGTTATTTCTAGCCATTCATCAGGACTGCAAATATTTAATTTACACCAACATGCGGCGATAGCCCGAGCCATACACATATTGTCGGTATTTTCAATCGTAACGATCGAAGTTTTATTTCTTAGATTGTCACTTTCATCATGTAAAGCCGTTATCTTCCTCCGTGCTCCGCCTTTAGGTAACTCGATGGTGCCTATATCTATGCGGAAACTTTGATTAACAGCCAGTGTTTGGTTGCTGTTCAAAACGAGTTCGATTCTGTCAATCACAGTGTTAGCATTTAACGTTTGCAACGTTTGTAACGGAACTACTATAGGGTTGTCCAAACTCTCATGGTGAATGATAACTCTGCCAAGATCATTGTCAGCCAAATTTCCACGAGCTCTTTGAATAGTGTCCTCGAACATTGAATGTAGATTCCTGTATATGTCGATTAACTTTTTTTCTTTGTAAATTTCATCTAATTTGATCTCATATGTTCTCTGTGTTGCCAAATTGTTTCCGAAGGTTCGTTCACTCCTTTTGCGAATGCTATATCCGGTTATTTGAATATCAGAACTGCCGGCTGTTTGATTGACTGATTTTACGACTCCTTCTTCGTCTTGATGGGGTGTATGTTCGTCTTCTCGGTTTTGTAATCCTGATGGTCCAGCTGTACCGGGTTGTGAGTTGTTAACATCATTTTTAGGCGCATCATGTTCTCCGTATCCGATTTGGTTCGGCCATGGGTCATCTCCTGAACAAAGCGTAGATGCTTCAATAATATCTTCATCTAGTTGATAAGCTACAATAGCCTTGTCGTATTCTTCGATGTCTTGCAGAATACATTCTATTTCATAAATTTCATCCACTGTTAGAGGTGTCATTATTTCTTCAGCCATTTTTCGAGAAGTCCTGAGAAGTGATTACAACGGTGTCTATTCACTATATGGAATACAGCTTAGTGATATATATTTTTATACCATAAAATCCCGAACATATGCAAGCACGGATGACGTAACATTATATAAGATTATATATGAGCGTAAGTATGAATAGACCGATAATTGGTTTTTACGGACGAGACAACATTAGTTGTTTAACTGGTTATTATTATGTAACCATGTGTTCCCCCAATGTGAACACCTGCACATTTTTTACAATTGGTATAATCTATTTCTAAACATCGAACTTGTCTGGACCTATCAACTGATACAATAGCAGTGATATAATGTAACATCATCGGTGCTAACTGGAGTTTTTGGTATACAAAATGATCGTAAGTGTGAATGGAGTGATAAGTTATTATTACGTAATGTTGTTATAACAATGACACCGAAGCAATTTCTATTATTGAGTGTCTCACGACCTGGACGTATTATGTATGCACGTTTTGGATAACTAATTATCGTGTTAATGCTAACAATGACACAGTTTATCAACCTTAATTGATACTAACCCGTTAAACAACTAATTCTGCACAGACATTAAATCAATATGTTTTCTAAACAGCATATAACTGTGAACGGGGATATAATAGAATTCATTTGGTAAAGCAAGGTGTGACACATACATTGTTACCCACAATGTCGTGTGTGATTACGTGTACATCGAATATGACAATTCATTCTGGGGGTTGTCCGCTCGTGATTCAAGATAGTACATCTCAATACTTCCAATAATTCACGATAATACACACCTGTCATATACTCAATAACTTCATCTGGGATAGAGATGTTAAGAATAAACGCTCTTTATTATTTATGTAAGAGTAATGGTGTCTATTTTCAGGTATGACAATTATATGTATGAACTGCGTCCGATAAACACTGGAATGTATGCATTCATACCGATGGTCACAATGTCCAATAAAGCTATTTCTAAACATCGATTAATAAATACATTGAAACATTGGTTGAACAAAAAAATAACGAAAGATATTACACGCAAATAATTTTAATAAACATTCGACATTTTTGAATATCGAGATTATCAGAAACCGAAAACTCGTTTTAAATTTTTTATTTAAACTTTTTTTTTAGAGAAATATTTTTGGGGGGTTTTTAAATTTTTTTCTTTTTTGAAATTTTGAGGTTTTGAAATTTTTTGGAAAAAATTAGTTTTGGGTTTTGAAATTTTTTGGAAAAATAAATTTTGGAAGTTTTGAATTTTTTTTTGGGTTTTGATATTTTGGAAGTTTTGGGTTTTTGGGAATATTTTAGTACAACCAATTTTAGACCCCAAAGATTCTATTTTTAGAAGTGGATCCAACGAGACGGCTATTCTTCTCACGTTGAACTCTTTCTGGCTTCCGAAGCCGACCACGTTCCTATAACATCGGAACTGTCTACCTCTTCCAGGTAACCACCATACCCCGTAAAGGAGGCGTCTGTGTACACACTTACAGTGTACACTTCTGCGATAGATTTGACTAAATCGCGACAGTTAAACTGTTTTATATTTTCTAACCAATATGTTAGTTCGATTATTGCATCATCGGTGACACACACTGGTGAATTCCAGCTGTGCTTGCGCGCTAAGCATTTTTGTAAATGACGCTGATGCAAACTTAATGGTGCATCTAAAGCCCCGCTCATTGAAGTCAATTGACCGAGAACTCCGGCCAAAACTCGCGCTGGAACCATTTTGTTCGATAAGTGTATACTTTCCAATAATGCTTGCAAGCATGATATGAACCGTTTCATTCTCTCTTGGGACATCGGGGACCCAATGGCATTTAGTTTCAGAAACTTTAAATCCAAATCTGGACAAATCATTTTGTATTATTTTGCTCACTTCCAACGCTTGGTCAAAACCAGGAGCCCCTGCAATTCCATCGTCCAAAAACATCACCACCTTTAAACCCTGTGCCCTCCAGTATTTGATCATGACTCTGGTAACTTTGGTGAATATATGTCCAGCACAGGAAATTCCAAATGGTAAAACTTTAAAAGTGAAGTAAATGTCAGTACCTTTATATAACCATTTGAACCCCAGATAACCTCTGTAACCTTCGTTTATAAAAACAATATGATATGCACTGAACAAATCAAAATCTACTACGTAATCGCCCACTTTGAACAGTTCGCGAGCTACGGAACTATCTTCCATACAAAATTTGAACTTTGCCAAAGAATCATTTATATGTCTACAGTCCAGAACGAGTCTGTGCTTTCCTTTCCGATTTACCGACACGGTTAACGACTTTTGGAATTGTTTCGCTAATAGAAATGCACCTTCTGTCAACAAGCGTTCGATTTCTTGCTCTACAAACTTCGCGTGATTTAACGCTGATTTGTTATTAGCTAGATTAGCTGATCCGGGATCGGCTATAAATGGAATTCTGTATCCATCTAAAATAACTTGCAAAATGTATTCTGGAGCGTCGGCGCGCTCCCACATACCGATATTTTCACGAAGCCCGCGTGCTATGCTTTTTCGCGCTGTCTCTGCAGGTTTTAACTGCGAAGAACGATCACATTGCTCCTGGAACAATGAATTTCGCGAACCGATCGCGTCAGGTGATTTAATGTCAGATAGATGTCCCTGGGACAAATCCAAGCCGCTTATGCAAGGCGAACCGATCGCACATGTTTGTTGGATTGATTTATTCGAGCTGATAACGCTAATTTTACTTGCAATGCATGGTCGTTCATTTGAATGATGATGTGTGCTTTTTTCAGCGTTCATTTCGGCAATATCGTGTCGCTCTAATCTATCGGATAGATTTAATACATTAAGTATACTTAACTGCGGCTTCTGGGGGAAGATCATCTTTTGGCGCTGACACACTGGATCATTTCTCCAGTGACCTGGGAGTCCACACGCGAAACATAGCCCTGGTTTCTTTGAGGCTTGTTGTGTGTTGAGTTGTGTCGCCTGTGAAGTCAGAACTGCTCCCCACGCGGATGGTACTTGGTAAGGCACGAATCGCCGTGGCTTCTTGCTGATTTCACGCGCCTTGACTTTCTTCTGTGCTCGAGACATCGCCTTCACGATACTTTTCTCATCGTCAGAATTTTCAGCTAACTGGTGTGTCTCATACTCGTCGACTACGGCCCATCCGTAATCCGAAGAATCTGCGAGCTTTATCAACTTCTGTCTGTGCTTGATAATGTCCAAACCTGCATCAATTGAAGCTACCGCCTTTCTTGCGTCAACGGGTTCACGATTCAGATGTGATTTGGCTTCCTGTAGCTTCCCTTGAACGTCGTGATTCACTTTGAATCGCTCTTCGTTGCCTCTCTTCTTGAATTTATAAGATTCTCTGTTGCTCAAAACGTCCATTTGATGTTGAGAAATATCATTCTGATTGTCAACAATACTTGTTTTGAACTCCTTGAGTTGCGCCGTGATCAAGGCTCCAATGTCCGCAGTTAAAGTCGCGGAATGAGTAGCTACTGCCTCTTTAATTCTCTGGTCCAGCCCCATATCCATGTGCTCGACCATTTGTTCTTCAGCCATTGTCAGATTGCGAAATTCTAGTTAAAGATATATTTGTTGTCGAACCATTCGCTGCAAGCAGACTGGCTAAAGTGATCTATTTCACTCATAACGCCCAAGGCGAAAACACATTTCAATTGTAATACTGCTCACTCATAATTAACCATTGGCAAATCATGCAGTCACCGGATGCACGACTACATCCGGTTATATGTTCGATGAAATTTTTGCTCTCAAAATATTATGAAATTAATATGTTTCGACGGATATGTTTCGCTTTCTAATCGGATAATCCAATTCCTAATACCATATGGACTATAATGTGATATAATATTCTAATGATCCAGGTATGATCCCCGAGAAAAATCGAACGAAAATTTGACAATAAATTTTAAACGGAACCGTAAAGAGCCAACCAATCAGAAGCCAATATTTCGTAAACAACAATGGAGACCACTGGCGAAAATGAAATTTTTTGCGGAATCACCCAAGACTTACCGTCTGTTATACTCGATGGCCTAAACTTGATAAACTGTGATTACAGAATGGACACACCCACAAACTCTCTCCAACAATATCAACCAAACCAGAATAGTGGCATCTTTGTAAATAAAGTCACGGATACCGCACTCAACTTCACTCAGTCTACAACTAACACGGACCCACCTCCAATTCAAATCCCTGAGTTGATTGATATTGACAATGACAATCTAAGTGCAACAATGCCCTCACTCAGCATGCCATTGAGTAGCCGTCACAACATGGGTCCAAATATTCCTAACCTAGAGACTGCAACTAGTGACCTACTGACCATGAAAGGCGGCGAAGATTCTGATACCAAGCTTGACCTTATAATCAGCCTTCTTACGGTAGTCACATCAAAACTAGGCACAATAGATGACCTTAGTAGAAAGGTCACGGACATTGGTGATAAACTGTCTAGTATTCAAGTTTCAGTTGACTCTTTAGGTGGTCGTGTGTCATCGATGGAAAAACGACAGTGTGAATCAGAAACAAAAATACAACATGCAAATGCAGCTTATATGATTCTCCAAAAACAAGCTATTGAATGTGCCAAAAGGAACGCCAAAGCTGATATGCTAGACAATCGAACGATGTATGTCATTGAACAGTTGACAAACCTACAAATGGATAATATGCAAAACAATTTGATATTTTCTGGCATAAATGAGTTCGAACATGAAATGTCAACAGAAGGGGCCGGTGCGCGTATAACCACGGAAATGGTGCTGTCTGACTTCCTTAAACAAAAGTTGAAATTGGACTGGGAGGTTGAATTCGACCAAGTCAAGCGTCTGGGTCAGTACGACAACAATAAGAGGCGGCCAATTCTCGCTAAGTTCCTTCGATTGAAAGACAGGGAAGCCGTTAAAAAACGAAGCGGCCAACTTCGTGATACCAACTTCTACATCAACGAGCAATACCCAGAGCTAGTGAACAAATACAGGAAAAATGTGCTCAACCCTATAGCCAAAAATGCGCGCAACGATGGAAAGATAGCTAGGGTTGTTTCCGATCGACTGTATGTGGACAATAAGCGCGTCACCACCAACAGTAACTGTAAAAGGGGGGCAAAATGAAGAGGCCAAATTCCAAAAACAGCAACAAGAACCTAAGGAACAGCGACGTGACTCGACGAAACCACCACCAAACAAACGTGCCCCTAAGCCGAACTCTCAACTCCCATTCAGTTCTAAAAGTACACCAAAACCACAAACGTACACAAACATGAAACCAGGGAGAGGCCGTGGAGGTCAACCGAGGACACGCCAAGTGAATAGAAACACACAACCGAATGCCAATCCGAAAGCAGGTCGGGGAAACCCCGCAAATTCACTGAACAATACTAACTCTCAAACTAATAGTGCGCATGTGACCAATCAATTTAATAATCCTGTGTTCCCATTTTCAGGTGAATCGACGAGTAACGCCCAGTCGTCATAGGATAGCCCGGGTGTGACCGAAATTAAGTGTCTGTCCCTAAATGTGTGCGGGCTCATTTCAAAACTGCATGACCCAGAATTCGTTGAATACATAAATAACTTTGAGATACCCTTTTTTCAGGAATCTAAAACTGATGACATAGATTCAATATTTATAGAAAACTTCCACATTTTAGGGATAAGGAACAGGGCCAATACATCAAGGACTAAATCGGGAGGTCTCTGTATTGCTGTCAAGGACAGCCTAAAGCAATTTTTTTCTATAATTAACGACAACATCGACGTCGTTTTATGGTGCATATACACAGATGCAGCTGGAAAAACATATGCATTTGGAAACACTTATATTCCGCCAGAGAATTCAAAATTTTATAAAGGATGTGAATTTGATAACCTTCACATCTCAATCCTGAAGAAATATATAAATTATGATCACGTGATGCTCTTAGGCGATTTCAATTCTAGAACCGGTACCCTACATGACACCGCGAAAATCCGCCAATCAATTGCCAAACACCATATCACAAATATTTCAGAAACCACAGCAACCGATGATATAAGTAATAATAACCACGGGGGTAAACTCATGCATATTTGTGACGAGACGGAGCTTATCATACTCAACGGTCGCATGGGCCCCGAATCAGCTCCAGTCACGTGTAAAGGAATCAGCGTCGTTGACTATGCTATATGTTCGCCCTCATTTACAAAATGTGTCGAGCGAGTAATCATTGACCAATTTAATTATTTATATTCCGACGCGCATTCCGGGGTCATAGTTCATATTGGTTTGAATATGACCGACATTAAACCGCTATCGCGTAAATCGAGTACATGCAAACATAAACAACGTAGTAAAAAACGGACCAATCGGAAACGAATCGCGAAAAAATGGGACAAAGACTTATCCCAACAATTTGTTAATCACATCGACAGGACCGCTTTGAACGACCTGCAAAGTGAACTCAATCAAATGCTTTTCTCCAAAGTACAACAAGATGACCTGGACTCAATAACTGATTCAATCAATAATCTCCTCACTCAACCCATTGATAAACTGATTCATACTTCGTCACACAACACCGCTCGCAGAAACCACAAGCCACAAAAAAGAAAAACGTCACAACCTTGGTTCGCAAACGACTGTCAATCGGCACGGACAAAATACCGTAAAGCTCGTCGCGCATATAAACGCCTACCCAATTCAGAGAATCGAGTTCTTCTGATTTAGTCCAGGAGATATTGGTCGACCTCTGCACCCCGACAGGACTCAACTTCACCCCACTAATTTTCTTCCTTAAGGTATCCTCTAATTTTTTTCACTTGTTAACAAGAAAAAAAAGTGGCCGCAGAGACTCCAGACAAGATGGCGTCCATCATGGCGGCCATTTTTTTTTAATGCACCATGTCTCTTTGATCGCCGTTATAGTAAAGATGATATCACATGCGGTCTTGTTTTCTGCTCGATTTGTTATGCTAATATATAACTCTTACAAATTAGCCAAAAATCCGAGACCAGAATCCAATATGGCGGCCAAGATGGCCGCCGAAATGTGAAAAAATGCTATTTTTCTGACATGTTACCACCTTTCGTTTGTCTCTGTGGGAAAATGTTGGCATCTTTGCGTCATGTTATACATTTATCATATAGAGGGGTCATTTTCGACCACATTGGGGACCATAATATACATTCATTGCGGGATATTTTTGTCCGATATCACGTTTTCCCAAATGCCGGTATAATAGGTCAAAGCCGAATCTACGTTAATAACGCGATGTAACGTTTCGAATCAATGAATGTTATTGCTATTATAACAACACCCATGCATATATATGTGCAGGAGATACCCGAGCTATGATTCCTCTTATACCCGAGTTGAGGAATATTTACCCAAATCCAAGATGGCGGCCAAAATGGCCACCAGAAATAAAAAATCGCCGAAAATCGCCGATTTTAACATCAGTGAGCATTATTGTCATGAAAACTCCACACCTGCTTACTATTGTGAGTTGGGAACACATAGGCGAAGAACTTTCCTTGTACCATATCCAAATAAAAGTACCCCAAATCCAAAATGGCGCCCACAATGGCGGACAGATTTTGAAAAATTACCGAAATTTCCTCATATTCACATCATTAGGCATTATTGTCGAGACAACTCCATCCATGCGTATAGTTGATTTGGAAATACTGAGGTGGAGTAATTACCTTACATCTCAAGCAAGAAATGGTTTTCCAAATCGAAGATGGCGGCCAAAATGGCGACCGAAATTTGAAAATACGCCTACATTCCTTTACTTTCTTAGGATGGGCGTTATTGTTTCGCGATTTCTACCAACCATTACATGTTGATATGTATGAATTATTCATTAGGGTTTGGCAAGTGATACTCACAGTCGATATGGCGGCCAAACTACGGTATTTGTTTTTCTTAATCAAATTACATGTGACTCCCAGACCGATATAATGGTCTAAATATAAATTCGTCAGAATGAGAGTTCAAATCTAGTTTCGCTATTGTTATGTATTTAAATTTTTTTTTAACTGGACACCCTTCCGTATGTCCTGTAGCAATTACTACTTCACTGCCTAACCTGTACTGGTCAGTTTTGCTTTTTGTAATGTTCAGCTTTAAATATTTTGGAAATATTTCGATATCTTTACATGTCAGTGCCTGTATTACAGAAAATCTAAGAAATCCACTGAAACCCAAAACAATCATTGCCAAATCTCTCATAATTGCTAAGTCTGTTGAATCTGAATATTTCATACAAATGTTCACAATGTCAGCTGCGTCTATATGGTCCTTTTTGTTTGTTTTCTTGGTGTTCAGTCGTTTAGACGCCTCAATCACTCCTGTTACGAAACAGTTGTCAGTCGGATCTCCGTAGCCGTAAAGTTCATGCACCCATTTGATGGCGAATTTGCTGGCGCTAACGACACTATATGAATATTTTGCATCCACTAAACTTGTTAAATACATGGCAATTTGAATTGAAAATGCTGGCATTACCACGGCACCGACTTCTTCAGCGAAAACTTTCCATTTTTTAAAATACATATAATATTTTCTCACAGTACTGTCTGCACGAGAATGAATAAGAAGGTCCGCCATCTTTTTTCCCAACTCTCCGGTCAATCCGAAACTGGCAGTCCGCTCCTTTCGACTTCATCCTTGATTCTGTTGTTTAAACCTAAAATGAATCAAATTATCTTTAAGCAACCATATAACTATGATACAGCATTGTGGGTGATGTGAATTGCCCCCATGGAAAAGCTCAATTTTCCCCATTTGAATAAGCTGTTATCGCCTCTTCCCGGGACAACCACGTTGTGACCTTTGATAATCTTCATTCTCATTGTATCGTCAGATTTGTTATTCATTTACATGACAATTGGCCAGAATGCCGCTGAAGTCCACATCGGGAACACGACTGTGCCTTCCGATTGTTCTGATATCATTTTGTTGAAAACTTCCAAAACCATTCTAGGGGGCGGCACTAACCAGTTATTCTCCCCATTCCAATTTTGTTTCATAGCATTCACAGCTTCCGTGCCTGGGCACCACCACCACCGGGAATTAAATCTCTCAAGTTTTGTGTTATAATCCGTAGCGAAACGGTCCACTGTATGCGAACCACACTCCTGGTCCAATTCGGTAAAAATTTTGTCTGATACTGACCAGTCGTCGGAATCGAAACACCGACTCAACGCGTCCGCGCTAGCGTTACATTCTCTCGGTATCCACGACGGTATTAATTTGAAATCATTTTCAGAGCACAATGCCTCTATTTCGAGCGAAATCTCGTGTAATTTGCCTTTCTGGCTACCTTTCTTTATAATAGCAGTCACCGCTTGATTGTCGGTACATAACTTAAATGTACCGCCTGCCAGTTTCTCCAAACTGGACTTACAATACCTGCTTACCGCTTCGAGTTCTCTCCACGTTGAACTCTTTCTGGCTTCCGAAGCCGACCACGTTCCTATAACATCGGAACTGTCTACCTCTTCCAGGTAACCACCATACCCCGTAAAGGAGGCGTCTGTGTACACACTTACAGTGTACACTTCTGCGATAGATTTGACTAAATCGCGACAGTTAAACTGTTTTATATTTTCTAACCAATATGTTAGTTCGATTATTGCATCATCGGTGACACACACTGGTGAATTCCAGCTGTGCTTGCGCGCTAAGCATTTTTGTAAATGACGCTGATGCAAACTTAATGGTGCATCTAAAGCCCCGCTCATTGAAGTCAATTGACCGAGAACTCCGGCCAAAACTCGCGCTGGAACCATTTTGTTCGATAAGTGTATACTTTCCAATAATGCTTGCAAGCATGATATGAACCGTTTCATTCTCTCTTGGGACATCGGGGACCCAATGGCATTTAGTTTCAGAAACTTTAAATCCAAATCTGGACAAATCATTTTGTATTATTTTGCTCACTTCCAACGCTTGGTCAAAACCAGGAGCCCCTGCAATTCCATCGTCCAAAAACATCACCACCTTTAAACCCTGTGCCCTCCAGTATTTGATCATGACTCTGGTAACTTTGGTGAATATATGTCCAGCACAGGAAATTCCAAATGGTAAAACTTTAAAAGTGAAGTAAATGTCAGTACCTTTATATAACCATTTGAACCCCAGATAACCTCTGTAACCTTCGTTTATAAAAACAATATGATATGCACTGAACAAATCAAAATCTACTACGTAATCGCCCACTTTGAACAGTTCGCGAGCTACGGAACTATCTTCCATACAAAATTTGAACTTTGCCAAAGAATCATTTATATGTCTACAGTCCAGAACGAGTCTGTGCTTTCCTTTCCGATTTACCGACACGGTTAACGACTTTTGGAATTGTTTCGCTAATAGAAATGCACCCTTCTGTCAACAAGCGTTCGATTTCTTGCTCTACAAACTTCGCGTGATTTAACGCTGATTTGTTATTAGCTAGATTAGCTGATCCGGGATCGGCTATAAATGGAATTCTGTATCCATCTAAAATAACTTGCAAAATGTATTCTGGAGCGTCGGCGCGCTCCCACATACCGATATTTTCACGAAGCCCGCGTGCTATGCTTTTTCGCGCTGTCTCTGCAGGTTTTAACTGCGAAGAACGATCACATTGCTCCTGGAACAATGAATTTCGCGAACCGATCGCGTCAGGTGATTTAATGTCAGATAGATGTCCCTGGGACAAATCCAAGCCGCTTATGCAAGGCGAACCGATCGCACATGTTTGTTGGATTGATTTATTCGAGCTGATAACGCTAATTTTACTTGCAATGCATGGTCGTTCATTTGAATGATGATGTGTGCTTTTTTCAGCGTTCATTTCGGCAATATCGTGTCGCTCTAATCTATCGGATAGATTTAATACATTAAGTATACTTAACTGCGGCTTCTGGGGGAAGATCATCTTTTGGCGCTGACACACTGGATCATTTCTCCAGTGACCTGGGAGTCCACACGCGAAACATAGCCCTGGTTTCTTTGAGGCTTGTTGTGTGTTGAGTTGTGTCGCCTGTGAAGTCAGAACTGCTCCCCACGCGGATGGTACTTGGTAAGGCACGAATCGCCGTGGCTTCTTGCTGATTTCACGCGCCTTGACTTTCTTCTGTGCTCGAGACATCGCCTTCACGATACTTTTCTCATCGTCAGAATTTTCAGCTAACTGGTGTGTCTCATACTCGTCGACTACGGCCCATCCGTAATCCGAAGAATCTGCGAGCTTTATCAACTTCTGTCTGTGCTTGATAATGTCCAAACCTGCATCAATTGAAGCTACCGCCTTTCTTGCGTCAACGGGTTCACGATTCAGATGTGATTTGGCTTCCTGTAGCTTCCCTTGAACGTCGTGATTCACTTTGAATCGCTCTTCGTTGCCTCTCTTCTTGAATTTATAAGATTCTCTGTTGCTCAAAACGTCCATTTGATGTTGAGAAATATCATTCTGATTGTCAACAATACTTGTTTTGAACTCCTTGAGTTGCGCCGTGATCAAGGCTCCAATGTCCGCAGTTAAAGTCGCGGAATGAGTAGCTACTGCCTCTTTAATTCTCTGGTCCAGCCCCATATCCATGTGCTCGACCATTTGTTCTTCAGCCATTGTCAGATTGCGAAATTCTAGTTAAAGATATGTTTGTTGTCGAACCATTCGCTGCAAGCAGACTGGCTAAAGTGATCTATTTCACTCATAACGCCCAAGGCGAAAACACATTTCAATTGTAATACTGCTCACTCATAATTAACCATTGGCAAATCATGCAGTCACCGGATGCACGACTACATCCGGTTATATGTTCGATGAAATTTTTGCTCTCAAAATATTATGAAATTAATATGTTTCGACGGATATGTTTCGCTTTCTAATCGGATAATCCAATTCCTAATACCATATGGACTATAATGTGATATAATATTCTAATGATCCAGGTATGATCCCCGAGAAAAATCGAACGAAAATTTGACAATAAATTTTAAACGGAACCGTAAAGAGCCAACCAATCAGAAGCCAATATTTCGTAAACAACAATGGAGACCACTGGCGAAAATGAATTTTTTTGCGGAATCACCCAAGACTTACCTTACCGTCTGTTATACTCGATGGCCTAAACTTGATAAACTGTGATTACGGAATGGACACACCCACAAACTCTCTCCAACAATATCAACCAAACCAGAATAGTGGCATCTTTGTAAATAAAGTCACGGATACCGCACTCAACTTCACTCAGTCTACAACTAACACGGACCCACCTCCAATTCAAATCCCTGAGTTGATTGATATTGACAATGACAATCTAAGTGCAACAATGCCCTCACTCAGCATGCCATTGAGTAGCCGTCACAATATGGGTCCAAATATTCCTAACCTAGAGACTGCAACTAGTGACCTACTGACCATGAAAGGCGGCGAAGATTCTGATACCAAGCTTGACCTTATAATCAGCCTTCTTACGGTAGTCACAACAACAACAACAACAACAATAAAATCAACTCGCATAGCAACAAATCAAATACCAAAGCTTGTGCCTGTATATGCATTTGAACCTTGAATCGCTCAACCATGTTACACGTATTACGTAATTATGCTGGTGAATCTAGCGCTTGCCACTGTTTGTGCAACTTATTGATAATTTTCATAATGTTGTTGAATATTTGCACATGGAACGCTACTGGGATTTTCGGTAGCAGTTCCTACCTCTCGAGCCTTCTCGCACAGGAAAATGTTGGTGTAATTGGAGTGAGTGAGCATTGGCTCTGGGAGCACAATTCTCATTTTCTCAACACATTACACCAAAATTATCGCTACCATATAGTTTGTGACTATTCACAAAGAATACCGTTACAAATGAGAAGGGCGGGAAGACCGAAAGGCGGAGTTGCCATTATATGGCATGCTAGTTTGGACAGTGCCGTTTCAGTCATCCAATACGACGACGATCGCATTTGTGGCATTCAAATACAGATATCAGAATCACAGTATGTATACATCTTTCAGGTGTACCTCCCTTCCAGCAATTACCCAGTCACAATGTATAGAGACTATATAAATCGTGTGCAAGACCTTATCGATATGTACACAGATATAGGGCACGTCATTGTAATGGGTGACTTTAACGGCAGTGTACAGAGATCGGATGCCAGAAATAGAAGCTTATCCAAACTTATCTCACAAAAATCACTGGTGTCTGTCAACAATACTGACGCTTGTATTGGGCCTTCTGCGACATACGTACCCACCGATGGTGGACCAGGTACCATGATAGATCACATCCTCATTCCCGAGGAAGAATCGTACCTAGTACAGAAAATCGAAATCATCGACGACGATTCACTGGATGTCTCTAATCATAGGCCAATTAAAATGGTCATAAATTACCCACATAATAATAAAATGGGTCGCTCAGAAAACCAAATTTCAGCATGCAATTGGAAAAAGTTCACTGCCTCGGAAGACTTAATCAATGCTTATCAAACCGCCGTGCAGGACAGTCTTCCGAACTTTGCCATATCTGACATCGATGATCTCGATTCGTACTACGATTCTGTTGTTAGTGCGATAAACAAAGCTACAACGCAGCACATACCAAAAATGTCTTTCAAATCTTTCGCCAAACCGTATTGGAACGACTCTTTGGAATCACTCCACTGCGAAATGCGCAATACTAGAAATAGCTGGCTAGAAGAAGGGAGACCGAGAGGTTTTGTAAATATCAGCTACGGCAACTATAAAGAAGCTAAACGCAAATTTCTCCGCGAACTTCGCAAATGTAATGGGCAATACATGTCTGCTCAAAATGAACAAATTGATAATTCAGCTGAGTTAGACCAGGGTCTCTTTTTCAAGCTCTTTAACAACAAAAGATCGAAATCAAAACCGGATAGTAAATTATTCAATGTAAATGGCAAAATATTCCGGAATACGTCGGACTTCACCGCTGCATGGGCAGACTACTATGAACAACTATATTCACCTCTACAATCGCCCACTTTCGATTCAGAACATCTGGAGAAGATACAACTTTTGATTGCAGATATTTCTGAACATAAGTCACCTTCTAAAGTAGACCAATCTCTCATTTATGAGATATCACACAGAGAGCTCAATAACGCTATTAGTAATGCCAAAAAGGGGAAAGCCCCAGGTCCCGACCGCATATGCTATGAGCATGTGGTACATGGTGGCGATACATTGCTCAACTGCACAGCATACATGCTGTCTATGATGTTGAAACTCAGACATGTTCCAAAAATGGCCAAGACGGGATTAATGATTTCCTTGCATAAGGGTGGAGACAAACCAAAGAACAAGTTCGATAGCTACAGAGCAATTACACTCTTACCCATATTCTATAAGCTCCTGGAAAAGGTTCTGCTCAATCGCTTCGAAATTAATACACCATATCTCGTTAAAGTTCACCCCCTTCAGAACGGGTTCCAGAAAGAAATAAGTTGCTTAATGTCATCATATTTTGTTAGCGAATGCATCAATTACACATCAGAGCAGAATAGTAAGCTTTATGCATGTTTCCTAGATGTCCGTAAAGCCTTTGATACTGTGTGGTTAGACGGCCTATTGATCAAACTTTACAATCGCGGTTTCCGTGGACATATATGGTTCATACTACGGGAGATGTTGTCGGGCTTTTCGTGCTTTGTCAATTATGGTAAATCAATGTCAAGGAAATCAAAATACTACAAGGGACGCGACAAGGGGCTATTTTATCCCCTCTTTTATACATGTTGTATATAGATGATCTGTTATATGAACTCGAGGCATCGAACTATGGTCTTCGGATTGTCTCCACAAACTGCGCGTCGCCAACTCAAGCGGATGATATGACGCTCTTTTCGCTCACAACGTGGGCCTACAACGCCTCTGTGATATTTGCACAATGTATAGCCGATTGTGGCGGTTTACATACAACGAACAGAAATGTAAAACCATTGTATTCAATGAAAAAGTGAAGAATCTGCCTGTGCATCCAAGGAGATGGAAACTTGGTGACGGGTATGTAGACGAAACTGATCACATAACCCATCTTGGCATAACGTTGCATAGAAGCGACTTCGCTCGTGAGTTTATCGACTGTATTGTCAACAAAATAAGATCCACCTACTTCATGCTGAGCAATGCTGGTATGTATGCAGGTGGAATCACTCCTCGAAGTTGCGAAACTCTTTACAGATCCATAATTATTCCAAAGGGTCTATACGGATCTGAACTCTTGTGTGGTCTATCAGAAACCCATTGGTCAACTCTTGAGAAAATTCATCGCTTCTGCCTCAAGCATATCCAGGGACTTCCTGTACGTGCTCGCACTGATATCGTTCTGGGGATGCTTGGCATCCATCCTATCAAGTCATTGATTGATGCCAGGAAACTCAATTTGTTTGGAAGCCTATGCCGTATGCCTCCTGGCAAAGCTTGCAAGGAAATTTTTGTCACAAGACTTCACATGTACTTCACGGGACAACTGGAAAACCCAAATTCCTTCATCAGCGACATTAACAACACTCTTGTTGAATACAACCTATCCGAGCATATGCATCAGTATGCTCATTTCTGCTCATTTCCTCTGAAATCCGAATGGAAACGCATTACAAAAACCGCGATTAACGACAAATGCGTACAGAAATGGACAGAGAGAACAAATTGTGACACTTCATTTGCCCGTTTTCGAGAAATTCAACCAAACCCTACTATGTGTCACTTATGGAGAACATGTCGTAAATACCCTATGCATAAGATTGCATTTATCACAGTCGGTCAGCTCATCGCAGGAAGCGCATTCTCTCAACAAAACACATGCACATTATGCTGTCAGTCACACTCTGATATTATCGAGCACGCACTTATCTCATGCAGTAGCCCACTTATGCATTCCCACAGAAACGAAATGTGGTACCAGATGATTTATCGTTTCGGCATACCGCTATTCGTATGGGCCACGAGTCTCAGCAACAGCGACCTCGTATTGCTCCATCTCACACATCTTCCACGTGATATATTCACATTTCTTGAGCAAGTTGAGGATACATCAAAGTTTACGAGATTCATTGTTCTTCACACGAACTTAATTTGGAGGCGCTATGTCGAACTCTCAGCCACTACGCATGACGGTTTGTGTTAAACAACCTTTGATCTTTGAAGTTTGAACGTTACGGGTGTTCACCATAAGTCGTACTTAAATGTACCACATTCTGTCCTGTCCATAAAATCCGAAGACGACAAATTAAATAAACATGAATAAATTAATAAATCCTGATATATATATGTATGCATAGGTATGTGTATATGAGGGTGTGATGGTGTGTGTGTGTGTGAGGGTGTGTGTGTGTGTGTGTGTGTGTGAGGGTGTGAGGGGGTGTGTGTGAGGGTGTGTGTGTGAGGGTGTATACGTGTGTGTATATGTTTTCTTGCGCTAGCGTTTGCACTATCGCAACATCATTCTACATATAGTCTATTCCACTTAATGGGTGCATACATTTATAGGGGAGCTATTGTCGAGCAAGGGCATTGCGTTTGCTGACTCTTTGGGGAGAGAGATTCTTCTAAGCGAATCCAACTCCAACTAGAGTTCCTTTTGTAATTGTATGCACCTGCTTATGGTGTGCTGTTGTGACAGTGCATCATAACGTATGTATGTACGGTTGTGTTTGTGTCTGCGTCATGTGTTAGATTGTATATGCGTACGGGTGTGGTCGAGAGGGTGTGTGTTGTCTGTTGATGTGATATGTAAGCTCGTGTTCGTGTACATACAATTAGAATGATATTCTTTTCCTCGGTAGTTTGTTCTCTTGTCTGTCTTTTCATTACTTCTTGATTGCTAAATGTATTTATGTTACATTCATGTATACTATGTCTTGTTAAATCTTCAAAACTGGAGGCAATAAAGATATATATATAATTAACCATTGGCAAATCATGCAGTCACCGGATGCACGACTACATCCGGTTATATGTTCGATGAAATTTTTGCTCTCAAAATATTATGAAATTAATATGTTTCGACGGATATGTTTCGCTTTCTAATCGGATAATCCAATTCCTAATACCATATGGACTATAATGTGATATAATATTCTAATGATCCAGGTATGATCCCCGAGAAAAATCGACCGAAAATTTGACAATAAATTTTAAACGGAACCGTAAAGAGCCAACCAATCAGAAGCCAATATTTCGTAAACAACAATGGAGACCACTGGCGAAAATGAATTTTTTTGCGGAATCACCCAAGACTTACCGTCTGTTATACTCGATGGCCTAAACTTGATAAACTGTGATTACGGAATGGACACACCCACAAACTCTCTCCAACAATATCAACCAAACCAGAATAGTGGCATCTTTGTAAATAAAGTCACGGATACCGCACTCAACTTCACTCAGTCTACAACTAACACGGACCCACCTCCAATTCAAATCCCTGAGTTGATTGATATTGACAATGACAATCTAAGTGCAACAATGCCCTCACTCAGCATGCCATTGAGTAGCCGTCACAACATGGGTCCAAATATTCCTAACCTAGAGACTGCAACTAGTGACCTACTGACCATGAAAGGCGGCGAAGATTCTGATACCAAGCTTGACCTTATAATCAGCCTTCTTACGGTAGTCACATCAAAACTAGGCACAACAGATGACCTTAGTAGAAAGGTCACGGACATTGGTGATAAACTGTCTAGTATTCAAGTTTCAGTTGACTCTTTGGGTGGTCGTGTGTCATCGATGGAAAAACGACAGTGTGAATCAGAAACAAAAATACAACATGCAAATGCAGCTTATATGATTCTCCAAAAACAAGCTATTGAATGTGCCAAAAGGAACGCCAAAGCTGATATGCTAGACAATCGAACGATGTATGTCATTGAACAGTTGACAAACCTACAAATGGATAATATGCAAAACAATTTGATATTTTCTGGCATAAATGAGTTCGAACATGAAATGTCAACAGAAGGGGCCGGTGCGCGTATAACCACGGAAATGGTGCTGTCTGACTTCCTTAAACAAAAGTTGAAATTGGACTGGGAGGTTGAATTCGACCAAGTCAAGCGTCTGGGTCAGTACGACAACAATAAGAGGCGGCCAATTCTCGCTAAGTTCCTTCGATTGAAAGACAGGGAAGCCGTTAAAAAACGAAGCGGCCAACTTCGTGATACCAACTTCTACATCAACGAGCAATACCCAGAGCTAGTGAACAAATACAGGAAAAATGTGCTCAACCCTATAGCCAAAAATGCGCGCAACGATGGAAAGATAGCTAGGGTTGTTTCCGATCGACTGTATGTGGACAATAAGCGCGTCACCACCAACAGTAACTGTAAAAGGGGGGCAAAATGAAGAGGCCAAATTCCAAAAACAGCAACAAGAACCTAAGGAACAGCGACGTGACTCGACGAAACCACCACCAAACAAACGTGCCCCTAAGCCGAACTCTCAACTCCCATTCAGTTCTAAAAGTACACCAAAACCACAAACGTACACAAACATGAAACCAGGGAGAGGCCGTGGAGGTCAACCGAGGACACGCCAAGTGAATAGAAACACACAACCGAATGCCAATCCGAAAGCAGGTCGGGGAAACCCCGCAAATTCACTGAACAATACTAACTCTCAAACTAATAGTGCGCATGTGACCAATCAATTTAATAATCCTGTGTTCCCATTTTCAGGTGAATCGACGAGTAACGCCCAGTCGTCATAGGATAGCCCGGGTGTGACCGAAATTAAGTGTCTGTCCCTAAATGTGTGCGGGCTCATTTCAAAACTGCATGACCCAGAATTCGTTGAATACATAAATAACTTTGAGATACTCTTTTTTCAGGAATCTAAAACTGATGACATAGATTCAATATTTATAGAAAACTTCCACATTTTAGGGATAAGGAACAGGGCCAAAACATCAAGGACTAAATCGGGAGGTCTCTGTATTGCTGTCAAGGACAGCCTAAAGCAATTTTTTTCTATAATTAACGACAACATCGACGTCGTTTTATGGTGCATATACACAGATGCAGCTGGAAAAACATATGCATTTGGAAACACTTATATTCCGCCAGAGAATTCAAATTTTTATAAAGGATGTGAATTTGATAACCTTCACATCTCAATCCTGAAGAAATATATAAATTATGATCACGTGATGCTCTTAGGCGATTTCAATTCTAGAACCGGTACCCTACATGACACCGCGAAAATCCGCCAATCAATTGCCAAACACCATATCACAAATATTTCAGAAACCACAGCAACCGATGATATAAGTAATAATAACCACGGGGGTAAACTCATGCATATTTGTGACGAGACGGAGCTTATCATACTCAACGGTCGCATGGGCCCCGAATCAGCTCCAGTCACGTGTAAAGGAATCAGCGTCGTTGACTATGCTATATGTTCGCCCTCATTTACAAAATGTGTCGAGCGAGTAATCATTGACCAATTTTATTATTTATATTCCGACGCGCATTCCGGGGTCATAGTTCATATTGGTTTGAATATGACCGAAATTAAACCGCTATCGCGTAAATCGAGTACATGCAAACATAAACAACGAAGTAAAAAACGGACCAATCGGAAACGAATCGCGAAAAAATGGGACAAAGACTTATCCCAACAATTTGTTAATCACATCGACAGGACCGCTTTGAACGACCTGCAAAGTGAACTCAATCAAATGCTTTTCTCCAAAGTACAACAAGATGACCTGGACTCAATAACTGATTCAATCAATAATCTCCTCACTCAACCCATTGATAAACTGATTCATACTTCGTCACACAACACCGCTCGCAGAAACCACAAGCCACAAAAAAGAAAAACGTCACAACCTTGGTTCGCAAACGACTGTCAATCGGCACGGACAAAATACCGTAAAGCTCGTCGCGCATATAAACGCCTACCCAATTCAGAGAATCGAGTTCTTCTGATTTAGTCCAGGAGATATTGGTCGACCTCTGCACCCCCCACAGGACTCAACTTCACCCCACTAATTTTCTTCCTTAAGGTATCCTCTAATTTTTTTCACTTGTTAACAAGAAAAAAAAGTGGCCGCAGAGACTCCAGACAAGATGGCGTCCATCATGGCGGCCATTTTTTTTAAATGCACCATGTATCTTTGATCGCCGTTATAGTAAAGATGATATCACATGCGGTCTTGTTTTCTGCTCGATTTGTTATGCTAATATATAACTCTTACTAATATATAACTTGGGAACACATAGGCGAAGAACTTTCCTTGTACCATATCCAAATAAAAGTACCCCAAATCCAAAATGGCGCCCACAATGGCGGACAGATTTTGAAAAATTACCGAAATTTCCTCATATTCACATCATTAGGCATTATTGTCGAGACAACTCCATCCATGCGTATAGTTGAGTTGGAAATACTGAGGTGGAGTAATTACCTTACATCTCAAGCAAGAAATGGTTTTCCAAATCGAAGATGGCGGCCAAAATGGCGACCGAAATTTGAAAATACGCCTACATTCCTTTACTTTCTTAGGATGGGCGTTATTGTTTCGCGATTTCTACCAACCATTACATGTTGATATGTATGAATTATTCATTAGGGTTTGGCAAGTGATACTCACAGTCAATATGGCGGCCAAACTGGTGGCCAGAAATTGAAAAGAAGCCGATATTATCACATACTAATTTCAACTTTTTGTCATAATATCGATTTGTATAGACGAAACGGTACATAATATAAGCCATATATTAGTTCCAATGTAAGTCGTAGCCTTTTGGAATGATGAAAACCCACAATCGCGATGTGGCATTTCAAAATCCATTCTCCACTAAGGGCTCATACTGGCCGTAACCGTATATAGGTGCGCCGAACAGTCATATTACGACTTCAAAGAATCAAAACAACAGTACCTGAGCTTATTCTGAATTGTCACATTCAGCATTATCTAGACCCGTTTCCGTCTCTTCGTCAGATTAATATACCTCACTCACAACAACAGTTTACTACACTTCTTTGTAGAAGGGTGCCACTAATCGGAATGTTTCAAACAATACATATGCCGGTGTCCAGCTCACGTGTTTGTTTCGAAAGCTTGGAATTCTTAGCGAGCTTCATTCGTGGTATAGCTTATGGTATAATTCAGATGCTACTATAGGCGTCATCTTGTGCGATACACTAGAAAGGTATTCGGTCTATGCGTATACTAGCTTTCTAGTATATCTGCGTATTGTCAGCTTTGGTGGCCCAATGGGGATAACAACGTGTACACCTGGTGATCTTCCCAAACAGCCACTTCCCAATATATGGTTCATCAATTCGCATACTCATCTAATGCACTGACGTACCCGGACAACTTCTGAATATGGCTTCGAATGTTGAAAGCCCGACATTTGACGGATGCATTTCTGCTAAGGCGTAGAAGACCATAATGCATAATATAGCCAAACTCCTTGAACATGATCATAAGAACAAGCTTGTTGGCGTCCAGCAATCGTCTCACCGAACATATCCAAGCAGATGCTAACAATACACACGGTGCTAGTTTGTGGGTATGTGTCATGATAGTGGAAATGAAATTGGACCATGACTGCACCGCCCCTTATTTTGTTATGTTTTAGATTCAGACAGGATCTCATGTGTGGCGCTTTGCTTTCCTTGTATGCTAAGATTGTATGTTTCCATCCGTTTGGAAGCCGTTCTTAAACAGCTGGACCAGGCGTGTGCCATTGGCTACTGCTGTATAAACCCCACCAAGACTGGAGTATAGTCTTAAAGGCGATACCTTTGATAGTTTGATATGTCATACTCACGCTGCGTGGTATGGTTCAAGAAAGTACAAATGCTCTGCATTCAGTTCAACAAACGTTGGTACACCAATTGATTTATTGGTAACATCACCATTGCGAACATTTTCCTGCATGAGACATTAACTGCTATATTCTAAAGTTATATATAAAGCTATATGACCATAAAGGTCGCGTTTCCCAACGTCCACAGCCATTGCCATCGAGACTAAATTGTTCTTTAAATACATAGTGAAATAAATGCACCACAGTTCCTGACATTTTCTTGAATAATACCGCCAACATACTAACACTAACCCTGAGAGAGGATAACAAAAAACGCATACATTAATGCTATAAAGACATTATCCTTCAGTCCATCCGACTGTTTTGAGGGAGGCTAGCATAGTATTATCCAGACAAAAATGTACGTAGTTGAATCAGAAAGGCTTCGAAACGGATGTGGAAATACAATCTTACCACACCAAATAAAACCGACACGCATGACATTCTATATCTTAAACATGCACCAGGTGTAGGGGTGGTGTATACCGTGGCCCATTTCATTCCTACTATCATGGCGCATGTCCATAAACTAGCACCGCGAGCATTGTTCTTCTCTGCTGGGAGATATTCGACGAGACAAATGCGGGGCGTCACACAGGTTGCTTCGGATCATGGTCAAGAAGTGTGGTAGTCTGTACACTATGGTCTTCTCCTTAGCAGATAGACATCTGCCCAAGGGAATGAGACAGCTAGCAACCTTCGAAACACTGTCGAAGTTGTCCACATATGCCAATACGTTCGCTGAGTTTGTGAGTTGACGAACCATCTATTGAGAAGTGACTAGCTAACTGGTTCGCCAGGTGTACATGTCGTTATCCCCATGGGGTATGAGACACATACATAGAGATGACCTTCTGTAAGCTTGTATAGTCATCGGTCATCAGTGTTCGCGCTGTCGGTAGCCAAATTAGCCAATGGCTAATATTTTTCGAATTTGGCTAATAAAAATTTCATTTGGCTAAACTTTTGGCTAAACTTTTTTTTGAACCCAAATGAAGACTGAAAGCATGGAGCCAGAAAGTTAATTAATAAAAGCGCTCAATAGATCGACATTCAAGACGAATTTAGGTGACGAAAGTATTTCATTATTTTCGTACTTATGAAATATCGTACAAAGGGAAACCCGATCGACAACTCTATCAACCAAGCGATCACACAGTGATTTGCAATCATCTTTAGTTTTCACAAGACGGACATTCAAAGACGCATGGACATTAAACCGACCATGGTTGAATTATGACAATGTGAAGAAAGCAATGTGTTGTAAAGTCCATTGACGCCGGTATATAAGCAATTTGTTCGTAACAGGCTGTTTTAATCTGGAGAAAGATTACGTCACTCTGGACGAAGCAGCAAAAGGTCATTTTTAATTTTTACATTTAATCCCCTATAAATCCCCCATTCAGCCCATTGTCTGTCTGGTCACTCACGGCGCGCCTGCACAATGCATGTTTATGATCACATTGTATTTATGACGGTCGAGGTTTATGAGCACCAAGTGTAAGACAATAGCTTAATCAGCCAAATGTGAATCACGACATATATTTTGTGGCTATTTGTCGTCAATACCGATACAGTCGAAATAATATGCATGTTTTTATGACAGATTGTAATTTGATAATGGTGTAACAATATTAAGTTATTAGTTTCCAGATGTCACTTAGATATTTTCGCACGGATAAATATTTAATGATTTAAAAAAAGATATTGATATAAAACAAAAAAATAATGACATTAAGGACAATCCCGGGTTACCCCCCCCCCCCCCCCCCCAAAATCACTCTTTCACATAAAGATTAATAAATGTTTAATAAATGATATATATAAAAATACTTCTATTTCATCAATTATTATTTAAATTATTGTGTATTTTACCTGTGTCTGTTAGATTTTACGGTTTAGTCATTATTTGTGAACCGACCAGAAAACGATGATTTAAGTTGGCAATTTTTTTTTTTAAATTGGCCAAAAACCATTTGGCTAAAGTTTTTTTCATTTGGCTAATAAAATTTTCATTTGGCTAAACTTTTGGCTAAAGTTTTTTTCGGTCCAGCGCGAACACTGTCGGTCATATGCCTTCATAGTTCAAGATGACGCACAAATATCATATTGAGCAAATATTTAAAATCGTAAGCTAGACACCGGAAAATGAATTGTTTGAAACGTTATGATTAGAGGGACCCTTCTCCCAGGAAGTGGTGAATACTTTGTCGGTGTGAGCTACCTAGATTTATCAGACAAAGAAATGGAAGCTGGTCCATATAATTATGGACGTGACGTGGCAATTCAGAATCTGTTATCAGGTAATTGTTCTGATATAACTATTCGGTGCACATACGCTTACGGCCATTATCGGCGCTAAGTGGAGAATGGATTTCCAAATGCCACATCGCGATATTAATTGTGGTTTTCATCTTTCCAGAAGGATACGAACTATGTTATGCGTTTTGATACCTTCAAGTTGAACTGGTAGATGGTGTATGTACAGTTTCGTCCATACATACCGATATTATGACAACAAGTTGAAATTAAGATGTGAAAATATCGATTTCTTTTCAATTTGTAGCCGCCAATTTAGCAACGATCTTGGCTGTGAATATCAATTGCCAAACCCTAATGAATACTTCATGTCACTATTCCATATCAACATGTAATGGTGGATAGAAATCGCGAAACAATAACGCCCATCGTAAGAAAGTAAAGGAATGTAGACTTGTTTTCAAATTTCGGTCGCCATTTTGGCCGCCATCTACGATTTGGAAAACAATTTCTTACATGAGATGTAAGATAATAACTTTACCTCAGTATTTCCAACTCAACTGTAAGCATGGGTGGAGTTGTCTCGACAATAATGCCCAATGATGTGGATATGAGGGAATTTCGGTGATTTTTCAAAATCTGTCCGCCATTGTGGGCGCCATTTTGGATTTGGGGTACTTTTATTTGGATATGGTACAAGGAAAGTTCTTCGCCTAAGTGTTCCCAACTCACAATAGTAAGCAGGTGTGGAGTTTTCATGACAATAATGCTCACTGATGTTAAAATCGGCGATTTTTTATTTCTGGTGGCCATTTTGGCCGCCATCTTGGATTTGGGTAAATATTCCTCAACTCGGGTATAAGAGGAATCATAGCTCGAGTATCTCCTGCACATATATATGCATGGGTGTTGTTATAATAGCAATAACATTCATTGATTCGAAACATTACATCGCGTTATTAACGTAGATTCGGCTTTGACCTATTATACCGGCATTTGGGAAAACGTGATATCGGACACAAATATCCCGCAATTAATGTATATTATGGTCCCCATGTGGTCGAAAATGACTCCTCTATATGATAAATGTATAACATGACGCAAAGATGCCAACATTTTCCCACAGAGACAAACGAAAGGTGGTAACATGTCAGAAAAATAGCATATTTTCACATTTCGGCGGCCATCTTGGTGGCCATATTGGATTCTGGTGTCGGATTTTTGGCTAATTTGTAAGAGTTGTATATTAGCATAACGAATCGAGCAGAAAACAAGACCGCATGTGATATCATCTTTACTATAACGGCGATCAAAGAGACATGGTGCATTTAAAAAAAATGGCCGCCATGATGGACGCCATCTTGTCTGGAGTCTCTGCGGCCACTTTTTTTTCTTGTTAACAAGTGAAAAAAATTAGAGGATACCTTAAGGAAGAAAATTAGTGGGGTGAAGTTGAGTCCTGGGGGGGTGCAGAGGTCGACCAATATCTCCTGGACTAATTAACAGTAGTCGAAATTATAAACACGTACTGCGCACTAGTATAATACGCCATAATACGAAGCTGAGTAAACACATACATAATTTGCGTGCAAATTCTAGTACAGAATTTTGGAAACTTATTCGCACACTTGACAATCATTGCCCCGATAAGCCATCCCCAGACTGCGAGGAATTCCAAAAGTATTTTGAACAAGAGGAGGGGTTACCAGACCAGCACACAGATTGCGAGATAATTATAGACGGGTCCAATACCATGCCCAATATTATGTCTGACATATCGTGCCCCCCTTTAACTTTAACTGTAGACAATACATGCCTAGATGCATGTATCACGATTGACGAACTCGAGAGAGCAGTGAAAAACCTTAAATCGGGGAAATCTCCCGGATATGATTCAATCACAAACGATTTTATAAAATCATCATTTAGTATCATGAAACACACGCTGCTTCAGTATTTTAACCTGATCCTATCTACGGGCATCGTTCCACGCGAATGGACAGTTGGTGTTGTTATACCTATATTCAAACGTAAGGGAGATAGCATGGATCCAAACAGTTACCGAAAAATAACCCTCCTGAGTTGTTTCTCTAAGCTGTTCACCAGCATAATTAATGATCGATTAAAATCTTTTCTCGAGATCAATAGCTTGCAGACAGAAGCACAGGCAGGTTTCGGGAAGGGTTACTCTACAATCGACCATATCTTCTCGTTGTATGCACTCATACATCTCATGAAAGCAAACAAACAAAACTTATATTGCGCCTTCATAGATTTTTCAAAGGCATTTGACTCTGTATGGAGAGTTGGGCTCTGGAGGAAACTTATTGCTTATGGTATCAACGGAAAAACATTAAATGTGATTCAATCACTTTATAAACACCTCAAACTGTGTGTTCGCGTGAACGATGAAGACTCAGGTTTCTTCTCTAGCCATATTGGCTTTTAAGGTGGCAATATATCCCCTCTGCTCTACGCTGTGTACGTTAATGACTTGGAAGATTTTCTAAGTAATGGTTAGAGCACAAGAATAGTTCTTTACCAGAATAAATCGAGTCGGAGACGAGATTTATTCTGGTAAAGAACTAGTCGCGTGCTCTGACCGACTTAGAGCACAATTGACCGCACATAATACGATTATCTCGAAATACGCAATTGATCGTGCGTTGAACACGACGTACAATCCGTGCGCAGGCCGAGATGAACACAATGACCCGTTAGCCACACCAATCGTGATTACCCATGCAGTGATCGCCGTTGAATGTGAAGAAATATGTCCGAAACGACACGGATTAACGTGTGACCCGTTTTCACAAACCAAGTCACCCGCAGATGTGTTTGGAAAGTCAAATGTGGAAGTCGCATGATTGTGTCTTACTATTATTATATACATTGTATAAGTGGATCATGAATTCCGAAGAAGTCTGTGTGCCAGAATGATGACATGGAATTTGGACCTGTAACCAAAAACCAACTACTTTTTGCCAAAGGTAATGGTGCACATCATTATTATGTGACAAACGTGTCGCCTTTTCAAGAAACTGTTTCGAAATTACTACCATAATAGTCCATTGGTTCCTCCAGATTCTCCAGATACAAGTTCTGTTGTTAGTTATACCGGATATGTGGAGCGCTATATAGTGAAGTGTTGATTCTGTTGGATTATTGGATATATTACTATTTAGTGGTTCTAAATGTAAATGTTAATTCGTTTAGTTTCATCGTTGGGTTAGTGGTCCTGAGAATATTTTCGGAACTGGATTAGTTTTGTGGAATAATTATAATAAATGAAATTATTCTACTAGTTAATAAATAATTCAACCAATGCATGTGCTACTATTGCCACCCCCTCCGTTCGTCCTGTTGATGTATATATACATATATATATTGTATTTTTGGTAAATCACACCCAATTCCCAAGGGTGACAAACTAATATTTCAGTGATATCCCATTGTTCGACACGCGCCACTCTAAACAAACGAATCGCGCGGTCGTTTCAATGTAGCTTCAGTTATTATACAAGAGGACATGCATCCCCCACCCGCACTCCCCTTATACGCCGTCCCTATATATGTGCCTGCTTAGTGTATTAGATGATGTGCTTAAAACCCACCGGCGTGTTATCCCTTTGTCCGGACAGGGCTCTTATCTGGCAGAACGCTCAAGCGTTTTGATCGCATGAACATTATTTTAACGCCAACAGTCATTCTTTTTTAAGAATGCCCGTGGGCATTATTTTTTAAGAATGCGGCATTATTTTTTACGAATACACGAGGGATTAAATCGACTGAGTGACGTCATAGAGTGGCTCCTCCCCCAATCATGTAAGTTGAGTCAATATTGCGTGTCGGCAAGCTGCATTAAATCGGAACACTTAAAGGTACTCAATCCGATCAGGCCCTCATAAATTACGATTTCTTTGGCTTCGGGGATAAACAATAATTGATTGGAGACGAGTAACCTACCTATCAACGCTCATAGTGATCAGATTGTTTTTTGAAGTTTTGTTATTTCTATTGTTTCTGGCCCAGAAACACGCCGTCAAAATGATTATCTCAGTAAAATTTGCGTTATTAATACGCTTGATTTTAGAGTTATCCAGTTTCGCCTGTTTGAATAAGTGTTTCTGTGAAAATTATACATCTCGAGAAAATTACAAACTTAGGGGCAATTATTAGTACGCATAATTGCAAACTTCAAAAATTAATATCTAATAACTCTGAGCTTTGATGGGTGGGTTACTCGACTCGAATCAAATTTTTTTTTTTACCCCTGAAGTCACAGAAATAGTAATTTTAGGGGTGCTTAATCGGATTGAGTACCTTTAATTTGCTGAGCTAATTAAAACTCACAAATATTTAGCGATTTTGATTTTATATTGCCAAGCCAAAAAATAAAATAAAATTCTTCAAACTTTGATACAAAAACACCAACAGCTATTTGGACTAACTATTTAGAAAAGTCCGCAGACAGGCTAAAACACATATAGATAACATCTAAATACGTCCCTAAGTCGGTCAAATAAACACAAAACCGTTTAACACAGATTTTAACTATACGTTACTTATTGAACGAGAAAGTGCTCACATGGTTATTTTTAATACAATGGTGAAGCATAGAAAAAATATAACATTTCCAGTATCAAATTGAAACAGAATAGCGTATATCCATGTGTATAGACATGTCATGCATATCTACTCTGGCTTCGCCAAGATATCATACTCCACTAGTTCAAAACATGGTAACTTTCTGTTGCTCTGACAGGGAAGTTTTATAACATTGAAAAAAAATGCAGTTAACATATAATGCTCGGTTATAACTGTTCCGTAATAGCATTGTATTTTATAGCAGGTAAAGGTCCTAACTCGAGTTTGCATGGTTTGGGGGACTTGAATTAATCGATTGTACTATGCGTCGCTTGGAATTTCATTGATGTTGGCTCACAAAGCTACACAAATCTTGCAACATCGAGCTGGGAATTTATATTCAAGGAACAAGTATTAACACAGAAATATATTCCCTGCGTGGTTTGTTCAATCTTCAACCCCATCAGAAGATAATAGAAATGGTTCCCAGGGTTTGAACATATGGAAAATTATATATACAGGGGTATATAGCCAGAGTAAAGATTCATGGCATGATCTAGCACGTGTGCCGAACTTGAACATTTTAGGGAGAACATTATAGGTACGTAAGGCGTTCGCATTGGTCTGTAAAATCATTATCACCAAGAGAAAATGTTGAACAATGGATTGGTTTCGTTCTTGTGTTGATTGTCGATAAGACATGGATTTTTTTTTTTTACTTTTCTTGAAGCACGAGTCGTTTTACAATCGATACAATCTCAAGGGGTAAATGGTCAACAGAACCGAGATTCAAGCAATATTTGGCGATAAAATGACTGTCAATGTTACAATACTGTTCACATAAGTATGCAAAATGCATTGAAAGTGTCGTTGTTGAACATCAGCGATCCAGTTAAAACGAGGTTTTGGTGTTTGAAAAAAAAATTGTGTGCACATTTACTCACTGCGAAAACCCCATGGTTAATGCTAGCATACCACATTCCATTATTAACTGAATTTTTTAAAAAAATAATCGAGGCATGAGTTTTCATGGAGTTAGACTTTTTTTTTATAGATGCTAGGATTTTACAGGTTTCGGGCTCAAATTGTTTCATGATTCCTCCCCACAATTGGTACAGTTAGGAAATTCCAAACCACGGGGTGGGAAGCAAATGAAATTACACGACATTGCGAGCTCGGTCTTGTTAAAAGGGGCGGGATGCAGCCGGGAAATCACAGGAGCCCTCTAGCCACGTCGCTGATGACTAATCAATTATATATTGGAACGATATATATAGTCACTATTTACGCGATTGTATGCCGTTTCGAAGAAAAGATAATACATGTCATACATTTGCGCACTAACCATTTGCTAACTTCTGTGGGCGACACTTAAAGGTACATGTAAGGTCATCGTGGTGAGTGAATATTTGGAAATCATGCAAATACGATGGGAAATCGCTAACAACGGGGGTGGCCCATGTCATGTAAGAATTGTCCAATAACTGGAAATGTTATGATACCTTTTGAAACATCATGAAGGGGGTGGGTGTGCGAAACTAAATTGTCATGTTGTTCTGAGTCACGTCTGGTCACGCCCATGTGTATAAACCATAGGATGATACTTAAAATTCAAGCAAGTACATCATGTAGGTTTCCTTCTGATAATAATTGAAAATTCAAAATACCCCATACGATTGAACACTATAATACTTCTATTCATGCGTATTCTACACAAGACAACAATGAGAAATAATCAGTAAACCCATTTATGCAAGATTCTTGTGTGCTTTCGACTTATTAATAATAAGACAGTTTTACCAGGTATCGTGTTGTTTGGCGCCAGAATATTGGAAAAATCACATTTAATAAAGAGCGTTTTTACATCATTACCATTATTTTTCATGTTTTATTGCCCGATAAATTATTATGGAATGTTAACGTATTTGATGTCGAATTAGATGGGGCAACTTTATATCAAGAAAGAAATATAGTAATATATTGCTCACATACACTGTCCGAATCCATAGCGCAACGACAAACTTCGGAAGAAACGTCCCTCAACTGGCGAGTCCCAATTCGAATTAAATAATAATTGAAATGTGTTGCTTTTCATCGTGGACAACACGGACATCACAAACTGTCCGTGCTGAACTGTGGGCGTGTACTCAGGTAATCAAGGCAGAGAGAGAGATAATGTTTGACACAATTGATAGTAACTGTGGCTCCAACAACAATTCAATGAGTGGGTTTTAAGTCAGATAATATTCTCAGCGTCGGGAATTCGGTAAAGAATAGACTCGGGCAAGCCCTCGTCTATTCTTTTACCGAATTCCTTCTGCTTCGAACATTATCCTTTACATAGATAGTAACGGCGTATAATGGCAGTGTGTTTGGGGGAAGCAGAGCGCTGTTCGTGCCCCTGTGGCCTCTGGTAATTGAAGCTACTTCGAAGCGCCCGTGCGATTTGTCTGCTGTGAGTTGCGTGTGCCTAACAATGGGGTAATCATTGAACTATTCATTCGCCAGCCTTGGGAATCGGTGTGCTTTACCAAAAATCAGGGAACGATTGCAACAATGGGATTGTGCTCTAAGCATAAAAAGCTTTAACCGCACAATTTCTGGCAAACTACGCGACGTATACATACAAGAATGGTGGACCACAATATCTAAATCAAGCAAGTACGCAATTTACCGGATTATAAAGCCCAACTTTGAAACAGAGAATTATCTAACCCTAGATGATAACAGATCAGTTAACTATATTATGGCCTTCCGGACAAGAAACCACAAACTCCCTATAGAACATGGTACTTGGACAAATACGGATTACTCAGACCGAATTTGCACACTATGTAATCTTGAAATCGGCGACGAATATCACATGGTAATGAAATGTAGGGAACTTAATGAACTTAGAATAAAATACCTGAAACCCTACTACTACCAGAGACCTAACACTCACAAACTAGCCGCTCTTTTCAACTCCCGAAATCAAAAGACAGTTAAAAATCTATCAGTTTTTATTAAGAAGATCCTAGAAATATTCAGGTCCGCCTGAGGCTTATTACCACCCGCCTGACATATTGAAACAACCGAATACCGTCCAACATTTCTATATTCTATTATTATGCCATATATAATATATACATGTATACCTGTACTGAAATATATTGTATATTATACCCATATATATCTGTAATGTCTAAATTTGACGATCAGAATAAACTAATTGAATTAATTGAATTGAACGAGCGCTCAACACATTCGGTGACCATTCAATTGTAATTACTCGTATCCATATAGACAAAAGTTTTGATACTATTCTTCGAAACGTACAAAACTATTAGTCTGTATGATCCATGTAAAACGCCAATTACACGATATTTACAGAGATTACATGCGTGTGTGTATCCACCCTAATCTCACAAATCATATACATTAAATTCTAAAACACGCTCGCTTTTATTGGAATCGTCGAAAAAAGCAACATTTATTATGTAGATACCACAATAATTGTTGCGACTTGCTCGTCGACAAATTTCAAAATTATTCAATTACTAGTCCAAATTGTGCTTGTGGTTTTTAATGCGAGAATGCAGAATTTATTCAGTGCCCTTATTATTCCAAACTTGGAAAACAAATGCTACAATATTTACGCATTAATATTAGCCCGTAAGACAAGTAATATGTGTCTAAAGTTAATAGAAATGAATGGAGACTACTTTGAGTTTCTATATATACAATTTTCCTCCACCCTCAGGAATCTAATGGAGCATTTTAGATGTATTTGGTGTTATTGATATATGCTAAAATCATAATGACAAGGAAGTGTTTGCAAGCACGACAAAACAACAACTAGTTGTGTGTCTTTGTCCATTTTCACATATTTGAGAAAAATCTAATTTGTCCCAATATTTTCCTAACTTTTCAAACTTATGACGCCCTTCTTGATATCGTCAATATGACACTTTTGTGTGGATCAACAATTTTATAATTTTAAAAACTTTGCCTGTGAACGGAAGATAGGAAGATGTCAAAACCGCTGCCAACGGAGCAAAGATAAAGCAACCTGGCATTAAACATCAACCCTTCACCCTAAAATGTAATGTATTTTTAATTTTGTCGATAATGATAAAATCAAGCGAATGTGATTGTTTGCTATCATTACAGGTACGGTTGGCCTTGGCGGTGGGTATCCTGTGAAAATATTTCCACCCGTCAAAAAACGCCACAAACAGAAAGAACATCAAAATGTAGACAGACTTTGTCCGTATACAAATAAGAAATATCACATAAACAGTATGTTATTGTCATATGTTTGACCATTGTTATGTAAACAAAAGCATAAAAAGTTAACCTTTCTGGTGTTTGTTTATATTATGATGGTAAACATAAAGAGCGTTCTTTGTTGGTGAATTCCTGATATGGGACTAATAAAGAGCGTTTATGCCATGTGTGTGTGATTAGCCAGTAGCATTGTGCTGTCTTCTGTAACAAAATCAGGCTCTTGCTTAGGTAAAATATAGTAGATCTTTATGATAACATGGTGTTTACGCGATGGTCATGGTATCTATGAACGAAACTGTATGCGTTTTAATGTTTTTCTGTTTACGGTGTTTGGAACAAATATGAAATGTTTTCGACAATTAAGGCCTCCCGTGCCTTTAAATCAAAAGTTCTCAACGACTCGGCCTTTTCCGCATCGCTGAAAACATTTCCTCAGCGAAGCGGAAATGGCCGAGTCTTTTGGGAACGGTCGTCTCCACTGCATGCTGTTACATTATAATTCTTAGCGTTATGTCGCCGATAAAATTGAGCAAAATTTGAGGCAGGAATAGCAATGTTGACATGCACATGTGATCGCCCGATGCAAGATTATATATAGTATAAAATCACGATAGGGAAATCACTTGGTTTCGATGCTGATGAGTAGCACGCATTCAAAATGGCATTTTGACTGTTACCAGCATGTGCTAGTTTATTTTAGAAACGAGTGGACACAGGTGGGGTATCAGTTTGTTTGAAAAAGCGTATAGAATATGCTCTTAGCTGCCATAATACTTACTATCAGTAATATGTCATATCCAACGTACAGTTTGGGCTATTGCAATGGGTTGACATTACGTTGCCCGTGCGCGCGTCTGTCCGTGCGTCAACAATGTCCTTCGACACGCCCTACAGGCCGCATCTCTCATCCGATATTCACCAAACTTTATATGTAGCTTCAGGATGACCTACATATGGGAGCTATCGAATTATTCCGAATTTCGATTAAAAACATGCCCGCCAGCAATTATCTTGAATTTCTAATTTGAATCCATCGGCACACCCTACAGTCCGTATTTATAGCCGGATCATCTTTAAATGTTTCATGCATAATTGTGATCGCCTGTAGATGGGAGCTGTCCAATTTGAACGATTTTCGATGAAAAACATGACCGCCAGCAGCCATCTTGGATTTTACTCTTTGCATGACTAAATCCTTTGTCACACTGTACATACCACATTCCTTATCCGATTATCACCAAACTTCATATGGATTGTCGGGGTGACCTCTAGATTGGAGCATCCTATTTTGACTGAAATTTCTTAAAATGCATGGCCGCCATCAACCATCTTGGATTTAAATTTTGAATCCATCGGCAAACCCCGCAGTCCGCATTTATTGAAGAATTGATTTTAAAATTTGTAGGCATGTTTAGAATCACATCTAGATGGGAGCTATCAACCGCATTTATTGGAGAATTAATTTTAAAATTTGCAGTCATGTTTAGAATCACCTCTAAATGGGAGCTATCAAATTGAACCAAAAATACATGGCCGCCGGCAGCCATCTTGTTGTTTACTCTTTGCATGACTAATCATTTGACACACTCTACAGACCACCCCCCCCCCCATATGATGATGACTAAACTTCCAATGGATTGTCGGGGTGACCTCTAAATTGGAGCCTCCTATTTTGACCGAAATTCATTCGAAAACATGGCCACCAGCGGCCATCTTGGAATTTACTCTTTGTATGACTAAATCCTTTGGCGCACCATGCAGACCACATTTCTCATCCGATCATCACCAAACTTTATATGGAGCCTCCTATTTTGAATGAAATTCGTTGAAAAACATGACTGCCAGCGGTCATAATTTACTTTAAAATTTAACTCATTAACATGGCTACAGGCCGTACTATTCTCATTGCTCGTCACAAAAATTTAACTTTTTCCCAAGTTAAGCTAGAGTGTCATTGACACTTTCATTTATTACCCTTTTCCTTGTTTCTGGTCGCGTCTGCGATCGCGTCGGCCATTTTGAATGCGTGGTACATTACTCATCAAGTCGAAACATGTTGATTCCCACCATGAAAACAAATGTGCCAAAAACAGCAAATGTCAAGCTGGGTACCCAAAACACATTGTTGTAAAGTAGGGTACAGGTTACACTGGTGCAAACGGTTCGGAATCACATCTAGCGGATTCTGGATGAATATATAGGAGATACTAAAATATACACTGGGCCCTGATTGGTCAATAGCCTTGTGTGCTTTTTGCATAAAACATTCGTCACACCTCTTCCCTATGATTTCCCATAGGTAAAATAGCTATTGGCACAGGAATTAACCCTGTGTAGTGAAGTTTGAATTTTGTGGTGTGGTCTAAAATATGACATTATTTGTAGTGCGTTTCTGACACTAGTTACGAAAACACAAGATTTAAAGGCGAATTCCCTGCTAGAAAGACGTGAAATTTTTGGCATAAAAAGTTTCCGCAATTTTTTTCCAAACATTTTGGACATAGGTTTTATATTGTAAACACTATACGCTAAAACGTTTTCACTGAGGCCTATGGAAAACACTTACACCAGTGTAAAGGGCAAAAATGAGCTTTTTTGCATTTTTTTATTCCTGGGAATCACTTTAATGTGTTCTAATGCATGTTCTAATGCATGTTTTCACTGAGGCCTATGGAAAACATTTACACCAGTGTAAAGGGCAAAAATGAGCTTTTTTGCATTTTTTTTATTCCTGGGAATCACTTTAATGTGTTCTAATGCATGTTCACAGCCTGGTCCACTGAATCTTTCATGCATGGTGTGGCCATTCTTGCTGCTGATGTTTTCTTTCACTTAAATCAGCCAAAATAATAGTATTATTTTTTATTAAAAAAAATGACAATTTTTCAAGGTATTTTCAGAATTTTTCAAGGTGGTAATAGTCACATGATGATGCAAATATAACCCATAAGTGGCCATAACACGAGCAAGTTAATGGCACACATATCAATTGTTATAAGAAGCTAATCTAACTAGTATTTTTGATTTTATAGCCAGTGATATACAGATAAATATCATGAAAGTGTGTCATTTTCACTGGCGGATAACGTGACCATTGACCGAATTCACGCGAACCTGCATGTGTATGTCTTCTGGTTTGTTCGTAATTATTTGTTCCCTCTTATTCAAGAACTAGTAGGATTATACTATATCTATGGATTATCAGATATACATATGTACTCTCTAGTCTTATAACAATTTCATATCTAAAATGATTTGTTTCGTCAAATGCAGTCGTTTTGCACAATAGTCTATGTAGTACCGAAACACAGGCACTTTTTGGCCAACGTGCTGTGCATAGTTTGAAAATAAAGCTTAGCCCATGTAGCTAATGTTGTGGTCTTGTGATCGCATGTGAGCTGCATCTCCCAATCGCACAAACACAAATGTAAAGCTTATTCTAGGATCGCAGGACTATATAGTGGAAATGACAGTCAATTTATTTGATTAAATCCCACCCGTACTATGGACGTGACTAGAAGGCTGCACATTCAAATTTCACCTTCAAATTACCTGCACCCACCCCCATGAAACAAACATCAAACTCACAGGTTCGAAGAATTCTATTTGCATTCCCTTGGAAATATCCAACCTGACACACCCTGAGATTGGAAAATCGCCAACTATCACTGGTTGGAAAATCAAACAATGAGAACAATTCCAACTATCTATGGTGTAAAATTAATGTCCAACTAATGTTGAAGCATACCGATGCTGGTAAATAAATTAAATAAATTGGCAATCCGAGCCAAAACGCTATCCAACACAAACACCTTGTAAAAAGTTATATACAAGAGGAAGACATATCAAGCTGTTGGGTGGAGCTGATTGATAAACATTTATTCCATAAGGAGTTGTGGTTTTGAGTGTGGATATCCAAACTTCTGCCCGCTGCAGTCTCATAGATTTATAGTCCTCTTCTGTTTCACAGAGAGGCACTATCTCTATGGGCATGCATGAAACGAAGTTCACTGATAACATTATGTCCCGGTGATCAGAAATGGTTGGCAACTGGTTTGTCCAACTTCTGTTTGATGCTTGAGAGATGTAACCTCATGCGGACTATGAGTTCAGTTTTGGTCTGGCCTACATATTGGAATCTGCAAAACTGACAGGTTATAAGATAAATTAAATGTGCAGAGTTGTAATCCATTTGATGAGTGATCCGATATTGAACACGAGTGGTTTCGCTCCGAAAGAAATTCCTTATCTGAATATATTGTCTGGTGTTCATGGCGCAATGCTTCTTTTTGCAGTGAGTGACCTTTCCGTTTGTGAAGTAGCGGCCGTTCGGGTGCAGTTTGAAAGGAAGTGAAGATGATTTAAACTGACGAAATTCAAAAATAGTTTCAGATTTAATTTTTCTGAGTTGGCGTATTGAGTAGCCTCGATGAATAAGAGATTGAAAGAGAATGTTACATGTTGATCTGAACAAATTCTGAGTAAGTGGATAATTTGAGATTTGATGAAATGAGCTTTTATGTAATAAGGCATGAGTATCAGTTTCCTTGAAGACCTTTGTGCATGTATGATCACTTTAATAAATTACTGGCATCGGAAACCTAGAAATACTAGTTTCATGGGACCGAATCGGCATCTCCAGTTTAGACCTAGTTTAAACTACCAGTTTAAACTGGGTTTTAGTAGTAAAACCCAAGTGTTTCTCCACCGCTGGGACGACATAGATTTGGTCGATTGCGTTACCTGTGGGCCTCACTTGTCCAATTGCAAGAATAGGAGGCGTGGTCTTTCTGATTATTATCGCTACTTGTCAATTCATTGTCCGGTCACGCGACCTGTTGTCGCTATATAATCTCCTAATCAGGGAAATAACCCGTGCGCTTTGAGAAATCACGACGAATGCACGGTCTGTTGTATAACGGTTATATATTATCTAATATCATGGACGAACGTGACTTTTGGAACTCAAAAATATCTCTTGAGGGCATGGGTGGGGGCCCACCACAAATACCCCATAGAAACACCACCACCCCGGGGGTACCATCCGGACGGGTGAAAATGGGGTATGGACCATTTTTGAGAACGGAAAGGATTTCGGCGAATTTGACGGCATGAATGGGTGGCTCGCCCATAATACCCGATAGAAACATCACCCCTCACCCCGGGATAACAGGGGTATGGACGGTAAGGATTTAGGCTAATTAATTTGGCAGCAGGAGTGGGTGGCACGATCAAAATACACCATAGAACCACCCCTACCGACCCCTCACCGGGGGGGGGAGGGGTCCCACCAGAGGAGGTGGAGATTGGGTACGCCCAAATACCGAATAGAAACACCCCAACCCTCACCCCCGGGGAAGGGTACCTCAAATAACGCATATAAACACCCAACCCCTCACATCTGGGCGGGTGGGGTGGGTTACCACCCGAGGGGTGAAGATGGGATATGAACCATGTTCGAGAACGGTAAGGATTTCGGCCAATTTGACGACAGGGGTGTGTGGCCCGCTCCAAATATCCCATATAGACACCATACCCTCATCCCTGGAGGGTACCACCCTGCTGGGGTGAAAATGGGGTATGGAGCATTTTATTCATTATTCGCAAAAACATGCCTCTGTTGGTCAATATTACGGCATGTGTAGGTGGCCCGCCCCAAATACCTCATAGAATGGGGTATGGACAGTTATCGAGAACGGTAAGGATTTCGGCCAATATGACGTCATTGGTGGGCGGCCGCCCTCAAATATAGTCATAGAAACACCCCCACCCTTACCGCGGGTGAAAATGGGGTCCGGGTGGGGGTGGGGTGTTTCTATGGGGGGCATTTGGGATGTGCCACCCACAGTTCTCGAAAATGGTCCATACCCCATTTCACCCCCTCGGGTGGTACCTCCGGGTGAGGGTGTTTCTAGGGGGTAGTTGGAGCGGGCTACCCACACTGCTGACGTCAAATTGACCGAAATCCTTACCGTTCTCGAAAATGGTCTATACCCCATTTTCACCTCCTGGGGTGGTTCCCACAGCGTTCAGGGGTGTGCTGTTTCTATGGGACATTTGAGCGGGCCATCCATCCATCCATGCCGTCAATTGGTCGAAATCCTTACCAGTCTCGAAAATGGTCCATATCCCACGTTCACCCCATCGGTGGTACTCCCCCCGGATGTGAGGGGTGGGGTGTTTCTATGGGTTATTTGGGGCGAGCCACCCACCCATACTATCAAATTGGCCGAAATCCAAAATAGTCCATACTCCACCCCCTCAGGGTGGCCGTTACCCTCCCCCGGGTGAAGGCTGTGTGTCTCTGATAGGTATTTGCCACCAACCCATGCGTCAAATTGACCGAAAGAGACCTTTTTGTGAATAAGGAATCAGTTTCAAAAGTCATGTTCGTGTCTAACGTGTCAATCTGATCAGTCCGATCCCGCCATGCCCTCAGCCGCCAAATCGACATCCGAACGAGCGAATTGCAAACAGACATATATAGCAAGAAATCATCCATCACACTGGCACATATTTTGTTAGAATTTATCTCATAAGTACCGACATCGCCTCCCCGAATTCCACTAAGACTCTCCTGCATCTACATTGAGTGACAAACGCCCGCGCATAAACGCCTCCCCCAATTCAAAATAAACACTCCCATATTCACGAAGAAACAACATCAATATTGGGCGAAAAATATCGGCCGAATAATTTAACCCCAAAAAATAGGTTTTAGTCAAACCTGGGGTAGGGTGGTTTAACTTTGAATTTTTTTCAAAGTATATTTAAAGGTGTATGTTCGAGGCGAGACGTATGGTACGTATAAATCATATATACCTAAGCTTATACTGATGATTATATAGCCAATTCACCACAAACAATTAGTAATATTACCATAACTTTATCACGTTAATAAAACCTAGTTTCAACTTAAACTGAGTTTATCACAAAACTTGGTTTAAGTACGCTAAAACCCAGTTTTACTCCCATAAACCTGGTTTAACTACTGTAAAACCAAGTTTAAACCCTACTTAAACCTAGTTTAAACTGGAGTTAAACCTGGTCTAGAATAAAACCTAGTCTAAACCAGAGATGCCGATTCGGACCATGGTGTCCAAGTGGATGGGTTTGAGGATTATAGAACAAACGATGTGCAAGCTACTATACATAAACAGTTTAATATAACAAGTTCTAGATTATATATAATACAATACAAATTTACTCCATATTTTTGTTGAGATCTACATACACATTGCTCACCGGTTTCTATACAATCTACAATATGCATTGACTATTTCAGTAACCCTCTCGTGTTTTGAGAATATCAGGTTTTCTTCAACAAGGACATGGACAATGCGTACATTTGGGGTTTAAACCTGGTTTACTGATAAGTATAGGTTTAAACCTGGTTTACTGATAAGTATAGGTTTAAACCTCGTTTACTGATAAGTATATGTTTAAACCTGGTTTACTGATAGGTATAGGTTTAAACCTCGTTTACTGATAAGTATAGGTTTAAACCTCGTTTACTGATAAGTATAGGTTTAAACCTGGTTTACTGATAAGTATAGGTTTAAACCTCGTTTACTGATAAGTATATGTTTAAACCTGGTTTACTGATAGGTATAGGTTTAAACCTCGTTTACTGATAAGTATAGGTTTAAACCTCGTTTACTGATAAGTATAGGTTTAAACCTCGTTTGCTGATAAGTATAGGTTTAAACCTGGTTTACTGATAAGTATAGTTTAAACCTGGTTTGCTGATAAGTATAGGTTTAAACCTGGTTTACTGATAAGTTTATGTTTAAACCTGGTTTACTGATAAGTATAGGTTTAAACCTCGTTTACTGATAAGTATAGGTTTAAACCTGGTTTACTGATAAGTATAGGTTTAAACCTCGTTTACTGATAAGTATAGGTTTAAACCCAGCCGTTTGATTGCTAAAACAACAGTCGAACTAAGTAATCGTAATTACGTAATTCGGATCGTATCGTTCTATCGACTGCGAACATATTGGTTGGAATGTTATAAGCGAGAAGCATTCACACCTGTAAAGCGTATATATGGGGGTATTTTTTTGTCAGTTGTGGTCATGCTTTTGCTTTTTGTTACCTTAGCAGGCAACTAAACCATATCTCATTGGACGGTCCAGAAAAACGTGGTTTACGGTGTCTATTGACCCGAGATTACGAATCCTTCTAACTGCGGTTTAAACAGTTACACAGTCAGTTCAATGGGTGGAGCTGTAAATAATCGCGATTGGCGGCGTGTTTAAGGTGAGAGTGGCGGCTTGGATGTTTTCGTGTCACAATTGATTAATTCTCACACGATAGTTGTCATATGCGTGCACGTGTTCGCGTTAATTCATGGCGTGCCAATAACCATTCTGCTTGTTATTCGCCTGGTAACTGGTTAGTTTGATTGCTTGCTCACCTCGTAGAATAGATGAACACCACAAAACCCGGTTTGGCTTGACTGCCAATGTAGGTTTAAACTCCGAGGTTTAAACTGGATATGACGAATCCTGCCTTGATATTGTATATTATACTCATACCAGGTATATATTACTGGAATTTAGCATTATGCCTCTTTTTCGCAGGCTAAGTTGTAAGCAGCAATTTAACCTCAGAGATGTGTTGATTATTTATGTATAAGACTGAATAAAGAGATATATATTATGTCTGATACATGTGAATGTTGTAATCTTACAGATGATTCGATACAATGTGAAACCCGCAACGAATGCTTACACAGCCCACCATATTATATGCTGAAGCCCGCGACATATATTGCGTTATTTTAGTATACAGATAGAAACTGAAAATTCCAATCGGAAAACATATGCTATATGACAACATCGGGGTGTCAATTTATACAATATAACATGAAATTTTCAGTATGTCCGCGATCAGTGTTGCCATCACTCACATTACGAGAACGTGCAATCAACATGCTAGATATCAGGGATTTGTTATAATGATTGTCAAACTGGATGCCAGTAGAGAACTTTAGCCCAGCCACAGCTATCAATAAAGGGTGTTTTAGTATAGGAGTGTTTCAACTCGGCGAATACGGTGGTGTGGCATTAAGCCAACATAAGCTAATATGCGAATGGAGTTTCACAGTTCGAAAGTTGTCAATTTAACCTGTAAGCAAAGCAGCTGAGACTATGGGGAGTTAGAGCTACTGAGTTAGACACCCGCTCCGAATTGAGATCGTATATAGTAACACCCTTTTCGAGAGTCGACCGGTGAAGGATTGGCGTCTAATGTGAGCAACAGAATGTTGCATCAGAAAATAACCGATAGCCATATTTGCAAAACGACAATATTCGCTACACCACATACAATGGAATATTTTGTCCCAAAATATAAATAATCCGATTTAACGCTCCTGAATTACTAGCGAGTTTGCGATTTCAAACCGGTACGGGTACGGGTACGCGTACGGGTAGCTACCCGTACCGGTACACGTTTTGAAATCGCAAACTGTTTTACCGGTAGAATTCATCACATCGACTGGTAATGTATGGTGAGCCAACTGCAACAAAAAAGATATTATGATATAGATTGTTATTCACGTTATTGGTCGATGTTATACTTAGCGTTATATGGGTTGTTGCAAATTTGTATTTAGATTAGATTAGCCCCAGGAGAATCAGTTGCTTTCATCAAGGACGAGCTAGGTGACAGTTGGAAGAGGATGTTGCTTTTCTTTTACTCATATTGGTAATATTTTCAACAATTGGATTCTACAAGTCATAGACCGATCGAGTGTTGACAATACATCAATTGGAATGTTTAAACTTAGAAAATAGATTATGATAGCTCAAATATACAATTACGTTATATATAGTTAAAATGTCCAACCAATATTCGGTGTAAAATGTAATGTTTTAGACCAAGGGTCTAATATTGTCCTACATGTACTTTCAATTCGATATAATACCGCATTTGTCCCTTATTTTAGTTGGGGAATATTTAGTCATATTAAAGATGCATAATCCGAATTAACGCTCCCAAGTTACTATTTTTGTGGCTTCGGGGGTAAAACAAAATATTTGATTCGAATCGAGGAACCCACCATCAAAAGCGTAGAGTGATCAGATATCGATTTTTGAAGTTTGTTATTTCTTGAATTGTGTAATTATTTGTGGCTCAGAAAAGAGTCATCAAACCGACGGTCTCGGACAAAATTGCGGATGAAGATGCTTAACTCTAAAATCAAGTGGTAATGGGGCCAAACTTTTATACTATAGTTGACAGCAGTTAGCATTATTTTGTTGTAATTAATCGATTCTGATAACAAAAGCGTATTTTGAAGAAATGTTCTTGTTGCAACTTTATGACATAGGGACCGTCTGATCGGTTTGAGTAGCTTTAAGTAAACCTTTGTTTGGAATCTTTCAACAGATCGAAGGGTCGGCCCGTCGGGGCAAGGGAATATTTATCCCAAGAATTGGGATTGTTGTCGGGATCTAAACCCGGAGGTAGGTTGAAATGTTTAACTTGGTAACAAAAAGGGTGTCAAAATGTAGTCTGTTTATTATACGGATTGAATAAAGAGCGTTTGCTTCACTTCTGTGCGAAAAACAGAAAACAGCTGAAACTCGCTCTGCTTATATGTTTTGATTTTGTAGAGTATATGTATAGATATATCGTGTCTTTGGCGACCTATATTATCCCCACTACAGTATACACCAGTATTTTGGTTCAAATGTGCCATGCCCGTTCAGATAGTAAATATATATTAAAATGAGAAATCAGTCCCCACCTACATACGATAAGGTAACTAAACGGTAATTGTATTCAAATGTGCAATGCATAGATAAATCCACGATATATTTATGTCCTTGTACAATGGGTTGAGACAGGGACGTGACGACAGGGGTGTCTCAACCCCCCCAAACTTTGGTCAAATGTTCAACATTTGGAAATTTGATATACCTGACACAACATTTGTTGGAAATTTCACACAAACAATAGGTTGAAATTGTTTTCGCAGTTTGATTTTCGAACAATTTATCAGTGGACAATTTGTAGTTTTTAGACCAACATTTGCATTTTCCCTATTTTTGGTAACACAATTTGGACTGAAATGGCTGTCAGAAACAGTTGGAAATTATTCAAGCTTTGGGGGGGGGTGTCAGGTCTCAAAATGTCCAACAATTGGAAAGCTTGATGCCAGCCAAGGGGAGGGCGTGCAAATGGAATTACGCGCAAACTTGTGAATTTGATATCGTTCGAGATGTGTAGTTAGAAGTTCGAAGGTGGACACCCTTCCTAACGCGCAGACCATCTATAGCCATGTCCCTGCAATGGGCAGAGGCTGCGTCTATAGCACCATCTACAGTCTACTTACTCTATTAATCACAACCTGTCATTAATGCAGTGAACAAAGTTGTTAGTGAAAAAAATCGGCCTTCCGTATTTATCTAAGCGCTAGAAGCCGCCTCGAGAATTTTAACACAAATCCTGGGTTATAATGACAACTTTATCAATAATATTTGCCCATGAAATCTTTCAATAAATAGGTTAACGCATAGCTGACTGGAATTTCATGGAATTCATGGACCTTTGAGTGAGTAAATCGTAGTGAAAGGCTACCGGTCAACGGGACAAATCTACCCGTTTCAATTCGCTATCGCTTTATGTGCTGCATTGAAAGTACCCAAGTGACCGTGACGATGTTCACAGATTTACCCGTACCCGTTCCCGTCGGACGGGTATCGCAAACTCGCTACTATTTCTTTTGTTTCGGAGTTAAAAAAAATATTGATTCGAGTCGAGGAACACACCCATAAAAGCTCAAGAGTTATCAGATATCGACTTTTGAATCTGTTATTTTTCACCACCTGGAATATTTGGTAGCCTAGCACATATTCGACGAGCCGACCGACATACTCTCGATACCAATTTGCGTTGAACAAAATGTTGATATATAAAACGTTTTGGAAAATTTTATACTATATTGGCAGCGGTTAGCATTATTTGTTTTGGTTATTAATCGACTATGCTAACTAAATCGTCTTTTAAAGAAATATATACGGGGACCATCGCATTGGATTTCGTACCTCAAGTTGAAGTGCAAATAATTATTTCCAGCTGGCAAGCAATTCAGTCAGACCATGCGGACTTCTTCAAATTTAATCAGGGATAGACGTTCTTGTTCCTTCTCGGGCGATCGTGATTTGTTGTCAGTTGAATAAAATTACACAACTGTAAGTTACCTGTAAAATTTCTGCAACTGACCAAATACATGGAATAAAGCATGATGTGAGCGTACCCTTAGACTCATGAAATGTGCACAATTCATTCGCTGGTCTTCCACAAAATGATGTGGATGACCAAGCTTCGATAAGTATCGATCTTGGTAAGATTCACAGCTTTGTGCGACTTTAGAATAACATAACAATGGCTGCGGACACAAGTACCACAGTAGCGATGGCATAGTAGGTGTGACAATTTATTATGGTGGAGTTAGGTGAAAATTGGTTATCATAATTAATATGCCATAGCAAGACATGTCGCCCTCTGAAAATTCGCACAACGAGTATACCAAGCTATACCAGCGACGGTCGATCTCTCAATGATGTATCTACCTGAATGTCTTGTCGATGTTGATCTTTACTCAACACGCAGTGTTATATTTTGCATGCTAACACACAAGTCCACTTGATAACTTAATGAATAACCCATCTTAACAGCCATGATTGTTCTTACTAATGAAATTAATATAAGTTTATAAACATTCATGCATTGAGATCATATAAAAAAAACGTACCACAATAATGATAATTTTATGTGAGTCAATGAGGAATTACCACCAGGCCACCATCAAACACAATTCTGGACGATCTATCGTGCAATTATATATATCGTCGTGAATACAATTTAGCAAAACGTAATGAGTAGAGATCAACTTGGTGAAAAGCAATGGTTAATTGGTCCAGTCGACGCATTGTGCGGAAAATAAGCGGGCGACATGGATAGCTATGGCACAGAATTATGACGGACCAATTGTCACCAAACTCCACTATAATAAATTGTCACACCTACTATGCCATCGCTACTGTGATACGTGTGTCCGCAGCCAATGAGTGCATGCCAATATTATAATGAGATCAATTAGCTGCCGAGTTGGTTATTCTCGCTGATATATCTACATCTGTGGCTTCGTAATCTTTGTCAGAGCGTCTTCCAAGAGGGACAAATCGCCTGCAACGACAAAGTGAAATTATGTGACGAATTGTGTAGAAATTATTTGATCACCTAAATCCGGCCTCATATATTTTAGTAATACACACGTGTATGATCCGCACGCACCGTGACGTAAAATCTTGTGCAATGCTATCGATGTCAATGCCGGAACTTTATTATTATGTTAATTAGAATAGAATTTATTATATTCAATTATGTTGGGTTATTTAGTGTTGATTGTGAGATAAACATGAGAGATAAGGGTTGTTGAACAATTTTGTCAACACGAAAAGACACATTTAAAATGGAACTATATGCTTGTTTGAAGGTGTATTCACCTCTTTGGTTCTGATAAGGAAATCAATATATTTAACCCCAGCCGTTTCGATATCGTTTTTCCTTGCTAAAATGTGATTATTTGATAAAATAGTTCTCAAATTTGTCGCAATTTGATATGAAATTTATTAACCCCGTCCAATAATCCGATTCGAGCCCAGCTAAAGGTCGGCTCGAATCGAACTTAGTGCACTCGGTTAATAAATTTCGTATATAATTGCGACTCATTAGATATCGTCTATATAATTATGGTATATTTAGGAGGGAAGAACTTTTGTATTTATAATGTTTTAAAAATAGGCAAGGTGGGACGAGTTACGTGGCACATACATGCTTTATATTCTAGACACCAGGAAGGACAACTCCCTTGCGCAACAAACGACTGTATATGTAAGTCTTTCTCGAATCGGTTGCCCGTTGCGTTCTGTCAATTTGCTTGTTTATAAATACAAATAATATTGTTCACGTGTGTTGTGCTATATATAGAACACGACTAACAAATAACAAATAATTATATAAGCTGACCATAAAAGACACATTCAAACAGGAGATATATGTTGATTAGCATCAGTTTTCTTCCATGTATATATGAGTACATCTACCACATACCCTTGATGGACTTTGAGAGATTTATGATTTGTCGTCCGCTATTGATGACTTCAACACTTTCTGTATACGGATTATATCTGACGGAGAACTGTCGAGGAATAGTCGCTGCAAACGCCCTGAAAATAAAACACATGTAAATGTCAATAGAGTTTTAGTCAGATTGAAATATACGGGTAGAAAATATGTCTGTTTGTGTAGGTTGTGGTATGCAGGGCAATTTTTTATTAAATGTTGGAATGCACCAGTGAAAATGAATTTGGCATTTTAACAGACAACACGAGGTACCGAAATGTTATGGAACTGGTAATAACCCATCCAGAGAGGTTCTTTATTGTGTCTGTTACTTGAAATCCGAAAAAAGGAAGTTGGCTGCATTTGTCCACGCAACTCACGAAAATGGATGTACACTCGAATTATTTGCAATCAGTTAATCAACCATTTGAATTACTCTTCGCCATGTTAGATAATACAGACAATATGGGTAATTACTGGTGAAGGACACATATATAATATAGAGTGTGCTATGATTGAGGTTTTTAAAGAGGTGTGGATAGTGTGAATATTCTATATGCAGAATAATACTATATAGTGCAACCCATGGTGGTGTCCTGACGTATGCGTTCGTAGAATACCACAGTCCAGGGATAATGAAGAATTACATAACCCTTTTTTTTATAAATATTGAGAAAACAAATGTGTTTTCTTCCCCTTTCTTGAGGTAAATAGTTCATTCAATTAAACTATATTCGGTGTTCATGTAGAAGTATAGGGATTTATATATATCACAAAGTTCTAAATTGCATCGAGTACACTTTCTGTCTGAGTTATCTGAAACTACCCAGATCCCAATTCAACTGGTATACGTAATGCTATCTGCTCCTGAACCATAACACGGTGGTTACTTAGTTGTTGTATAAACTCAATACATATTTCTCACGTCCAAAGTCGATAGAATGCATATTTAGTTGACATTGACATGCATGGTGCCTCTACAATTTTGAATAGAAGCATCTTCTAGTCGTTTCTTAAAGGGATACTGTACTCAAATGTTGTTGGTTTTTATAGTTTCTGCTTCGTAGAATAAGCTAACCAGATTTCCAATGTTTGAAAGTCTGTTGAGTACGAAGTAATGTTACGGATGGCAGATTACTGAGAATAGCCGGAAAGCGAAAATAGAACTATCGTCGTCGAGTATTTTTGTTTTTTTTTACAGTTTTCAAGCAAATGTATCAAATAAATGTTATATTAAAGTGATGTGAAACACTCCGATAGGGTGATCAAATAGAAATAGAGAATGCTAAAAGTAGTTATGTTATACAAATATTATATCCAAATTGACATGACACACGATCATTCTTATATATTAATTAAATGTATAGCGACTCTCGATGGTGAAATCGTTTTCGTTAATTTATCGCCGTTAGTTGCATAAATATCTACAATAGAGCGTCGTTCAGACGATGTTTTCTATGAAGTTTTACGGTCAATTTGCTGGAGATTTTCGGTGATTTTAGTAGAATGCTACATTCCACCAGTTGGCATAGCGCCTGCATACTAACTTGTCAGTTCCACGCACCCGAATAAGTCCATAATATGTCTTTAAATGCATACAAGTCCAATATACTCATTTAAGTTATTGTATAGTCACTAGTCAGTGAGTTGCTCAAAGGGGTACTGTACGCCAAATGTTGTTGTTGGTTTCTATAGTCTCCGAGTCGGAGAATAAGGTAACAATTTTTTCATTATTTGAAAGTCTGTTGAGTACGAAGTAGTGTTACGGATGACAAATTTACCGGAATGCAAAAATACAAATTGTCGTTGTCGAGTAATTTTTGTACAGTTTTCAACCAAATGAATCAAATAAAAGTTATATTATAGGCATACTAGTCCAATATAATCATTTGAGTTATTGTATCGTCGCTAGTCAGTGAGTGACTTGAGTGTTCTCCCCGTATCATTATAATATTTTAAGCAATCGTGTGTGCGATCGGTTTAACATCCAGTATCCCTCAATTACTTTATTTTGATTACGGAAATTCGTAATTTAATTGACGCCATTTTATGGCTCCAGTCATAAATTCAATTTATATCAAATTATTAACTTTTAAATTATTAAATTTTAAGATAGCCTATTAACCTGAGCGTTTACAGAATACATCTTCGACTCAAATTACTTATGTTTCTATATATTATCCATATTAGATCGTTGTTGTCACCGGAAATTTAATGAAAATGGCGTACAGTACCCCTTTAAGTTTACGCCCCGTATCATCATAATAATTTACAAGACCATGTGTGCCACGCGTTGCCCAATCCACTCAATCCAATTAATTTGATTACGTTTTTTACATGGACAATTCGTAATTTACTTTATGGCACGACCCATAAATTAAATTTATAACAAATATTAACTTTGATTTTAAGATATCCTGTCAATCTGAACTTTTACCGAATGCATCTTCGACTCAGGTTACTTTTGTTGTTACCTGGAATTTATTGAAATTGGCGTGAAGTACAACTTTAATAATTGCAGTGAATCGATTAAAAGAGTTCAGATATTAATCTTTCCAGATATAGGCTATCCCATTCCCAAACCAAGTTGTCTTCGGTGCTTTTGATCCATGGGTTGTTGCATTTATTATTCAAAAACTTCGAATATGAAACATAATACAAAATTAAAGGCATTTAAATAGTAAATATCCTTCCCCAATATGAGAGGGCGCGGAATTTCAGTTTAAGAGTAATTGGAAACTCGCCACTTTCGCATTATACAAATACTGAAGGCGTATACATATTTAGACCCCAAAATAAATTTCAGTAACAAGAGCTCGAGTTATTTATCGCGTCATGTCGATATCTAGTATTACTTAGAAATTTCACCTTTCCAGATTCATAATTGCTCCATTGACTGTAACAGATGAAATTATTCCCCTCTTCGGATAGAGTGTCACTGAAACTTTATTTTGTCAGACTGTCTGTATAGTCACTGATTATATTTGGCAATAATCTGTAATAAGATGTAGCACTATTTTATTTTATATTTACATGTAGTGCTGTTTTTATACAACAATTCTAATTCCCCCTAGATCATCATGTGATCGACCATACATCGCGCGCGAGGACATGGTTGAATTAAGGGGGGTTTTATGGATCACTTCTGTCCTCAAGCTAGATTATACTTATGCCATTTAATTGCACGTTTCTAACGTGGAGGGTTAGATATGCTTGAGACACCACCACTCTTCAATTCACACAAAGTTCTCAGCTGTCATGTTCGGATATTAGAACCCATAGCCATGATATATGGTTTATTTTGTGTATACTAGTAATATAGTTATTTTCAGTACCTTTATATACCAGTACTGTGTATAACAATGCATATAAATGAATCCATGTATACATGTATATTGATTCAACGGATTCAGTGGTTTTGTCCATCAGGCTATCAAATTTGTGGGGAAAACATGGCCACCAGCAGTACACCCTGCTAAATTTCAAATTTGAATCAATTGGCGCACCCTGCAGCCAGCTTTTATTGGAGAACTTTTTCTCATGTGGATATTTTGGGTCACCGCTAGATGTTAGCCATATTTTGTTCTCAAACTTTCCTTGTGAAGACATCACTGCCAGCGGTGATCTTGAATTTTACTATTTTTATGGCTAAATAATTTGGTTGATCCTACAGACGACACCCCTTGTCCGATCGTCACCAGATTCCACAATGATCTCCTGGATAACCAGGGTGAGAGTAATCTAATTTTCCCGAATTTCGTTAAAAAACATGACCACAGGCAGCAATTTGGTATCTTACTCTTTTGCATAACTGAATTGTTTAGCAACTGTACAGACATATCCCTCATCTGATAGTCACCAAACTTCATATTGATCTTCGGGCTGACAACTAAATGGGAGATATCCAATGCTTCGAATTTTTTTGGAAAACATTGTCGCCAGCAGTCATCTTCTATTTTGGTTTTTATATACATGTATATCTCTTCATGCGGATAGCCAGTATTACGTAGGTACTTCAACTTTCCGCATTCCTGTCATCATTTGAAATATAAATATTTACCTGATACATGCACCCTTCAAAATTTGTTTCGTCGTATCTATTTTAATGACCCGTATGGTAATATTGATATAGATATATTTGTCAAACATTTCTTTGTACAATATACAGGTATTTAGTTTGTAACTAAATCTAGAAATATATAACATTTCAGCCAAAATGGCCTTCGGTGTGCCAATTGGCAACGAAATTCCCTTGTATTTGACATATAACTCGGCGAAATTGAACGAAGCGAAATCGATATATCGTATCGGAAACTACCGAAATTTGTCGAAGAAATGGGTCGTCATCTTCCATGTTCGCTCAGATGCCTTTGATCGAGTTATAAAATCAATATTTTCGAGCAATAATTTGTCGCGAACGTGTACTTAAACGCGATGACATCATCTATAAATGCTCATATGTGTTCCGCCAGTCATATCTCTTTTATGTCACCCAATGTATTTGTGCTCGATTTTTTCAACTTTATTCGTCAAACGAATTCCAAAAAACAAGACGAGTCTGCGACTGGCAGTACATTTTGAGCCGATTGCTGATTGATTGACAATAATCCAGAGTAAAGTTAGAATTATTTGAATTATTAATGTTCTCTGTGTATATCAGTCTGTATCAAGTTTATATTATTTTAAAACAGAAGTGAACGTGAAAGTATCCTAAAATAATTGGAATTTGCTTTAAAACAATGTTAAAATTCTGAGAATTGCACGTGACCTTGATCTTGTTTTACATTCGCTTTCAAAATTTACTGCGACAGGTCATTACTCACATGAACCACCGTCTAATCTATATATCAATGACTTCTTCGATACAGCAGTATATATATATAGTGCAGCAATTGGAACTTTTGACTTGAAGATGACGCAAAACACAGTTTTGGCAAGAGGCGATCAAAACTGAGATATATTTTCGGAATGCAGCCAGAATAGTCAGTGGCCCCACGCGCCCAGTCTATGATATAAACACCACGAAAGAAGTATGCTGCCCCCGCTGGGAAATTACAAAAATTTACAAACTGTATTAAATTGTAAATCAAGAGGCCGATATTTATCTAAAGAATATATTACCACCGAGAGTAGCTGATATAGTATGAATTCAGAAACCCCGAATTAGTTTACACATATTTCAGTAACACTGACCATTGAAAATGAAATCCCCCTCAACATAAAATCGTGGAATGACATGTCGTCTGTAATAACAGAACCCCAACGGTTTAAAATTTCAAAACTTATCTTATAATAACTGACCCAATTACTAGAAACCCAGGATATTTCTACACAGGACACAAGGCAATGAACAAAATTGCAAAAGTTAAAGTAACTAGTTTTAAATTTTTCGCACATAAGTGAGATAAACGCTCTTTATTTGACCATTTCAGCAATAGTTTAACAGGGAACGCTCTTTATTCCTTCATGCCGATGTCGGTGTGTTCTCAATTCTATGACTTAGATACTACGTTCCGTTTCATATACAGTCAGTATAATGATATTTAAAGCACTTATGGATCAGGGCCTGAATATAACAACGCGAGCATGGTTTCAAGCTTCAAACCACCACGGTGCTTCAGGGTGGACATTCTCATCTCACTTTAGGGACATTCTCACCTCACTTTCTCCTTGGCGCTCTCAAAGCTGTCAGCGACGAAGTAAACTGGTTGAAACTTCGTTATTGGATATTCTTGTTCTGCGGTTTTCGCTGGATCAAACTCTCTGACATCTGGCTGGTCTGTTAGGCAGTACTAATTTCGAAAGAAAAGAACTGAACGGTATAAACACATAATCTAATTAAAAGGAAGACCAAACTCAAAGAACAGTACAGAAAAGAAGAGAACAAAAAAATTAAACAAAACAACACCGCGTTGATCAGTTGTTTTGAGCAACTTATCATTACTTATTCGTGTATAGTTGTATCTGTATTTTATAATATTGGACATGTGAACAACATGCACATTTAAAACCAGACGATGGGTTAAAGATGCCCTGTCCGAATTGATACCAAACAGGTATCATATGTAGTTATGTACGTTTTCTGTATCAGATAATTGTTGTAGCGGACCAATTAGCCAATTAATCACCAATTGGAGCTGTTTTGATATGGCACTATATGATATATCGACTTTCGAAAGAGGAAGTTTTAACACGTTTTGAGTTTTGTCAGCCTAGCAAAAGATCCATGATCACCTCTTTTTTTTACGAAGGTATATACATGCTGCGAACACACAAGCGTTAGATTATGAATAGCATGCATTCTCAAATATGAGCTTTCTCGACGTATTACTTATGCAATATATTTCCCCATGCCTTTGTGAGACTATATATACTGATGGTGATTTCAAGTAGTTTTGTCTTTTCCTTTGTTCGCTAAGCTGGACATAATCTTAGGATCGTTTGACTAATTTGATGCCAAATCTGACCGTGGATCTCTAAATGATATTTCACTTGGACAGGGGATAAAGTCATACACTATAGTCAATGCAGCGATAGGGAATTTGGGAAGTATAACCGTTTAAGTAATGCCAGATGTCATCCCGAACAGCCATATGAAGTTAGGGATCAATTAGATGAAAAATGTTGGCTATGTGGTATGCCGAACTATTTAATACACAGAGTAAAATGCATGACGGCTACCGACAGCCATGTTTTATTTTATCGATTATCGTTAAAATTCGATAGCTCACATCTAGAGGAAACCATAAACATTCCTGTAAACGTTAAATAACTTTTCTCCGATACACACTGGCTACAGAGTACTCGTGCCGGTGCATTTAAATTTGAAATCAAAGATGCCTTCTGGCGGCCATGTTTTCACCGAATTTCTGAAAACAAAAAGCAATTGCTCCCATCTGAAGGTCACCCCGAAGATCCATATGATAAATATGGTGACGATTGGACGACGCGATGTGGCCTGCAGGGTGTGCCGACGGATTTGGTTATGTAAAGAGCAAAATCCAAGATGGCCACTGGCGGCCATGTTTTTCAACGAAATTTGGAAAAAGTCTATAGATCCCATCCAGAGGTGAGCCTAAACATGCCTGTAATTTTTCAAAAAACATTTTCGGATAAATGTGGGCTGCAAGGTGTACCGATGAATTCAAATTTGAAATCCAAAATGGCCACTGGCGGGCACGTATTTCATCACTCCCATCTGGAGGTCACCCCGAAGATCCGTATGAAGTTTGGGAATGGTCGGATGAGGGATGTGGCCTGTAGGTGCGCCCATGAATTTAGTAATTTAGTAAGACTAAAATCCAAGATGGCTACCAGCGGCCATGTTTTTAATCGCAAATCCTCAAATTTGATAGCTCCCATCTAGAGGTGATCCTAAACATGTCTGTAATTTTTCTAAACAATTCTCAAATAAATGCTGGGTTAGGGTGTGCCAATGAATTTAAATTTGAAATCCAATATGGCTGCTGGCGGCCATGTTTTAACGAATTTCGGAACAAGATCGATAGCTCCCATCTAGAGGTCACACCGAAGATCCATATGAAATTTTGTGATGATAGGATGCGAGATGTACATGACATGTAGCGTATGCTAAAGGAATTTGTTGACGCACGCACGCACGAATTTCGGAACAAGATCGATAGCTCCCATCTAGAGGTCACACCGAAGATCCATATGAAATTTTGTGATGATAGGATGCGAGATGTACTGACATGTAGCGTATGCTATATGAAATTGTTGACGGACTCACGCACGATGGGACGATGGACGCGAACCCATGGCAATATATTTAGCTCAAACTAGACTTGGAAAAGATGAGCCTGTTAATACATTAAAATAACTGAAAATCATAGCGAAAGTTGAAAAATGTCGCGACGATGAAAATAAAATCTTAAGAGACCTACCTCTAATTCGCCGAAAGAAGAAAGTAGACCTGCTCCATAAGCCTTCAGTTCCCCCTCCTGTCGACACAGGCCGAACTCGACAGTGAACCAATAAACCTAAATTGCACAAGGAAAAATCACATGATACAATTGTCGAGTTTCGATATAATCTGAATGGGTGTCCAGTTACGAGAAGACGTGACATATTTACATTGAAAACTTCGCACGTCGAGGAACAACAGACTATAGCATTCAACACGATGTTGGTAGTGAACCGATGCTTTATTGCATGAACCCAACACGCGTTAGAATTGACAAACACATTTACATTATTTACATATAATAATGCTGCATATATATCGTCGTCGTCGTCATCATCATGATCATCGTGATCACCGCCATTATCATCATCATCCAATGGTAGTTTAACTATAATCAGTTGATAAATTCCGCATAAGACTAAGTATTGCTACACGCGAGAAGCTGTCTCATTAACTACTCACTCCAGTATTGCATTCCATATCCTACTGACAACAAAAGAAACAACTATGGAATGTTGCACGGAATAATATTCTCCAACCTCGATGTAAAATGGAATACAGAACGAGATCTATGATTATAGTCAGTGATGTGTATAAAATATCTGCATTGGTGTGGGAAAACAGCATTCTTAATTCCAACTGTCCACTCGAAACAGCCCAAATATTCAACTATGATGAGAAATTGCATTTACTCTCAACACATTAGCTTACATTAGAATTTTTCAGTTGACTTCATCCCACTATTACACCAACCTTTGTTAAGAATTTTCTTTCCAACTGAGTGCCATTTGGTTCTGAAACTGGAAAATTTTCAACATACGGCACTCTTACAGTCACTATACATTCTTCTATACAAGTTTTTTAATTTGAAAAGCAAGATGTCAGCACACTTTCAACTTATTTTTTCAACCCCCAAATAAATTTCCAACTGCATGGTGTTGTTTCAGTCTTGAAATTTCCAGCTGATAAAGGATTTAACCAACGTCAGGGGGTGTGGTGGTGTGAGGCACACACACATTACACCTATCTGATATGGCGATGTCATAATAGCAGATGGTAACTTTGATTAATAACGTACTCGCTATATTGTGTACCGGCTATGCTTTTTGCAGGATGTCTGTAAATCGCGGTTGTAACTTCGCGGATATCTCATTGTTGCAGTACGGTAAGTAACTTTTATGACCACGTTGTTGCGTTCGATATTTAGGTGTGAACGATGGCCGTGCCACTCTTGAAGATGTTATTGCGGGAACAAAATGCATAATATAACAGCTAACATTGCTGCTGAAGTATGTCTCAGTTGGAATGTAGACAAAATGCAGTATTGCGAAGTATCGGGATCCGCATTTAGAGGCTTTCTTGTGTGGTGAATGAGAAACCTTAGCGATAAGCCGTAGTTGTTGTAATACTTTGAAGGATTAGTTGTTTTAACTGAATTCTGAGGTGGTGCATTCATGAAACCAGTATATTTTATATTATGTATATGCCTAATAATATGATCTTGAGTGCATACCATTTATGACTATGTTTTTCTTGTAATTCTTAAGTTTGTATGTCTTTTTCACATTTGTTCTAAAGTGCGAAAATACATATCATGCAAGGTAGGGCGCGATACACTAACGGGAGACCCTAGTCGAATATGAAGGTATTGATACTAACCGTTGCAAGTTTTGTGATGTATTCATCCGGTGCTCCGAGACTGGCCAGACCTATCTCTTGCGAAAATTGGGCGAATAATGGATCGGCGAAAAGAGGCACATGACCGACTAACTCGTGGCAGACGTCTCTGAAAAGGTTAAGGCAACTTTAAGCGCAATCCGATATGATATAACCGCTCTGTCGCTGTGCTCTCTGTCAATTCGTGCATGGTCTAATATATTGAACCACAATTAAAACTGTACCGATTTTCATGTCTATATGGTATCGGATCGGATATGAGTCGTATATGTAGATGTGAAGCATCAACATAATTCAAAATGAACAAAACCTTCATCTTAAAACATTTAGGAGTGAATGTTTGTTATCCAATCAAATTATGTTCTCTCATTTGTGGTTCCCGATTGAACGCAGCGTGTATGAAGTAGTCATGTAGATTTATTTTAATCAACGATAAAGAGATATGATCATTGAAGCCTTGTCTGAATGAACGAAGAAGTGTTCAGACATAAAGACGTGTCCACTGGGTTCGAGTCTAATTTCGGGGTTCGCAGTCGCAACGCAAGATATATCCAGGTTTTTTTTCTCGAAACGTGGTTGAATTAAGTGGAGGCGAAGAATTCGACCAATATGTTTATAAGTAAATCAGGACAGAGGGATGCAACCGAGTAGATTAATATACTTTTTCACGCGAGACGAATAATGTTTGGTTTTGGGGGGAACTACATGAAATCGGACGCTTCTATAATTTGAAAATTAAGTGAGGCATCAAAAGTGTTTGGTGTCGCTTGCACTGAGGCATCCCCATATAAACACATCTAATCTCACTATCATATGGAGAGCAAATGAGGATCATTAACACGCGGTAGACGCGGAAAAGGGTAAAATGAGACATTTGACTCTCACTGTCATGACCTTTAACAACGAAGTATATACAGACAGAGAACACGGTGTATAACATGGAAGAAACTGGAAGTAACAGCAACGACACATAGAGACTGCATGCGGCAATATGTATACCAATACTTATGGTTCTTGTGCACATGTGTACATATAGGCTCTGAGTCGTGCCTGATGTATTAATTGCTATACTTACGGTTCTGGTGTATACATAGGCTTCGAGCCGTGCCTGATGTATTGTGTTGAATGGAATACCCGAAACGCCAATCCGGCCAAGAAATCCCTGGATGACAACAATCCAGCAACTGGTCGCAATCTAAATCCTGTACAATCTAAGGGGTAGACGAGAATATGCTGACTATATATATAGGGCTATAAAATGTGCCACACATGTGGAACATATATATAACCACATCCTTGCAAACTGCATATTTTCCATCAAGCCCGATTTCATGGCACACGCGAACACCGAATTTGATAACATTCAAGAGTGTTCAGACTTATGACTTAAATTACAGCTATATATAGGGGCGGCAGGAAGACGGCCCATTTTGGCCATGCCGCTCCTGTACAATATACCTATGTTCACTTTTGTATATTGTATTGTTACAAATATCTATATATTGTACAAATAAATACTACTACTACTACTACTACTTCAGACATAAAGAGGTGTCTTCAATATGCCCCATTATGAACAATGCAGAGTGCAGAGTTCAGTTTAGATTCTGGTATGGGTTAATTGTGGATTGACTTAGTCGACGGACAAGTTGGACACTATGCAGACAACTATTAAAGGAAGATAATTGTGGTTTAAATGAGCCCTTCACACTGACGAGTCGCCAAAATATATATGATTGATAAATAACAGAACAAACATGCATTTTGCAGATATGCGTGTATATATAGTCGAAATCAAAATTCTGCGTTTCACGGCCGAATTATCTACCCAACCCGCCTATTATTTCCAGACCCTCCCATTTGGAGGATAACGCTTGGAATATCTGTACATTCGTTTAAACAAAAATATTCAATCTCTTTTATGTTGAATGTTGTGTCGAATATCAGTTCCATTTCGGATTGGTCGGACATTGGTTGCACGGCTGCGCCAAGTCAATTTGACGGTCGTTCCTGGGTGAAACTTCCAAAAGTTACACTATATATATAGATGACAAAATAACCCACCTTTCATGAAATTCGAAACATCCTGTAGCTGCGGAATGTTATCGACTCTATATCCGCAATTGTCAATCAACAAAGGGAACACATGGTTGAACTCTTTGCATGCGTGTGTCTTGAACAATTTTGTGAGCTCGGTGAACATTGTCGACCTGATAAGAGAAAACGATATATGGGTGCAAGAATGTCGTCCAATTGAGGTTCTGAAATGCCATCTGTCGCTATACTACGTTCTGATGGGTATATTAGTGTATAATTACAACTACTTTCGCTTTGACTAAAATGCGTGCATTTGATTGGTCAAGGCCCTTATAGATACGCTTGGTAGCGACAATATCTATCAGTGGAGGGAAGTGTCGTTTCCCGCATCACCGGGGGTAGTGATACCTTAAAAAGTTCGCAAACCAAGTCGAATATCCATGTGGCGAATTTACCCGGATTTTTATTTTGTCCACCAATCAAATCGCAAGAAATCACTTCCGTTTCTAGTGGTAACGCAAGACGCCAAATATCAGCGAAAAATTATCGCCGATTAAACAGCAAAATAGTACATTAATTTATTTTGGGATAAAAGAATGTATTACATATCTATTCCACCATTAGTATTAGCATTTATCCAGCTTCGTGCCAATAATAATATGACATGGCAGTGGTCATGAGAGCATAGAATGCACCTTTGTAGCGACTATTTACTTTTCGAGTCGCCGGAGACCACAAATTCGGTGGTGAAGTTTGGGAACACCGCTTCGGAATCGCTATCGAATCGGACTGCCTTTATGACAATACATGTTCTAGAATCGTTTTACATAAGCGAAATTTACACCAGCAAATACAGTTTAATAGTTTACGGGTGTGGTCTCTTGCTTTTGTGTAGTTGGAATGTCGGAAACAGCGATCGAATTGTGTGTGTTCATCTCTAACTTCCGGTCGGTCGCCCAATTTATTCTCGACCCAATTTCCCATTTCGGTTAAAAGAGCAGCTAAGTCCAGACACAAATATCACTTGGGTATTTTTTACTATTTTAGTGTTTGTAATATAGTTTCTTTAAAAAGAACTTGTTTAATCACCAACTAATATGCGGATTGTCGTAATTATAAGCAATCATCTGTCGGCGTATAGAAGTGTCCGATGCCGAACTACATACTTTGTATAATTTCGCTCTTCGCGAAATTATACAGTATGTAATTCGGCATCCGACACTTCTATACGCCGACAGATGCATCGAAAACGACGTTGATTGCATATGTATATATGCATGGCAAGAAGAAGACAAAACAATCTTGCATTATTACGCCCTAATGTATACAAGTAACAATTTTACCTTTCTGAGCATTGCATATTACACTTAATATCTGACCGACATTATTATTATGTAGATCGACATTGTACATTATACAGTACATATAAAATGCTAATATTGATCGATTGGCTGCAACATGATGCTAAATATATAACACATATAATATAAAGATAATGTATACATATTCTCATTTAAAATAGCAACAAAAACTGTTGTAAATGCATTAAAATATGATTGTGTAGCCTATCAATTAAAATTTAACATGCATCATTTGAGGTATCAATTGGATTAAAAGTTGATCCATATTTTGGATTCCCATACGTCAAAATATTAATCCTTCAATCCTATCGTGTTAAAACACTGTCAATGTTAAATTAGGCTAATGTGTGTTTAGTATGACTACACAAAATATGCTGCATACACTTATATCAGTACTTATTGAGAAATAACAATTTCACACATGTGTGTATTGGCCTCTCTTAACTAATACTTCTAATAATAATGCCATTAAAACACTGTACTGTAAATGTGTTATGACTATACCATGATATGGAAAGTTGAAAAGTTTGCGAAATTATATACTGTATAATTACTACGAAGGTATGCAGTGCAGTAATATACACCAATATTATTTGAAACACAATATAGGTTAACTAGTGTGGGTGGAGAACCCATATGTCACTGCTCAGATGTCAATAATTTAGATTAAACGCTATGAACCTACATAATGCAGAATCAATCATATATTAAAAAGGTACATGTATAGAGAAAATGACACACACAAAATGACAAGACTTCTCTCGCCATATGGTTAGAATAAAAATTATAATAAAAATATTGTTTTGAAAACAATGCATTTGCATGTCTTTTAGACAAGCCACGACAGTATAACAAACTGTGCTGTTTGAATATTTAAAAAACAAAACAAAAACCTTAAAATTCTTGAACGTGTAAAATATTGCATTATTTAAAACAGGAGTCAGATGATTGTTCACAATCGCAGTCCCACATCCTGTGATATAACTTCAGAAGTCTAACTCTAAGCTGGGGCACGTCATGCAGAACAGTCAAAATATGTGTCAGTCGAAAGGCTGAGGCTATTAACAGCTATTAACCGTATAAACAGTTCCGTGTTCCACGTGCAGCAGAATAATAATGACGCTCACAGTAACATATTTGAATGGGTCAACTTCGTGGACACTCGATGAGGCGGTAAGGCGAGTTCAGCGCGATAAACAATCATGTGATTGTGAATCTACTATTCAAACAATAGCAAGGAATAATGTTTTGGTTTGATCTCACCTCGATCAGTCCTGTGTGACATCTTCGACTTGATCAGAAATCACTCCTGGTGACCAGTGGATTACGAGTTATAGATGAACAAATGAATTAAAACAGAGATCTGCTCTGGAAATCGGCGTGGCATAATATCAAAATTATTGAGAATTAAAACAGAGATCTGCTCTGGAAATTAAGTTCAAACCAAGTCCATTGTGTTAAAATAGGAAAAAGATGTTGACGATTCGCCGAATTTATTTCAAATGAATGCAGTGAGACAAACCGGAAGTAAAAGTTTATAGAAAGCACGGAACGTACGTAGCCAATCAAATAGCTTGTTACTGTTACACAAGAGGTCAAGGGACAATTAAGCGCTCCAATGAATTACATAATAAGGTGAAACAAATTTAAACTTAACGTATAAGGCAAAAATAGGGATTGGTCGTTACTCCGGGAAGATTAATTCTTTTAATATATTTTGCAAACATAATAAAAGTTACCGATGGGGATATCTCGCAGGACAACACCTTTCGGGTTTTCGCTGATGTATCTTCGCGGATGTCTCATTGTTGCAGTATATGTAACTTTTATGACCGCGTTAATTGCGTTCGATGTTTAGGTATGAACCATGACTGGGCCACTCTTGAAGAGTTTATTGCGGGAACACAATGCATAATATAACAGCTAACTTTGCTGATGACGTATGTCTCAGAGAACAAAGGTCGTATTGCGAAGTATCGGGCGTGTATTTAATCCGATTACTAGATGTTTGGTCCGCATTTAGAGGCTTTCTGGTGTGGAGAACGAGATTTCTGCAGTAAGAATTAGCGGCTTTAGAATCGAGGTCAGGTCATAATGAATATTAAAATGAGGACCTCGATTCTAACACTGAGCGGTGATTGGCTGTTTCTATTATGTCAGTCATGGAAAGGTCAGGTCACAATGAATATTAAAATTAGGAACTGTGTGACTTGACAAATTATTTTTTTTAAAGTTGGAATTATCGACAGATTTCTCCTCTATTAGAATTGTTTACTGACAATGTGTTGATTTGTATGAGTAAATAAATTATTAGCTGACAAGAAATCATTAAGTTCCAGATATTTAGTTGATCCTTTGACCGATTTTTAATGATAGTAAACTGTATGGGTGGTGAATTTAGAGACACGTGTCGGCCATTGATTTTGAGCCAGATCAAATCTAAAAAATACGCTCTCCGGAGACAATATTCGGTGGTTAAAATTTTTATCAAATGCAACGTGTATGATTGTTTCTGATGGGAGTTTGTGGTATTTATTGAAAGATGAATTCTTTGCCGATGCATCCGTGTATATATCGTTATCATTACTGGGGTGAATGGGCTAAATTTGTGCGACTCCCGAGCGATGGTGAAACGTTGAATTTCTACAGAGACCCTTGTCTATATAATGTTCCATTAACGCGAAGAAGGCGCGTATATATAGGGCGGCGTATATGGGCAGTGTAAAAGGGGGCGGACAGCGGAGCGCGTTACAGGCCCCTGTGATTCTGCTCTTCTCAATGTGGCGCAAAGCACGAACAGACTGTCGAGAGCACGGTGAACCCAGTGAAACAATTCAGTTGCCATGCATGTGGCAATCTTTATATATTTCTATATAGCGCTTCTTCGGAAAATATACTGTGGTACTGTGCATATGACCTTTCAAAAATTACTGGATAATACGACTCCTGGTTTATTGCCCTAGTACTCACCATGTCTTAATTTCAGCTTCTGTGTACGTCACTCTAGGGATGACCTCGCCGCTGCAAAATATCGCACAAAATATATTTGACCGTGAGCTATAGTATGCACATAAGTAAATAGTATATGAGAAGGAATGTTATTTGTTCTACTATCAGTATCAAACGAAATCCAATTGAAAGCGACTTCCGATTATATGTTTGTACGGTTTATCCACTGTGGTACTCCTTACCGACTGAGCCACCGATGTCCCCTATAGTAGAATTGATACTCACTGTTTGTAACTGAAGGCAATATCAGCAAACTCCTTTCGTCTGGCTCTATATACAGGATCTGTGAATCCCTACAACAATTACCAAGACAACACTCTATAGATAAGCCGAAAAGAAATTCACGAATTTGTGTGACGCGTTCTGATCTTTATATGCGTTTGGAACCCTTAACACTTGCATTCAATTGATCTATTTGTTTTGTTAATAGCTGTTTACATGGTTGGACAATAGAAACATCATTTACAATTGATAAATATCCTTAAAAGGATAGATATATCGTGAAATAAAAGATACAACAATACTATAAAGGTGTTACCACTTCCAGTGTTATATCATAATTATACGGGATAATGTCTTCAATAATGGAAACAGACTCGCCTTCAGACAAAAATTTACCCAGTGGTTGAAATGACAATAATCCCAAACCAAGCAACCAGCATTTTCGTTGCTCGTTTAGGGAATACAGCAATTGGTTATTATTGAGTGGTTGAGATCTCATCCCATGGAGGAGATGAGCTTTATATGTAACGATACTGTGGAAACTTTACTCTGACAAACAACTCCCTACTAATTCGGCCGTGGCGTGTTTATGAGAAGCACAATATCATAGTTATCGTTGCAGTTTTGACGGAAAGGATTGGAAATAATGGTTTGCGAAGAATCGCAGATATATTTAGAGTCTGAGTTCGGCAGAGAAAATCAAGAAGAAGATACACTCTAAATTCCGTTGGGTATATAGGATTATAGTCCCACAACATAGTAATAGGATGTTGGACAGTTTAGTAAAATATGTTTAGTAAAATGTACCCAATAGATAGTTATAATACACCATGCATTGGGTTAATCTGAATCGTATGAGCAGTAAAATCATTTCGCGTATTAATTTACTAAGTTTATAGTAAAAGTCACGTGATTCCATTCTGGCAAATGGTTCACCACGACCTGACCACGCCGTGTTGCTAAAACAAATTAAAAATTGCTGACGATTTCGTCATCGGCAATTTGAAAGAATGTGGCTTTAACGCTTTATGAACTAAAGGAGTCGTTGGAAGGTATACATATTCTTTACACAACCATACATTGACACCATTTGTATCACTAACAGGGTTGTGTCTCCGGACCAGCTACTGGATATGGAATATTTCATTTCCCCAAAAATTTCCTTCAATGTTGTCAAATTGGATGTTGAATTGAAAGACGTTTCGTACCAATACTGGTTGGTGCCTGTTGTATACCAGGATAATATATAACAATAAAACTCAATTGTGTTTGTTTGTTTGCTTGTTCGTTCGTTCGTTGTCTGTCCGACTATGCATGGGCGACCAAACGGTGTGTCATGTGATAGTTGTCGTCAAATGTCTTAAAATGGAACTCTATAATAATTAATTTAACTAAATAATTAATTATGTTCCCAAAATGGTTCGAATCTGGTCGTTGAAAACCACCCGACGCGAAACCGAGTCTGGTACCACGCTATACCAGACAAATGAGACGTACATTTATTATACGCCCAACAGTGAATTATAGAAAAAAACGCGTTTAGATAAATATCGATATCACCCAGAAGGGGATATAGAAGAATATACTTTCACACTAGCTTGCGCGTGCGACCGATTCACTTGCGATTACAAATACTGTTTCCGGTTTGTACTATTGAAGAAGGTCAAAGTGAAAGAACCCATTGTAATATTCTAAATTATATTATATTCACGGATACAGATATAATTAAAATTTATTTTATGTTGAAATTCGACATATTTATGGCGGAAATAAAGGGAAGAATACGGGAACTATCTTTTTATATTCTGCGGATGGTGAAGTAGCATTGCGAGAACAGGCATCGATCAGCTGATGGCTTAAAAAATTATGCATCGATTGAAGACGATTGTGATATCATTTCACGTCGTAAGTGGTGAATTTCTTTGGAAATGCGTATAATAAAAAGAATATCTAGTGTTTTTTTTAGTGGATACCGAAAAATACGTCATTCGTGACCGCGACAAATGTTTATTTTCGCTCGCGGCAAGCCGCTCGCGAAAATAAACATTTGTCTCGCTCACTCATGACATATTTTTCGGTATCCACTCAAAAACACTAGATATCCTCTATGTATTTACCATATCGACAATGTGTCACCGCGTCACAAAAATGATCACCAGCGTATAGATTTGCGTGGACACGGTGTTTCTGATTTATTCTTGTAAAGTATAGCTTTTGTTTATTAACGCCCTCGGTGTATACTGTCCTAGATATTCTAGATAGCTATGGTTCGCTGGGCGTTTTATAAATAGTTACTGGGTTTTTCCGTTAAGTGACAATTTGCAGTAGGTCCCTATATGCGGAGGTATATTTGCGGAATTCGCCGAGGTCCCCTAAAATGGTCGAAATATGTTGATTGTAATGAGGGAACGGGTGCGTATATGTCAATTGATACGTATTTTAAACATAACGATACGATCATCATAATAGTGGTTTGTTCTATCAATTATATTTCATCATCATCACCACCACCATCATCATCATAATATGGAACAAGCGACTTTTCGTCCCAATAACATTATTTGCAATGTTTGTTTACAAATATATGTCATTCGATATTTACTTGTGAGTCACTTGAACATATTGCATGTCGTCGAACTCGTATTTTATATCATAGAAGAATGAGTCAATGTATATTTTGAATTGATCGAGTGTTGGAGCCTCAACAGCGAAGTCTGGCAGAGAGTTCCAGCTATTTACCACCCTCTGCGTGAAGAAATATTTTCCTATGGCCTTGTTAACAATGGGCATCTGTGGCTTTTTATTATGTCCTCTTGTTCGTCACGATGAATGTCTTTCTAATAGGTCACAGGCATTGATATTGTAATGACCATTCAACAGTTTATATACCTCGATTAGATCTCCTCTAAATCGTCGATTTTTAAAGACATCAGATTTAGTCTTATCATTCGGTCTCGGTAGCATCGAGTTTTGATTTGACGAACTATATTGTCTTTCTTTGTATTTCTCTAATACAATGCTTTGATATTTGTGATGTGGGCTCCATGCAGAGTTACAGTATTCGATGATAGGTCTGACCATGCTTATGTAGATCGATTAGAAAGTGTCGACGTCCAAGTTCGTGAAAGTTCTATTGACTATGCGGATGAATTTGAGAAGCTTTATTGTTTTAGGATATTGTAGGAAGGCTAATCTGGTCGTGTCAAATTGATCTATAGCGATGGGATATCTCGCAGGACAACACATTTCGGGTTTTCGTGGGGTGTGTATTCGCTGGATGTCTTATAGTTGCAGTAAGTAACTATTATGACCGCGTTAATTGCTTTCGATGTTTAGGTATGAAAAATGGCTGGGCCATGCACTGTTGAAGATTTTTTGGCGGGAACACAATGCCTCCGATTTTTGATCCGCATTTAGAAGCTTTCTGGTGTGGTGAATGAGAAACCTGCAGTAATAAGCCATAGTTTTTTGTAATAATTTGAAGGATTAGTTGTTTTAACGGAATTATGAGGCGGTGCATTCATGTAACCAATATATTTTATATTATATTTTATATTTATGGCTAATGATATGATCTTGAGGGCGTTACCATTTCTTATTATGGTTTTCTTGTATACTGTGGAATGCAATCTCCATTTTATGGATGGCAAAGTTATTTAGCACTGGGAATCCTGACTGACGGTTGAGAACATCCATTGTGTTATTTTTTATTTCTGTCCGCGAAGACTGTTCCGATGGGCACGCGATAACACTTGCAAGTTACGACACGAAGCGGGGGGTATATTTAACATGATGGTTACTAGCATGGCATGGGGAAATACTTCCGGTTTAGCGACATGGTGTAATCTCATACCATGTCAGTAATTATGGTCGCTGATTGGTCGATATGAATTGGAGACATGGTAAATATACATACCGGGTGGTCGGAGTCCAGCTCTGAGCCATAGCTGAGTATCTGATTTGCAAATATGTCGAGTTCTTTGATTTTGCGTGGGAACCAAGCCACTGGAATACATAATTCATTCCAATTAAATGGCGACGGTTTTTTTCAAACTCTTTCTGTCTCACAGTCTCGTGGTTGATTATAACAATGGCTTTCAATAAGTATTTCAAACGATCAGCTATTTCTGAACGTTCGTAAGTTTATAATAATATCACAATGATACAGGCACTACATCTCCACTATATGTGGTATAAATGAATGTTCCATGTGTGCAACTTCCTATCAAACATTCTGCTCGAAATCTGGTGCCCTGCATACTGGCGAATTCCGTCGCGAAAATCGCACTGCAATTCATTTGTCAAAAGGGGGCATACACAATATGACGCACAATTGCAGTGGAATTCAAAAGCATGCAGTTTTAACATTAAGAGTTTATCACGTTGACCACTGGTATACCGTAGGACTACATTATGTTCGTCGAGAAATCACAAGCCATTCTGAATTAAAACTGTTACCATATATACGCCACACAATGCAAAAATTATATCGAATATGGTTGCCAGCAGTCACCCTCCAATATGCGACTGCTCAGTTAAAATGGTATTATACTTACTTACATAAAATCATCCAAGATGGCAAGATTCTCTTTTGTGACGAATTCTCGTGTTTTCACACTTCGGGAATATCGTAAGTTACGGTAATGTATGTTTCCCAGAATGACCGAAGGACAACCCACCACCGTCTATTGATATAATTAGTAATAAGATGTGAACATTATTCTGATGAATTGGTGAGTAACCCAATCTGAAAAGCAATTTTATTATGTAGCATAATACCTGAGTACTAAAGGCAATGTGTGATAATTTTGTGATAAGTTTTCGAAGTTGGCAAGGCACATAAACTAATCTAAGGAATTGGCGTTAGTGCCTGGTATGACTCAACGGCCGAGTCACCAATACTATATTATACTTCGTCGTGATATGACATAGAGGCTAAAACGACGCTAAACACTAACTAAACAAAACAGACTACCTGATAAGATGTTGTAATATGTTAGCACTGACATCATTGTGTGTACTAATTGTAATTTTTATAACAATACCCAACTACCAAGTTAGTTCACCTCTTCAACTTATCTTAAGTTGCAGAAGTGATATCGATTAAGAGACATATTTCTAATACAAATCCAGAGCATTTGTCGACCGAACCATTTATACACTAAACTGTTTACAATCCTATTCAGACGTATACAAATAACAAGTAAACAAACGTTTCCTTCAATTATAAACTCGAAGATATAGAAACGGTCACACAAATTTGGAAACACAGACTCCTGATCCCGTAACGAATAGAATGACAGTTGTCAAATCCCTCATCTTAACAAAATATACACACCTATTTATTACTCTCCCAAGTTCAGATAACAGTTTTTGGAAATCCCTAAATACCAGTCAATATCATTTCATTTGGACTTCCAGGGGTCAATACTATGAACAATTTTATACCTGTAAATACAAATTGTATTTATTAATTTGTAATTACAAATTTGTGTTAACTATCACAGTGGATTCATAGTATACAGGGAAAATTTAGCCGTATTATTGTAATACCTTAGACTGGGCGAGAGGTGAAACCCCTAAAACGCAGCTGTAAAACTTGGAAAAAACTAACTCACCACTCTGCTCACATGCACCCGTTATCAGTGTTATCTGAATACCAGTTCAAATTAGACGGACATGTATATAGAGCTAAAATAACTGACAACAATTGATTTGGGGAAGTTACAATGCGTGCTATTATTTTGTGATTAGTGATAACGCCGGTACTATGAAACGATGAGCTAACAAAATCTCGCAAATTTCACAAAGATCTACTGTTGATTATTGTAGATTGCTTACGGACAAACATTTGCCTGTGAGTGATTCACAATATATTGAATCACGGCAAGCCAAAGTTACATAAGAAATAACCAATCATAAGTTGAGAGGCGATCGCTTATCAGAGCTGTCCATTCGGTTCACGGATTGCTAAGTTGATGACCACTTGTCTGCGCAAAATTAACAAATAAACTGTTCGTTTGCAGTGTGTGGATGTAAGTACAAGTCAGTGTAATAACGAGTACTACAACCAATTTGGTATCATTGTTTTTACAAATTACAAATTTACAACCATTCAGTTTGTGAAAATAAAATATTATTTTGATGGTATAGCATTATATATATTGTGACCATACTATGATTTCAAACTGATCCGCTACTCTTATCATAACACATCGAGGCAGTAACGTGGCTCCATTTTATCGGGGGTGTATCGAAGCAGGGACGTGCTAATGGTCTCGGTTATATGAGTGATGGGGACCGCCGGTGGTCCAGTCGGTAGAGTGTTAGGTGCATTACACCGTCACAGGCCGTCCACCGCTGACGAAGCTGGTTCGAACCCCGTCATAGGGAGGGTGACCGGAATCGTGTATCTGGGCAAGTTTGTCAGTTGATTTCCGGGGTCGGTGGTTTCTACACACAGTGCGACGATGTCTCGGTGAAATCAAGTCTCTGCGTGGTCTTTCCTCCACCCGTAAATTTGACAACGACAACGCCTAGCGGCTAGAACGACGATAAACCCTAATAAACCAAACCAAACCAATAGGAGTGGTGGTCATTTTATAATTTCAAACTGCTCCGATATCTTATAATATAAATAGGGACATGGCTATATGGGCTCAGTTTGGCGATGGGGTGTCCATCCTATAATTTCCATATGCACCCTTTGAATAAAAAAAATGCCTATAAATTCCACATAGCGATGGAATCGTATATCAAGAGGAAAGTATTTTAATTTTTCTACGCTGATAACAGAAGTTAGTCAATATGACTAACATATGTTAGTCAAACGTTTTTCCTCAGGATGACTGACTTAGTTCAGCCAACATGACTGAGGCATAACATTAATCAAAATTACTAGGGTGGTGTTAGTCATAACGACTAAGAAATGGGGATTCAAGACGACTAATTAGTCAAAATTGCCAGGATTTAGTCATAACTTTTCTTAGTCAATTGGAAGGCGAAAATTAAAGTTGCTGAATTATGTGCAAATAATTCCAATACTTGACCAAAGTTACTCAAAATGTTTGTGACTAACACTAAGTTAGTCATATTTAGTCAGTATGTCCAACCCAGGGGGGGGGGGGGTTGACAACTTACTGTTACAGCTTGAAAATCAGAAGCCAACCGTGGTAAACAATTACATTTCACAGAAATAGAAGTTTCTAATTGAGGGGTGGGGGATACAGTTGGATATCGACGTTGACGCATCGAAGAGAGCATCTTGTCACGTCACTGCGAGTATCACTCACTATTTGTATCAATCACTAACTTTTATCATAGTGTGGTCGTCAGAGGGTTCGACCCGGAAGAAATTGGTATAGAAGCGGTTTTGGTGTCATTCGACGCGGGAGAATCTCGTGTATAACATATCCAAAATCCGCTAAAATCCGCTTAGGGCAAAATTCAGGATCCAAGATGGCGTCCAACATGGCTGCCGTTAGTCAAAAGATACTATGACTGAGATTAATTCGATAACAGTGAGAACAAATGTTGTCATATGTATACAAATGTATACATTTTTGCAAAGGTAAAATGTTGTGCCACCTGTTTATGGCAAAAATGGAACCCATCGTCCCAGATGGCCGCCAAAATGGCGGCCTAAACTCGAACATTTGAAGTTTTTGCCTAATATCTTAAAGATCAATTCCTGTTGTTTGATAATGGTTCAGACTGGCGACATTGATTAGTCATATTCATGTTAATTCATCATTGGAGCAATGAAAGATACCATAAATGGGGTCCCAGACTCATCTACACCCTCAAAAATTCGATTTTACAGAACGCGGTATAAAATTCCACAAAACTCTCCATTGTGATTACAGTCATTTATCAACAAGACATGGACAGAACTGTACAATGTAAGTTGGGCATACCAATATCTATAAATACTCCAATTCAATGAAACCCAAATTGGCGCTTTGTCTCAAAATGGCTGCCAAAATGGCGGTCAAAATATGGAAAATGGCGGATATTGATCACAGTGTCATTCAATCCATTATAAGTAGTGGTTGATGAATAAAATTGACTAAATAAATACGAATGTATACCTCTTTATGATGCCATATGCTAGCTCTATGTAAAAACTTAAAAATCAGTACCAAAAATGGCTGCCAAAATGGCCACCCGATGTGAAAAATACTATTTTCTATCACTTCTGTTTATCACTTGTTGCTCTCTGAACTGGGAAACAATGGGTATATTCTTTCAATGATTGTGTCAACTGATCATTACAGCAATGACATTTCTAATAGATTAGATCATAGTTTACTCTGGTCCTTCACTAATAAGTTATAACGAATGTGGTATGAAATTTAACCAAAATCGACTTTGGGATTCTGGTCACATTTGATATTTAGGGATGAACAGATCTTGTCTACAAAATAATTGATCGTTTGTTTTATTTGTGAACATTCCATCTCAAATAGATCAAAAGAAACAATAAATTTTATCTAATATGGTTCCAAACGAAAATGGTAGACTCTGCCCAGCTTATCACATAATGGAAGTTGTGAGTGGTGGATGCAGTTGATAGTTGGCTCATATACATGTATGTGGCTCATATACATCAAAACTATTTATTTTCAATCTTTTGGTGGCTTCCCACGGGTTGACAAAATCTCGACTCATCAGTGCTATAATGTCGTATATCCATTTTGGCGGGAAATGAGTATTTGATACCATTCGAATCGTGAGAAAAAATCCAATCCGATGGGCCAAACTGTCCTTGCATTGGATGACAAATATTCACACAAACCAGTGAAGCAAATGTCGTATCTCCAGCGATCTTTACAATTATTCGTGCTATGAGGTCGTATGTCCAACAGCAGCCAATCGGACGCTTCAGGTTGTCCACGTGACTTCTGTTTTGTGTTTGTGAATTCTAAAATGTGTGCTATATGGCAGTATCTCCATGTTAGTCACGTGATCATTTGGTGATTTAAATTTTGTGATTGTTCCACACATTTCTGTATGATGATGCACATGGGTGAATTTTCATAGTGTAGAATAGGCACTTTTTAGTTCATAGACACATGCGATTGCCACCATATTTAGCTTAATCTGCATTTATTAGCACAACTTCATTATAGCACGGAAACGAATCGTCGCTGGCATGTCATATCTCCAAACAAGCTATTGCTTTTTAAAAGAAAACGAGGGAATAAACAGAAAACAATATGTGGTTCAATGAACAGCTAATGTCAGTTTTCATTGGGATAAATACAACAATACGTCATGCTTTGTCAACATTAGGAGAAATGTTGTCTAAAAACTTCAACCTTCATTTTCTCGGAAAGTTGAAAATGTGGGTTACATTATAGCACTGATGCGACGAAATATTAACTATTCGGGCTCGGCCATCATTTTCAAGTTTCAAGCTGGAACTAAATGTAGCCCATGGATCCCCATTCGACATGTAAGAAAAGTAGTTTTACTCTGATCTCTTCCCAGATATCAACTCTCCGGTAAATGGTGATCTCTTCTGTTCTAGAAAATACGTGTGCCAAATACATATATGTATGAAGAAACTATCCCCATACATTGTTTACACATCGACTCCGTAAGTATGTGGAGGTTTTCTTGGACAAGCGGGATTTTCAAACCTCGAAACCGTCCGTACAAACAATAAAAGTTAATAGGAAATGACGTTGGATGTAGGTCTAGAGTACGTCGTCCGCATGAAATAGTTTTCGTGTCATTAATTTGCACATATTTCGTGCTCTGATGAGCATGGATGAACGCCTTATGTGGCAGTTTGATTGTCTAACATCCGGAAAATAACAAGTTCATTGTTCACATTTCTTAGACAAACATGTTGTTAATCACCATGTTCATGTGGCATTTCTATCCAATGACAACCTTGAAATGCCAGTTAATCAAGCTAAATGGTTGATACCTTTACGCCTACGGGTCAGATCCAGCCGTGACGGACATTGTGTCTACATATCATTGATGAAATTCACTAAATGTGTAGAAGATATAGGTGCGTCTATATATGTACTAGAATGTTTCTATCCACATGTATATACCCACAATCGCATGACACGGAATTGTCACATAAAGCGTGAAGGGTATACAATGTACGTGCGATTTTTCATTTTTCCTCTTGATATTGAAGAAAATAATTTTACTTTGAAACTCCCCAGCTCCGATAACCAACTTTCCCACCAATTAAGTAAACCCCAGATTATTCGCTTTTCCCTCCTGTCCTTTTCACTTTCGCCAGCACTGGAAAACCTATTATAGCCTGATGCTTCCGGACTACCACCGATGCCCATATATTTGATGTTCCGAATAGTCGTTATAAGTAGAAATGTTGACACTGTGTTTTCAAATAATCCAGATTCGTAGCAATTTAATTTCTTTTTAATTAATTTCCAGATAGTCCCTCGTAATAAGTGGACATCGTGTTGGATCCTGCAGTAGATACTGCTTAGTTGGAACATTTCGGGCTGAACTGATTGTGGTAGTAGATTATTGGCAACATGTTTAATAGGTCTGTCATCGTTAGCTCACAACCGAAGTGTTGTTTCGGCTTTCCTCTGAGCAGAACTTAAATTTCGACAATTTTCGGTGGCCATTTTGGTAGCCATCTTAGCATTTTGAATCGTGATTGGCTACTCATACCCACAAAAAACATTGATTTCAATCAATGATGTGTATTGGTGCCGAATTGGCGTTTTGTCGAATGGGTTTTCGTGAATAACTACATATTTGCCATTTTCATTATTATTGGCGACCATGTTGCACGCCATCTTGAATTCTGTATTTTCCCCAAAGCGGATTTTAGCGGATTTTGGATATGTTATACACGAGATTCTCCCGCGTCGAATGACAACAAAACCGTTTCTTTGCCAATTTCTTCTGGGTCTAACCCTCTGACGACCATTCTAAATATCTGCAATTTTCCATATTTTAACCGCCATTTTGTCAGCCATTTTAAGACAAAGCGCCAATTTGGGTTTCATTGAATTGGAGTAATTATAGATAATGGTATGCCCAACTTACATTGTACAGTTCTGTCCATTTCTTGTTGATATACGACTGGAATCCCAATGGCGATTTTTGTGGAATTTTATACCGCGTTCTGTAAAATCAAATTTGTGAGGGTGTATATGAGACTGGGACCCCATTTATGGTATCTTTCATTGCTCCGATGATGAATTAACATGAATATGACTAATCAATGTCGCCAGTCTGAACCATTATCAAACAACAGGAATTGATCTTTAAGATATTAGGTAAAAATTTCAAATTTTCGAGTTTAGGCCACCATTTTGGCAGCCATCTGGGGCGAGGGGTTCCATTTTTTCTATAGATATGTGGCATAATACTTTACCTTCGCAAAAATGTATACATTTGTATTAATATGGCAACATTTGTTCTCATTATGTCGAATTAATCTCAGTCAGAATCTCTTTTGCCTAAAGGCGGCCATGTTGGACGCCATCTTGGATCCTGGATTTTGCCCAAAGCGGATTTTAGCGGATTTTGGATATGTTGTAGCAGAGATTCTCCCGCGTTGAATGACACCGAGATCGCTTCTATACCAATTTCTTCTGGGTTGACCCCTTTTTTTGCGTACCACGACCACACTATCAGAGACGTTGTGACTCATACGATTTGGCGACTACTCACCAGACTACTCACCAGTCATCGTGTTCCCAAGACCACTATCGCCATGTCCCTGTTTATGAGATTTCCATTGATAACACATTTTCATAAGGGGGCGCTACATCCCTACAAATCAGATGGTTATATGCTCCGGTTTAAGGATGTGAAAAGCGACAATTTATGTTTGACACCCTATATAGACATTCTAGACAAGTTCCTTAGCGTTGTATCTTTCAATAAATTGGGTAATTTCAGTGGTTACAAGGAACACATACTGCTACCTCACGTCGAAGCTGACACCCCCTAAGGTTTGACAAATTCTAAATATAGGCCATTTCAATCGCAAAGTTTGACCAAAGGTGGTAAATATGCAAATGTTGGTCTAAAACAAACACATACCCCCTAATAAATTGTTGGAAAAACTGAATAACAGAACAAGTTCAACCTATTGTTGTTGTAAAATTTCCAATTCATGTTGTTCCAGGTATCAAATTTCCAGCTGTTGATCGTGTTGATAAAATGTTTGGGGCAAGAAACATAACCCAACCCCCTTGTCGGGACGTCCCTGTGGGTTGTACTTGAGATTTCCAGCTGACAAAATATTTTCACGAGGGGGTGAATCGACCCCTTGTTCCCACGTCCCTGTGTATCATAGATAGATATATTATCCGGGTTAAGGGTGTGAAAACTGAAAAATTATGTTTCATAGTACTCGAACATTCTTTGTGATTGGAGATATTTGTAAATACAAAGAACACGTACTATTTGTGATTTATGTTTTGTAATCGAAGGTTCATAGTATTGGCGGAATGATAAATTGTTATTTCTTACAAACAATTGTAGATTCTTACAAAGAAAAAGTTTCATAGTATTGACCCCAGATGCGATAGAATAAAACGAAAACAATTATGTGCACGAAGGTTTGCAAATGATTAATGTTGAAAACTTTGATAGTGCCATGAAAATTACATGGATACGATGCTTGATTTGCAAACAATCGAAATGGGCGTCACTGTGCAATGCTACCTCTTTATTAAACGACTCACTCACGGAGGTTCGTCGGTCAACTTTAAATCGTGGAGAGATGCGGGAAAATATTGTATAAAGGATCTATTCCAATCAAATGATAAATTTATACCCCACACACATTATATGCAACTTACAGAATCAGCGTCTATTTAATAACAATCAACAGCATAACACGTCAGATCATTGTCTTTGGCAAGTTCTCTTAATCAAGCGTTAATCCGTGTACCCTGTCCATGCCTACCAAACTATCTTAATCCCATATTCCGTGACTTTAAAAGGCGGGTAATTATTTTACAACATTCTAGCAATTTGGAAAACTATGCCGAACCATGGAAATCCGAAATTGGAGAGAAGATAGAAAATTGAAAATGTAATGCGCACCATAATTTAATTGTATATACATATATTTACATACATCTGATCTCTCTTCCGATTTCCCCATAGCGTTACGGTAGACACGCCCCCGTATTCAATGCGTTCATAAACCTATGAACGTAACGTGACGTCACTTTCAATGTCGTTCATAGGTTTATGAACACATTGGTCCCGGAAATCACCGAGGATTGTCGGACATTACCGACTGCTTGAGTATCTAGTCAGCCAATACGCCAATGATTTGATAGCAAACAATATGTAATCGAGGTTCACGATTGGATGGCTAGTGGCATCTAATCGCGAGCACGGGTGGCACGAGATGTTCGATTGACTATCAGAATGGTGGTTATAATATAATCCCATATCCCATAATATGTCAAATATAGCGAATTATCGAAATATGAAATACAAAGAAAAGGCGAAATATGAAAATACAGCGAAATAGCACGAAAAATCGAAATAGGAAAAATACAGCGAAATATAGAGCGAAATATAATAATAGGAAATTATTTTTATAAAAGAAATAAAAGTGTTTTTGACGAAATAACGGACATATTTGGAGAAGTGTTTTAAAGAGCGTAAGTATATAAATATAAATAATAAACGGCGGATTCAACGTGGTCATGGGTTTTGACCGCGATAAAACATCAGCAAACTCTGCATGAACCCCTTCGGGGTTCATGCACTTTGCTGAATTTTTCTCGCGGTCAAAATCCCATGACCACATTGAAACCGCCGTTCATTTCTTATATATATCAGTTGCAAATTCTATCAACAACTTTTAAACAAGTCTACGTCATCGATGATATTCCATGCAATTTAATTTATATTAGCTAGTACCTAAACAGATTTATCAATAACTGGTATGTTTTTATTTTTATGTTTTTTTTTTTAGCAGAAAGCGACAATCAACATATAACATGTGACTCCGCTGACTTGAAGGAAGCTCCACAACATTTTCTAATAAATTCCATTCAGTGTGGAGAACTCATTGCACTGTCGTTTTTTATGGATAAATCAGAAAGTGACGAGTGTCATTTTTGCGAGGGTGGAAGCTTTCTTTAAATCTTCCTATTATAAAAATTTAATCAGTTAAATATTAAATTGAGCAAACATTACAAAATTGGGGTAAGTCCTTACCATGATCGTATTAATTTTGATGTTTAATAAGTTTGCATCAATGCTATGATGCTATGAACTGCATCTAAGCCTAAGGTTCCATTTTTCATGCTAGTTACGTGTAAAATGTTTTCAATTGTCAAATGACTACTTAGGGTTTATTTACATTGCTGTAGATCTGTATACAGTTCTACAAGCATACTAGTGTAAACGGGTTGATAGAAATTCACACAGAAAGAAAACGGTATTCGTTCGTGTGAGCAAAAATCGTGTCCGTTATAAGTCACGGTCAACACCGAGGCATTGAGACTCTGATTTGATTAATTGTTACTCGGGCTTGGCGAATGTGCAATCTTTCTTTGTCATTTCGACCCATGTATTCCACACTGTTTAACTGAGAACATGTGTACAGGTAGACGAAGTAGCCCTATTTCTATTTGTGTACATGTACACTGTTGTTCGTTGTGTATTCATATGTGATTTGTTCTCATGTGCCTTTCATTCTTTCTTCTGCTGATAGTTTATTTATTTTTTGTGTCTGGCCTAAACTGACACGACTCATAGTGAATTGTCAATTACCAGAGTACTGATGAGCGCGCGTTCATTATCAGTAATCATGTTGTGATCACAGTAATCTGCGACACGTGACTTCACACAGATCTGTATACAGATCTACAGCAATGTAAATACACCCTTAATTAACCCTTTGAACCCGAGAGACCGGAATACCGGTCCAATCCTGATATTCATATATCCCGGGAGACCGGAATACCGATCCGGAAATCATACAATATTTGACACGAAATTACAGCTCAATAAACGCACATATCAACAAGAGTTGTACTACTTTGCACACACGTGCCACATGTATCCCCACGTGACTTTGATCGACAAACTGACGAAAGAGGGTTTGTTTCTTCGCGCATGCGCAGAGGCCTATTCCGAGAGAGAAAAAACCCGCTTTTTATCGTCGGAAAAGGGGAAGTATTTTGTTAGAAATTTTGCGATCAAAGCCCAAATTAACTAGAATAGTGCTTCTATACTTTGCGCGAATGAGTCATATGTTCATACCTCTGATTTTAGCAGCCAAATTGGAAACAAGGGGTCTGTTTCTTCGCACAAGCACACAGGTGCATTTTGAGAAACGCCTTCTATATATTGTAGGCAAAGTGTAAGAATTTCGTTATAAATATATAGCGCGACCAAAGGAAGCCGAAATATTATTATCTATATACATGTACATGTATATTGAACGTAGTATAGACTGTCTCGTTAAAATACATTGTGACATATTTCACCGCACACATGTTCAGTTAGCATAGTAGATTGCCGTATATATAGTTGAGCGTGTATACATGTATATACGTCCCAATTAAGAGCTTTGTGTGTTACGTCGTCGGAACACCATATAACGTCAGGCGCCTCGGGTTGGGGCCATTTAACGTTCAGGACGTCAGGGTTCAAAGGGTTAATGCAATTAATTTGATTTTATTTCACTTGGGACAAGACATTAGTATGAGGTCATACTGCTTGAGATTTGTAACAACATAGATACAGTAATGCTTTTAATTTAGTATATATGTGGATGGTCAGGTTTTACACCAGATTGGACAGTCGTCTACACACTACATATGTTACAGTAATAATGTGTGGGATAGAGCTTTTATGCTGAAATGAACAAACTTGGCTATTGACAAGGATGTTTTTTTCTCGATTCATATTGGCAGACAATGACCAGGGCGTCCCCGGTGTATATTTACATAGTTATCACGTGGAATTTTGGAAAATAGATAAGCAATCCTTGGTGAATTTATACCCTTCTGCGCTGTTCGTATACTGAGCAAAAACGTTCTGCTTGGAATATATACCTCTCGCCGTGTCATGGTCTCGTGACTGAAATGACGTTAAACCCCCGATATGGATTTGTAGCATATCGTAGCCCCAAAACTCAATAGACACCAAAATCATCAACGTTTGATTCAAGCAACCAACATGCATATATTGTGTTCAAACTATGTTGTTTCAATGCAGGGCAAAAATGTGAGGGGCAAAAATGTGAGGGGATAAATGAGCTCGGAACATGTACGCTGTTTTATCAATCTGGGAACAAGCGCAGTCATTAGGGGTAATTTAACCCAGCCGGTTTTCACGTCCCATGATGGAAATTGTGTGTGAAGTCACCAACAACATTTCATTTCCATAATTGTCTCATCTTATGTAGATTGTCCAACTCCGAATCGAGCAAAAAATCGTTTCTCATAAAAAAGAAGAGAAACATGGACACATATGTGCTATAAAGACAAGTGAATAGGACAGCACACAATACACACAAGAAAACGATCACTGCAAATGTCAGTCGATCTATATGCTGAACGATATACAGTAATGCTCGAATTAATCGACTTCTTAACCAAAGCAGAATTATGGGTAACTTTTCAGGATTTAGTCGGAAATATGGCTTGTTGCCATTCATCGGAAAGCACTCCCCGAGAGGTTTTCGATAAATGGCAACAAGCCATATTTCCGACTAAATCCTGAAAAGTTACCCATAATTCTGCTGTGGTTAAAGAGTCGATTACTTAGAGCATTACTGTAGCATAAGAGTAGAATACGTTTATAGTACTATGCTGACGGACGAATTTCAGTCATTCCACTACAAAATATGTCGGTCAATAGTATGCAAGAGAATTTATCTGTGTGATATGGTATATTGAGGGCAACTACGTATGCATTGTTAAAATGATATCATATGAAAAGCGTTTTAGGATGTCCTTTTATTACATCTGTGTGCTTGTCTCTGCTTGGATCAGATATTATATAACACAATTGCAATACTTATGTTTTAATTACAATAGATTTGCAAACAGAAAACTAATAATAGAATTAGACTGTTATTAATCTTGAACTAACGCATGACTAGTACATAGGTAATGAGTGTTATGAAATGAATGAAAATTACAACGGAATTTGAAGCATGTTCTCACCCTCGTGGTCCCACACGGACCGTTTCCAGATTCCCGATGCTGGAACAGGTACATATAAACAATTCACTCAAACATTTACTTTCTCAATGTCAAATATATACATTTTGTTGCCAATATGTATCAAAGTAAATAAATACTCTGCAATTGCGTGTCACATTCTGTGCAGAGTGACAATGTACATCATGGTCATGCCCATTTATCAGTGTTTAATCTCCTGAACTTCCATAACGGGTATTAAATGACACCAGCAACTGTGTTTTCAGCGAGGTATGTCCACATATGATGGTCATTGCTATAAACATATATTACTGCGCATAACAATGTTTTAGCTGTAACAATCAATGGTGGTTAATTTGATGAGGACAAGAATCCTAACGATGTATATGTTTCTTAACATATGCAAACTGAGACATGTATGCTCGGAATGTGGGTCCTGTGAGCACTACATTGGTGAGCGAATAAACGGTCCTTACCTTGACCATCTGAAGAAAAGAAATTGAAGATCATCAGCACATAAACATATTCTAATTAAGATAATCTCAGAGTGAAAATGTCATCAAATTTACAGAATACAGTAGGAACTGTGGACATTTTATGAATCAAATCTAAATAGTCTCAAATAAAGTATTATATCACAAATGGCTGTGTCTCATAGGCAAAATAAACACGACCTGTATTATATAGATGACATTGCGTACTCTCAACTGTCATCCCAGTCTCAGTCAAGAAACTGTCACGAAAATCACACACAAAAGCTGATCAGGTATTTGATATCAAATTAACGTAACAGACAAAACGAGACTATTCGTATTATGTGTGACATTCTGTCAACATTTCTCGCCTGTATTTGTGTATGTCTTGTCAATGCAAAACTTAGACGGGTCATATGTTGGACTCTAAAGAGACACGGTCCACAAATAATAGTACAGGTGAAGTAACAGTGACTGACTGTCATCAAAGCAGTACAAGTGTCCGATAGTATTTGAAGCCGACATATACACAATTCACCACTTATGTTCAACGTCTATTACTCCATAATCCAGACCGATTTTATTCTCCAGATATCTAAAGAATATTAGGAAAGTGTCCACCCTGCTTGGGTTCTGAGACTAAATCTTTTACAATACATGTACCTCACCATATATGGTTAATTTCAGGTCAATATATGTTCCATTGATGGGTGAATATAATAATATTCCATCTATTCGTTAGAACATAAATTATTTTTTCTGTACGAGGAACAACAGTGCGAGACTTTCATGTTGTCAATGCAAAACCCTGTTTCTGAACATCGGTCTTGAATTGTATGGAGATAAAGATATGGGCTTGTGATGAACATCTACCTTCATTCGATGTGGGCTTCCTTGACAGTACTTGCAGTTTCTTCGTAAGTGGCTTCAAATCGTTTATAGCTTTTTGCAGTCCTCCTTTAGAGTTATCACACGACACATAGAATTCATAATCTTGTTTGTTCTCTGCTGAAGGCCTTGATTCTATGTGATGCAAGTTCACGTGATTCACCTACAAATAGCAAATGCATACTTCATCAATGCCATGGAATAAAAATTCCCATTAAATTATGGAAAAAATGTCGATTCTTTTGCATCAACATGTTAAAAATGAGCCATATATATATATACCATATTGACCCCGAAACGCAGATTTACGTCCGACAGAGCTCTGGTATGCTTTATTCTCTGGTCCAATGTACATAAATGAACATTGAGAAATATAAATGGAGAGAGTACATATACACAAGATAGATAGAGTGAAACATCGGATATGCATGTCTATAGATAATATACATCGACTCTCCGGTTGACATGCAGCATGTTAGATCAATCAATCCTCATCATCACAATCATCATCATCATCTGCTTTAAGCGCATAGTCTCAAATCTCCGGATAAGTTAAGTGTGAAGGCTAATGATGATACTATATATGAAAGATTAATTCAGTTTTTAAAATTATTTTGCTCTTGCATCGTGGAATCCCTGTGTCTTGATACTAGGACAACATTGTAACTTAATGTAGCTACCAGCTGTTTGAGGGGGGGGGTGTGATAGCGGGGCACATTATAATTCACTATGAGCAGCGCCACTACGGCAAGGCATATTACCGACCAACATATCACATTATTCTACAGCTTCTTCGGAGTCCATAATATACGAAGAGTGATAATATCCAGGGGGATGTTATGTATTTGCTTAAACAGGTTATAATAGTATGTTATTATGAAAACCCACGTGCAAATATGCCATGCAGATGTACATTTCATACCTCGAACGGCCTGAGAGCCTTCGCCAAAGCGCCTACTCCTTCTTTGACAGAAAACACAACGCTGATGGTTGTATCTGTCAGCTCTCTCGTGTCCATGTGTCCATAGTGAGACGAACCGTCTTGGTACTGAAATAGAATTAAACAAGTGTAACGCCAAGCGGGCATACCCCCCATGTGGGCAATACTAAATATCTGTATGGATGGACAGCTTTTATTATTTTCTAAATCCAAGAAGTGCATGTGTATCCTTTCCCTTTAAACTTGGCTATCATTACACCAACGCACAACCAAATATGATAATCCATGCCTAAGTTACAAGCTGAAATTTGCAGGATAAAAAAGCTCAGAAATTCCTAAGTCAAACAAGGGCTGTAACTCTGGTAAAAATGAATGGACGTAACCCATAGTATACGTGGGTATCTTTACCGCCTCCTGTGCTATCACTTTGACTTGAAACGTATTTTATTTGCAAATAATACAAAAGGGATTGGGGCACAAGTTTTTTCAACTTATGAAGCCCCTCTCCCAATACAGTCGATTTAGATACAAAATGTTTACAAGATGACAGATCAACATATTTACATGCATGATTTTGTTATTTTATGGTGCCTTTCAGAGCATATTGCTATATGGGTTATGGATAGTTTTGTAGCAATAACATTTGGTGGGGTTTGTGTGATTTTTGTTCGTTTTAACTAATGTTGGAGCAGGGTTTTATGCAAAGGGGTATTTTCTTCATATATATATATATGTTAGTCAAGTGTTAGTCAGCTACTCTGGAATACAGTACATACGGAAGATCAAGGTAATAGAGAACTGGTGATTGAGTGGGGGAGTAGGTCCATAAGCGGGGAGCCAGTAGATTACTAAACTGCGTATTTCCTATATTTACCGGTGTACTTAAGACAATTTGTAGTCCTTCCCAGTCTGGGTGAACGTCGACTCTATATTTGACATATAATGTTGTAATGAATATTTAGGTATGAGTTTACTCAGACTGAGTCCTTCCTTGTGAATGTATTTTGTTTTAAATTCAGTTATCGAAACGCTTTGTTGCTGCAATATATTGCAGAATTATATCGCGAACAGTTTCTTATTACTTTGGGACGATATATATGGTATTCCGAAAAGAATTTCGTTAATATTGAGAATTTGAAGGCTTTCGCGAGTCAATTTATCAGCGAGGACGGCTCACTCGGACTGATACAAGGGGCAACTAAAGAAAAAATGAAAGGCATCTTCGGATGGATTTCCACAGAAGCACACAGGGCTATCGGATATATAATTGTTATATATATCAGAGCGGAGTTCGCTGCATCTGTTTCGGATGCGACAGTGTAGGATGTTGTTTTTTCGTTGTCCTGTGTAGAAGTACAGAGGGGCAGGCGAGGTGTCCAATAGTTGCAAATTAGTTTTAAATATCGAAAATTGGCCAACGTCAGTGATTATTTTGGGAAGTTTATTCCACTCAGTGGTTGCCGACGGAAAAAAAATACTTTTTGTAATGTTCTGTATTGCAGAAATATGAATAACATTTGCCGGGTCGCCTCATGTTGTAACCCGACACCTCGTTTGCTCTAGGGGGTGTAGATGCTAGATAAGATGGGGCTTGTTCGTTTACTATATTGTGCTATCGCTATTCCAAAGCACAACAGCATTTGATGACCCATGCCCGGATTACAAGCTGAAATGTTCGTACAGAGACAAAATTCTAAAAATTTCAAGTCAAACAAAGGCCGTAACTCTGGTAAAAGTGAATGAACGAAACATGTAGAAAGTCCGTATCCTTTAACACAATATGTGCTATAGTCACACCAAAGCAGAACCGAATCATAAGATCCTTATCTAAGTTACAAGCTGAAATGTTCTTTTGGACACAACATTAAAAAAATGCCAACTCAGACAATGCAAGGGCCGTACTGAACTCTGGTAAAAAATAATAGACAAAACCCGTAGTATCGGGTATCCGTTGCCCCAACCTGTGCTATCACCATACGAAATTTCTCTCATTAGATCAGATTAGATCTGATTATTTCTGGGCAAACACATGAGAAATCATTCAACATAGTCATTCTATACCTGATTCTACGGTGTCAACTACATGATGCATGAGGCATCTTTATGATCAAAGTTAGATTGAGAAATAGCCACTAGGTTTGATTAATTACAGAGATATTGTGTCTTTGCGCCCGCATTTTATCTCTTCGTTATGCATCCAATCTTCGAAAGTTAGGCGGTATATACATAAGTGGGTAGCCCTATACATACACAATACGCGACATAACGCTAGGAGGGTTTTGTATTATACCACTCTCCTCAAGTGTGATGCGCAAAATCATGCGATCACATGATATCTGAAATTGAAAAGAATAACAATTCACTTTGTATTATATTACAAATCAAATATGTTTAAAGTACAGGTATACAACAAAGGTGGATTATACAGTGCGCAAAGCAACATATAACCCGCAATTCAGTTAGTGCATCTGTACTTTATCCCCAAGGACAGATCGGGCATCCGGGTCATGCGCTCGTTTGTATAATTAGAAAAATTCCATTACGCTTCAAAATGATATCACAAACGCAGTTATATATGACACAAAATCTTCATTCGATGTGACTGTGTTCCATTCAGTTCATCTGCACTTTAATTCCAAAATAAAAGCTATGTTGCTCGGTTGAATGGAATAAAAGTGCAGCTCAACTTGAGAGATGGTGTCATACATTAAAGTCAATGGATCGATAAGGAATGCGAAAATATGAAATGTTTAAGTAATACTAGAGGTAAATTCCAGACGGCTGACGACGGCCACGTTGTTTAAAACAAATTATGGTTTCCATCTATATATATGGACCACCCCGGAGACCCATTTGAAGTTTGGTGATGATCGGGTGAGGGTGTCACATATATATGGCGTGCATATATATTTAGAGTAAAATCCAAGATGGCCGCAGACGGCCATGGCCATGATTCAACGAAATTGTGATGGCTCCCATCTAGTGGTCACCCCGAACATCCAAATGAAGTTTGATCACAATCGGACGAGGGCGGTAGTCTGTAGGGTGCGCCGACGGATTTAATGTTACAAAGAGTAAACTATAAGATGGCCACTGGCGGCCATGTTTTTCAAATGAAATTCGGGAAAACAATTGATGGCTCCCATCTAATGGTTACCCAAAAGATTCATATGAAGTTTGGTGATCGGATGACGGATGTGTGATTTAGGGTGTGCCAAATTATTTAATCATGCACATATTAAAATCCAAGATAGCTGCCGGTGACCATGTTGTCCATCGGACATTGTTCAAGTTTGATAGCTCTATTCGAGAGGTGATCCTAAACATGCCTGTACATTTTCAAAACAATTATCCAATAAATGCGCGATGCAGAGTGTGCCGATTAGTTCAAATGTAAATTACAAGATGGCTACTGGCAGTTGTGTTTTAAACGAAATTCGCATCAAGTGGTTACCCCGAAGATCCACATGAAGTTTTGTCATGATTGAATAGGGATGTGGTTGGTATGTAGGCTGTGCCAAATGATTTGGTCATACATAGAATATGGTGACGATCGGATGTGGTCATAAATAGGCAACAACAAGTATATACACACAATCAAGTTGAGCAAAAGACTCCACTATTTCCCGAATGCACATACATGCCCTTAATAAGAATAGTCACACTTCTCATCTATAACTTCTAACACATTATACATGACATATATATCATTAATTGTCCTCCATAAATTAAAAGTTATTCAAAGCATAACATATATACATGGCAAACAGACACAGATATGTAACAAATATTTAGCAAATGCTACTTACAAAAACAGTTACATCACAAACAAGTTAAAAGACATTCATTTATAAACTAACCCACGTACACACGCATGTGCATACACCCTCATACACAACACATATCCACCATAGTCTCTCGAATCCCCCTCCCTCTCTCTTTACAAAGAATTAATCATTTATTTTTCAATCAAAATGTTTATGTGTCCCATATCCAGACACGGACATACATTCAAAATTTCATTCATATCCATTGAGAAACAATGGAGAAACAACGCGACATAACACCCCGCTTACACCTTTTATTTGGAGCCGGGCTGGGCTTACACTTTAGTGTGTCCCAATTCACACTGTCAATATATTCGGACTGGTTTGATTTAGATTCTGTATATGTTACTCTCATATCGCAGTGATAACGGATAGGGTACTGCATGGAGTTTGCTGGTTGCTGGCTGGTTTGATGCGATTCGGTATGATTATATCAATATAAATAATACATACATTATAAATAAATAGCAATCACTAATGTATATTACCCAACACATGGATGCAAATTTTAGTAACATATAATATAAAAGTTAATGAAATCGAAAAACAAATTTCAAACAATGAGAAATATATAGCGAAGGATTTGAAATCAACGCATATCCATAAATTTATACGCGATAAATACGATGATGAAAAATCGTCTGGAGCAAACAAGATCTGTACGTATAGATCATTTAAGGATAAGTACATAATTGAGCCTTCTGTCGAACATACACGGTGACACGAAGCGCGATAAATGTTTACAAGACTTAGTGTTATTAAAATATTTGGAAAAAGATAAAGGTAGACATAAACAACAGAAAAATTCCAGTTAGAACAGATTGTGTACACTTTTTTTCTTCATTTTTAATAACACATTGTCGTCACGTATAATGTCGTAGCAACACGTAATATTAACATCTTCGGTTTGTATGAATAACACATGCGACTCATAAGGTGTTAAACTCTGACATATTTTACTTATTTATAACAATATTCATGCCCATTCTGTTAACTTTTGAGCAGGACACTGGACTGATACAATTGTTGTCCACTGATTAACTACCACACTATGATTTTCTTCTCATAAAAAGAGACAGAATGCCCCTGAAATACGCAATATGCTATTGTGAAATAGAGTAAGCGTTCACGCCCTTGTAAAACCATGGTATACCAGGCTCTACTCTGGTAAAATATGGTACAGCCAGGCAAAAAGTCAAGTATTTTAACATGCTTGAGTTGGAGCAGTATATAAACATTGCAATATAGTATAAGGATTTAAGCAAGTCAACTGTGTGTGTGTGTGTGTGTGTGTGTGTGAGAGGGGGGGAGGGTGAGTGTGTGTGTGTGGGGTGTGTGTGTGAGGGTGAGGGTGGGTGTGTGAGGGTGTGTGTGAGGGTGTGTTTGTGAGAGAGAGGGGAGGGAGGGCGTGTATGCATGGGTGTGTGTGAGTGGGTGTGTGTATGAGGGTGTACGTGTGTGTGTGTGTGTGTGTGTGAGAAAGAGAGAGAGAGAGAGAGAGAGAGAGAGAGAGAGAGAGAGAGAGAGGGAGAGAGAGTGGGGGAGAGTGAGAGAGAGTGAGCATCTTCAAGTCACATTTGCCCAGGTACAAATGGCTAGTTTAAGACCCTCGTGTACTGATGTGTTTTAATACCCCCGTATACTTTGATAAATGTTAGCTACTATCTGTTTTACTAGATACAAAGACCACCATTACTAGATTAATTGTGAGGCAACTGTTTTTGTTCGTTCTCAATGTTCATGTTGTCTAAAAGCATCAGTAGCTTTATATGGTTTTATTTCTATTTACACATCTAGGGTTTCAGCTCGGAATGCTCTTGGTATACCGTGGACATCACATACTAAATTATAATTGTGAACAGACACCATTCAACTATCAAATATATGGCATAATGTGCCTCTCATTATACCAAACTATTTCATATACACCTGTAATGATATTTAATAATGGCAATAATAATATCATTCAACCATATACAGGCTGAATGTAGTCAGTGTTTTATGTTTGGTGGAACATAAATTCATACACAGATCATTAAGTCCTCCAATTTACTTATATACCTGTAATTGCACGAGTATCACCCAAGTATACCCAAGTGAATATATCCCATTTAAATACACCAACCAGTTACCTAGCTGATTATGATGAATGTATTTACACATATACACCTGTTTGTGTTATGTAGTGCACGTAAGATAAGATGGTGTCAAATTCAGCAGTTTTAATAATTGAAGAACCATATTGACTCAATCCGTGGGCTACTTTATGTTGAGCAACATCAGTGACTCCAAGCATACCAGGGCACTCAACATTTCTAAATGTAAAAACCTAATAATTGGACAGATATGGGTGTCCTCTCAATTATATGGCACTCGACTCCACTTCATCTGAATAATTAACATTTGTATAATACAACAATTGGTGTACTGTCAACATTTTTATTATTATTTATCAACATTGTTGTGAATAAGTTGATAGCATGTACATTGTACCAGGGTATACTAGGGTACACATCATTCTAAGTTTTCTTAAAATAAAGGAGGCCACAATGAAAACAGATGGTTCCATCAAGGGAAAATGCAAAGCAATTGTTGCGTACATCAACGTACAAAGGATACAATCCACGATCCGATCTGTGAAAACTAAATTGATGTACTGGGGAAACCCCACTGTATAATCTGGTACATCATGCTATATTTGCACGTGGTAGGATGCCGGTATGCTAGGAAAGCACCCAGGTACACATGTGACACACGAATTAATGGCGACGATTGCATGTATTTTTATTTCGCCTGATAACAGTGATAAGGTGAAACATAAATAAGGAAATATTTACTGATTTGGTATTAAATAGGTCTGTGCATCTTTAAGGATTGAACCATTTTCTATTCTCTCTCCTCAAATATTTCACTCACGAGGCCAGAAAATTCAGCCAAATTGGGATAGTGCTTTGTTTCCGCGCAAGAAGGACATAAACACTCTTCATGTTGTCATATCAGGAAAATAAGAGATAACACTGTTTAACTCTTTACAAAAAGCTGGACCCCCCCCCCCCCCATTTTCTGAATCGTACTCGCGAAACTAAACATTGTATCCCATCAAACGATATGGATATTTTTTATTTTCATCGACCTGTTTTGCCACTGGAACCTGACCGTGGATTAACAAAAGTCATCGTTATTTCATGCATTTATCCAGCTATTTTAAGATTACGAGGCGTTTTAAATGACGCAGAAACAGTCTGCATGGTTTGCTGAAAAACCGCCTTTTTTGTTCCAATCCATAAAGCATACCATCAACTAAATATCCATCAGATTATTTTCGTGACATGAAGTTTAGTGACGTTTGTATGAGGGATGTTGCATGCGGTTTGTATAGTTAATCACGAAAAGAGTAAAATCTAAGATGCCGCTGGCGGCCATGTTTTTGAACCAAATTCGGAAACAAAATAATGGCTCCCATCTAGTGGTCACCAAGACGATCACCGGGAAGTTTGGTGACGATCGTTGGAAGTATGTCGTCTGCAGAGTGTGGCAAAGTAGTTAGTCATTATAATAGTAAAATCCAAAACGGCTGCCGGCGGCCATGTTTTTAAACTAAATTCAGGGGGAAATGGATTCGCGGCCCCAATGCATCTAGAGGTGATCTCAAACACACCTGTAAACTTTAAACGATAATCTAAACACGTAACTAGCAAACTTAAAGAAACTAAACTAATTTAGGGACATTGCGTCTGGGTTGAATTCAGTGTTATATATGTAATACAGGTTATAGGAATAGATAGATACATGTAAGATAAGCTCCAGCCATAAAAGAGAAAAGGAAATTATAAATGTCTTGACATTTCATGTTTCTGATGTTTTGGAATGCTTTTAACATACGGTTAGCCAGAAATGATCTCCTGTAATATTTATATAAAATGTTAGTGGTTGTATCATTCACCTTTATTTTATAATTCATAGTTAAATGGGTTTTTGACTCTGCATTTTTGCTGGCGGGGAAGACCAGAAATGATATTTTCAAACAGTATTTTTATTAATATTCCGCACTAAAGACAGATGCTTTGAACCATGCACTTCCAATTAGGATGGGATTATGGATATGTAGCCGCGTCAAGACATATGGATGACAAGATTAAACAACATAAAGTTCACGAGGGAACGAATAGAGGCAACAATTCGAGAAAATTAAATTTGAAAATAACTACTATTATATTTGTATCTCCCATTTCCTTTCAATTTTTGCACCATAGATATGTGAAAGCTATGTCAATATCATGAGTGCAAGGTATGTGCATATGTGTATGTGTGTGTGAGTAAGAGAGTTTGGTGTATATTAAATGTCTGAATATTTTTTTAAATATTAAGACCATATATATTTGAAATAGCAATTTCCCACTGTTCTCAATATAGAATAGAATAGAATAGAATAGAATTTATTAAGCAAAATACGTCCCTGGGTTGGGACAGGTTGCCATACATAGATATAATATTAATGTGGTACATGAACAAACATAAACTGTATAATAATAACTCAGTCATGTAACTTAATATGCATTATATAATAATATTTAGGTATTGTTCAATCTGCACTCGAAAAACCTCCTGACTATGTTGCAAACTTTCGCACAATGTTGTGTAAGGTCATTATCTAATATATGCTTCAGTTGGTCCCATCTACTCATCAGTCGAAAATTAATAAAACTTCCCTCCATTAGTTTTAGTAATTCACTACGCTGATTCTCACGTATATATGTACACGATTTGGGTGGTCTACCAACCAAAGAAAGTTCGTTTCTTTCGTAATGTCGAATTCTATAGACCCGCCGGCCCTGTGACTGATTGACCCGCTGAGTGTATTTATAAACCGATTGTTGGAATTATTATTATCTATTATATATTTTGGAAGATATGTGTGTGTGTGTGTGTGTGTGTGTGTGTGAGGGTGTGTGTGTGTGTGTGTGTGTGTGTGGTCTGTGTGTGTGTGTGTCTGTCTGTAATCGATGGACTCGAAAACGGCCGACCCGATGAGACTTGGTATGTGGTGGTATGTTCGGCCGGGGAGTAACATAGGCATATTAATTTTCAGATCCGAGGTCAACTTTTCACGTGTCGAGGTCAAATCTGTTTTTACGCTGTGTTACGGGACTTTCATTTGAGTTCGGTGCTTACAAATCGATTCGAAACAGCGCGAATAATAAAATGCCAGTCATAATGATGACACTGTGAGAATCTTTCGTATTTCCTGTTTCCAACGATATATAATGCGTATGTATCCGTTTTAGTTATCTGCCTCAATTATCAAGAATAAGTGGTACTATCTTCCATCAGGATAAAAACAATGCGTAACTTCTATGACGTCGTTAGAGGTCATAACGTTAGATCACGTTAACGCTTAACCGGCCGATGCATTTGACTGTTTCAGACGTCTTGGCGATATCTCGGGCACCGATGGTAATTTATCTTTACGTTGAAACTTGATAATTAATGAGCGTGTGTATATGAGGCGCGTTTATATACTTGAGTGGAAATCAAATCGGGTTAAACTGGCGGATTTTTACGGACGAAATTTGATGCATAGGGTATCTCGGTATCCGCTGGGCCGATTTCCCGGTATCCGCTGGGCCGATTTCCACCATTTTTGGGGTGTTGGTGTTTGACCCCACCTGACATTGACCTTAAAAATGGTCAATTCAAGGTCAAAGCCCGGACGAAGTCGGGTCACCTTCTAGTTATTATATATACATTTAGAGCGCATTATACAATAAATTAGTTTCAATGCGCTTACAATACAAACATGGCACACATCCTAAAATAATAGTAAATAGCGAATGGATAAAAAGTATATGCTAAGGACCTAACTGGAAAATACGCGTAGAATCCACTGAAGTGCTCTAAAACGTTTCACATGTTAAAAATAAAATACAATCTAAAATATAAGACATGATTATGGACATCAACAAAAAAATGTAGAACTATGGTGCATGAAATGTCCAGGACTTATTGGAAATACGCGTTAACCCTCTCGACTCCAAATAAAATATAAACCTTTAATATATTACACAACGTTTAACCGTTTAACAAAATATAGTTAAATTTGCCGACCTGCTGTACATATACAAAATGACAGCTTACGAGTGCAGAGTTATACAATTACAGATGCGATGTGGAATTGTGTATTGTAAAACTTAAACTCATTGTATTGAGATATTGTTAACGATTCGGTCGACATTGGCATATCAAAACCGCTTCTTCTGTTTGTTATGTGAGACCGAATCAATTCTCCAAGATTACGCGGCGAAACATATCAAATGCAAATCCGCTGAAATATGGTATGACATTTAAGTTAACTAACAGTCATGTTATACTCACAATATTTTCAAGCTTTGCTTTCTTCTTGGGAATTCCCGCATCCATGATATTGCTCAACTGCGTTCTCTGTGTGGTTTATGTTATTGATTTTGATAACAAAATATAAACACGAACCAACCTTGAGAAAGGTTATATCAGAGAGAAGCGCTGCTATTGGTTAACTTAGGCCAACGCCTCTGTTCTACCCACATAGAGAAGTACAATAGATATAAAGGTAAGTATTTTCCTCCTTACACGCATGGATTACGAATCTACTGCCATGTAGTAACACTACCACAATCCCGTTATGCATCAGCTATACGCCAAGCCACATGCTATATATGATATACCAAGGAGTTGGTACATTAATTCTCATTCGTTTTTACTTATTTATTAGCCCGACTTCTGCGGGTGATATTAACATCACTCATGATGGAAGCTGCCTTGAGATTTATTTTCAAATATTTTTAGAGCTGAATTATCATACCAGACTGGCTATTAAAATCGTTTATACGATTACTAGCACCATCGATGTGGCGTAACGGGACACACGAACGATGATTGCGATAATCTTGATTTATCTGGTTTTGTTCTACACATGAAAAATCGCACGAAACTTTCTCGTGTTAAATCTGGTGGAATTATCATTGGAGTAAAATCTTATTTAGCCTCATCGACACACATACTGCACACAGACTGTCAGTTTATTCACTGGTTGGAAATACAGCAACGCGGAGTCAAAATTATATTGGGAGCGGTTTATGTTCCACCAGAAGGAACTAAATATTCATCAAATTCAGCCTTTAATGAAATTGACGCAGATATTCTACAAATGAGGCAACAATGTGATAATATTTTCATTACTGGCGATTTCAATGCCCGGACGTCTCAAATACTAGACTATATTCCAAACGATGAAAATGATATTGTTACTTATGATAACCACATAACTGCCGAGATGGTGCTAGAAAATTGTGGTTTATCATTAAAGAGGCATAGCATGGACACAACGACGAATAGTTTGGGCAAACAATTATTGAATGTTTGCCATCACAATGATTTATTAATATTGAATGGAAGATTGGGAACCGACAGTAATGTAGGGTCTTATACATGTCGTGACGCATCAGTTGTAGATTACATGCTTTGTTCTCTAAACGCACTGCCCATGGCCGTAGATTTTATAGTCGGGGAAGCAAACAAATTATTTTCAGACGTGCATAAAAGTATCTCAACGGAATTAGCAATAAATATAGATCACACTACTGAATTATCTAACGAGGAAACTGATACCTGTCATAAACATAAATGGGACCCATCCAAAAAAACCGAGTTCATATGGAATCTCGATCCCATGGAAATTTCAGAATTGCGATCTTTGTTGAACAGTTGCCCACCTTCTACCACTAATAATACGGAAGTTAGTGAAATCGTAGACAGAATATCAGAAGTTCTTCTTAAATCGTCACGTGACACATTTGGACCTCCGATTAGAAAGCGGAAAGCACGAAAAAAGAACAACAAACCATGGTTTAATTATGCATGCTGGAAAGCGCGTAAAGAATACCGCAAAGCCAAGCGATATCATAGACTGAAACAAAACGATAGTTCAAGACAAATGATGCGTGAAATGAGTAGGAGATACAAGCGAGAAATGGACAACGCAATTGCAATACATAGGGAGAATATCACACGTGAATTATCTAAACTAAAAACAGAAAATTCTAGGACATTCTGGTCTACACTTAATAAGCGAGATATAACATCTAATAACCCAGTTGAAATAGACAAATTTGAAGAACACTTCCGAATACTTAATTCTAAATCTATCACAGATGACTCAGATATATGCATGCCCATTGAGACAAGTAATACAAACGACGAATTACACCGACCAATAAGCAAAGAAGAAGTCGTGTTAGCTATCAAAAGTTTAAAGAACAATAAGTCCCCTGGAGAAGACTGAATTATAAATGAATATATCAAGGCATCCTCTGACACCCTTATCGACATTTATTGTAAAACATTTAATTTAGTCTTCGAATCTGGTTGTTTACCACACATATGGGGAATTGGAACTATCATCCCGCTATATAAAAAAAGGGTAATAAGGAAGATCCAAAAAACTACAGACCTATCACGCTTTTAAGCTGCTTCGGCAAATTGTTCACAAAGATTCTTTCTAACAGATTATATTCTTACGTTGAAGAAAGAGAAGTTCTCTGTGAGAACCAGGCGGGTTTTAGGGTTATTCCACAACTGATAATATTTTTGTTTTACATATGTTAACGGCAATTTCAAAGGCACTTAATAGGAATATGTATTGTGCATTTATTGATTTTGAGAAAGCATTTGATAAGGTGTGGATGAAGGGGCAATGGCACAAACTCATTAACAATGATATAAATAGAAAACTACTCACGGTTATTAGAAATATGTACACAAACATCAAATCGAAGGTACGTATGGGCAATACAACTTCCGATTGTTTCCCATGTTTGTCTGGAGTACGACAAGGTGAAAACCTATCACCACTACTGTTCTCACTTTACCTCAATGACCTGGAAGATTTTCTCAATACGAATGGTGTTCGGGGTTTGTCAAAAATGTCACGGGATATAGAGACCCATTTGCAGACATATGTCAAACTATATATTATTTTATATGCAGATGACACCGTACTTATGGCTGAAACACCGTTAAATCTGCAGAAAGCACTTAATAGTTTTCAAAAGTACTGTGAGAAGTGGAAATTAAGTGTCAAGATTGAAAAAACCAAAATAATGTTGATTTCAAAACGAAGCTTGCCTAAAAATAGAATATTTACATACAATGGACAGACAATTGAAGTTGTCAAGAACTTTAACTATCTTGGAATTGTACATACAAAATCAGGCTCGTACTCGAATACAACAAAAAACTTGATGAATAAAGCAACTAAGGCAATGTATTCAATTATCTCCAAATCTAGAACACATTGCTTGTCAGTTAAAAACATGTTTGAATTATTTGATGCCCAAGTTTTGCCAGTCATGTTGTATTGCTGCGAGGTATGGGGGTCAGGAAATAATGATATATTTGAAGTTATGCACAGAAAATTTATAAGGCAAGTTCTACATGTGAAATCATCCACCCCCAATTTTATGTTATATGGTGAGAGTGGGAGACTGCCCATTGAATATACAATCAACCTGCGTATTGTGAAATATTGGATGAAAAATAAGAATATGAACCAGAGCAGATTCTGTAAGACTTTGTATTTACTAGCCATAAAAGTATGTGAAGTTTCAACAGTAAAATTCCAGTGGATGGAAAAAATAAAGACCATCCTAACAAATTCTGGGCAGATTCATCTTTGGAACATGGAAAATATCCCATGTCCAGAAACATTAATGTCATACCTCAAGTGCAGTTTAAATAGTCAATTCCGCACAACCTGGTTGTCTGATATTGAACAATCTAGCAGAGGCAACACATATAAAATTTTCAAACATGACATAAATTTCGAAACATATTTGGATTACTTGGATACCAAAAATAGAATAACTCTCTGCCAATTCCGCACGAGTAATCATCGCCTGCCAATAGAGAAAGGCCGATGGAACGACACCACTATTCATCGTAGATTGTGTCCTCTGTGTAATAAACGTCAACTTGGAGATGAAATGCACTACTTGGTGGAATGCGAAAGTTTAATCGAGGCTAGAAAACGTCTCATGCCCCGACAATTTACAAGTATACAAAACGCGACTATTGATATCCTAGACGACATACTCAATTTTTTTACGTAGACTTTGCTCGTTTATACGATTGATTAACTTTAGGTTGGATAACAACGATTAATCCGTTGTTGATGTTGTTGTTGTTTTTGTTTTAGTCGCTACTGTTGTCATTTTTTTTAACAACAACGGTGAAGCCGGCACGTGGTGATCACATTATGAATATTATGATAATGTTGACTACGATAACAACGACGATGATCAACGTCGACGCTATGAAGATGGTCGCGACGACAACGAGTACATGTAGTGATGATGATGATGATTGATGATGCTGATGATGATGATGATGATGATAATGATGACTATTATTTTGAGGATGAAACTGATGTGATTATGAAGGTGATGTTGATAATTCTGATTATGACCCTCGAGAGGTCACTGTATATTTTGTACATATCCATATTGTTGTATACAATTTCGTTTTCTCATGTCAAATTTGATTAGAGAATAAAGCATATATATAACGCGAATTAACAATTTGCAATTGCATTTTCAATATAAAAATGCCGTTATCTACCACGAGGCAGGCATTACATGACATGAATACCATGCGCACCTAATCGTTCAACTCAAATGGCTCAAATGTCGTCACATATGGCACATCACAATTTCCGAACACGGGGATGTAACAAATGTTATTTTCGAATAGAAGACATGAGATTACTTCCCACCTCCATCTAACAGCTGTACATAGGTCCGTAACGTCCAGTGCTTCATTCTTCGGTTCTAAACTGATATGATGCATTCCCTCGTTTACTTTCGTACACGCTACAACCTATGTTTTGTTTATATAATGTATTATCTACATGTTTGTCACCCAGTTCTTTTAAAATTAGAGCATGCATGAATAGTGTTGTGCAATGTTCTACAACCACCGGTACCGCTTTCCTAACGCCGCGGTAAGATTGCACAATGTGTTCATATATACACATTATTATGTTAATCATGCTTTCAATTGTCGTGATATATGGATTAGCGACTAAAACGACGTTAAACACCGAACAACAAACAAACACAAGTAAGCAGGGATATTAGAGAAATAAGCATTTCAAACAAGACACGAGTCCACATGTCATAATTCCAAAATTCACCAATATATATAGAGCATAAATCAATTTTGCTGCGTTATTCGTGCAGTGTAAAATCAATTTTGCTGCGTTATTCGTGCAGTGTACATTTATTAAATAAATAAACCCGAAACAGAGTCCTATACATTTAGATTCTGTGTTCAAATTCTCAAATTGTTTGACTCAATGGTGCTTCCAAGTGTGTTATATGGAAGTTAGGTGTGGGGATACGAAAACACACAAAACGCTTGAAACTTTTGACCTGAAATCTTGAAAAATTGTATCTTATATAAAATATATACAGTATACGTCAAATTATACGGATAATTTGGTAGAAATCCACCCTCAATTGATATAATGTGCAGAATGCTATAGGTTACTGAACCAAACTATTGTTGACTGGTGGATCTGGACTGGCAAAAAATATGTACAACTTATTGTATCAAACCCTTTATTCTGGTACTTCTGATTTTTCCAAATGGTTTCAATTGAAATAAAAATGGGAATTTCAGAGTGGATTCTCAATTATTGAATTGAAATATGTCAAACCACTCCTCATATAATGGTGTGTGAACTTTATACCCAAAGTTCATGCTTTCCCTTTACAAGAGACTTATTCTACAGTCGCATTAAAACTGAATATGGTTTTCCAAATATTTGCTGGTTTTACCTGGCCACTTATATGTAAATATCTTCAGAAGATTAGAACGTCGAATCATAGACTTCCAGTATGACTTATAATATTTGTGGAGAAGATATTGGTGATGAATAAAAAATGCTAACTCTTCAAAACATGAGCATACTAAAATGTCTGTATAATCATAAAAATAGCGATTAATACATTGTCAAAATAGTTAAATGGTACTTCTTTGTTAAAGAGATATTATGGACTTGTTCAGGTGTGTGCAACTGATACATTAGTATTCATACGCTATGCCAGCTGGAACTGAATCGCACTGCCATGGACGTTTTAACAGACTAGAATATATGTTAAAACACCGATTAAAAGTATATCACCTACATTTGATTGGTCGATGCAGTCAGGTGGGTTAGCTTGGACAAAATGGCGCATTATGAGTACATTTCGCTGCGATAGCTCTTGCTTTTTTAAAGAATAAACGAAGATTTCCAATGTAACTTCATATGGTACAATCTTTAATCAGTTTTGCAAACTTTGATCTTAATTTTCCGATAAAAAGCTTACCGCTGCGAAACACTAATTATCTATATAGATGTGTTTTCTAATGTGCCAAAGCGGATGGCGATGTGTTTGACAGCCGGAAAATTCGTTTTAGTATCATAAACACAAATTTACACACTTCAGACGATTTTCCAGTAGCTAGATCGGGCAATATTAGCTACTTCTGGTTATAGTAGCTTCATTCATGTTTACCCATACCTGGTGGGTGCAGTGGGGTTACACCTGACATGCACGACAGTGTTGTGGATTTCAAAACAGATACTTAATTAAGTTTCACAAAATTATAAACCGCCAAATTAACTCACAAGAGTCAGCCAATGGTGACTAGGATTACGAGACATACAATTATGTAGAAATTAGTCGGAATTATGACGTCACAGATCAGTCATGACTCATGAGTCAGTCACAAGTTTGTTGGCTACAACGTACAAGGACGATGGATCATGCATATTCTTCAATTTTCATCGAAGCGTGATTTGAGAACCACGTCGCCATCACATATCGCCCAGTTACAGACAGAGTCTGCTATTCTTTTGATCGAAACGACGGTGACGCTGTGATATTGTTGTGATATATTTATGGAATGACGGATAATCTCGGAGATACGGATCCAATTCTGGTACACACATTATCACTGAATCCATCTCAAGCTTTTAGTAACTTACTACAGCTATGCTCTAATCAATCGTCCCCTTTAACAAGATTGTAGCATGCAGGGCGTTAATGACACCGGTTATACCATACCGCCGATCAACCACGGTCAAGTGGGTGCATGTGACAACCGCAGCTAATCTTTCAACAGTACTATTAATAATATTTTGCGACTACTCTACTCCGCATTAATTTTTCACATGGCCACCTTACACCCAGTCCAGCTTTTCGTGAGCGCCATGCACCGTGTTAACTATACACAAAACAATATATCAATTCATAATTTGTTTACGGTTTAATCAACATTCGAAATTGACTGACCGACATTCGCAATTGCATCATCAATGCAGCGCCAAGCCATGCCAGAAATATACACTCTGTGGTGCATGTTATAATGCTGACTTTGAAAAGATACTAAGGTCGGCCATGGTAGGATTGACCATGGTTAATAGCATCAACGACGCGGTAATATAGTTGGTCAAAGTCGTTAGGGGGGGGGGTCAATTAGAACTTAGCTGTATACATACATGAACATGTAGGCCATTCCAATGTCCAGATACATCATGTTCTTATCAAAACATGTGTGGCTATTATTCTGAATGATTCGGCCATTTCCGCTTTGCTAGGAAATAACCTCTTCCATAATTGGAATTTGGAAACCATATTCGCGAAATTCTACATTAGATGGCTCTGGTGATCAAGCAATGACATTGACTCGATGACGCATAGCTGCGAATGGAGAATAATTTATTCACTATGGTTGTACCAAACTAGATCATATATTAAATACATTAAACTCTCTTTGTGTGAGGTTTGTTTGTTCATATACCGATACAGCACATCGGAAGTGTACTATATATAAGCAAAAGTTGCAAAACTACGGCGGCCTGGAACCGCCACCTCCTCTTCAGTTAGTATCCTGATATATCAGGTTACGTATCCTGATATATCAGATTATTATTCTGATATATCAGGTTACGTATCCTGATATATCAGGTTACGCATCCTGATATATCAGGTTATTATCCTGATATATCAGGTTACGTATCCTGATATATCAGGTTAATATCCTGATATATCAGGTTACGTATCCTGATATATCAGGTTACGCATCCTGATATATCAGGTTATTATCCTGATATATCAGGTTACGTAACCTGATATATCAGGTTACGCATCCTGATATATCAGGTTATTATCCTAATATATCAGGTTATCCTGATATATCAGGTTACGTATCCTGATATATCAGGTTAATATCCTGATATATCAGGTTACGTATCCTGATATATTAGGTTATTATCCTGATATATCAGGTTATTATTCTGATATATCAGGTTACGTATCCTGATATATCAGGTTACGTATCCTGATATATCAGGTTACGTATCCTGATATATCAGGTTATTATCCCGATATATCAGGTTATGTCTCGACCATTCCAGAGTGTCGTCTCATTGACGGAGGCTTGTGGTTGGTTAGATTCTTGGTCAATATTGTTAGGCCAATGCATTCTCTTATACATGCGAGACTCCCAGTAGGAGACTCGCATATATAAAAGTGTTCATTGGCACAGGGATTTTGCTAAATTTCAAGGAGCCCCTGTCATGGAAGTGTTAGCAAGAACCGAACCATCAACTGAGCGATGATCAGTCCATTACTAACCATTTTCTATACTAACTACTCATTGACGAGTAGTTCCCTTCGGAAATAATTAGAAAATAAGTTCAAATGAAAGTGTCAATGACATTGTAGCTTAACTTTGGGAGGTGTTAATTTCATGCTGAGCAGTCAATATAATGACTGCTATAAAGGACTCCTATAGAAGAAGGAAGTTAAAAAGTTACAGTAATGTACGCAATGGGCTTGTATTATGTATACAGTTTTAAAATATTTGTTCAGATAAATGTAGGCTGGTTGGTGTGCCAATGGATCCAAATTTGAAATCCAAGATGGCTGATGGCGGCCATGTTTTCTAACGAATTTCGGGGAAAATAGATGGCTCCCATCTAGAGGTCACCCTGAATATCCATATGAAGTTTGGAGAGGGGTGTCTGATTAATCGCCTACTTGCCACATCACTCATCCTCATCGTCACCAAACTTCATATGGAACCAACCACAAACTTCCGCCAATGAGACGACATTCTGGATTGGTCGAGACAACCTGATATATCAGGATACATAACCTGATATATCAGGATAATAACCTGATATATCAGGATACGTAACCTGATATATCAGGATACGTAACCTGATATATATGTGTTATATACACAATGTATTTGTATCGATTCATGTATCGCGACGAGGCTAGTTTTCGTGGCCATATAGCGACGAGGCGACCTTGGTCGCCGAGTCGCTATATGGTCACGAAAACGGGAACATGTCTCTAATCCGAAGGTTCGCTATTCCGAAGGTTCACTAATCCGAAGGTTCACTAATCCGAAGGTTCACTATTCCGAAGGTTCACTATTCCGAAGGTTCGCTATTCCGAAGGTTTTTGTTATTTTAAAAGTTCATTCATTTCTGGCTAAAAACTCCCATAATAGAAAACCTTCGGAATAGCGAACCTTCGGAATAGTGAACCTTCGGACTGGTGAACCTTCGGATTAGTGAACCTTCGGATTAGTGAACCTTCGGAATAGCGAACCTTCGGAATAGAGAACCCTACCCAACACATTTATCTACCATTGGTGTGACAGAATCCACCGCACAAATTACAATTTAGGAGTTTTCTTAAATGCCAAAACTGTTGAATATGTGTCCGACGATTAGCTTTCTTGAGTAAATGCTCCCAACCTGCCAAGGTATCTGTGTCACGCGATTAGCTCGCTTTGCTATATTCTCACAACCTGCAAGTTCACGCGAATATGCCTAACGGAAATTGTATTCAATGGACACAATCTCTTACACTTATAATTTATAATAAATACTGAACAAATACATATTAGATACTTTGTGATATGTTATACCATAATACCCATGGTGGTAGGCAATCAAATAATGTTAAAACCTTGGAACGATTTGTTTATAGTACGCAAGAATATACGTTGGAATGTCGTTTTGAATTTTCACGCGATTGATGTGACGTCAGTTCATTCATGATTTTGAACCAGTCAACGACGTCACGAGCGCCTTTACAGATGTTTTTATCGCCAATTCGTTATCGCCAATTGTATCAGGGAATTTCGTAGAAAATGGTAGATAAATCAGGATACGTAACCTGATATATCAGGATACATAACCTGATATATCAGGATAATAACCTGATGTATCAGGATACGTAACCTGATATATCAGGATAATAACCTGATATATCAGGATACGTAACCTGATATATCAGGATAATAACCTGATATATCAGGATACGTAACCTGAAATATCAGGATACGTAACCTGATATATCAGGATAATAACCTGATATATCAGGATACTAACTGAAGAGGAGACCTGTGGCCGTTCCAGGCCGCCGTACGTTCTTGAACATAATTTGGCTTTGTTCACATAATGCAGCGTATGAACTACAACAATTACATACTATTTACGCGATATTTATTATGGTATTAAGAAAGGCCTGAGCGAACCACATATTAACTATAATAGCCTGATGGGACTAAAATAGACCGATCGCTCTTCCTGGCACAGTATGGTAGGCCTACTCACTGTTGTAAGAGAGGGAACTCTAAAAAATTCTTGAAAAATTGAATCTGTTTGTTTGAATATCTATATACATGTATGTTTATTTTGAATATTCTCAGTAAATAAGTATTTGGTGTCTTGCAAAAGAAATCATAATTCATTTTGTTTACAAATTTGTTTAGAGATAACAATAAAACAGTTTAGAGTGACTCCCCTTATCGCAGATGCATGCTGGCTGTGTAATTTTAGTCTATTATAGATCGGTAAGTGGTTCACCCAGACCTGTTTAAGATATCTGATTGATAATGGTTATACGGTTCAATCCCATTAGTGCCCATATATAACAATATCTACGATAAATCACAAATCATTGCGATTATTCGCAAATCTTTGTGATAAATTGCCAAGTACGGTAGTTGGCGATTTATCAGAAATATAATTTCGATTTATCGCAAAGTTGTTTTAACTATGAATGTTCTCAGTAAATAATTATATGGTGTCTTGATAAAGAAATCGGAATTAATTTTGTTTTGTTTTTGAAGTATTGGTTGATCGATAATAAGGGCGCGTACACATGAAGCTGCAAGAAAATATCTGCAAGAAAATATCAGGTAAAATTGCACACTGATATTTTCTTGCTGCAAAGATTACGCCCGTGAGAACGCGGCGGTTTAGTCGGCGTTGATTGAGCTCAATCAGAACAGTATTAGTCATGCTAGTTCAAGTGAATTGCGTCCGGTAAATAACCTATAGTTTATTTTGGCAATTCATAGCTTTTTTGAAATTTCCAACTGTTGACATGTATTAGCAACGCTGCTGATCTCACGCATAAAGACCGTCTGCATAATGAGAAAGTGGTCACGTTATTTGGAAATTTGGAAATGTTATAATTTCATAGTGCATGTATATGTGGGATGACAAATGTTATTATGGTTTTGTGGCAAAACGGATGACCCCCACCCCCATTGAGACCACATATGAAGTTTTCATGAGATTGTTGCTTGGTGCATGGGGCTGTGGTGTACATTACGTTACCGAACTTACATGGGTGCATGTGGGGACATGAGACCCCCGCCAACTTGGAAACAATATTAGTTGGAAATTTCACACCAACGATGGTTTGAAATTGTTCTTGTAGTCTGATTTTTCAACCATTAATGTATGTGGAATTCGTGGTTTTAGACCAACATTTGCATTTTTCCTACTTTCGTCAAATTATTGGTTTGGAATTTCTTCTAGGACCCTCCCTCCCCGGTGTCAAGTCACAATTCAAGGTACCATATCGGAAATTCAAAGACGATGGAAGATGTGCAAATTCAATTATGTGATCTTGTGTCTTTGGCCCGATTCAAGAGGGGGTGCAGTTGGAAATCCATGGACATCCTCCGTCAGCGGAAACCCTCAAAAGATATATATGTCCCCACACATATCCATATAATAGCTCAGCGGTTATGTCAAACAATCCAAAATGGAATTACGAAGTCAATTGTTGAAACAGGCGATAATATTGATGGATCATATCTCGAGTGCGTGAACGGTTACCAGCGTGTCCCTTATAGAGATTAGTTAACGGATACCGATGGCCACCAATCAAGGTGAACACATATCACCAACTGGCGATACAATATCAGCGCGCTGCCTTCGTCGAATATTTTCCGGTATTATTTATTTGATTGGTCAAGTAAGTCGTACCTGATATTTTCTTGTCCGCCATGTGTACGCGCCCTAATAGAACCGTTTAGAGTGACTCCCCTTATCCCAGATACATGCTGGCTGTGAAAGAACGGTTGGTCAATTTTAACCTGATCGTGCTATTGTGATAAATCTCAAACATCGATAAATTGCAAAGTATAATCACCAATTAGTTAATTGAGAGTTATCGTAAAGATATTTGAGATTTATCGCAAATGTTTGGGAGTTATCGTAAAGGTGTTTGTGATTTTTCGCAAAGTTGTTTTGTGATTTATCGCAAAGATGTTTTAATTTTGTATATTCTCAGTAAATAATCTCCAAAAGATATCAGAATTAATTTTTGTTTTAAGTATTGGTTTGCTCCCCTTGCATGTTGGCTGTGAAAGACCGATCAGTCTATTTTAGCCGACCGTGATAATATAGATCGATTCGTGGTTCATCCAGACCTGTTTAAGATGTCTGATTTATTATGTTTATATGGTTCAAGCCCATTAGCGCCAACACATAACAATATATCTGCAATAAATCACAAACCTTTGTGATAAATCTCAAACATGTTTACGATAAATCGTAAAGTATAATCACCAATAGTCCAGGAGATATTGGTCGACCTCTGCACCCCCCCCCCCCCAGGACTTAACTTCACCCCACTAATGTTCTTCCTTAAGGTCTACTCTAATTATTTTCACTTGTTAACAAGAAAAAAAAGTGGCCGCAGAGACTCCAGACAAGATGGCGTCCATCATGGCGGCCATTTTTTTTAAATGCACCAGGTCTCTTTGATCGCCATTATAGTAAAGATGATAGCACATGCGGTCTTGTTTTCCGATCGATTCGTTATGCTAATATACAACCCTTACAAATTAGCCAAAAATCCGACACCAGAATCCAATATGGCGGCCAAGATGGCCGCCGAAATGTGAAAATATGCTATTTTTTTGACATGTTACCACCTTTCGTTTGTCTCTGTGGGAAAATGTTAGAATTTTTGCGTCATGTTATACATTTATCATATAGAGGAGTCATAGGCGAACACATGGGGACCATAATATGCATTTATTGCGGGATATTTTTGTCCGATATCACGTTTTCCCAAATGCCGGTATAATAGGTCAAAGCCGAATCTCCGTTAATAACGCGATGTTATGTTTCAAATCAATGAATTTTATTGCTATTATAACAACACCCATGCATATATATTTGCAGGAGATACTCGAGCTAGGATTCCTCTTATACCTGAGATGAGGAATATTTACACAAATCAAGATGGCGGCCAAAATGGCCACCAGAAATAAAAAATCGCCGAAAATCGCTGATTTTAACATCAGTGAGCATTATTGTCATGACAACTCCACACCTGCTTACTATTGTAAGTTGGGAACACTTAGGCGAAGAACTTTCCTTGTACCATATCCAAATAAATGTCCCCCAAATCCAAAATGGCGGCCACAATGGCGGACAGATTTTGAAAAATTACCGAAATTCCCTCATATTCACATCATTGGGCATTATTGTCGAGACAAATCCATCCATGCGTACAGTTGAGTTGGAAATACTGAGGTGAAGTAATTACCTTACATCTCGTGCAAGAAAAGGTTTTCCAAATCAAAGATGGCGGCCAAAATGGCGACCGAAATTTGAAAACAAGTCTACATTCCTTTACTTTCTTACGATGGGCGTTATTGTTTCGCGATTTCTATCCACCATTACATGTTGATATGGAATAGTGACATGAAGTATTCATTAGGGTTTGGCAATTGATACTCACAGCCAAGATCGCTGCTAAATTGGCGGCTAGAAATTGAAAAGAAATCGATATTTTCACATATTAATTTCAACTTTTTGTCATAATATCGTTATGTATGGACGAAACTGTACATAAACCATCTACTAGTTCAACTTAAAGGTATCAAAACGCATAACATAGCTCGTATCCTTCTGGAAAGATGAAACACCACAATTAATATCGCGATGTGGCATTTCGAAATCCAGTCTCCACTTAGCGCCGATAATGGCCGTAAGCGTAGGTGCGCCGAATAGTTATATCAGAACAATTACCTGATAACAGATTCTGATTTGCCACGTCACGTCCATAATTATCTGGACCAGCTTCCATTTCTTTGTCTGATAAATCTTGGTCGCTCACACCGACAAAGTATTCACCACTTCCTGGGAGTATATAGGGTCCCTCTAATCATAACGTTTCAAACAATTCATTTTCCGGTGTCTAGCTTACAGAAGGTCATCTCTATGTATGTGTATCATACCCCATGGGATAACGACATGTACACATGGCGAACCAGTTAGCTAGTCACTTCTCAATAGATGGTTCGTCAACTCACAAACTCAGCGAACGCATTGGCATATGTGGACAACTTCGACAGTGTTTCTAAGGTTGCTAGCTGTCTCATTCCCTTGGACAGATGTCTATCTGCTAAGGAGAAGACCCTAGTGTACAGACTACCCACACTTCTTGACCATTATCCGAAGCAAACTGTGTGACGCCCCGCAGTTGTCTCGTCGAATATCTCCCAGCAGAGAAGAACAATGCTCGCGGTGCTAGTTTGTGGACATGCGCCATGATAGTGGGAATGAAATGGGCCACCGTATACACAACCCCTACACCGGGTGCATGTTTAAGATATCGAATGGCATGCGTGTCGGTTTTATTTGGTGTGGTAAGGTTGTATTCCACATCCGTTTCTAAGCCTTTCTGATTCAACTACGTACACTTTTGTCTGGATAATAATATGCTAGCCTCCCTCAAAACAGTCGGATGGACTAAAGGATGATGTCTTTATAGCATGAATGTATGCGTGTTTTGTTATCCTCTCTCGGGGGTTAGTATCAGTATGTGGGCGGTATTATTCAAGAAAATGTCAGGAACTGTGGTGCATTTATTTCACTATGTATTTAAAGAACAATTTACAGTCTCGATGGCAATGGCTGTGGCCGTTGGGGAACGCGACCTTTATGATCATATAGCTTTATATATATATAACTTTAGAATATAGTAGTTAATGTCTCATGCCGGAAAATGGTCGCATTGGTGATGTTACCAAGAAATCACTTGGTGTACCAACGTTTGTTGAACTGAATGCAAGAGCTCATCAACGTAACATTCCTATGGATGTTCTTCGCGTTGAACATTTCACCCTTTTGTTGATGGCATTTGTACTTTCTTGAACCATACCACCCAGCGTGAGTATGACATATCAACCAACTATCAAAGGTATCGCCTTTAAGACTACACCCCAGTCTTGGTGGGGCTTATACAGCAGTAGCCAACGACATACTCCTGGTCCAGTTGTTTAAGAACGGCTTCCAAACGGATGGGAACATACAATCTTAGCATACAAGGAAAGCAAAGCCACACATGAGATCCTGTCTGAATCTAAAACATAACAAAATAAGGGGCGGTGCAGTCATGGTCCAATTTAATTTCCACTATCATGACACATACCCACAAACTAGCACCGTGTGTATTGTTATCATCTGCTTGGATCTGTTCGGTGAGACGATTGCTGGACGCCAACAAGCTTGTTCTTATGATCATGTTCAAGGAGTTTGGGTATATTATGCATTATGGTCTTCTACGCCCTAGCAGAAATGCATCCATCAAAGGTCGGGCTTTCAACATTCGATGCCATATACAGAAGTTGTCCGGGTACGTCAGTGCATTAGATGAGTATGTGAATTGATGAACCATATATTGAGAAGTGGCTGTTTGGGAAGATCACCAGGTGTACACGTTGTTATCCCCATTAGGTCACCAAAGCTGACAATACGCAGATAGATAGGTCCTTCTGAAAGCTAGTATACGCATCGACCGAATACCGTTGTAGTGTATCGCACAAGATGACGCATATACCCCATATGTAGCATCTGAATTATACCATAAGCTATACCACGAATGAAGCTCGCTAAGAATTCCAAGCTTTCGAAACCAACACGTGAGCTGGACACCGGCATATGTATTGTTTGAAACAGTCCGATTAGTGGCACACTCCTACAAAGAAGAGTAGTGAACTGTTGTTGTGAGTGAGATAGATTAATCTGATGAAGAGACGGAAACGACTCTAGATAATGCTGAATGTGGCAATTCAGAATAAGCTCAGGTACTGTTGTTTTGATTCTTGGAAGTCATAATATGACTATTCGGCGCACCTATATACGGTTACGCCCAGTATGAGCCCTTAGTGGAGAATGGATTTTGAAATGCCACATTGAGATTGTGGGTTTTCATCCTTCCAAAAGGCTACGACTTACATTGGAACTAATATATGGCTTATATTATGTACCGTTTTGTTTATACAAATAAAAAAGTTGAAATTAGTATGTGATAATATCGGCTTCTTTTCAATTTCTGCCCGCCAGTTTGGCCGCCATATTGATTGTGGGTATCACTTGCCAAACCCTAATGGATAATTCATACATATTAACATGTAATGGTGGGTAGAAATCGCGAAACAATAACGCCCATCCTAAGAAAGTAAAGGAATGTAGTCGTGTTTTCAAATTTCGGTCGCCATTTTGGCCGCCATCTTTGATTTGGAAAACCATTTCTTGCACGAGATGTAAGGTAATTACTTCACCTCTGTATTTCCAACTCAACTGTACGCATGGATGGAGTTGTCTCGACAATAATGCCCAATGATGTGAATATGAGGGAATTTCGGTGATTTTTCAAAATCTGTCCATTGTGGGCGCCATTTTGGATTTGGGGGACTTTTATTTGGATATGCTACAAGGAAAGTTCTTCGCCTAAGTGTTCCCAACTTACAATAGTAAGCAGGTGTGGAGTTATCATGACAATAATGCTCACTGATGTTAAAATCAGCGATTTTCGGCGATTTTTTATTTCTGGTGGCCATTTTGGCCGCCATCTTGGATTTGGGTAAATATTCCTCAACTCAGGTATAAGAGGAATCCTAGCTCGAGTATCTGCTGCAAATATATATGCATGGCTGTTGTTATAATAGCAATAATATTCATTGATTCGAAACATAACATCGCGTTATTAACGGAGATTCGGCTTTGACCTATGATACCGGCATTTGGGAAAACGTGATATCGGACAAAAATATCCCGCAATGAATGCATATTATGGTCCCCATGTGTTCGACAATGACTCCTCTATATGATAAATGTATAACATGACGCAAAAGTTATAACATTTTCCCACAGAGACAAACGAAAGGTGGTAACATGTCAGAAAAATAGCATATTTTCACATTTCGGCGGCCATCTTGGCCACCATATTGGATTCTGGTGTCGGATTTTTGGCTAATTTGTAAGGGTTGTATATTAGCATAACGAATCGAGAGGAAAACAAGACCGCATGTGCTATCATCTGTACTATAATGGCGATCAAAGAGACCTGGTGCATTTACAAAAAATGGCCGCCATGATGGACGCCATCTTGTCTGGAGTCTCTGCGGCCACTTTTTTTTCTTGTTAACAAGTGAAAAAAATTAGAGGAGACCTTAAGGAAGAACATTAGTGGGGTGAAGTTAAGTCCTGGGGGGGGGTGCAGAGGTCGACCAATATCTCCTGGACTACAAGTAGTTTGAGAGTTATCGTATAAAGATGCTTGAGATTTATCGCAAAGGTTTTCGAGTTATCACAAAGGTCTGCGAGTTATCGCAAAGGTGTTTCTGATTTTTCACAAAGTCGTTTTGTGATTTATCGCAAAGATTTGCTCCCCTCATCACACATGAATTCTGGCTGTGAATGACCGATCGGTCTATTTTAGCCTGACCGTGATATTATAGAGCACCCAGACCTGTTGAATATTGTTTGATGTATGTTGATACTGTTAAAGCCCTGTATTAATTGCAAATTGATTTGATTAATTGCAAACCTTTGTTATAAATCGAAAACATTTGCACTAAATCGCCTATATTTAATGTATAGAAGTTTAAGATTCGCAAAGGTTTGCGATTAATCGCAAAGTAGTTTTTTTATAAATATTATTACACACAAATTAAGAAATACGGCCCATTATTTTAGACATTCAGACACATTTTACTCCACATGCAGGGAACAGGCCGGGGATATCCCGAAATCGATGTATTAAACCTTGATATAAGTACAAAACACGATCAAGGTTCTATACTAATAAAAGTAATATAATTTGAATTATTTTATTTTGCGACATGATCTGGAAGAACATTGATCGGGTGTTTGTACTTAGTTCGATGTCTAAACGCCGTGGCATCATTTGGAATCTAACATGCCACATTGTTAAATTTGCCGTCGGACATTTTTCGTAATTTCGAGTGCTTGCTACCTGGGAATGTTCTCCATATATACAATACCGGAGTACCAAATATCTAGGTACTATGCATAGTACCTAAATGTTTGGTACTTCAGAGTACCCAATCAGGTATTCCAGAGTACCTATCTTGATATTAGGTACTCTATACTCCACATAATGCCTGGATAGGTACTCCAGAGAACCTAAATATAGGTACTCCACAAAACCTAAATATATAGATAGCTACTCCAGAGAACCTAAATATAGGTACTCCAGATAACCTAAATATAGGTGCTTCAGAGTACCTACGCAGGCACTCTAGTGTACCAACAATTAGGTACTCCCCATGGGACAAATCTCAGTACCTACATAGGTACTCCAAATTACCTATTGTTTTAAGAGTGAACGTACACTCCCAATCACACGATTATAAACTTACACAGCCCCTACATTGCACACATCTGCCATTCACCATACACGACCATAAGCACTCATGCACGCATACACGCACGCATACGCGCGCACACGCACAGGCGCACGCACACATACACGAACATGCATAACATAGACACGCATATTGACACCCACATGTCAGGCTACAGGCACACACGTTTCGATTCGTTGAATACGATGACATGAGTCCTTGATTTGATGTAAATGAACCGCCAAACTTTATTATATTGATAACATATATCACACATATTTCTAATGCCTGTCTCCGACAAAGAAATAAAAAACATATCATCTGCCTGAGTTGGTGCAGAACAATCAATTGTATTCATACGTAACCCAAAGTTTGATAATTCAAGTGCATAAATGAGACTATCAATATACAACATATATAGTATGTAATATTGAGTGAATTATTAGCCATGCGGACTTGTGATTTCCCTTCAGTGTGTCCAAAACTGAATATATTACTAAAATTTGATATATGAAAGTGGTAGCTCTGGCAATTTTCATTAGATGGACATTTCAGCCAACAAATTAAATCATTTCGAAAACCGTTTAATGTATTGCATGTCTCCAATTTCTTCAAATGTGCCTATTATGTCATGATATGAAACGTTACTTCTTCGATTCAGAGGGGCTGGGATATCATTTTATATTTGCACAAAAACGTGTAGTAGGACACATAACACGGAAAAACGACTAGTTCCGTGTGTTGGCAAAGATATTGTTAATTTTGTTTTAAAACTTGCGACACAGAGCGGCGACACATATAGCATGTCAGATGACACAATATGCACTAATTGAAATCAAATAATGAGCCGCCGTGTCGCTATACGTGTCATAAGACACACCTAATTGACTACATGACACGGGAAAGTTGTTCAGTGTACAGAGGTGATAATATGTCGCCCTGTTCGATACCTTATTTGGTTTCAAACCATCTGGGGAAAATGCCATTATAACTCACTGAGAAGTGAATTCCCGAAAGGAGACAGTCGAATATACGCCACATCCTGCCAGTGAAACCACTTTCTGCAAACTTAAACAGGAGGCCGTCGATCCAAACAAAATCGAAAACCTTCGTACATCAAGAAAACACGTGTACATATTACTATGTCGTTCGGCGGTGCATTGTGTGACAGGTATGACACCATATTACAACTGACGACTTTCTGGAGTCCATGAACACGAATGAGACCAGGGAAATTATTTTCTAATCGAGGCTCTATGATTTTCTCGAACAATTTATAAATTGCTGGGAGAATAGTTATTGCCTTGTAGCTACCAAATTGATATTTTTGATTTTAACCCCCCTAAAACAGATGTACTATATTATCCCTCGCGTGGCGGCTGTCGGGACGTGTTCCAACTTTAAAATTGCAGAGAACAACAAACCCAAGCATTCGCGAAGAGCGTTGCCATCGTAGGTCACGTGCTGATAATTTATAAGATCGTAAACATGAGACTTATTCATATTCATATATGAAAGTGAGTTTGAGATATCCTCGACAGAAATGTCGATCTAGTTGAGAAATACTACAACTAAGTCTAATATGGTTTGTGGATTCTGAAACTTATCTTTCGAACCGCCCCCCCCCCATATCACATATATAAAATACTAGCATGTTAGCCCGCCACTGGCGGCAATCGTCAGAAACATGACAATTTTTAATTTTTTTAATTAATTTTGTAATTTAATTTTTTGTTTTTCAATGAGTTAATTGTGCCTTTTTAATTTTTTTTTCAATTTTACCCGATTTTACCTTGAATTGATAATTTTCAAGGTCAAGGTCAGGTCGGGGTTACAATTTAACCCGCCCATGACACTTCCCACAAAAAAGTACCCCTAGGTAGCAAGTTTGAGCTCAATCGGTTCGAGTCTATAAAGAATTGAATTGTTTATTAGCAAAGTCAACATCTAAGTTGCAACATGCCATACAACTTATGTACACAACATTATACAAACAATACACAACATACATATATATCAATAAATGAGTTCATCATATTATATGATATTGATAATAAATACAAATAATGCTAATACATTTGGGAATATGTTTTCTGAAATGGTTTCATATAATATTTACATTATATATAATATAATGTAATACTTGCTTCATGGTAACTTTATAAATGCTAATTTTAAGAAAATGCTCACTCTTTTCAATATACTTATGTTAAGCAGTGACAGCAGTCTGTAGAATTTATTTCTGTTAGGGTTTTCCCAGTAATACTTCGGTATATAGGTTTCTCGCAGATCGTTGAGTTCAGTACACAAAATAACAAAATGGTATTCATCACACATATATATATATCATTTGTGGGTACCCGTTTCAAGGTGAAGTTCACCTCGGGCGGAAAAACTGACCCGATTAAAATCTCCCTGTTCCTAGGAAGTCCTAATAGTCCAGTGCATTTATGAGAAAATAGGGCTGAACCTCAAAATAATTGCAACACAAAAGATTTTGTTTTATTTTGGTTGGGAGCATCATAGAGTATACTCAGCTAAAAATCAACAAAAATCTGAACATGCGAAATGGCCTTTTTGAGGCAAAAAGTGGCGAAAATGATGAAAAATTGAGATTAACATTTTTTGTTAACAACTCTTGATGTAAACATACAATTGTTATATTTTCACAATGATAATCTGTGGTACAGTTGTATCCAAGATTTTGTATCATTTTATTCTATAAATATTGATTAAATTTTCTAAATTTGGGTAAAAAATTTGAAAAATTTGCGAAAATTCAGTGAAAACTGGAAGTCTACAATAACTCTTGATGCAGTCGTAAAATTGTCATAACTGGGCTTGGAACTATTGTTATATAGTTATATCCACAATTGTGGGTTTTTTTCATGTTGTTACTACAAGCAAATAATCAAAATAATCAAAATATTTTAGGGTGAAAAGATGTAAAAATGGCAAGAAATCAGAGAAAAATGGAATTTCACATTACATGTTTATGCATTAGAAAATTGCCATAGTTGGACTTGGACTGTTGTCAGTCAATTATATATGAGATTTTCCATTAATTTTGGGCCAGCTTGTGGTATCAATGACACTAAGTTGTCCATATCTTGTGACAAAATAGTGAAAAAAAGAAGAAAATATAGAAATTCATTAAAAAAATATAGAATTTTGACAAAATAATAAGTCTGGATAGATCGTTCTGATTTTCTGATAGGCATGTGCACCTATTGCTTTTGCAGTCCGTTTTACATTTACAACGAATGATGTTCAGTAGTTCTTTTGGAGCTGGTGGTTCCTCACATATGATAGGATTAAGCCGCCCATCCTTAACCTGCCACCCCCAATCAGTTGGTTCCAAATTAAGCCCTTCCAAACCTGCATCTGGTGATAGTGTGTGCAAATGAAATTCTTTTCTACCTAAAAGTCTGACACAGCAGGTTACATCACCTCTGGTCGGCGCTTTGGCAACAGTGATAAGCCTCTGAAACAAGAGTTGTGGGTCGATATGTACAACGTCGTTGTCGATCTTGAGAGACAGAGCACTCATTATTATTGCTTGGGATGTTCGCTTGAATACATAACTCAAAACATCTTTCCATCCCATGTTCATGAGGATCTTCCAGTGCATTTATGAGAATAAAGTGCCAAACCTCAAACTAATTGCAACACAATGTTTCTTAGCAGGAATAAGTCTATTAACCAATTATAAACAACATACTAAAAATCAAAAAAGGATCAACAAAGGCGAAATTGATAAATTTTGTGAAATTAATTTAGTAAAATTTTATAGCTTTTCAAGGATGTTTATAAAAAACTTCTTTTCACATGTGCTTCCATTTATATATCCATTTTGTTGAGTACACAATCCTGATTACAGAACAGAAAACATTTTCCAGATACGTTGAGAATTTTTCGAGTTATGTGCCTCCAAAATTGGGAGTTTGCCTAATTTCGGAGCCTCAATTTCTGAAGAATTAGCTAAAATCCATATTTTAGGGTCTAGTATTTTAAAAACTAGAGAACAATGAAGGGATATCTTACTGTTGTATTAGTTGCCTCACTATATTGTGCACAAAAAATGATTTCTTTATGCATCTATGATCGAGAAGACAAAATATTCTTAAACAAAATGTGTGTTCCATTGTATGGACTTAGCCAAATTTGCCTTGTGACACAGAACTGGTGTGATGAAATACCATATATACACTGTGCTGGAATTGCTAAATAGAGGATCTCACACGAGTTTCTATTTTATACGGAATTTATCAACCGAGTTCACTAAAATCGATTTGAGCCGAGGTTTACCGAGGCTCAAATAGAATTTAGAGGACGAGGTTGATTAATTACGTATAAAATAGGACGAGTGTGAGATACCTTTTATCACATGATCAAATAAACCCGAAGCAACGCGAAATATTCATCGAAAACAACAATCATAAACTACAGCGATCGCAAGTGATTTGAAGAACGCCGTGACGTCATCGCACGCGCTGATATTAAACGTGTCTATTACCGATAATTATGAAACTGCTTTTATGGCCAAATTATGTGATAAACACATATCTGCCATAATCAACTTATGGCCCTATGAATCCTTTGTATTGACTCTTTTCCAAAAATGCCATTTTGGACTGTTTTATGGTGTTTTTGTCCATTTTAAAGTTTTTTTTGTGCACAAATAGTAAACAACAATGAATACAATTAGTGTTTAATGTGTAAAATCATTTGAACGTTCCTCCTAAAACACTTAGTGTTGGGAAAAATATGATTACATTGGTTATGCCAATCAACAGTCACTGGATTTCACCAAAGGCTATGATCTTGTCACCATATTCTAGTCATTGGAGACAAAGGGTTGTTTTATTCCAGTTTGTGCAGATTATTCTTGCATGGTAAACAGTTTAGTACTTTAATAATTATTAGATGTTTATTTAGAGCTTTTATCAGCATGTTATATAGAACCAGCCCGAAATAATGATTCGCCATTGAGTTAAAGGCAACAAAAATGATCGTAGCTCTAAATATGAACATCAAAACAGGAAGCAGTTTACTCTGTATGAAAGAATGAGGTTTGTAGGAGCTGGTGATGTTAAAGTTTTATGCATCAAGGTCCATATTTTCTAGATTTTGTCAATATGGTTTCCCCTACCCCATTTTTCAGATATTCAAATTTGGCATCAGTTTCGGGAAAAATTAGTGAAATTCAGTGACATTCATTGACATATCCAACATAAGGCATTTATTTCAACACTAAGGTGTTTCAGGAGGAAAGTTCAAATGATTTTGCACATTAAACATACATTGTTTTTACAATTTATACACAAAAACCTTTAAAAATGAACAAAAAACGCCCCAAAATGGCATTTTTTAGATGAGTCAATTCTAAAGATTAATAGGGCTATAATTTGATTTTCTACACCATGATTTGGGAAATTCCTTTACAATGTGTTTAACGATGTTTACTTAAGTGATTATGAGAAAGACAGGGAATATGGATATATAATTATTGATTTGTATGACATCAAATATGCTATTTCATCACGCCGGTTCTGGACCACAGGCAAATTTGGCTGTCCATACAATGGTGGAACACACATTTTGTTTAAGAATATTTTTGTCCTCTCAATCATAGATGCATAAAGAAATCATATTTTGTGCACAACCTAGAGTGGAAATGACTAAAACAATATGGAATCCCTTCATTTTTCTTTATTTTTGAAAATACAAGACCATACAAAATGGATTTTAACTAATTTTGAGAAATTGAGCCTCCGAAATTAGACAAACTCCAAATTTTGGAGGCACATAACTCAAAAAATACTCAACGTATCTAGGAAAGGTTTTCTGTTCTGTAATCAGGGTTGTGCATTCTACAAAATGAGTATATAAATGAAGGACATGTGAAAGGAAGTTTTTTTATAAACATCCTTAAAAAGCTATAAAATGAGTATTTTACCAAATTTTGACAAATTTATTTCACAAAATTCATCAATTTCGCATTTCTTGATTCTTGTTGATTTTTAGTATATTATTTGTGATGGGTTAAAGTACTTATTCCCACTGAGAAACTTTGTGTTGCAATTATTTTGAGGTGAAACCATAAATGCACTGGACTATAAGTACGTAAGAATCACACAACACGCTCATGTATGGATACAGTCACGCTCACGTCCGGACCCAGACGTAAGAATCACACCACACGCATACGCTCTTTATCAACGACACTGTGGATACGAACGCTCTTTAACTATCAACGCGATTAACCCCACAGTGCCGCTTTTGTGACTGGGAGTGGAGAACTGGTGTTCGGAGCTTCTCCAAAACGGCGCGACGACCATTCCCGTGGGTTTTTACCCTTAGATGGGAAGTTTGGTCTCGATCGGTGCAGCCGTTTTCGATTCTATAAAGTATATACACACATATATATATATATACATACACACATATGTGTTTCTCAAAATATATAGTAGACTAGCATGTTAGCCCGCCACTGGCGGCGTTCGTCAAAAACATGACAATTTTTTATTTTTTTATTTTTCAATGAATTAATTGTATTAATTTTTTGTTTATATTTTTTAATTAGTTTTTGGTTTTTCAATATTTGACCCGATTTGACCTTGAATTGATCATTTTCAAGGTCAAGGTCAGGTCGGGGTCACAATTTAACCCGTCCATGACACATCCCGTAGGTAGCAAGTTTGAGCTCAATCGGTTCGATTCTATAAAGGACACACATATATATTATTTGTGGGTACCCGTTTCAAGGTGAAGATTACCTAGGGCGGAAAAACTGACCCGATCCGCGTTCCTAGGAAGCCCTAAGTACGTAAGAATCACACAACACGCTCATGTATGTATAATGACGCACATGCCCAGACCCAGACGTAAGAATCACATTACCGACATACGCTCTTTATCAACTACACTGCGGATAGGAACGCTCTTTAACTATCAACGCGATTAACCCCGAAGTGCCGATTGCGGTGATTTTAGCTCGATCCGACCAGCCGTTTTCGATTCTATGAAGTACCCACATACACATATATATATATACGGAAGTCTCAAAATATATAGTAGACTAGCAGGTTAGCCCGCCACCGGCGGCGTTTGTCCGAAACATGACATTTTATTATTATTTTAATGTTTTTTAAATGTAATATATTGTTTTTCTGATTTTTTCCGAAACATAACAGAAACATGACATTTTTTTAATTATTTTGTTTTTATTTATATTTTTTTTAAATTTTAACATGACATTTTAATATTATTTGAATGTTTTTTAAATGTAATATATTTGTTTTCTGAATTTTTTCCGAAACTTAGATGACATTTTTTTAATTATTTTGTTTTTATTTATATATTTTTTTAATTTTAATATTAATTTAATGTTTTTTAAATTTAATTTATGTATTTTTTCAATTTTTTAATATTTAATTTTTTTTTTAGAATTTAATTTTTTTTTTATTGTTAATTTTTTTTTTTTTCTGGCGGAAAAATCCGATGAATCCCCCTTCCTAGGAACGACTTTCAATGAGTTAATTCATGGTACCCGTCCTAAACATTTCGAGCGATAACATTTTGTTGAATCCCGTCGTGAAATCTCTCTGCATAATATTTCCAGCTATTTCGAGCGGGTCAATGAAATCCCCCTTCCTAGGAACGACTTTCAATGAGTTAATTCATGGTACCCGTCCTAAACATTTCGAGCGATAACGTTTTGTTGAATCCCGTAACGTTTTGTTGAATTGTAAACATGTCCCCCGTTCCTAGGAACGACAGGCAATCTCTCTGCATAATATTTCGAGCTATTTCGAGCGATAACGTTCACGCTTGATGTCGAATCCGGTATTGCATTGAAAACAAACGCTTCTCTCTCTGCATAATATTTCGAGCGATAACATTGCATTGAATTGCCCGTCATACAGATAAGTAGATAGCGAAAACGACGCTCTTTATATAGACACTGCGGAAAACTAACGCTCTTTATATATCAACGCTATTAACTCCGAAGTGCCGATTGCGATACGAAATTGTGAGTGTTGGTTTGTAACCGGGATTTCCGAGAAGCATTATGCCTATAACTACCCCCCCCCCTAAGCCCTGACCTAAGTGTCATACATACTATAACAATGATGTTGTAAGAGTATGGAATCCAATAAATCTCCCCGCATAGGAAATGCACTCAATTTTCCCGTATAACTCTGCAGATGCTAATAACGTTGAATGGGAAACAGACGCTCTTTATAGCGTTGCGTCAAAATCAAACGCTCATTAAATAATCACTTGATTAATCCCCGCCGTGCCTTTGCGGTGATTTGGGAGTGGACAATGGGTGCTCTGAGCTTCTCCAAAACGCGACCACGGCGGTGTCGGTGGGATTTTACACTTACATACCAAATTTGAGCTCAATCTGTACACGCGTTTTGGATTCTATGAAGTACCCACACACATATATACATATATATATATATATATATATATATATATATATATATATATATATATATACGTACTAGCCGATGAGCCCGACCTTGTCCGGGCTATTCAAAAACCAAATTTAAAGTCGATAGCTCTACCCGGCCCGACGTTGTCCGGGCTATTCAAAAACCAAATTTCAAGTCGATAGCTCCACCCGTTTCCGAGATCTGGTCTGCGCATGCGCGAAGCTGGCGTCGCACGGGCTCGGCGACCCGATAAACTTCGTATCCGGGGCAAGATACATTCACATACCAAATTTCAAGTCGATAGCTCCACCCGTTTCCGAGATCTCGTCTGCGCATGCGCGAAGCGGGCGCCGCACGGGATCGCCAATACGACAACGTCCACCGCCTGGTCAAACTACACACACGTACCAAGTTTGGTCCAGATCGGTCGAGAATCGTAGATTTGTATAAATGACAAACATACAGACAAACATACAGACAAACATACAAACAAACAGACAGAGGTCTTCAAAATATATATGAGATAGACTAGCAGGTTAGCCCGCCACTGGCGGCAATCGTCAGAAACATGACAATTTTCAATTTTTTGAATTAATTTTTTTATTTAATTTTTTGTTTTTCAATGAGTTAATTGTGCCTTTTTATTTTTTTTATTTTTTAGTATTTTGTGACTGGGATGGAGAACGGGTGCTCGGAGCTTCTCCAAAATGCCGCGACGACCATTCCCGTGGGTTTTTACCCTTAGATGGGAAGTTTGGTCTCGATCGGTGCAGCCGTTTTCGATTCTATAAAGTATATATATATATATATATATATATATATATATATATATATATATTTATATTTATATATATACACATATATATATATATATATATATATATATATATAGCTATATATATATATATATATATATATATATACGTAGTTCTCAAAATATACAGTAGACTAGCAGGTTAGCCCGCCACTGGTGTGGTTGGTCAGAAACATGACATTTAAAAAAAATTGAATTCTGTCTTAATTTTTTTTTTCAATGAGTTAATTCTGCCTTTTTAATAAAGAGAAATGATGGTACCCGTCCCTAAAAGAGGTACGATTTACGGTACATCGGACGGAGCTTCTCCAAAATGCCGCGACGACCATTCCCGTAGGTTTTTACCCTTAGATGGGAAGTTTGGTCTCGATCGGTGCAGCCGTTTTCGATTCTATAAAGTATATATATATATATATATATATATATATATCTATTTATTTATATTTATATATACGGTACATCGGACGGAAAACTGACCCGATGAAAACTCCCCCCCCCCCTTCATAGGAACGACAGGCATAAGAATCACACAACACGCATTTTTTTTTTAATTATGCCTTTTTAATCAAGAGAAATGATGGTACCCGTCCCTAGGGTGGAAAAACTGACCCGATGAAATTCTTCCCCGTCCCTAAAAGAGGTATGATTCGATGACAATCTCCCCCGTTCCTAGGAACGACAGACATAAGAATCACACGACACGCATTTGTTCAATGAGTTAATTCTGCCTTTTTAATCAAGATAAATGCATTCCGGTTCCGGTGCATATTGTGATTCGATAAAAATCTCCCCCGTTCCTAGGAACGACAGACATAAGAATCACACGACACGCATGTAATTGTTGTTTTCCAATGAGTTAATTCTGCCTTTTTAATCAAGATAAATTCATTCCGGTTCCGGTGCGTTTTGCATCCGTAGTTTCGAACGCATTCGTATGCATAGGTGACCGTTTAGCAACGCCGATGGCAATAAAGAGCGTTACTCTGTTAACAACGCCAAATTTGGTCAATATAAAGAGCGTGACTGCCTTAACCACCGCAGTGCCGAGGACGGTGATTTTGATTATTGGGAGTGGAGAATGAGTGCTCAGAGCTTATCCAAAACGCCGCGACGACGATTCCCGTGGGATTTTACCATTAGATGGGATGTTTGAGCTCAATCGAGCCAGCCGTTTTCGATTCTATAGAGGACAAATATATATATATATATATTTACGGAAGTCTCAAAATATATAGGAGACTAGCCGATGAGCCCGACGTTGTCCGGGCTATTCAAAAACCAAATTTCAAGTCGATAGCTCCACCCGTTTCCGAGATCTGGTCTGCGCATGCGCGAAGCTGGCGTCGCACGGGATCGGCGACCCGATAAAATTCGTATCCGGGGCAAGATACATTCACATAGAAAATTTCAAGTCGATAGCTCCACCCGTTTCCGAGATCTCGTCTGCGCATGCGCTGCACGGGCGTCGCACGGGCTCGCCAATACGACACGACGACCACCTGGTCAAACTACACACACGTACCAAGTTTCGTCCCGATCGGTCGAGAATCGTAGATTTGTATAAATGACCGACAAACAAACATACAGACAAACAGAGGTCTTCAAAATATATATGAGACTAGCCGATGAGCCCGACGTTGTCCGGGCTATTCAAAAACCAAATTTCAAGTCGATAGCTCTACCCGTTTCCGAGATCTGGTCTGCGCATGCGGGAAGCTCGCACGGGCTCGGCGACCCGATAAAATTCGTATCCGGGGCAAGATACATTCACATAGCAAATTTCAAGTCGATAGCTCCACCCGTTTCCGAGATCTCGTTTGCGCATGCGCGAAGCTGGCGTCGCACGGGCTCGGCGACCAGATAAAATTCGTATCCGGGGCAAGATACAGTCACATACCAAATTTCAAGTCGATAGCTCCACCCGTTTCCGAGATCTCGTCTGCGCATGCGCGAAGCGGGTGCCGCACGGGCTCGCCAATACGACAACGTCCACCGCCTGGTCAAATTACACACACGTACCAAGTTTCGTCCCGATCGGTCGAGAATTGTAGATTTGTATCAATGACAGACAAACATACAAACAGACAGAGGTCTTCAAAATATATATGAGACTAGCCGATGAGCCCGACGTTGTCCGGGCGACGTTGTCCGGGCTATTCAAAAAGCAAATTTCAAGTCGATAGCTCCACCCGTTTCCGAGATCTAGTCTGCGCATGCGCGAAGCTGGCGTCGCACGGGCTCGGCGACCCGATAAAATTCGTATCCGGGGCAAGATAGATTCACATACCAAATTTCAAGTCGATAGCTCCACCCGTTTTCGAGATCTCGTCTGCGCATGCGCGAAGCTGGCGTCGCACGGGCTCGGCGACCCGATAAAATTCGTATCCGGGGCAATATACATTCACATAGCAAATTTCAAGTCGATAGCTCCACCCGTTCCCGAGATCTCGTCTGCGCATGCGCGAAGCGGGCGCCGCACGGGCTCGCCAATACGACAACGACGACCGCCTCTTTAAACTACACATACGTACGAAGTTTCGTCCCGATCGGTCGAGAATCGTAGATTTGTATAAATGACATACAGACAGACATACAGACAGACAGACAGAGGTCTTCAAAATATATATGAGATATGCCATATTATATACCATTTTGAAGCAGGAAGCTCCAAAATATTGTTTTATCAACTTGTCCGGTGTAATAAACTGTGAACATGTTCTTTGTGTTGAGTTTTGTTGTGCAAAGTGTAATATTTTCAATGGAAGGGAAATAACTCTAAATTTTAAAGATAAAATTATTCCCCTTCCATTTGAAAATACAGTTTGAATTCTTTTGCATTCTGGGAGTCATAACGGGGGGGGGGGGGTCTTTTTATGATTTCAGCTGTTTTCTATTTCTCTATGGACATCTTCTGAGACACAGTCACGTTTCAAATGGTGATGAATTATGGTATTTTAATCATATTTCTTGCATAGATTGTTATTAAAACCGTAGATCAAGTCACTATTTAAAAAATAATCGGTGACTAGACCTTTTAACTGGTGTGTTAGAAATTCAAAATAGTCCGCCCACGCTGATATCGGCTTTGTCCCGAATAACGTCATTATTAACCCAAAAGAACGAATGATCTAATCTGGTTTTACGTCTTGCATTGAACAGACTGCATGTGAAACTTTTTTTGTCTATTTCAGAGATACGATCGATTTCCGCATCTTGATCCCGCTGACAATTGTTCGATGCTAGTCTAAAATTCCGCTTTGCGCATTTATAGTGGACATGTGATGCGAAATCAACAGAGCTTGGTCTGGCCTCCGACAACCAAACACGACGGTGTGCGCGCATTTCGTAATCGAGTTGCTTTAACTCTTCGTTCCAGTACGGGTTCCTTCGATGCTATCTGGAGGGCAGAATGAATTGTTGAGTAGTGCTCATTCAGTGTATCGACTGAAGATATAATATTATTTGGAAGATAACATTTTACCCTTGATTCATAGGGGTAGGGTTCTCTATTCCGAAGGTTCATTATTCCGAAGGTTCGCTATTCCGAAGGTTCATTATTCCGAAGGTTCGCTATTCCGAAGGTTTTCTTTTCTGGGCGTATTTAACCAGAAATGAATCAAAATTTGCAAAAAAATACTATTACGCTAGTATTAACATATAGTACATTTATACACCCACTTATAATTCCCAAATTGTCCCAGATGTCGGTTATTAATAGCAAGAAGACAGTATCAGTGTTGTCGTTTATTATGGAAAGTTGAAAACACGATGACTGAAATAAACTACATGTAAGAGATATGGTTTGTCCGAACTGGCAATCTGTATTTGAAAGAACATCAACATTAAAGGCCCACTTAATTTTCGAACCCCCAGATCACATATATAAAATATATACCAGCATATATACCATTTGAAATAGGTAGGAAGCTGTCTAAACTGTATTATCAGCTTTTCCGGTGTAATAAACTGTGAACATGTTGTTTTTGTTGATTTAACGACGTGTTTTTGTGCTTAAGATTCATCTGGTTTTGTTGCGCAAAGTGTATTATTTTCAATAGAGGGGGAATAACTATATATATATATATGTTAAATATAGTGTTATTCCCCTTCAATTGAAAATACATTAGGTTTAATTCTGTTGGAGCCATAACGGGGGAATCTTTTTATGATTTAAGCTGTTTTATATTTCTCTATGGGTATCTTCTGATACAGACGTTTCAAATGGTGATGAACTATAGTATTTTAATCATATTTTATGGCATAGATTGTTATTAAAACCTGATATCAAGGTACTATAAAAAAATAGTCGGCGACTCGAAAATTAAGTAACATTCAATACAAATTCACAATTTCAACGACTCGAAAATTAAGTGGGCCTTAAAATTAAATACAAATTCGTCTATTCAACGACATTCTGCTACGCAGTATTCATTAAGAGTTATAGCCCCACTGTTTTAATCCGCCTTTAGCTGGCGTATTCTTGCCTCTAAGATTATTATTGAGATATATCATCAATCGTGGTGACATTAAATCGTATAGAAACATAGCAATTGTGTGGGCTGCCTGACGTGAATATGTATTGGGAAATAACGTCATACGTAATGGCATTATATCTCAAGGAAACCCGCGAAAAAAAAATCACATTCATTTAAGTTATTTCCTTCATAAAAAGATTCTTCGTGATAAAGAACCCTCTCAATACTTTAGAATATAGATTTAACCTTTAAAATAACAAAAATCTTCGTAATAGCGAACCTTCGGAATAGAGAACCTTCGGAACAGCGAACATTCGGAATAGTGAACCTTCGGAATAGTGAACCTTAGGAATAGCGAACCTTCGGAATAGAGACATGCTCCCGATTCATAGACAGACTGCATAGAATAGTTAGTTCTCACAATATCCACTTGAATGTTCTGTATCTGTAGATATTGCACTGGTCCAGGTGCTACCACGGCCGAGTAACTTTATAACCCTATGGTGACCCCAGCAGCGTTCTTTGACGTGCACACACCGAGGCGTGTACACGGGTTAGCCTTTAATGTCCGCGCCCGATCGGACAGCGTACTGCACACATGACAACATACCTGGACAAATGTTGTAATGGGGGAAGTCGGCATTTTGCATTCGGATCTTTATTCAGTGATCTCGAATGAGACTTTTCAGCCTGACAAACTTGGTATCTGACCGATTTCTGATTTTTGTCAGAATACCCTGACCAGGTTGCGATCCCCGGTCCGCTAGCACGAGATACCAGTAGGCTACCTCGCGGCTACCGACTTCCCTATAATGAGCCCTTAACAACTCCAATATCAGCAGTTAGTGAAATGGGTCGGTGGTTCGACACATTAATGGCATCGTCACCGAGAACAAATGAGCTCTAAACAAGGTGCGAAATAGATGAAGATACAAGAAATAAATCAATACTGCATGGATTCGTTGCCTGAACCCTCGGCCGGGACATATGAATTCAGATGACCCCCCCCCCCCTCCCTGCGTTTCATTGATTTTATGTAGATATGAGATCATGACATATATGGCAGATTTTGGTGCAGAAAAAAAATAAGACGCATTTGTAACCAGTTACTGGGTTATATGTGCGCCCTATTTTTTTTTTGGCATTTGCAGCTACATTAGGAAGTCCGACCAGTAACAAGTCGTGTGTCAGCTCCGACCAGTAACCCGGTTACAAATGTGCCCTATTATTGTTTTGGCATTTGGAGTGAAGTCGTTTAAAAAACGTGTTTTTATCACATAATGTGTCATGTTTGTCCAGTGTTTCACAAACAAAAAAATCACATACATGCTCATGCTAGTGGAGATGAGAAAATTGATATTTATATGTATTTACAGATGACTAATATTTAGTAACTTTCTATCCTTGCGATTCGTTGTTTTCTGTTTAGTGTCGTGATGTTGGAATTTCAGCGTTGCATAGATTCTCAAACTGATAAATAGATCCGTTATTTTGTTGCCAACTGAATCACAACATTGGAATTTCACACCACTGGCACCATCCATGGATGCTCTCAGCCTTGCATGTATCTTGCCAAGGTACATTACTTTTGGAATGAGGGTGACAAATATTCCTTCAAGGAGAGTGAATTTCATGAAGGTTTCGTCAGTCGGGATGTTGAGTTTCCCACATTCTCATCTGGGTTGATTAATGTCTTTCAGAGAAGTGAATATTTTTTTTCTGTCACCATCGGATTGCTTTTTTTTCTCAATTAAATTATATCTACACAATAGCAGCTTGTGTGGTTTTCAGTTTCTTCAAAGATGCAGTATCCCGCAATGTACACTAATGCATTAGATATCGACAATGATGCCACAATATCACTGATGCCTGTGGCAATTTGTGCTGGAGTGTCTTGTGGTACTTGAAAATCCAAATCATTTGGTTGGCTTGATTGTTTGGTACAAATACTTCCGATGGTAACTATAAAATCTTGTCAGCAATGACTCAGCATCATCGATGCAATTTGATGCTTTTTTGGCGGTTTTAGTGCTGCAGTGTAGCTCCTTCTTGTTTCCAATTGGTCTCATTTTCTCCATTTTTAAATATGGAAAACCTCTTCATTTATACAATGTATACACACCAGTATATATAGGATCCGCCATCGTCGGGATGTTCCCACTCTACAATAATCGCGATCCACGCAGTTCGAACTCCTATATTCTGGGTCATCACGGGTCACGGAGACCTAGTTTTACTCAAATATGACACTGCTGGTCCCACGTGTGCGCACTTTCCACTGAACTTTGGGTACTGAAATTTGGAAACGTCGTCGGCATGTACCCGCTTTACAATAATAACGAGCCACACAGTTCGAACTCCTATATTCTGGGTCATCACGAGTCACGGAAACATAGTTTAACCCAATATGACACACATGACCCCGCCTTAAGAGCCCGTGCGCACTTCCCAAAGCACTCTCGGTACTGACATTTGACAACAACATCGTCAAAACCTAGTTTTACCCAATATGACACCCCTGACCCCACATTAAGAGCCCGTGCACACTTTCCACTGAACTTTGGGTACTGGTATTTGGCAAAGTCGTCGGCATGTACCCACTCTACAATAGCCATGAACCACGCTGTTCGAACTCCTATATTCTGGGTCATCGCGAGTCACGGAAACCTAGTTTAACCCAATATGACATACGTGACCCCAACTTAAGAACCCGTGCGCACTTTTCAAAGCACTCTGGGTACTGACATTTTACACCATCGTCGGCATGTACGCATTCTACAAAAATTCGAACTCCTATATTATGGGTCATCACGGGTCAAGGAAACCTAGTTTTACCAAATATGACAGCCTGACCCCACCTTATGAGCCCATGCGCACTTTCCATTGAACACTGGGTACTGGAATTTGACACCATAGTCGGGATGTACCCACTCTACAATAATCACGAGCCATGCAGTTCGAACTCCTATATTGTGGGTCATCACGGGTCACGGAAACATATTGTTACCCAATATGACACCGCTAGCCTCACATTAAGAGCCTCTGCGCATTTATCACAGCAATCTGCATGGGCGCTGAAATTTGGCACCTTTATCGGCATGTACCAACTCTACAATAATCACGGGCCTCGCAGTTCGAACTCCTATATTCTGGCTCATCACGAGTCACGGAAATCTAGTTTAACCAAATATGACACCCTAACCCAACCTTAAGAGCCCTTGCGCACTTCCCAAAGCACTCTCGGTACTGAAATTGGGCACCGTCATCGGCATGCATTCCACTCTTCAATAATCACGAGCCACGCAGTCCGATATCTATATTCTGGGTCATCACGAGTCCGGAAACCTAGTTTAACACAATATGACACCCTTACCGCACCATAAGAACACGTGCACACTTTCCAAAGAACTCTGATTACTGAAATTTACACCTTCGTCGGCATGTACCCATTCTAAAAAAATCACGAACCACGCAGTTCGAACTCCCATATTCTGGGTCATCATGGGTAACGGAGTCCTAGTTTTACCCAATATGACACCCCTGACCCCACCTTAAACTAAAGCGCTCTGCCCCTGATGAGTTGTCAGCGCAAAAAATAGACACGAAACACTAGCTCAAAGTGACCATCCAAACTCATACTAGTGTCGGGCATCATGGTGCACAAACGTTACCTCTAGTCAAAGGCGGATGGTTGGGTATACCTACACCATCTTATATACAAAGTGATTATTGTAGAGTGGGTACATGCCGACGATGTTGTCAAATATCAGTACCGAGAGTGCTTTGTGAAGTTCGCACGGGCTCAAAGGTGGGGTTAGGGTGTCATATTTGGTTAAACTATCTTTCCGTGACTCGTGATGACCCAGAATATAGGAGTCGAACTGCGGAGCCCGTGATTATTGTAGAGTTGGTAGTACCAACTTGGTACATGCCGGTGAAGGTGCCAAATTTCACTGCCCAGACTGCCGTGAAAAATGCGCATAGGCTCTTAACATGGGGCTAGCGGTGTCATATTGGGCAAAACTAGGTTTCCGACTTTCCGTGACCAGTGATGACCCAGAATATATGAGTTCGAACTGCGTGGCTCGTAATTATTGTAGAGTGGGTTCATGGCGACAGTTCGAACTCCTATATTCTGAATCATCACGGGTAACGGAGTCCTGTTTTTACCCAATATGACACCCCTGACCCCACCTTAAAAGCCCGTGCGCACCTTTCACTGAACTCTGGGTACTGAAATTTCCACTGCACCATGGGCACTGAAATTTCGCACACACATTAAGATCTACCCAATATACAAGAATCACGAGCCAAGAAGTTCGAACTCCTATATTCTGGGTCATCACGGGTCACGGAAACCTAGTTTTACCCATTATGACCCCCCCCCCCCGACCCCACCTTAAGAGCCCGTGTGCACTTTCCACTGAACTCTGGGTTTTGAAATTTTGCAACATCGTCGGCATGTACCAACTCTAAAATAATCACGAGCCACGCAATTCGAACTCCTATACTCTGGGTCATCGCGGGTCACGGAAACCTAGTTTTACCCAATATGACAACCTGACCCCACCTTATGAACCCGTGCGCATTTTCCATTTTCCATTTTGGCACCGTCATCGGCATGTACCCACTCCACAATAATAACGAGCCATTCAGTTCGAATTCCTATATTCTGGGTCATCGCGAGTCACGGAAACCTAGTTTACCCCAATATGACACCCCTGACCCCACATTAAGAGCCCGTGCGCACTTTCCATTGAACACTGGGTACTGAAATTTGACATCATCGTCGGGGTGTACCCACTCTACAATAATCATGAGCCACCCAGTTCGAACTCCTATATTCTGGGTCATCACGGGTCACGGATACCTAGTTTTACCCAATATGACATATTGTGTTAAACGATGATCCCGTGACCCGTGATGACCCAGAATATACGAGTTCGAACTGCGTGACTTGTGATTATTGCAGAGCGGGTATATGCTGACGATGTCAAATTTCAATATCCAGTGTTAAGTGGAAAGTGCGCACGGGCTCATTAATGTGTGACTAGTCAGGTTGTCATATTGGTAAAACTACGTCTCCGTGACCCGTGATGACCCAGAATATTGGAGTTCGAACTGCGTGACTTGTGATTAATGCAGAGCGGGTATATGCTGACGATGTCAAATTTCAATATCCAGTGTTAAGTGGAAAGTGCACACGGCCTCTTAAGGTGGGGTCGGTGGTGTCATATTGGGCTAAACTAGGTTTCCGTGACCCGTGATCAGGGATGTGGCTAGAGAGGGGTGTGGGGGTGTCTCACCCCCCCCCCCCCCAGCAGAGAGCTATATTTTCAATAGTTGGAAATTTTATACCTGCCACAACGAAATTTCACACCAACAATAGGTTGAAAATGTTCTTGTAGTTTGATTATAAAACAATTTATTGGGGGAATTTATTGTTTTTCGACCAATATTTGCATATGTTCCTATTTTTGGTCAAAAATTTTGACAGAAATGGTCATCAGTTGGAAATTTTCCAACCTTAGGGGGGTGACAGGTTAGAAATTTCCAACACTTGGAAAGCTTGTGTCCTGGTCACTCCCCCGTGGCCAGTCAAAAACTTCTAGTTAATTTAAGAAAACAATATTGTCATACAATTGGTCAACATTGTCATTGGAATTGTCATCAGTTGGAAAATTTCCAACCTAAGTGGGGGTGTAGGGTTTGAAATTTCGAACAGTAGGAAGGCTTGAGGCTAGTCTAGATGTTAGGATTTTGCGATTTTCTTGTTCAGATTTCAAAATTTTCGCACACCGGGCCGAACCATGGTGTGTCATTGCCCCATTCACATGGCCAATACAAAACTGCTAATTAGTTTAGCAAAACAATATTTTACTACATTTGGTCAAACTTGTAGACATAAATGGTCATCAGTTGAAGAATTTTCCAACCTGAGGGGGAGTATGAGGTTTGAAATTTCCAACACTAGGAAAGCTTCAGTTGAGGCCAGTCTTGATGCTAGGATTTGCGATTTTCTTGTATAGTTTTCAAAATTTTCTCACACCGGGCCGAACAACCATGGTCGGCCCGGTGTTTCCTGGTCTGTTGTCGGTAGCTGTGTGCATTTGTCTGGAATTAGATCACTAGTTGTTTTTTTGGGGGGCAATTTTCAGGTTAAAATATCTTAATGTTCTCATACTGGGAAAATAGAAGCATGGCTTATGAATATATAGGAAATTATGCCTGAGCATGAGGTACAAGGGGGGGGGGGGTGCAAATGAAATATGCAAAAAAAGTTGTGTTGGTACGATTCCGACTCAAGGGGGGTGGAATTATGCAAAAAAGTTGTGTCGGTGTGATTCCGACTCAAGGGGGGGGGGGTGCAGTTGGAAATTCCCAAGGTGGACATCCCCCCCCCAGCGGAGACCCTCTAGCCACATCCCTGCCCGTGATGACCCAGCATATAGGAGATCGAACTGCATGGCTCGTGATTATTGTAGAGTGGGTACATACCGACGATGTTGTCAAAAAACAGTACCGAGAGTGTTTTGGGAAGTGCGCACGGGCTATTAAGGTGGGGTTATGGGTGTCAAATTTGGTGATGTCCCAGAATATAGGAGCGGTCCGGTCGGCGGGTGTTAATTTCGGCGTTTTTGTGTACATTTATAGCGAATTCGGCAGCAGCGTATGGGTTAATTTATTCACTTCCACTGCAGCTAGAGACTTGTCCGATCGCCCATGGATACATATGGGTATTTACTTCAATATATAATGTCCATTTCCGTGGTCAGGCAGTCAGGGGAGGTGCGGTCGGCGCCTTTTTGGATTTCCCTTACCTGGCGGAAACGGCCGAAAGTTAGGGGTTAACAGTGCCGTGTCCGCTCGAGCTATCGACTTGGGGATTGGAACTTTAGTACATTCGGGTCCATTCTACACGATAGTGCAAATCCCGTCTCGCTCGGACCCCTATGGGCGGCCGGTCGGCGGGTGTTAATTTCGGCGTTTTTGCGTACAATTATAGCGAATTCGGCAGCAGCGTATGGGTTAATATATTCACTTCCGCTGCAGCTAGTGACTTGTCCGATCGCCCATGGATGCATATGGTTATTCACTTCATGGTATAATTTCCATTTCCGTGGTCAAGCAGTCAGGGGAGGTGCGGCCGGCACCTTTTTGGATTTCCCTTACCTGGCGTAAACGGCCGCAAATTAGGGGTTAACAACTTAACAGTGCCGTGTCCGCTCAGCTATCGACTTGGTGATTGGATCTTTGGTACATTCGGTCCATTCTACACGAAAGTGCAAACCCCATCTCGCTCGGACCCCTAGGGGCGGCCCGGTCGGCGGGTGTTAATTACGGCGTTTTTGCGTACAATTATAGCGAATTCGGCAGCAGCGTATGGGTTAATTTATTCACTTCCGCTGCAGCTAGCGACTTGACCGATCGCCCATGGATGAATAGACGTATTTCCTTCATGATATGATATTCATTTCCGTTGTCAGGCAGCCAGGGGAGGTGCGGTCGGTGCATTTTTTGATTTCCCGTACCTGGCGGAAACGGCCGCAAGTCAGGGGTTAACAGTGCCGTGTCTACTCGAGCTATCGACTTGGGGATTGGAACTTTGGTACATTCGGGTCCATTCTACTCGGTAGTGCAAACCCCATCTCGCTCGGGCCCTAGGGGCGGTCCGGTCGGCGGGTGTTAATTTCTGCTTTTTTGCGTACAATTATAGCGAATTCGGCAGCAGCGTATGGGTTAATTTGTTCACTTCCGCTGCAGCTAGCGACTTGTCCGATCGCCCATGGATGCATATGGGTATTCACTTCATGATATAATGTCCATTTCCGTGGTCAGGCAGTCAGGGGAGGTGCGGTCGGCGCCTTTTTGGATTTCCCGTACCTGGCGGAAACGGCCGCCAGTCAGGGGTTAACAGTGCCGTGTCCGCTCGAGCTATCGACTTGGGGATTGGAACTGTGGTACATTCGGGTCCATTCTACTCGATAGTGCAAACCCCATCTCGCTCGGGCCCCTAGGGGTGGTCCGGTCGGCGGGTGTTAATTTCGGCGTTTTTGCGTACAATTATAGCGAATTCGGCAGCAGCGTATGGGTTAATTTGTTCACTTCCGCTGCAGCTAGCGACTTGTCCGATCGCCCATGGATGCATATGGGTATTCACTTCACGATATAATGTCCATTTCCGTGGTCAGGCAGCCAGGGGAGGTGCGGTCGGCGCCTTTTTGGATTTCCCGTACCTGGCGGAAACGGCCGCCAGTCAGGGGTTAACAATGCCGTGTCCGCTCGAGCTATCGACTTGGGGATTGGAACTTTGGTACATTCGGCTCCATTCTACACGATAGTGCAAACCCCATCTCGCTCGGACCCCTGGGGGCGGTCCGGTCGGGTGCGGTCGGGTGCGGTCGGGTTTTAGTAGGACCGCCATACATCGCGGTTAGTTTCATATGTATGGCTCATACCTTAATTAAATTAATTAATTAAACCTTTCGAACGTCGAATTGGTTTAAGAGAGATGTCTGACAACTAATTATCTGCATAATATAACGTATAACGTATAACTTTTTACAAGGTGTCTGTATTTGGTAGTGTTTTGGCTCGGATTATCAGTGGCTTCAAAGCACTGTGCATGGAGTTATGGATCTTCAATGGAGAGTAACTTCTGTACTGTGCAGATAGCTTATACTGTCAATTAGGCTCAAAACAGGAGAAAACACTTACCTCATTTTTGTAGGAAATATGTTAGTTTAACCTTTGTTTATTTATTTATTGGCAATTGCTTAAGTTATTTACCAGCATCGGTATGCTTGAATGACTCCTCAACGTAGCATTTCAGCCCTCAAGGCAAGCACACATGGGTGACTCAAATGTAATGTTCACCAACTTGAAGGACAATGAAAGAAAGAAGTGATTTATCCCACTGAGGCGTAACCGCATCTATATATATCGCTATACAGGAAAAGGGTATAGGCCTATCCGACTCTCACACAGAGTTGCGCACAATCGGGTCACAATTCATGTTCTATATTGAAAAAAATAGACTACTATATCACAATCTGATTGCAATTAGACTGAACTTTTGCATAGAAGGCCATCTAATTTTAACCACTTTCGTGCTATCATCGTACATGCGGCCAAATGCGGCCCGAATCTCAAACAGAGATGCACACAATCGGAAATGCGAGGATAACCCCTCGTGTCCTATATTGATACAACATAGACTACTCTATCGCGAAATAATTGCAATTAGACTGAACGTTTACCTATAAGACCATCTAAATTTAACCACTCCCGTGCTAATATCGATCAGAATAAAGAGAGCTAGTATATAGAAGTCAATTCCGTTCGAAAATTTGAAATCTGAGTTGGAAAATTTCCATGGCTTCGGTAAGTTTGTCCTGGACAAATTTAGCCAAGTCGGTAGTTTATTTATGTAAAGGATAATGTTCGAAGCAGAGGGAATTCGGTAGAAGAATATACGAGGGCTTGCCCGAGTCTATTCTTTACCGAATTACCGACGTTGAGAATATTATCTGACTCAAAACCCGCTCATTGAATTGTCATTGGAGCCAACTATCCATTTTCGTCTGACACACAGCTCTGCCTTGATTACCTGAGTAGACGCCCACAGTTCAGCACGGACAGTTTGTGATGTCCCTGTTGTCCACGCCGAAAAGCAACACATTTCAATTATTATTTAATTCGAATTAGGACTCGCCAGTTGAGGGACGTTTCTTCAGAAGTTTGTCGTTGCGCCATGGATTCGGACAAGGTGTGTGAGCAATATATTACTGTCCAATTGTGTTTGTTTATTGTTTTTCTTTCTTGATTTAAAGATGCCTCATCTAATTCGACATCAAATACGTTAACATTCCTTAATAATTTATCAGGAAATAAAACATGAAAAATAATGGTAATGATGTAAAAACGCTCTTTATACAATGTGATTTTTCAAATATTCTGGCGCCAACAACACGATACCTGGTAAAACTGTCTCATTATTAATAAGTCGAAAGCACACAAGAAGCTTGCATAAATGGGTTTACTGATTCTTTCTCATTGTTGCCTTGTGAAGAATACGCATGAATAGAAGTATTATAGTGTTCAATCGTATGCGGTATTTTGAATTTCCAATTATTATCAGAAAGAAACCTACATGATGTGCTAGCTTGAATTTTAAGTATCATCATATGGTTTATACACAGGAGCGTGGCTAGACGTGACTCAGAACAACATGACAATTTAATTTCGCACACCAAACCCTTCATGATGTTTCAAACTGAAAGGTATCATAACATTTCCAGTTATTGGACAATTCTTACATGACATGGGCCACCCCCGTTGTTAGCAATTTCCCATCGTATATGCATGATTTCCAAATATTTACTCACCACTATGACCTTACATGTACCTTTAAGTATCACCCACAGAAGTTAAAACAATGGTTAGTGCGCAAATGTATAACATGTATTATCTTTTCTTCGAAACGGCATACAATCGCGTAAATAGTGATTATATATCGTTCGAATATATAGTTGATTAGTCACCAGCGACGTGGCTAGAGGGCTCCTGTGATTTTCCGGTTGCATCCCGCCCCTTTTAACCAGACCGAGCTCGCAATGTAGTGTAATTTCATTTGCTTCCCACCTTGTGGTTTGGAATTTCCTAACTGTACCAATTGTGGGGAGGAATCATGAAACAATTTGAAATATGCATGAGCCTGAAATCTGTAAAATCCTAGCATCTATAAAAAAAAGTCTAACTCCATGAAAACTCAGGCCTCGATTTGTTTTGTTTTGTTTTTAAATTCAGTTAATAATGGGGTTTTCGCAGTGAGAAAATGTGCGCACAATTTTTTTTTCAAACACCAAAACCTCGTTTTAACTGGATCGCTGATGTTCAACAACGACACTTTCCATTCATTTTGCATACTTATGTGAACAGTACTGTAACATTAATAGTCATTTTATCGCCAAATATTGCTTGAATCTCGGTTCTGTTGACCATTTACCAAAGATATTGTATCGATTGTAAAACGACTCGTGCTTCAAGAAAAGTTAAAAAAAAACAACGCACGATCACGTACGTTATCCATGTCTTATCAACACAAGAACAAAACCAGTCCATTGTTCAACATTTTCTCTTGGTGATAATGATTTTACAGACCAATGCGAACGCCTTACGTACCTATAATGTTCACCCTAAAATGTTCAAGTTCGGCACACATGTTAGATCATGCCATGAATCTTTACTCTGGCTATCTACCCCCGTATATATCATTTTCCATATGTTCAAACCATGTGAATCTGTTCTATTATCTTCTGATGGGGGTTGACCACGCAGGGAATATATTTCTGTGTTAATACTTGTTCCTTGAAAATAAATTCCCAGCTCGAGGTTGCAAGATTTGTGTAGCTTTGTGAGCCAACATCAATGAAATTCCAAGCGACGCATAGTACAATCGATTAATTCAAGTCCCCCAAACCATGCAAACTCGAGTTGGGAGTTGGGACCTTTACCTGCTATAAAATACAATGTTATTACGGAACAGGTATAACCGAGCATTAACTGCATTTTTGTTCAATGTTATAAAACTTCCCTGTCAGAGCAACAGAAAGTTACCATGTTTTGAACTAGTGGAGTATGATATCTTGGCGAAGCCAGATTAGATATGCATGATATGATCTATACACATGGATATACGCTATTCTGTTTCAATTTGATACTGGGAATGTTATTTTTGTCTGTGCTTCACCATTGTATTAAAAATAACCATGTGAGCACTTTCTCGTTCAACAAGTAACGTATAGTTAAAATCTGTGTTAAACGGTTTTGTGTTTATTTGACCGACTTAGGGACGTATTTAGATGTTATATATATATATATATATATATATATATATATATATATATATATATATATATATATATGTGTGTGTGTGTTTTTTAGCCTGTCTGTAGATTTTTCTAAATAGTTAGTCCAAATAGCTGTTGGTGTTTTTGTATCAAAGTTTGAAGAAATTTTATTTGATTTTTTGGCAATATAAAATCAAAATCGCTAAATATTTGTCAGTTTTAATTAGCTCAGACAAATTAAAGGTATCAATCCGATTAAGCACCCCATAATTACTATTTCTTTGAATTCAGGGGTAAAAAAAAATTTGATTCGAGTCGAGGAACCGATCCATCAAAGCTCAGAGTTATTAGATATCGATTTTTGAAGTTTGCAATTTTCTCAAGATGCGTACTAATAATTGCCCCTAAGTTTATAATTTTCTCGAGATGTGTACTAATAATTTTCACAGAAACACTTATTCAACAGGCGAAGCTGGATAACTCTAAAATCAAGTGTATTAATAACGCAATTTTGACTGAGACCATCCTTTTGACGGCGTGTTCCTGGGCCACAAACAATAGAAATAACAAAACTTCAAAAAACAATCTGATCACTATGAGCGTTGATAGGTAGGTTTACTCGTCTCGAATCAATTATTTTTTATCCCCGAAGCCAAAGAAATAGTAATTTATGAGGGCCTGATCGGATTGAGTACCTTTAAGTGTTCCGATATTTAATGCAGCTTGCAGACAGGCTCTTGACTCAACATACATGATTGGGGAGGAGCCACTCTATAACGTCCCTCAGTCGATTTAATCCATCGCGTATTCGTAAAAAATAATGCCCACGGGCATTCTTAAAAAATAATGACTGTTGGCGTTAAAATAATGCTCATGCGATCAAAACGCGTGAGCGTTCTGCCAGATAAGAGCCGTGTCCGGACAAACGGATCACACGCCGGTGGGTTTTAATAACATATAATATCTCCTTCCACCTTACGTAAACATAATTTTGATATTCAAATGAGTCACGCCTGTTTAAAGACGATAAACAAAGAATCAGTAAAATAAAGTGTCACGGATCGGGTTCGGAGTAGTCACCATCGCCGTCATGCAGATGCTGTCGTACTGGTAGTACTGTGATATACTGGTTCTGCTGGTAGCTGATTGGTTCCAGATAAGAATCGCTTGACATCCGCGAAGTTTGGTTTATGGTTTGTACAGACGGCATTCGATGATAGAGATCAGCAGTAGCACTCCGATTGTTGTAATTTGTTAGCGATTCGTACGTGTTATCTGTAATCTCAGTGCTTCCAGTCTTTGATTTTTGCCTTTAAAAAGAATTTAGTTGTCAGAAAACACACATTTATGTATTACTAGCAGGGTTACCCGGCGTTGCCCAGGTTAATGCATGCTGTGGATATTTGTTGCGAATAGAGAATGCTCTTGCTTAAAGTGTTATACGTTTTCTCATAAATTGTATATTCAAATAGCATCACAAAACATGATTATTACAGTCATGGAATGTAAGTAGTGGCTCACCTTGTCAATTGTCATTCTGTTTATCGCGATTAATCCGTTCCACCAATAATGAAGTATTTATTTTTTTACATCTGCGTATACATTAGACGTTATAATATGATACATGAACATCATAAACACATTAGTTCGATAAAAAATAATAATTGGGTTTTACATATTGAGATGTATCAATCAATCTAGTGGGTTGGACTAAGATGTAGAGGACACCTTGCTATCATATCTCCATGATGATACAGATGTTTCAAAAAAATATCCAGGTGCTCCTCTATCCATGGTGCTATATATTGGCTAAATATTCTTAGTTTAAACGAAATGTTGCTGCGCAGATATATCAGCTACATGTGCCAGGCACAGAGCGAGATTTTGAGTTGTTTATTTCAGTCGATGAGTCTATACTAAAACCCTTGTCAGATGTCAGTATTGGTAGGATCATGAAAGGTATTGTGCTACTAACTGCATTTTCTTGTATATCAGAAGAAACTATATTTGACTGCACACTGTGACCACTATTTTTGAACAGGCCTTCCATATCTCTTGACAAATTGTAACTTTTTGTGGAAACTGTATTGAATGGAACAGACTAAATTTTGTTATTATATATATGCAATCCTCTGACGGTTCGAGGTCTCTCAGTTTGCACGAATATATGTATCTCTTCAATAGAATGATAAATATACGTTTATTGCTTCTTCTAGTTATCTCTTTTTGCTAGCTCATTGTGTGAATGCATTGATTGCCATTCCCATATAAATATGACTGTTAAGAAGATACAATTGTTCAAGTGACTTATGTGGGTCACCATATGTCGGGATTGTGAAATGTGAACGCCCAACTACTTAAAATGATATGGAGATGACCTGGTGACTGTATATAACTTATATGTGGATATCGGCGAATAGCAATATTATCAATGATAGTGCATATCCGCTCGCCATCCGTGACGCAAACGACACCAAATCTGATTTAATTCATGGTATATCATTAGAGAAAAACTTGTATGAATTTGGTGGAATTTGGTTTATTAAATCAATTGTTGATGCAACGCTGACTCGAACAACGCCATATTGCGAAGGTGATTATGTATTCGTTTAGTGGAAATCAGCGACAAAACTATTTCACCATATTTTATTAATTTCCCCTCCCACCAACAGCGTCATTTTAGAAAATTTTAACCCGCACCATTATCTTCCTAGTAAAAAGTTACCCCTCTTAGAACGCCTTGGTGCCATCTCGATTGTACCGCGTGAAGTTAAATAGAACGCACACAGACAGACAAAAAGACAGACAGACAGCACGATTTTATTTCTTGTATCATTTGAGAAGAACGTGTCTGAATTTGATGGTAATTGGTACTAAAAATATTTTGTATCAATTTTGGTGACCCTCCCGTCCCTATTTCGGACTCAAGCTACACACACTAAGACTCATTAGAGATTAGAGATGCATATATATGAAATTGGTGAAAACTGGCGAGTATACAAATTTGTATCAAATTTAAGGTCCCCATATCTCTCACCCATAGGGCACCAATCTGGTGTATCTAAACCATACGATAAGATTCCTCGTATCACAGAGAAGAATATGTATCAATCTGGTGGAAATCGGCACTAAACATATAGATATAATTTTGTGTGTCCCTCTCAGCTCTATACACCACTGACTCGGATGGCCCCACTTGTGACATCCTTAAACCACACGATTACACTCCTGATATCATGGAGATGATTGTTTATAATAATCGGCGACCAAACAATTTTTTTATCAAATTTGGTGCCAATCCCTCCCCTCTCAATCTCCTACCCAAACAGCACCACTATGGTGTCTTTAAATCACGATTAGATTCCTCGTATCATGGATAAGAACGTGTATCAATTTGGTGCCCCTGTCCCTTTCAACGCAACCCTGGCTCGAATGGGGCCGCATTTGACAGATAAAAGCCACACCATTAGACTCCTCATACCATGGGGATGATTTTGTATAAGTGTGATGGCAATCGGCGACTTATTATCAAATTTAGTGCCCACACCTCCCAATATCTCATTCAAAAACAACAATTTGGCGTTGTTAAATCGCACAATTAGATTCCTTGTATCATGAAGAAGAATATATATCAATTTTGTGGAAATCGGCGCTAAAATAAGTTTTATCAATTTTGGTGCCCCTCTCCCCTTCCGTTCATCCCTGTCTCAAACGACGCCACTTTTGACATATTTAAACCACACCGTTGGATTCTTCATATCATGGGGATGATTATATGTAAGTTTCGTGGCAATCGGCGACAGAAAAACAAATCTGTCCCCCCCCCCTCTTCCGGGCACCCCTGACGCGAACGGCGCGACTTTTGCCAAATTTAAACCACGCCATTAGATTCCTCATATTATGGGGATGTTTATGTATAAGTTTGGTGGCAATCGGCGACAAATTTTTTGTTCTGCCCCTCCCCCTTTTCTGCCCATGACAACAACGGCGTCACTTTAGAAAATTCTAACCCCGACCATTATCTTTCTCGTAAAAAGCTACTCCTAGTAGACCCATTTGGCATCATCTAGATGGTCCCCTGTGAATTTCTATAGAACACAGACAGACAGACAGACAGACAGACAGACATTCGCAAATACAGATATAGACTCACACACCTGAATAATTGAATAAAAGTATAATGCAAAGTCACTAAATATAGCGAAACAAGCACAAAAATATTATACATTATGTACATTCAATGGTACGTAGTACTACTCACACATTCTTGTAGATATTATAGGTGTTACACAGATTAATATACATTATATACATATGATATTCATAAAAAAAATCTTAAGAAAGAAGCACCATTTAAAGGTACTCAATCAGATTCGATGGTCCCCATATCATCAGATTCCAACAACAACATGTTTTGAAATGCCGCTTCAGTTATCAGAATCGAGTAATTGCCCAAAAATAATGCAAACCACAGTCAACTGTAGTATAAAAGTGCCAAAAACCTGTTATTTATCAATATTTTGGTCAACGAAATTTTGCCTGTTTGTCAAATATCTGACACAAATAAGTCAATTGATTTTAGAGTTATCCATCTTCATCCTGAATTTGGTCCGAGACAGTGTTCTCGTCGACTGTTTACTGGGCCACCTAAAATTATCGGTGTTGAAAAATAATAGATTTCAAACATCGACATCTGATCACTCTGAGCTTTGGTGGGTGGGTTCCTCGACTCGAATCAAATATTTTTTACCGGGGAAGCCAGGGAAATAGTAATTCGCTAGCGTTAATTCAGATTATGCATATTTTTTAGCAATTTCTTGAACGCTATTTTGATGAATATACAGACATTTTTAGAACGCTCATGTTTTGAAGAGTTGACAGACCGTGAAACTTTTCTCTGGTGGGATATGTCCAGTAGTAGTTGGGGATGTACCTCTGGCGGATTTGTTTAGTTGACTGCAGATAATTATAAAATGATATTCATCACCAATATCTTCTCCACAAATATTACAAGTCATGCTGTTTCGTTGTCGGGCGATTTTCGCCACGTTTTATAGTGGAAGTCTCTGGTGCGATGTTCTAATCTTTAGATGATATTTACATATAAGTGGGCAGGTAAAACCTGGAAATAAAACCTGCAAATATTTGGACAAACCATTTGGAAAATTCACAATTACCAGAATAAAATTCATGGGTTTGATACAATAAGGTGTATATAATTTTTGCTAGTTCAGATCTATCGCTCGACACTTAGTTTGGTCCAGTACCGAGTATTCTGCATGTTATTCAATAGAGAGTGGGTTTCTACCAAGATCTCGTGGTGAATTGACGGTAACATGATTTGGCATTGACGGCTTGGAGCCGATATTCAACCTCGTCGCTTCGCAACTTGCGCGAAATAACGGTGATGACGGTGCGCGAATATAAGGTGCGCGAATTCAAAACTGAGCGAAAAATAGTACTGTGGGCTTTTAAATACGAGTATAAGGTATTATCATCATCAGCAGCAGCATCATTACATTAGACCACGTTTTTTAACGCAACTGATCCATTCAGTTATGAAAACATGTACACTAAGTCTAGACACTCTAAATTAAGGTATACAAATATGATCCTCGAACTAGGATCTGGTGACGCACATACATGTAACTTAACCCTTTGAGTGCCAGGGGCCGATCTGATCGGCCCTAAACCTACAAAATAAGTCTGTTAAAGAATATAAGAATAAATTATTAAAATTGTAAAAAAAAAAAACTAAAAAAAAAAATATGTTAGGCCAATGCATTCTCTTATATATGCGAGGCGACCTATGGTCGACTCGCATATACAAGAGAATGCATTGGCACAGGGTATATGGGTTGATACAAAAATCGGACCTGGCACTCAAAGGGTTAAAAGGTATGTCACTATCTTGTTGCTTTTTTGTTCTAATTGTATGGGAAGAGGGAGCGAGCTAAGTTGTTATAACTCAACATATAACTCAACATATACTATACTACAACAAATTAGGTCTAAACTAATCGCAACTAACCTAATCTCTGCCTAAACTGATATCTTTCTTGAAAATATATTAACTTCAGAGCTCTCCACACACATGCAATTACACATGCGCGTATTTATACATCTAAGCGACGTAAATCTACTGCATTACACAGCTAACAACCGAAACGAGCTCATCGGCGATATTATGTGATTTGCCGAATATACCAGGGAATTAGTTGCTGACTAAAATATTCTTTTTCTCATTGTGGAAACAATACGCATGTATTCTACTATTGTCATGCGGTCACACATACCATTCGAGTTGCCGCCAGGCCCTCAATGGCCACCACAGCAGCCTATAGTGGCATGTATATGGTCGTATATCGGCTAAATCGTTGTTTTATTTCGAGAGTGCCCTATTATTATGGAGGATAAAACGAGAATAAATACGGATATAAGCCAAATGAGGCATAAATTTACCCCCTGTACGTTGGCAATGTCCTGACCACACATGTGATCGTTCCTGAAGAAATTCCCTTTCAGACCGAAAACTAGCCATCCACAAAGCGAGTGGGCTTGATTTTGATTTTTTGCGCGCTTGAAAGCCATATTACATGTACTCTTATGCCACTGCCATATTGCACGGACGATAATCACGGAAGATTGGTGCCATCCCATTACGTGACAAAAATGATCATATCATAAACGAAAATAGTCGATTTCTGAATGTGCAGTAAAAATGTCAACGCCGCCTATGTGGCCATTATTTACAATTTTGCGGTACTCTGTGAATGCGTTACTAAGTATTCATATCTGTCCATTTTCTTTTTATTTTGTGAAACACCCGCAGCCTCGAGAAAAAAACAAACATTTTAGTCAGATAGACGGCCGCGCATACCAATAGTCGACTGAGCGGTAAATCGAGTCGTTGGTGTGTGGGTGTGATTTATAAGAACATTCTTGTCGCCGACCATTGAAGTCATTTGTTGGGATATGTTGGCCGGAGCAAAATATTTACATAATTAACAACTGTAATTAATACCATATTTGGTGGGTGGTTCGCCTTTGATGCAGCATAAATTATCGTAGTCTATAAAGGAGCTATATAAATATAGTCTTCAATTAATATCGCAGAGGGAAGCTTAGGCTATCAGAATCAGAAGGGAACAGGAGAACCAAGTCCACTCAGAGCACCAGCCACAAACATCGTTTCGCGTTTAGGGACGGATTGACGTACATTCATTACATAAACAAAACTCGGGATATGATGTTCAGCAAGAGAGTGACCATGAGAGAGAATGCAGACCATCATCTGAAGTACATTATTTCAGATGGCGAAGGTTTCGTTTCATTTATGCCTTTTTTGGGCATTTCGATACAGCTATGCCTTTTTTGGGAATTTTGATTCTGCTATTTGAAAAATAATTATCAACTATTATAATGTTGGTTTTATTCTACTCACACAAGCACAGTCCGTGTGCCAATTCTCTGAAAGTCTCTGGTTTAGAAGTTGGCTGCACACCCCCCCCCCCCTCCAACAAAGGTTTTTATATATCAAATATGATGCATCCTAATTTGCTTATTGCCCGCTTCAGAACGTGTCCCAAAATATATTTTACTCTTACCATAAAATAAAATATTTTTTTCACCGAGTACAAGAGTCAGCGTATAAGAACATGTATGCGGTTACAAAAATAACAAGATGTCGTTTATATGAATTATAAATCACCATAGAACAACATGAGATACAACACTGAACCAATTTATAAGCTAGTTCGAAAAAATTGCGATAAATATTTTTAAATTGCGAAAATAATACTTGGATTTTCAAAAAGGTGTTATATATAATTGGCTATAACTTGAGAAATCACATAGGGCGTTGGCCCGCAACATATCGAAAAAATTGGCCCATAGACCTAGCAAAACAATTTGTATGATGGAATGCCAAATATATTTCTGTGAAATATGGGGGAAATAGTAAAAAATGGTAATTTTTACTAATTGCTGAAAATTTTACCACATTGTGATTAAATTTTTATAGGAGTATGGAAAAATCACATGATGGAAAGTGTCAGAAATAATCTTCGATTTGTGTGGCAGTTTTGGATGCCATCCCAAAATTACTGTCCAATTTGGAGTGCATGTAATGTCCTATGTATCGTCAATTGTGATCGCTGTCCCAAAATGTGTACTAATAATTTTCACAGAAACACTTATTCAACAGGCGAAGCTGGATAACTCTAAAATCAAGTGTATTAATAACGCAATTTTGACTGAGACCATCCTTTTGACGGCGTGTTCCTGGGCCACAAACAATAGAGAGTGGGTTTCTACCAAGATCTCGTGGTGAATTGACGGTAACATGATTTGGCATTGACGGCTTGGAGCCGATGTTCAACCTCGTCGCTTCGCAACTTGCGCGAAATAACGGTGATGACGGTGCGCGAATATAAGGTGCGCGAATTCAAAACTGAGCGAAAAATAGTACTGTGCGCATTTAAATACGAGTATAAGGTATTATCATCATCATCAGCAGCAGCAGCAGCATCATTACATTAGACCACGTTTTTTAACGTAACTGATCCATTCAGTTATGAAAACATGTACACTAAGTCTAGACACTCTAAATTAAGGTATACATATATGATCCTCGAACTAGGATCTGGTGACGCACATACATGTAACTTAACCCTTTGAGTGCCAGGGGCCGATCTGATCGGCCCTAAACCTACAAAATAAGTCTGTTAAAGAATATAAGAATAAATTATTAAAATTGTAAAAAAAAAAAACTAAAAAAAAAAATATGTTAGGCCAATGCATTCTCTTATATATGCGAGGCGACCTATGGTCGACTCGCATATATAAGAGAATGCATTGGCACAGGGTATATGGGTTGATACAAAAATCGGACCTGGCACTCAAAGGGTTAAAAGGTATGTCACTATCTTGTTGCTTTTTTGTTCTAATTGTATGGGAAGAGGGAGCGAGCTAAGTTGTTATAACTTGTGACCAAATCCCAACTCAACATATACTATACTACAACAAATTAGGTCTAAACTAATCGCAACTAACCTAATCTCTGCCTAAACTGATATCTTTCTTGAAAATATATTAACTTCAGAGCTCTCCACACACATGCAATTACACATGCGCGTATTTATACATCTAAGCGACGTAAATCTACTGCATTACACAGCTAACAACCGAGACGAGCTCATCGGCGATATTATGTGATTTGCCGAATATACCAGGGAATTAGTTGCTGACTAAAATATTCTTTTTCTCATTGTGGAAACAATACGCATGTATTCTACTATTGTCATGCGGTCACACATACCATTCGAGTTGCCGCCAGGCCCTCAATGGCCGCCGCAGCAGCCTATAGTGGCATGTATATGGTCGTATATCAGCTAAATCGTTGTTTTATTTCGAGAGTGCCCTATTATTATGGAGGATAAAACGAGAATAAATACGGATATAAGCCAAATGAGGCATAAATTTACCCCCTGTACGTTGGCAATGTCCTGACCACACATGTGATCGTTCCTGAAGAAATTCCCTTTCAGACCGAAAACTAGCCATCCACAAAGCGAGTGGGCTTGATTTTGATTTTTTGCGCGCTTGAAAGCCATATTACATGTACTCTTATGCCACTGCCATATTGCACGGACGATAATCACGGAAGATTGGTGCCATCCCATTACGTGACAAAAATGATCATATCATAAACGAAAATAGTCGATTTCTGAATGTGCAGTAAAAATGTCAACGCCGCCTATGTGGCCATTATTTACAATTTTGCGGTACTCTGTGAATGCGTTACTAAGTATTCATATCTGTCCATTTTCTTTTTATTTTGTGAAACACCCGCAGCCTCGAGAAAAAAACAAACATTTTAGTCAGATAGACGGCCGCGCATACCAATAGTCGACTGAGCGGTAAATCGAGTCGTTGGTGTGTGGGTGTGATTTATAAGAACATTCTTGTCGCCGACCATTGAAGTCATTTGTTGGGATATGTTGGCCGGAGCAAAATATTTACATAATTAACAACTGTAATTAATACCATATTTGGTGGGTGGTTCGCCTTTGATGCAGCATAAATTATCGTAGTCTATAAAGGAGCTATATAAATATAGTCTTCAATTAATATCGCAGAGGGAAGCTTAGGCTATCAGAATCAGAAGGGAACAGGAGAACCAAGTCCACTCAGAGCACCAGCCACAAACATCGTTTCGCGTTTAGGGACGGATTGACGTACATTCATTACATAAACAAAACTCGGGATATGATGTTCAGCAAGAGAGTGACCATGAGAGAGAATGCAGACCATCGTCTGAAGTACATTATTTCAGATGGCGAAGGTTTCGTTTCATTTATGCCTTTTTTGGGCATTTCGATACAGCTATGCCTTTTTGGGAATTTTGATTCTGCTATTTGAAAAATAATTATCAACTATTATAATGTTGGTTTTATTCTACTCACACAAGCACAGTCCGTGTGCCAATTCTCTGAAAGTCTCTGGTTTAGAAGTTGGCTGCACACCCCCCCCCCCCCCTCCAACAAAGATTTGTATATATCAAATATGATGCATCCTAATTTGCTTATTGCCCGCTTCAGAACGTGTCCCAAAATAGATTTTACTCTTACCATAAAATAAAATAATTTTTTCACCGAGTACAAGAGTCAGCGTATAAGAACATGTATGCGGTTACAAAAATAACAAGATGTCGTTTATATGAATTATAAATCACCATAGAACAACATGAGATACAACACTGAACCAATTTATAAGCTAGTTCGAAAAAATTGCGATAAATATTTTTAAATTGCGAAAATAATACTTGGATTTTCAAAAAGGTGTTATATATAATTGGCTATAACTTGAGAAATCACATAGGGCGTTGGCCCGCAACATATCGAAAAAATTGGCCCATAGACCTAGCAAAACAATTTGTATGATGGAATGCCAAATATATTTCTGTGAAATATGGGGGAAATAGTGAAAAATGGTAATTTTTACTAATTGCTGAAAATTTTACCACATTGTCGACTCGCAAATATAAGAGAATGCATTGGCACAGGGTATATGGGTTGATACAAAAATCGGACCTGGCACTCAAAGGGTTAAAAGGTATGTCACTATCTTGTTGCTTTTTTGTTCTAATTGTATGGGAAGAGGGAGCGAGCTAAGTTGTTATAACTTGTGACCAAATCCCAACTCAACATATACTATACTACAACAAATTAGGTCTAAACTAATCGCAACTAACCTAATCTCTGCCTAAACTGATATCTTTCTTGAAAATATATTAACTTCAGAGCTCTCCACACACATGCAATTACACATGCGCGTATTTATACATCTAAGCGACGTAAATCTACTGCATTACACAGCTAACAACCGAAACGAGCTCATCGGCGATATTATGTGATTTGCCGAATATACCAGGGAATTAGTTGCTGACTAAAATATTCTTTTTCTCATTGTGGAAACAATACGCATGTATTCTACTATTGTCATGCGGTCACACATACCATTCGAGTTGCCGCCAGGCCCTCAATGGCCGCCGCAGCAGCCTATAGTGGCATGTATATGGTCGTATATTAGCTAAATCGTTGTTTTATTTCGAGAGTGCCCTATTATTATGGAGGATAAAACGAGAATAAATACGGATATAAGCCAAATGAGGCATAAATTTACCCCCTGTACGTTGGCAATGTCCTGACCACACATGTGATCGTTCCTGAAGAAATTCCCTTTCAGACCGAAAACTAGCCATCCACAAAGCGAGTGGGCTTGATTTTGATTTTTTGCGCGCTTGAAAGCCATATTACATGTACTCTTATGCCACTGCCATATTGCACGGACGATAATCACGGAAGATTGGTGCCATCCCATTACGTGACAAAAATGATCATATCATAAACGAAAATAGTCGATTTCTGAATGTGCAGTAAAAATGTCAACGCCGCCTATGTGGCCATTATTTACAATTTTGCGGTACTCTGTGAATGCGTTACTAAGTATTCATATCTGTCCATTTTCTTTTTATTTTGTGAAACACCCGCAGCCTCGAGAAAAAAACAAACATTTTAGTCAGATAGACGGCCGCGCATACCAATAGTCGACTGAGCGGTAAATCGAGTCGTTGGTGTGTGGGTGTGATTTATAAGAACATTCTTGTCGCCGACCATTGAAGTCATTTGTTGGGATATGTTGGCCGGAGCAAAATATTTACATAATTAACAACTGTAATTAATACCATATTTGGTGGGTGGTTCGCCTTTGAAGCAGCATAAATTATCGTAGTCTATAAAGGAGCTATATAAATATAGTCTTCAATTAATATCGCAGAGGGAAGCTTAGGCTATCAGAATCAGAAGGGAACAGGAGAACCAAGTCCACTCAGAGCACCAGCCACAAACATCGTTTCGCGTTTAGGGACGGATTGACGTACATTCATTACATAAAAAAAACTCGGGATATGATGTTCAGCAAGAGAGTGACCATGAGAGAGAATGCAGACCATCGTCTGAAGTACATTATTTCAGATGGCGAAGGTTTCGTTTCATTTATGCCTTTTTTGGGCATTTCGATACAGCTATGCCTTTTTGGGAATTTTGATTCTGCTATTTGAAAAATAATTATCAACTATTATAATGTTGGTTTTATTCTACTCACACAAGCACAGTCCGTGTGCCAATTCTCTGAAAGTCTCTGATTTAGAAGTTGGCTGCACACCCCCACCCCCCCCCCCCTCCAACAAAGGTTTTTATATATCAAATATGATGCATCCTAATTTGCTTATTGCCCGCTTCAGAACGTGTCCCAAAATAGATTTTACTCTTACCATAAAATAAAATAATTTTTTCACCGAGTACAAGAGTCAGCGTATAAGAACATTTATGCGGTTACAAAAATAACAAGATGTCGTTTATATGAATTATAAATCACCATAGAACAACATGAGATACAACACTGAACCAATTTATAAGCTAGTTCGAAAAAATTGCGATAAATATTTTTAAATTGCGAAAAAAATACTTGGATTTTCAAAAAGGTGTTATATATAATTGGCTATAACTTGAGAAATCACATAGGGCGTTGGCCCGCAACATATCGAAAAAATTGGCCCATAGACCTAGCAAAACAATTTGTATGATGGAATGCCAAATATATTTCTGTGAAATATGGGGGAAATAGTGAAAAATGGTAATTTTTACTAATTGCTGAAAATGTTACCACATTGTGATTAAATTTTTATAGGAGTATGGAAAAATCACATGATGGAAAGTGTCAGAAATAATCTTCGATTTGTGTGGCAGTTTTGGATGCCATCCCAAAATTACTGTCCAATGTGGAGTGCATGTAATGTCCTATGTATCGTCAATTGTGATCGCTGTCCCAAAATGCGCGGCAAATAAGAAAATACCGTTCTGTAATAAGTGAGACTCACTGATCAGCCTTGCGGTAGCTATATGTACTCAGATGAAATATATATATATATATACAGGTATGTGACACGGGCTCAGTGGAATAAATCACTTCTATCTTTCACTGTCCTTCAAGTTGGTGAACATTCAATGTTTGTCACCCCTGCGTGCTTGTCTCGAGGGCTGATTTAAATGCTCCGCCGAGGAGTCATTTAAACATACCGATGCTGATAAATAAATTAAGAAATTGCCATTAAATAAATAAACAAAGGTTAAACAAACATATTTCTCTCAAAAAGATAGTAAGTTTTTTCTCCTGTTTTGAGCCTAATTGACAGTATAAGCTCTCTGCACAGTACATAAGTTACTCTCCATTGTAGATCCATAACTCCACGCACAGTGCTTTGAAGCCACTGACAATCCGAGCCAAAACACTACAAAACACAGACACCTTGTAAAAAGTTATACGTTATATTATGCGCATAATTAGTTGTCAGACATCTCTCTAAAACCGATTCGACGTTCGAAAGGTTTAAAATAAAAACTTTCTTTCACTGTCCTTGAAGTTGGTGAACATTCAGTGTTTGTCACCCCTTCGTGCAAGCTTGCCTTGAGGGCTGATTTAAATGCTCCGCCGAGGAGTCATTTATGGCGCGTACACATGACGGGCAAGAAAATATCAGGTATGCCCCATGTGACTTACTTGACCAATGAAAAAAATAATACAGGAAAATATCCGATGGAGGCAGTGAACGGGTATGTTGTCGCCTGTGTGTAATATGTGTTCACCTTGATTTGTGGTCATCGGTATCGGTAAAATAATCTCTAAGGGATTCGCTGTAACCGTTCACGCACTCGAGTTATGATCCATCAATAGTATCGTCTGTTTCAACAACTGACATTCGTAATTCGATTTTAGACGGGTTGACACAAGCGCTGAAGTATTATATGGATATACAGAGGCGTATACATATAGAGGGTTTCCGTCAATCCATGTGGGGGTTTCAACTACACCCCCCCCCCACTAGCTTGAACCAGGCCAAACTCCCAACATCACATAATTCAATTGCACCCCTCCCCATCACCTTTGAATTTCCGACCTGGTACCTCACAAATTCGACATACATTATACTGGTTGGAAATTCAGGCAACCAGAACAATTTCAACCCATTTTTGGTGTAATATTGTGTCAGATATGAAATTTCTAACTGCATGGTGAACACTTTCTCATTATATACAAGGTCTTTGTGCATGAGAGCAACGTGGCTACAGGTCGGTGAGTGCCTCATCACACCGACTCTACGGTAATACACGTCAACAGTTGGAAGTGCCATAATATTATGAATTGCCAATATGGACTATAGGTTGTTTACCGGACGCAATTCACTTGAACCAGCACGACTAATACTGTTCTGATTGAGCTCAATCAATGCCATAAAAACCACCGCGTTCTCACGGGCTTAATCTTTGCAGCAAGAAAATATCAGGGTATAATTGTACCTGATATTTTCTTGCAGATATTTTCTTGCAGGTACATGCGAACGCACCATTAAGCATACCGATGATGGTAAATAAATTAAGAAATTGCCATTAAATAAATAAACAAAGGTTAAACAAACATATTTCTTTCAAAAAGGTACTAAGTGTTTTCTCCTGTTTTGAGCCTAATTGACAGTATAAGCTGTCTGAACAGTACAGAAGTTACTCTCCATTGTAGTTACTCTCCATTGTAAAGATATATATAACTCCGTGCACAATGCTTTGAAGCCACTGACAATCGGAGCCAAAAACACTATCCAACACAAACATCTTGTAAAAAGTTATAGGTTATATTATGCAGATAATTAATTATCCGACATCTCTCTTAAACCGATTCGACGTCCGAAAGGTTTTAAATAAAAACTGCTGTAAGGACAAACTAGTATATGCGCCCCAAAATGTAAATAATGGGCCATTTGCCATGAAAACTGATATGTTTACACGACGACGTAACCATCATGGGAAATGTGGGAGATAGAAAAAAAGAGAACAGATGAACATTAGATACTGAATTAACCAAGTTTGGCTCTGACTAGCTTATCTCTAAGATTCTGATTCTTCTTAAATGCGATTATCAATTTTTTGTTGAGTGGTTCAGTCAGTTCTCCTTCCAACTTGATCGCCTTCTCCTTGTATATTCGCGCAATTTCTGTGTTGCGGAGACTATATACAAGATGAAGACATATCAAGCTGTTGGGTGGAGCTGCATGGTTGATAAACAATATTTCCACAAGGAGTTGTGGTTTTGAGTGTGGATATCCAAACTTCTTCTCGCTGCAGTCAGGCTCATAGATTTAGAGTCCTCTTCTGTTTCACAGAGAGGCACTATCTCTATATATGGGCATGAAACGAAAGTCAGTGATAACATTATATCCCGGTGAACAGAAATGGTTGGAAACTGGCTTGTCCTACTTCTGTTTGATGCTTGAGAGATGTAACCTCATGCGGACTATATATATGAGTTCATTTTTGGTCTGGCCTATACATATTGGAATCTGCAAAACTGACAGGTTATAAGATAAATTTAAATTGCAGAGTAGCAATCCATTTGATGAGTGATCCGATATTGAAAGCGAGTGCTTTCGTTCCGAAATAAATTCCCTATCTGAATATTGGCTTCGGTCACACGTATCACATTAGCGATGGTATAGTAGGTGTTACAATTTCTTATGGTGGAGTTTGGTGACAATTGGTCGTCATAATTAATATGCCATAGCCAGCCATGTTGCCCGCTGAGTTTCCACACAATGAGTCGACAGGACCAATTAACCCATTGCATTTCACCAAGGTTGATCTCTACTCATTACGTTTGCTAAATTGTATTCGCTACGATATATATAATTGCACGATTGACCGTGGCCTGGTGACAATTCCTCATTGACTCACATATCATGCATGTTGTACGTTTTTTATATCTCAATTCATGCATGTTTATCTACTTATATTAATTTCATGAGTATTAAGACAGTTCCCCAATTGCGTATTAAGACAGTTCCCCAGTTGCGTTTTTTTATTTTGCGACGTTTAGTTCTACGCATAAGGTTTGACTCACTTAGATTTTCTGAGAAATTACACGGGCGATTTGTTCTTAGAAAGAACAATCATGACAGTCGATTAAAATGGGTTATTCATTAAGTGGACTTGTGTGTTACCATGCAAAATATAACACTGCATGTGTGTTGAGTGAAGATCAACAGCGACAAGACATTCAGGTAGATACACCCTTGATACATCGACCGTCGCTGGTAGAGTTTGGTAGACTCAGAGGGCGACGTTGCTTGCTATGGCATATTAATTACGACGACCAATTGTCACCAAACTCCACCATAATAAATTGTCACACCCACTATGACATCGCTACTGTGGTACGTGTGTCCGCAGCCATTGTCTGGTGTCCATTGCGTAACGCTTCTTTTTGCAGTAAGTGACCTTTTCGTTCGAGAAGTAGCGGCAGTTCGGTGCAGTTTGAAAGGAAGTGAAGGTGATTTAAACTGACGAAATTCAAAAATTAAGATTTCAGATTTAATTTTTCTGAGTTGGCGTATTGAGTAGCCTCAGTGAATAAGAGATTGACAGAGAATGTTACAAGCTTTATCAAGATCATGTTGATCTGAACCTAAAATATACGAAATAGTTAACAGAAAGGTGATCATATGAGGTTTTATGAATTTACTAACTCTAGACGAGTGTTATTGTGTGGTTTTATCAAAATTTAATCACAATTGTTTTGTTTTTTCTTCAGAAATTAGTAAAAATTATCATTTTTTAACTAATTTTTTCTTCAAATTTTAATCTTAGATCACGTTCAGACACCGTTATTTATAATTCCCTTCACCATTCTCAACACTGTTTCAGTCTATGCTTCTAGCCAGTTTTACATGCAGCATTCTAAGTGTAAACTACATAACTCGTTTTTCTGCGAAAATTATATTTTAAGGGGGTAGTGTAAAGTTTAAGCTCACATCCCATTTTCACATATATACTATTGGCATTCCATCATTGGTATCGTTTTTCTAGGTCATTGGGGCAATCTTTGAGCCATGTTGCCGGTCAATAACCCATGTGGTTAACAAGTTATAGCTGATTATATGTGACACTTTCTTTCACAATCCAAGTAATTTTTTGCAATTTCAAAATATTTATCGCAATATTTTCTAACTAGCTCATAAATTGGTTCAGTGTTGTATCTCGTGTCATTCTATGATAATTTCTAATTAATATAAATGATTTGTCAGTTTATAACCGCAATATTTTGTTTATGCTCTGACAGTTGCACTCGAGGAAATTTTAATTTTATTTTAGGGGTAAGAGTTTCTATTTTCTAGTTTCTAAAAATCTATCTTGGGACACTTTCTGAAACTGACAACAAGTAAAATCGGATGCGTCATATGATTACCTTTAATTTGATATATAAAAACCTTTATTGGAGGGGGTGCAGCCAACTCGAAAAATATCTTGTTTGGCCCCTGGCCAAGTGGTCCTGCTGGTCTGATATATATGATGTTGGTTGGTCCTGTTTAATTGCTATGGTATGGTAGGGCAAACTGATGCCGTTATGAAAAAGTACCGTTCATTTTTCTAAAGTGGTTATTTTCGCGCTGTTTTGGTAATCTAAATTTTAAAGAAAACCATTATGTGTATCAAACATTGAAAAACATACTTTGCGAAATATATTAATATTGGTTGTATTAGTTGTTGAAAATCTACTATCACCAAGATGGCTATTCAATTGCAGCCATTATTAAAATGTTCGACAATATATATGTTACTGAATGTTTCTACAGAAACTGGCTTTTTCTCAAATAGCTCGGAATAGTCAAACACCGCGAAAATGATAACTTTAGAAAAAATAACGGTACTTTTTCATAACATCATCAGTTTTTTCCAAACAGCATCATATGATATTAACAGGACCATTTGACCAGGGGTGATTTATAATTGTCCAGTAAATCAGGACTGAGAACTTACCTTGACCAGTAGAGGAAGATAAGCATCGATAACAAGAACAGAACACCTATGCCTGTCACCAGGGATACCGCTATTATTGCTGCATCTGTAATAGAAATGTAAAAGCTTATAGTCCAATGTTCAGGGACGTTCTATATAGAGGGTCTATGGGGACGGGGTGTCTAACTTTGACTTTCCAATTGCACCCTGCAATCTTGAAGACCAAAATTCCCAAGTCAGGGAAATTTTCCGCATGCGCCGCAATGATTTTCAACTGATATTAAACACTTTCCACCACTCATTTTGGTTGGAAATTGTCTGACTGATTAACAGTTCAGTGTAAAATGTTGGCTAAAGGTATCAACATGCAAATATTCGAATATTGATCTAAAAGACATTAGTTTGCACAAACTGTTGGTTGGAAAAATAAGTTATCAAAACAATCGCAACCTATACTCGGTCTGATATATCAAACTACTGATGATTCAGGCATGAAATGTCAAACTCATAAAATAACCTAACACGATAGGCACAGTCACCAATGCCTTACAGCGAATGCGCCATTTTCAGAACGATTGAAAGGAAATACATCTTCCTGCTAAGAAAGTTATGTTAAGTTAGGTCAATATCAATGCGTGATGTCGTCTACAGACTTGTATAGTATTTTAAATGTTGTGGTCATTTTCGAATTAAGTCTGCATGTGGTTATTGGGCGTCGGAGAATGTGGATTGACATACGATTGGGATCGAATTCACTGCGGGTATCTCGTTAGATGCAGGGAACAAAAGTAGTATAGGGGGCTTGTTAGATCCACATCTAAAAATAGATTTTTTGGCGGGTAAAATTGTTTGTACTAAAATATTCCACCAAAAAAAAAAATTCAAAACCCAAAATTTCTAAAACTTCAAAAACTTCAAAAATTTCAAAAATTTCAAAAACTTTCGAATATTTCAAAAATTTCAAAAATTTCAAAAATTTCAAAAACTTCAAAAATTTCAAAAACTTCAAAAATTTCAAAAATTTCAAAAACTTAAAAAATTTCAAAAATTTCAATAACTTAAAAAATTTCAAAAATTTCAATATAATGAAGATGACGAGCAACCAATTTTCGATTGGCCTGAGGCATTACGTTATGGAATGAATAACGACAGCGGATCAGAATGCATACATATAGTACGTCACTTGGACATTTTATCAGTTTATCACGTGATCACTAAATGTGGCAATCGGGTATCTACCGATGCCTGCAATGTATTATTTATAATAATTGGACTCATTGATCTCACGTAAATAATACTCTTAGTTGTTCCAATAAAATAGTTATCAAATTCGATCACCAATAGATTTGACTGTGGAATATAATGACCTTTAACTTTATTTATCGATCTATGTTAGAACATGGTCTTAACAAAAAACATGACCATAACAAAAATTACCTTACCTTTATGCATGAATCTAATTTGACCATGCGTAAATATTGTCAGCTTATCATTGGATTTACTCATCAGCCGATAAGCTCAAGTACAATTGTATCATGTTTACATGGACTGACTGCGGTCATATCGTGACGAGCAAAATGTGATGTATACACACTTAAGCTCTGGATAAATAATACATATCGCATCTGAATGAATTTCTGGAATGTAGGCTAGCCATGCGTTCACAGACACTGGAATAAAATAGTCACTGTCTATAGAGAAGTATGACCTTGTACGTAAATAACAAAGCGCGTGATCGAGTCTATTCATTCTCAATAATAGATGGTCATTTAGTCAAAACAGTATGATGTCCTTTATCCCCCACACATTGGAGCCACACATTACTTGATGTTCACTTATACAGTTGTATGTCAATTATCAGTGGAGTGTCAGTGTACTTCATTGTGAATTAAATCACCTTTTGACTATAAACTATAAACATGTTACACCACAGCCGAGGGTTATTGTAATTTAATGAAAATGTCTCACCGAGGTACGCCACCTTGATTGCTTTCAAAAATAGTGCAACTTACCTGTTGGTCTTGACATTTATATTTCACATCTTTCTTAAATGTTCCAACACATACACTCATAGACATAGTGTTATACAGTCTTATATGTACACACGCTACGACACCATTAAAGGTGGACAATACACTCGCGATGTGACAACATATACAGACATAGGCATAGTGTTATACAGTCTTCTATGTACCAACGCTATGACATAATTAAAGGGGGATAATGCACGCACGGTGTGGAATGTTAAAGTGACACGAAACAAGGGACGTGATGCAATATTGGTGTTTGAATAATAAAGGAACACAAGACACTCTAAAGGGACACAAGACACTCATTATGAATGAATGTTAACAATACAAGCGCAGTGGTTGAAAGTTAAAATGACACAGAACAATATTTAAAGTTCAAATTTTCGGGCTCTTAATGGACCATTTATGTATCGTTTCTCACTCTACAATTCCCAATAATCCACTCACTCTCTCCCCGCTTATAGATATATAACGAAAACGAGAATATCATGTTGATGAAATTTATTGAAATGTAATCGTCCGAATTGTCATCACTTTCGTCAGAAGTGTCATTTGTTTCGTCCATGTATTTTTCTAGCATCGGTTTGTACTTTAATATTGACATTTTCAATGCATCACATTCTCCATAACCATTATTCAAATATTTGTCAACTTTATCCATGACTCTGTTGTACAGAGTCCCATTGCGCAGCTGCAGATACGCAAATATTGTCATAGCATAACCAGTCATAAATTGCTTCATATCTTTACTTTTAAGGTCCTTGTAAGCTTGTTCTTTTGCTTCTGTTTCTTTCGAACCATTTTCCTTATACGTGTCCACTTTATCACTCCATTCCTCATGTGTTTTATCTCTACTCTCATCACACAAACTTTTGAAGTATTCATCTTCATTCAATTTAATTTTCTTATTCTGACTATCATCCGTGTCCTCAGTTAATTTTCGTTTTAACTTATTTTCTTGACACCAGTTTTTTACGTGTCTCTGAACATCATAATGATCTTCGAACAAAAGCCCGCAGTCATTACAAGGGTACGACATGTCTTCTCGAATGTCTATGTTTTGACGGTTCTTCTTATTAATTTCATCGAGCTCACCAGGTGGCCTTATGTCGTTAGTATAGTCATTATGTTGACCCGGGGGCACAATATAATTATATGCTATGCCCTTCTGTTGACCAGGGAGTTCTCTGTCATCGTATTTCATCGCATTCTGTTGACCCTGGGTCTCAGTGTCTTTTGTATGTTTTTTCATCCCATTCTGTTCATCTGGGTGTTCTCTGTCTTTTTGGACATTATATTTCATGCCATTCACCCATATGTTGGGTCATGTCCTCTTTTAGTACATTCTGTCGCAGACGTAATGTGTCCGGTGTTGCGGCTTTTAAATCCACCAGTAGGTAACCGTACGGTTCACTCGTCGCTTCCGAAAACTCTCGAACCATACGCTGAGGACATTCAGGATACATCTGTCTTGATAATGTTGAAATTAATCCCTTGTCGATTGGGTTATTGAACAATACCAAATATTGACAATTTCGTCGTTGCGTTGGATCTTTGTTGTAGTAGAAATTCTGGTTCAAACTTATCAAAGATAAGTTCAAATGGTGACTTCCTTCGGAATGCAAATCATTAACTCTCTGGTCTTTTGATGAAGTTTGCATCAAGTCATCGAGTATAACTAGATTTTTATACCGGGGGTTGATAAGAGAATCCAAGTTTGCTGGTATTCCTCGTATAAAGTTGACCTGAGGGGTGACGGTATACTTTATTTCGTCATATAGGGGCTGCCAATATTTATAAAAACATATTATTCTGTCAGGTGCGGGTGATATTTTTGAGGCAGACTTTTGTAGCAAGGGGTTTTCACGAAGTATGTCTTCCCACTAGATGTCGGTCCACTTACACATGCCATGAATGGATGCTTGAAAATCTTCTTGGACTTTGGCCATTGGATCATCAAAGCAGGATGATATGTCGCTTTGTTGCTGTTTCCCCTGCTGGTGTTGTAGTATCTGGTGTTGCTGTAATGGCTGTTGTTGTGGCTGATGATGCTGCTGCCTGTTGCTGCTACTGTTTGTTGCTGATGCTTGGTGCTGCTGCTGTGGGTGTCGGTTAACAAACTCAGTGTGCTTAGATTGTACATGTCTTAGCAAATCATGGTTCCGCACATACTCACTAGAGCAAATTGAACACTGGTGCTTCATTTATACTTGACTAAAATGTCTCGGTATATGGATTTCCTTTATACAAATGTTCCTTATAACCTAAAATATGTCCTGTCCGTATGTTTGATAACTTTATGTAGATGAAATAGTCTGCCGGAGAAGCACTGTGTAGACGGGGAATCAACAGGTCTTGTCGGTAAGAGAGTCAGACGAGAAGTGAAGTCTCTGCTATTAAAACATAGTAATGCGATAGCGAACATCAAACGAGTCTGGGCACGCATATCTGTCAAAAGATGCAATAGCCGTCATTGGTCAATCTATCCTCGGTATCACTTTTCGATTTACAAAATCAATTTCACCGAGAGGTTCCCTCGTCATTGGTAGTGACGTAATTGCGGCGTTTTTGCGGTATTTTACTGCGCCGGCGCCGGCGCCGCCGCCGCCGTTGTTGCCGCCGCCGCCGCCGCCGGCGCAGGCGCAGTAAAATAACGCAAAAACGCCGCAATTACGTCACTACCAATGACGAGGGAACGGTTACCTACTGGTGGATTTAAAAGCCGCAACACCGGACACATTACGTCTGCGACAGAATGTACTAAAAGAGGACACGACCCAACATATGGGTGAATGGAATGGCATGAAATATAATCTCCAAAAAGACAGAGAACACCCAGATGAACAGAATGGGATGAAAAAACATACAAAAGACACTGAGACCCAGGGTCAACAGAATGCGATGAAATACGATGACAGAGAACTCCCTGGTCAACAGAAGGGCATAGCATATAATTATATTGTGCCCCCGGGTCAACATAATGACTATACTAACGACATAAGGCCACCTGGTGAGCTCGATGAAATTAATAAGAAGAACCGTCAAAACATAGACATTCGAGAAGACATGTCGTACCCTTGTAATGACTGCGGGCTTTTGTTCGAAGATCATTATGATGTTCAGAGACAAGTAAAAAACTGGTGTCAAGAAAATAAGTTAAAACGAAAATTAACTGAGGACACGGATGATAGTCAGAATAAGAAAATTAAATTGAATGAAGATGAATACTTCAAAAGTTTGTGTGATGAGAGTAGAGATAAAACACATGAGGAATGGAGTGATAAAGTGGACACGTATAAGGAAAATGGTTCGAAAGAAACAGAAGCAAAAGAACAAGCTTACAAGGACCTTAAAAGTAAAGATATGAAGCAATTTATGACTGGTTATGCTATGACAATATTTGCGTATCTGCAGCTGCGCAATGGGACTCTGCACAACAGAGTCATGGATAAAGTCGACAAATATTTGAATAATGGTTATGGAGAATGTGATGCATTGAAAATGTCAATATTAAAGTACAAACCGATGCTAGAAAAATACATGGACGAAACAAATGACACTTCTGACGAAAGTGATGACAATTCGGACGATTAAATTTCAATAAATTTCATCAACATGATATTCTCGTTTTCGTTATATATCTATAAGCGGGGAGAGAGTGAGTGGATTATTGGGAATTGTAGAGTGAGAAACGATACATAAATGGTACATTAAGAGCCCGAAAATTTGAACTTTAAATATTGTTCTGTGTCATTTTAACTTTCAACCACTGCGCTTGTATTGTTAACATTCATTCATAATGAGTGTCTTGTGTCCCTTTAGAGTGTCTTGTGTTCCTTTAATATTCAAACACCAATATTGCATCACGTCCCTTGTTTCGTGTCACTTTAACATTCCACACCGTGCGTGCATTATCCCCCTTTAATTATGTCATAGCGTTGGTACATAGAAGACTGTATAACACTATGCCTATGTCTGTATATGTTGTCACATCGTGAGTGTATTGTCCACCTTTAATGGTGTCGTAGCGTGTGTACATATAAGACTGTATAACACTATGTCTATGTATGTATGTGTTGGAACATTTAAGAAAGATGTGAAATATAAATGTCAAGACTCAGTTCATTCGTGTAGTAATTTCGTATCAGTTAAACGCTCTTCATTCGTGTATTACCAACAGGTAAGTTGCACTATTTTTGAAAGCAATCAAGGTGGCGTACCTCGGTGTGACATTTTCATTAAATTACAATAACCCTCGGCTGTGGTGTAACATGTTTATAGTTTATAGTCAAATAACCCAGAGTGATTTAATTCACAATGAAGTACACTGACACTCCACTGATAATTGACATACAACTGTATAAGTGAACATCAAGTAATGTGTGGCTCCAATGTGTGGGGGATAAAGGACATCATACTGTTTTGACTAAATGACCATCTATTATTGAGAATGAATAGACTCGATCACGCGCTTTGTTATTTACGTACAAGATCATACTTCTCTATAGACAGTGACTATTTTATTCCAGTGTCTGTGAACGCATGGCTAACCTACATTCCAGAAATTCATTCAGATGCGATATGTATTGTCTATCCAGAGCTTAAGTGTGTAAACATCACATTTTGCTCGTCACGCTATGACCGCAGTCAGTCCATGTAAACATGATACAATTGTACCTGAGCTTATCGGCTGATGAGTAAATCCAATGATAAGCTGACAATATTTACGCATGGTCAAATTAGATTCATGCATAAAGGTAAGGTAATTTTTGTTATGGTCATGTTTTTTGTTAAGACCATGTTCTAACATAGATCGATAAATAAAGTTAAAGGTCATTATATTCCACAGTCAAATCTATTGGTGATCGAATTTGATAACTATTTTATTGGAACAACTAAGAGTATTATTTACGTGAGATCAATGAGTCCAATTATTATAAATAATACATTGCAGGCATCGGTGGATACCCGATTGCCACATTTAGTGATCACGTGATAAACTGATAAAATGTCCAAGTGACGTACTATATGTATGCATTCTGATCCGCTGTCGTTATTCATTCCATAACGTAATGCCTCAGGCCAGTCGAAAATTGGTTGCTCGTCATCTTCATTATATTGAAATTTTGGAAGTTTTGAAAATTTTGGAAATTTTGGAAGGTTTTGAAATTTTTGAAATTTTTGAAATTTTGGAAGTTTTTTTAATTTTTTTAATTTTTGAAATTTTGGAAGTTTTTGAAATTTTGGAAGTTTTTGAAATTTTGGAAATTTTTGAAGTTTTTGAAATTTTTGAAATATTTGAAACTTTTGAAATTTTTGAAATTTTTGAAATTTTTGAAGTTTTTGAAATTTTGGGTTTTGAATTTTTTTTTTTTTTGGAATATTTTAGTACAAACAATTTTACCCGCCAAAAAATCTATTTTTAGATGTGGATCTAACAAGTCCCCCATACTACTAACAAACTCTTAAACGGAAATAACGTCTTCGCATTGCATGGTAGATACGAAAAATAATAAATAGAGACTAAGGCCAGCGCACGAGTTTCCTATACCTAAACGTCTCTTGCCTCGAGACACTAATTGATTACTCTATTTATTACACTTCTGCATCCATTTGGTTCGCCAAATATGATTAAAACACACTGAATTAATGCATGAAAGTCTCAATGTGGAGAAAGATCAACCATCGGAAATTCAGTCTAGACAACGGCGTTTTCAATGTAAATCGCACATTAGGAGTGTAATAAGAGTCAGTAAATCATCGTCACTAAGAAGAACATGGGGAAATAAATGGATTTGTTTCTCATATGGTCTGTAAATAATTATCCAACAACAATATTTTCGCACATGGCCAGCAAGAAAATATCAGGTATGCCCCATGTGACTTACTTGACCAATGAAATAAATAATACCGGAAAATATCAGACGAAGACAGCGCGCTGATATTTTATCGCCAATTGGTGATATGTGTTCACCTTGGTAGGTGGCCATCGGTATCCGTTAACTAATCTCGCGGGGATATGATCGTAACAATTCAAACGCTCGAGTTATGATCCATCAATAGTATCGTCTGTTTCAACATACTACGTATTTCCATGTTATATTGGTTGTCAGAACCGCTGATGTATTATATATATGCATGTATATACGTGTGTGCAGAGACGTGGCGACAGGGCGGGTGTTGGTGTGTCTCACCCGCCCCCCAACTTTGGACAAGTTTCAACAGTTGGAAATTTCATACCTGCCAAAACATTAGTTGGAAATTTCACATCAACAATATAGTTTGAAAATGTTCTTGTAGTTTGATTTTCAAAACATTTCTTGGGGGGAATGAATTGTTTTTGGACCAATATTTGCATATTTTCCTATTTTTGTTAAAAAAAAATATGATCTGAAATGGTTATCAGTTGGAAACGTTCCAATCTCAGGGGGGTGACAGGTTGGAAATTTCCAACACTTTGAAAGCTTGTGTCTCCTGGTCCATACCCCTTGGCCAGTCAAAAGTAAAAAAAAATGCTAGTTAATTTAAGAAAACAATATTGTCATACATTTGGTCAACATTATCATTGGAATTGTCATCAGTTGTAAATTTTCCAACCTAAGTGGGGTGTCAGGTTTGAAATTTCCAACTCTAGGAATGCTTGAGGATAGTCTAGATTGTAGGATTTTGCTATTCTCTTGTTAAGATTACAAATTTTTCGCACACCGGGCCGAACCATGGTCTAATATTAGGCTTAAGATCACTGAGGAGCAAGGGGTGCAAATGGAATTATGGAAAACTTGTGTTTGGTCTGATTCTGATTCAAGGGGGGGGGTGTGCAGTTGGAATTTCCCAAGGTGGACACCCCCCCCAACGGAAACCCTCTAGCCACGTTCCTGCGTGTATGGGGATGCTTTATATTTGGTACCTCACATGCCTTGATTTAGTTGTTTTACTTTAATTTGGACTGTATGTACGTTTCGAATAAGAAATTGTTGGCGGCTCCTCGCTCTTCACGCATGTGGGATGTGGCCCAGGGCCGAACCCACCAACGCGTGTTTAGATATCCTTTCGTGTGTTCATGAAGAACACACATCCCTACTCCAACGACGAGGGCGCGTTCCTTTCTTGTTAAAATAGGTGGCATTTAAAATTTTCCATAACACTTTATAACTCTATGAATATTCGATATGGACTATAGGTTGTTTGTCCGCGGTAATTCACTTCAACAAACACGACTAACGCTAGTCACATTGAGCTCAATCAACGCCATATAACCCGTCGCTTTCTCACGGGCGTAATCTTTGCAGCAAGAAAATATCAGAGTACAGTTGTACCTGATATTTTCTTGCAGATATTTTCTTGCAGCTTCATGTGTACGCGCCCTAATCAATTGGTTTCGAGAATTACGTTAAATAATTCACGAGAGGCGGGAGACATCGGTAAGAAACGAGTGCGCGTTAGCGCACGAGTTTCCTATACCTAAACGTCTCTTGCCTCGAGACACTAATTGATTACTCTATTTATTACACTTCTGCATCCATTTGGTTCGCCAAATATGATTGAAACACACTGAATTAATGCATGAAAGTCTCAATGTGGAGAAAGATCAACCATCGGAAATTCAGTCTAGACAACGGCGTTTTCAATGTAAATCGCACATTAGGAGTGTAATAAGAGTCAGTAAATCATCGTCACTAAGAAGAACATGGGGAAATAAATGGATTTGTTTCTCATATGGTCTGTAAATAATTATCCAACAACAATATTTTCGCACTTGAAACCATGCACTGCTATATTAACACTAATACACCCCTTAATGCGTGATATGATTTTCTACCAAACAGTTCTTCTCATAGAACCGTAACGTCAAATATGACATCACTATTGAACGGCGACCACTTTTCATTGCCTTTTTGGCAAAACAAATCAGTTAAGACTTATTTTTGTTATATCAGTCACCTCTATTATAAGCTTCCCCTGCCATCATAAGAAGTAGGTGATCTTCAGTAATATTCTTCCGTGATACTAAAATAGACACTGTTTTCAGTGGATTAAATTTAACGACCCTGATTTGCGACCATTCATATTTTCGCATTGGCAGCAAAGGTGGGGTCTTCAATGGCAAGAAAATGGAAGTAAAGAAGTTAATATTGCTAATTACCTCTCCAACAATATCATTTATGTAGACCAAAAGAGCAGAGGGTCGAGTAAGGACCAAACATGCATCCAGTTAGAGCTCGTCCCATTGATTGTAACTCCATGCACTTTAGATTCAAGGTAATTCGCAAGAAGTTTATTCATATATTTCCTGTTATTCCCATTCTTTTAAATTTAAAGAGCAGTCCTCGATGCCAGACGTTATCAAACGCTTAAGTAATATCGCAAAAGACATATCTTATTTCTTTCCCATCATCTAGCGGTGATATGATATAGTGATATGTCGATTAATTGAAATACAGAACTGTCGGGAGTAAATCCCGATTGCAGATCGGACAACACTTTGTTTTCACGCAAATAGTCTGACAGACGACGGTATATGCGTTTTCAAAGAATTTATAGAGGCAAATCAGAAAGGACAAAGGGTGATATTCATGAATGAATTTCATTTTATTCTAGTCTGCCCTTGCCTGAATCCGAATATGTTGAAAAAAGTTGAATTGTTTAATTATAGCAATAGACGAACACAGGTAAATCTCGCGTAATATTTAAAAAGGCCCAAATTATAACGTCTAACTCTTGAGGCTCATAATTCATTACATTCAACATTATCTGTTTTTGATCTGACCCCCCCCCCCATTTCAAACTAACAACACATTTAATGACTAACTTTGTTCATACTGCTATCCAAATTATATAAACATACATGTACTAAATGTTCAAATACTCTATACCTATATATTTAAATGTATATCTAAATGCAGACCACGCATGTACCATGCAATTATAATCATATTTAGTTTATTTGAATTGTAATCAATTTCCTCATTCTGTATGTCACTATGCTGCGACGAGTTATCCAATATATTGAGTTAATAGCATGACGGTATCCATGGGTCATCTTTTTTTTAAAGATTGGACATACAGTTACATTCTTTCACTCAATGGGAAAGATTGCATGTTCTAAACAAATATAAATAAATCGTAATGGTGCAGTTAAAGAAGAGGCATAGTTTTTCAATTCATTTGGGCTTATGCCATCAAATAACCGGAGGCCTTTGTCGTCTTAATTGCGCGCAGGGATTTGTAAATAAGTTCGTCATACATTTCTAATTTTCTATGTCATTTAGTAAGAATTCGGTTAATTTATCAAACCGAGGTAACTCTATAACCTTCACGTTTTGTAGTGACGATACAGAACAAAAAGTATTTGTCAAAGGTGTCGGAATTTTTAAGATGTCATTTATCAATTCATCGTTAAATATTAGTGCTGGTATAGGCTTCTTTTCCGATTTCATTGATTTATTCAAAGTTTTCCACCAAAGTGAGGACTCAGTGAAGCAACTTCCCAACATTCCCTGGGTTTTGACACAATAAGATTGTTTGATCCGTCTGAAAGCAGAAATAACAAAATTTCTTTGTGATTTATATTTTGTCCAAGAATCCCGAGAACCTTTCCGTTTGGGTGCCTTGTATAATCGTTTTCTCTGCCTTGTCATACGACGGATTCGTTATTCGTCCTTTATTTTTCATTTTGGCGGATAGTTACTAGTTTGTTTGGTATACATTGCAATTATATCTCATTTATTTTATTTGTCAATATAATCGCTAATTCGATATGTGGGATATTAGATAGTTTAAAATGAGTCTATGAGAGAAGATGAACTCTCTGTAAAATGAGTTGGGACTTTGACAAACTGTTGAATTCAGAATATAGATTACAAATATATTTTACATATTTTTATTTAGATGGCAGTTGATTGGAATTGAAGTCGCCATTTATAATCATGTGATGAATAATTGTCTTGTCTCCAAGTGTCATATACTTGCTAATATGTTCTCCCATCTATCTAATGGTATATATTTTGAGGTTGATTTACTGTAAAAAACCTTGTTGATGAACAGAGCATGACTTCCGCCCAGATACTATCGATTTCCGGAGTTTCTAGATCAGCACGTCTCGTAAAAAGTACGAATCCTTTATATACACAACAATGCCTCTTCCTAATGTCGGTCTGTTTAGTTTCTCTGGGGGTGGACCCCGCGTATGATCAGTTCTGCATTCGAAGTTTGTTCAGTGAGCCAGGTTTGAGTGAATGAGACAATATTGTAACTAGATGATTCTACTGTAGAATTTCTACAATAACTACATTTAATTTTGGAAGCAAACTTTGTATATATATATTCAAACACATATTAGAAAATGTATGTTCATAGTTATCTACGGTATAGGACCTGGATTAATTTGTATATAAAATGTTCGCCTTATTAGTCCAATTGTGGTAACAGTAATAGTTCTGGAAAGATAGGTTATACTATTTGTAACATCGCGACGTTTCGGTCGCATGTATTTCTGAAGTAACGCCCTTATGTTTTATTTTTCAATTTTGGATGTTTAGTATTTAGTAGTTGTTTTAGATGCACTGCTAAAAGGATAGTATTTCACATGAAACTTTCAGCTATGTCTGAGTTTTCGGACATCATATCAAATTTATATACAAACTGGAAAGGCAGAATGTAATTGAGATAAAGTATAAAGTGCATTAAAACTGTCCAAATCGCAATTTCCTGAGATATGCCGCGCGCCCTTAATGTAATATATTATAATAAATTCAATGTTGCCAATGGGCTTAATGGTTTGTCTCTTGTCCCCTTGAAAGTTCCACAGTAATACGACCCAATTCTTGCCATATATGTTTCCAGACTAATCATTAGAATATGAACACGGAATACAATTCTATATCCAAGAATAAGAAATATTGAGGTAAAGTCTTGGGCTATACAAGATGAATCCTAATAGCATGAGGGGCTTGATGAGAATAAAACTAACATGAATAGGGGTATAATACATTAATCTACATGTATAGGTTGGATATTTCCGGTTATACGGCTATCGAATTTTCTTCCATCTAAACCTTTCATTCGGCTTACGTTCTATATCTGGGATACATTTGCCACATTGTAACTTTTAGCATATATATATATAATTACATATGAATATGTAGATATAAAGTATTTTTGAAGCGTATGGGGTGGTCACTGTAACTATCTACATACTCTATTTCAACTCCAAATTTAAATCTGTTTCACTCTATCCCAAACAAAGGTCCAACAAATAATCCGTAAATTATTATTGAAAACTTATAAAAGGAGTTTTAATTCAGGATAATTCACGTCTTATCTAACAATTCAGGTAAAAACTCTGCAATCCACATACAGCCAAATGCCCGCCAATGACTAAGAGACCGCGATGATGTTATGTATGTGTGTGACAATCCATGTACATATGCCTCTCCCGCGAACACAATAATGTGTCGACTCAATGTATCAGTGAATAACTATATAATATAATATATAATAATAATAATATAATATATGCACATCGCTAATACAGTGGACGGTTGCGACGAAGACAAAGACTTGTAATTCGGTTTGCCTTGTTCAAGCTCATCTTAGAAAGTCGTGCTACGTGGAACCACGTACACTCTCATGCCCTACATTTTCTTCTTCTTGATACATTGGTTCATATAATTTATATGTTTGTACATGTATCTAATTTAATAATCAGGGTGAGTATGCTCATGCTCTAAATTTTTGTTTGATTGGTATAGTGTTTTTTTTTATTGTTTCTCCATAGTTATATTATTTATTATTTATCACATTCTTGTGGTCGGTCTATATATTGCCATAATTATATCACATCCATATTATTGGTCTTATTATTGCTATATCTCATATGCATACGGTTGTCGAAGATGGAGCAAACACTGTCGTGGCTGTTGTCGAAGATGGAAATTCAAATCTGAGTGAATCGATAGTGCACATACCGGTACTTCTATTTTACTGGAGGAGGCACACTAACAGTCGCACTAGTATAGGTGTTGGAGGAACAAACTGAGATCTCACCCACTATAAAATTTCAAACTACTTTACATCACAAAAAATGTATTGCTGCGACTAAGCTTTTCTTTCCCTAACGGATTATATTTTGTATACCTTTTTAATCGCTTGCCTCTTATCTCGCTATACGTACAACAAACCTCCCATACACATATAATTCTGAATAATTATCTGTATTGTCTCTCAGAACACAACGAAAACCAATACCGAGTACATGTTTATCATTATAGTTTTCGGTCACATTCGCTGAATTGAAGCCTGCAGGCCACTCCAGTGATGTTTGCACGTCTAGATTGACACCAGTTGATCACGAAAATGCAAGAAAAATCATAGGTCATGTGCTTACATTTTAAAATAAATACCTAAGCGTACGACAGGGCTATCCCGCAGGCAAATTTTATCTGGAAAAACTCAGAACAACAGCAGCTAATTAAATAAATTTCCTACTCACAAAAAACCATTCCCCCCATTAATTCACCAGTTTGAGTTATTTAGATATGATGTACAAATCAAATAAACACGATGTCATCCATTAATAACGTGTCACATTTATCAGGTGAAGGTCATTCTTCAGTTACCTTCACATTTAGCTCCCCGACTCTGGAACACATTTAGCTCCCCGATTCCTAATATATGTATGCATATGTGTAATACACAGCGTTTCTTATAGTATTTTATCCACATAATTATAGACCTTACTGAAACAAAATATGAGTCATCCTGAAAATTAGTGTCAATCGTCAAAATAAAGCCAAAAAATTAGTTTTCTTTTCAATTTTACAAGCTGATGCATCTCGTACAAACTGAGATATGCCATTATACACCATAATATTACTAAATTGAAGAGGAAGTGTTAATATACATTTTGAGAGGGATATATTGTCTAATTTTAACCCTTTTCGTGCAGAATTTGGCAATTTATAATAAACATTTACCAAAATTAACAGAGAATTAAAATTTAAAATACTTCAATAGCAATATGAAGCAACCATAAGTCCATTGAAATATCTAAACATAATGATACAACACCAGACAAAGCCTCAGGCATGAAATTTTACCGGATGGCAGATCTGTTTATAATTGTAGAAAACCCGGAAAATTATATTATTTCTGTAACACCGAGTCGCGGAATGATGTACCGACATATGTAACAGGTGTCCAAAGGTACGCACATTTGAACAGTTACCTTTGGTTAATAGAATTAATAGGTACCACCTCAAATCTACCAGCATATATATTCCTTATGAGTCATAGATAACGTTACCTACAAGTTTGTGGAACAATTGTCGTGACATTCATAACACTTGTGGTAAAAAGGGGTAATTATTGCACATATATAAACGATTTCATCTCATTTTTGAAACTCTGAACACTTCGTTTATAGAAGAAATACAATTATCCTCATGGTAGTCCATTGCAGCGACAAAACGATTGGAAGTCTGACAAACCAATTCAATAAGGAAACTCATCTCATAAAAATTGACCATGGGAAATACAAAATTTTACACGTTCTGAGAAGAAGGTTACGTAAGTTATGAAATTTAAAATATGCTAAAACTATTGGTTCTGATTGTGAATACATGGATATCGTTGCGTAATACAAGTTTTTTTCCCACAGCGGGACAACCTATTTTATTACTGCTGTGTATGTGTTTGTCTTAACTTACCTTTGGATGGTTTACTTTTGCCATTACAAGAAAGTCGGAAATCAGCAGTTGAATCGCATTCTACTTCTATATGACTGCTCGTATTACCTTCTGCGTACAACCACACTGAAGGGATGGCGGCGGTACCATTACTAATATGTAGAGTAACGACAGCTGACGATCTCTCGGTTTCGAACAATTTCTCGTAGTTCGAGCATATGTCTTTGTCAGCTGAACACGCGAAATGTTGTTTTTGGCAACCATCAGTAAAAGTCAGTGCAGTCGGGTCATCCAGAGTGCAAGGTGTGGTCGAGTTTCTGAGGCTCACGTCCACAGCACGGACCAATATACCATTACCATTGATGTTTTTAATAATACATGAAAAGATTTTCTGTTGTGTTGCGGCGACGTATTTGATATGAACTGACCTCCCACTTTTCGTTTGATGTTTCGAGTTGTCCATTTCCATTATGTTTCTCACTGAAATGTAACATTCACCTTGTCCATTAGAACAGAGTTGATAATTATGGCAATATGTTGTATATAATTAAATAGAAGTCTCGCGGATGTTCATTAAAGAATTAAAGTATGTGGTATTACAAAGGACTATTTATATGGAGAAGCGTATGCCCATGCATGCGCTAACGGGTGGAAGCTATAATTCAAAGATGCAAACGAACCTGAATTTAAAGGCGTGTTAATAATGCCTTGACCGATCTTACACCATGCATAAAGCTATCATTGTTTTTATGCTTTCTATACCAGAACATAATTAGATTATATACCCGTGTCAGTTAAAATTGGGTCAGCTTGGACCTGAATTGGACCTTATTTTTCCAGTTAAACCATGTGGAAAGGTAACAAACTGAATTACATGTATGTATATTTAAAAATGTCCGCACTGATACAACGGATAACATGCCTATGGAATCCTATTAGGGCCTCTTGCTAATGGCGCTTTCGGCGCACTTTTTGTCGCTTTCGGTGCGATGCGCCGAAAGCGCCGAAAGCGACCAAATATGCGCCGTTAGTAACGCGCCGAAAGCGCCGAAAGCGACAAAATATGCGTCATTAGTGCATTCGGCGCGGTGCGCCATTAGTGCATTCGGCGCGGTGCGCCATTAGCGCGGTGCGCCGAAAGCGACAAAATATGCGCCATTAGCGCATGTACAATTAAGTATGTGATCACCCCAGCAGGGGTGCCGGAAGAGGGGGCAGCTTACCCACTGCCCTTGACCAAGGGGGGCGAGCGGGGGCAGGACTTGCCCTTTTTCTGCAGATCGGACATGGCCATATGTACAATGTATAGGCCTATGTATCAATTTTAAAAGGGAGGGGCTGATCACACGGTCCCCATACCACCAAGATACAACAATATTTCTTCAAAATACACGTAAATTATCACAATCGATGCATTTCTACAAAATAAAAATAACCACTACCAACTACATGTATGGTATCAATTTTCTCAAAACTTTTTATTTGTTCAACAAAATATGTCCGTATTCATGTCGGGAAAAAAATTCAGGCACGTATGGCATTTTTTCCCTTTCGATCATTTTTTGTACCCACCCACTCCCACCGCCAAATTGTTTTCCGTTTTCGGCAGTTTTTTCCGACCATTTTTTTACATCCACCCCCCTTTTAACACTAAAACAGAGATTTGCGGGGGAAATTCACTGTTAACAGCTGTATATGAATTTCTGTGCATACTATTTATCATGGATGTTAACATGGACATGTAAATAGGAATGAGTCATTTTGAGGTCATTCGGCCAAAAAAACATGGATGCCAGCGGCCATCTTGGATTTCAAAATTTGCAACAAAATACAACACGATAACTGCCTGCAGTCAGTTTACCAGTTATAATTACATTATTCCTCTCATTCAAAGAGGTTTTGAAGCCCAACTCATTGCCAAAACACTAACGAAACAAGCAGGATTTTTTTTTTAGTTGCAGCTGTTAGTTGCGGAAACAATTGCTTGTTGGTGGCTTCACCCCCCCCCCCCCCTGGAACCACCACAACATGCTATGCATCATTAATTCATGTCATTTTATAAAAAAAAATTCCCAGTTTCATTTATTAAAAAATTAAGTGTGAAGTTGTTTGTGGATACTTGTGTATTTTCGTGCTGCATGTGTGATACGAATGATAGTGATTGTAGGTATTTTCGGACTAATGATGTTGTAATTACCTGATACATTTTATATAGCGACCAACACACAATCCTAAGCGTTTATTCATACCTGGAATGCAGTCGAATTCAACAGTAATAAAGTTGGTGACCCTTCGAACCGTTGCGCATTCTGTTCCACTTGTGTGTTCCCTCGTCGGATCAAATGAGCAGTATTTCTTTCCGGAACACTCCTCAATCAAATATCTCCTGTGTCGGCAACTAGGGTTAATGAAACAGCTTGGTAAATATCCAATTTCACAACATGCGCTGAATAATTTGCCCTCTGGACAACTATATTCACTTTTCGACCCAAGCCAAAAGTTCCGGATGGAAATAAGTTCTGTCGACTCACACCGCAGGTTTTCTATCACGCCGTAGCATCTATAAGTGATGTTTTTTTTACCCACCTGCTCTGAAGATAGCAGTGGTGGTCGATATATTAGTGATGTCGCTGAAATAGTAATATAATAGTAATATATTCTAACTCACTGTTAGAAAATCTCAAGTCAAGTTGCAATTTCCCCACACCGTAAATCGTGGTACTCAGTAAGTATCATAGCGCACGGTTTGATATGGAATTCAAGCGGGCGATAAGACAAAAGCATGGTGACAGTACGGTAAGCCCTTGTATTCTTAAAGTGTAGTAGACCATTGACTCTGTGAGCGATCGACTGGCATACCCATAAATTCGATTATATCGGCGGCCTCGTGGCATAGAATATATAATGGCTTCCGCAGATATATCTTGCATTGAGTACTGCGGCACGTATGTCCTACAATCCTATAGACAGAGTAGGATCAACTTAAACCAACGGAACTCGGGTGAAATTAAAGTCATAAGAAGTGCAAGTTATTAAACAGGCATACTAATAATGTATAAAACATCAAAATAGTCAATTTGAACAAGAAATCGTCTACCATACATATTGCACGCGTGCGTGATTGACACGGCTGATCACATAATGAAGGTTCGACATGCAATTATTTTACCTTATTTATCAGATGTGCACTGTATACGCGGCGGTGCTGAGAACACAAAAACACGTTATAGTAAAGACTTGAAAGACTGCAATGATGTGTACAACAACAGTCAGTACTTGTCAAAATCACATACACACAAGTAATTCTAAACATGGACGTAGCCCCGTTAAGTGGTGGTGTGTCCCCCTTAAATTGTCAACTGCACACCCCAACGCAAAGAGCCGGTCCACACACAATTGTGGCAAACTCCCAAGTTCGTACGATTCCATTTGCAAACCACCTTTGGTTGGCATTGAAATCTCAATCTCCAACCTGCATGCCCCTTGTTTTATGACCGACTCCATGCATGGACCCTAAACACCAAACGCCATTTATTGACTGGTAAAAACCAATCTGTATCCCAGTCACCCAAGGACCCTCCATACTATGTATAAGCGAAATAGGCCTGATGGCTCTTGTGGTGAAGACGTTTTAAGAAATACTTTAGAGGGAAAGAGTTATATCCCTGGCTCGTCGTATATTTGACCTGGTGAAATCTGAATCACAGTCATCTAAGGACTCTCGATACCAAATATAAGCTGCATAGACATGATAGTTCTTGAGAAGACGAATTACTATTGAGAATGTCTATGGAGTTATGTCGCTAGGGTCTTTCATGTTCAACCTGATGACCCCATTTGAACAAATCTGAAATCCAGTTACCCATGTACCATTCACACCAAATGTGACTCAATTCGGATTTGCGGTCCAGGAGAAGATGTTGTCGGGCGGATGGACGGACGAACGACGAGTTGTAACTATAGCTCCACCGGAGACAACGTATCAGGTGGGCGAATAATAAGCGGACCGAACCCAATTGCAAAATTTAAATGACCTTTATTTTGCCAAATTTGAAACAATCAGGTAACTAAAACTAAAGTTATCATCCGGAAACAAAGTCGTCAATAACCTTAGCTCCAGTAATGACAGTGTCCATGACAATGAATGACAATGGAGAGAGGATAATGTCATTCATTGCAGTCAATGGAGCGATACATGCGGAAAGTATAAATACTGGAGGTCAACCCAGAGAGCCATATGAAATTTGCGATAGGGTGAGACAAAGGATTTATGCATGGCAAGAGCCAAATCCAAGATGGCTGCCAGCTGCCAGCGGTTATGTTTTGAATCGATCGAAAATCATTCAAATTTTATGACTCTCAACTAGATGTGATCATAAATATAGCTATAAAATATTAAATACAAGCTGAATAGGTATGATGGTTCTTGGGAAGAAGACGTTTTAACAATTACTATAGCGGCTTGGCATGCGTCCTCTCAAATGAGAACCACGTACCAAACAACAAGATATTATGTTGAATCGTGCTCTCAAGTTACCACGCGGACAAACCGAAAGCACCGATTGGTACGTCCGTCGGTCCATCCACCCGCTTATGGTTTCAGAATGATAACTTTAGACAGTCTCAAATGAATGGAATGAAAATTTGTACATGTACGTGGGTATACTAGCACAAATTATAAGTCAAGTGCGAAATCAGGTTCCGCCCATCAGTTTTCACCAGATAACTAAGAAAATTATAGGATGCCCGTTTACTTTTCTCACAAAAGCCTCATGTGCATGACACTTCCGGATTCACATAAAATAGGGATGTAATTTTGACAGACTAGGATGTCAAGGCACCATAGATCTCGCCGACTCGACATAAGTCAAGTCATCAAGATAGCTTATATCTGCCTGGAAGCTTATAGACAATTAAAGCACCAACCAAATAAGCCCATTTTCAGACCCTGGTATATAATAAACAGGATCCAATACTCATTTATGTTAAACAATACTGTCTAAATATATGACGGGGACCCATGGGGCATCTCGGTAGACGATAGTGCAACGGCAACTGTGTTTATTTTGTATGTTAATGTTGTATATATACACACAAGCATTTCGATACAGCAGTAACAGCAATTTGTAAGCAAGTTACCCCTTGGTAGAATAGCATTTGCGATCAGAACAACTTTGGAGCGACTACAGAACATCAATCAGATCTGACCATGTTGTTTACCTTATTAGTGAATACACTCTAACGAGGGGTGTAACCATCAGGCATGGGCCATTACATGCCTACGGTATTACGAACATGACATTTGGAACTTATTCCCTATTCATTATTCCTTGTTCTCAAAAATGTCTCTTTCGGCATATTTGACGAAATATCCCATAGAAACACCCCAACCCCCACCAAATTGGGGTATGGACCATTTTCGAGAACGGTAAGGATTTCGGCCGATTTGGCGGCATGAAACATCCCGACCCCATCCCACCCATCACCCCCGGGGGTACCACCGGGGGGGGTGAAAATGGGGTATGTACCATTTTCGAGACCGGTACGGATTTTGGCCGATTTGACGGCATGGGTGGGCCCCAAATACAACATAGAAACACCCCGACCCCACCCATCATCGAAGGGGCCACCATTTGCATATAGGTCTACCACAATCAGGAATTTTGCAACAGTTTAGAGTCAGTTTTGACACCTGACAGAATATACTTACGCCCAATTTGTGGTCTGTTATAAATGGGTTACCTCGGTACCTTTTTGACAGTGATTTGCTCCTATGGTGACTATATGGACGAATTCACACAAATAGGACCACAATTATGATAGATTTCCCACAATCGGAAATTTAGCTACCTTTTTTGGTCCGTTTTGACGCCAGACTTTACGTACTTGTAAACTTGTGGCCGGGCATAATAGACTAGCGATGACATTTTTGTTATAGCGATTTGCCCCTAGGGTTACTATGGACGAATTCTCCCAAATGTGGTCACCTACAACATAGGTCTCCCACAATCAGGAACATATAGCAACATATTAGGGTCCGTCGCACGACAGACTTTACTTACGCCCAATTTTTGGCTGCTATAATGGGCTAATCGAGTACTTTTTTTTACAATAATTTGCCCATAGGTTTGCTATAGCCGAAGTCACACCAAAAAGTGGCCACAACTAAGGTAAATCTCACAGAATCGGGAATTTGGCAACATTTTAGGGTCCGTTTTGACGCCATACTCTACTTACGCCCAATGTGTGGCCGGATATAATAGGCTGCCCAGGTACTCTTATTGCGGTGATTTGCCCCTAAGGTGTCTATGTACGAATTCACCCCCAAAAGGGGCCACAAATAGGATTGATCTCGCACAATCGAGAATTGACATCATGCATGTTAGATCTGTTTCAACGCCTGACTCTACTCACGGCTAATTTGTGGCCGGTGGTATAATGGCCTACCTGGTTTTTTGACAGTGAATTCTCCATAGTGAGGCTATGACGAATTCATCCCTTGAAGAGTGGCCACCAATATATAGGATAGATCTCCCACAATCGGAATTTAACAATTTATGGGTCAGTTATGACGCCAGACTCTACTTACGCCCAATTTGTGGCCGGGCATAATGAGCTACTTGCTGCCAATCCTGGCCAATCCGGCAAATATTTCGAATCGGTGGCTGAAGAAATACTAGCTACCAGAAAAAATGAATCGGAGATTGAATAAGAAACAGGCAACAGGCAACAGGAAACAAAAAGATTTGAACCGGAGGCTGAATAAGGAACATGGAGCAAGGAACTGAATCCATGGACCTCCACAAACGAGACCCTCAAGCCACGTCCTTGGTCACGACAAAACTATTGCCCAATCTTAGTCAGGCACGGAGTCATCAAGTACATTTCCATATAGTCTGGTCGGAAAAGCTACATTTGTGGAATACTAGAACCCTAGAGGCATTGTTGGGGAAAAGCATGAAAAGTTTTCTAGCATAATTCAAGTATGCTGAATCCAATGAGGGTGCCTGTCGCTGCCTGTGACCCATAGTTCACCCATAAAATCAACTTAAAGTCACATACTGTTTTTATTGCCGCGAAAATACAGTATGTCAATATCGAGACATATATCACACTCGTTATACATATAATCTCATGAACATGGGAATACTTTGTTATTTGAATCACCCCTCGTGACCTTTCTGTCATAACTATCACATCATCTGCTATACATATATGGACAAATATGTTATTTAATAAATAAACGCTCTTCATGAAATCACACCCGGTTGAAAGTTCTGTGAATCAGGATTAAGTTGAAAATATGACGTTTTTTTCACAAATATCTTCTAGACCAGTTCATGCTGTTTGGAACTGTTTGAGTAATGTGACTTTATATTGTGTTTTGTATATTAACTGATCATTGGAGCAATTAAATATGCAATTATTGGAACACAGTATAAAATTTCACAAAAAATCACAATTGGGATTTTAGTCATATATCAACAAGAAATGAACAGAACTTTGTAATGTAAGTGAGGCATATCATTACCTATGAATATTCCAACTCATTGGAACCAAAATTCTTACTTTGGCTCAAAATGGCTGCCAAAATGGCCGCCAAAATATGGAAAATGGTAAATATTGCCCCAGCGTGTCGTGCAATCGCTTACAAGTTGTGGTTGATGTATAAAATTGGCTATTCTACCTCCTATACATTGAATACTAACATATCTGATGCACTATGGTTAATTGTTACTATTGTTACCACTGACATCACCAAAAATATTGGACTTTTCTCTCAAAAACTTGACATAAATATCGGCAAAAATTCACTTTTCAGGTATAGACCATTTTTTCAAGTAAAATGCAACTATCATTGGTAAAATGTAACTGTCTCTGGATTCAAATGTGTTTATTGTTTTGGTCTATCTTAAATGTGTCACACTACGGTATCTATCTATAGACCAAATTGCTCAAGATGGCTTCCAAAATGGCAACCAAATTTGTAAAAAGGTTTTTTTTTTACATATATCCTGAACATTATTCTCTGTGTTATCCGAAAAGGTAGTACATTGTGACTCACTTGGGTATTATACGTGTTAGTTAATTAACTGACAACTATGTGTTCTATTCTTGTTGTCCCAGTTCCGTATGGGGCATGACAAATTCATGTTAAAGTATGGAATTTTGCCGAGAACCTTTTTGTGATTCTGGCCATATTATTGAATGGAAATGGGCAGAACGTTGAGACGGAACCGATATGAACCATAATCTGTGGCTATTCTGGTCCATTATGGTAAAAACAATATGGATGCAAGGTGGATGCCAAGATGGTAGTCGGGGAGTTACTCTATGATCATAGTTGAGGTGAATAGGTATACAGGGAGTTATTGTATGTCATGAATGATGTGAATATGTATACAAGGAGTGACTATATGGTTATGTGTGGGTTGTCCATTGTAATATGTATAGGTATACAGGGAGAGGTCATGGTCATGTGTGAGGTGAATCGGTATGAATGGAGTGACTGTATGTTGTATGGTTGTGTATATCCAGTACGGGTGCACCCGATGTGCCTGTATGGACATTGATGTGGTGTATGAATATAGTTACATGGTCATCTATGTGTTGGTTATGTATATATGGAGTAACTGTATGTCATGGGTGGGATGTACATGTGTTGTCTGTATGGTCATGGATGGGGTGTGTGGATACATAGGGAGTTATTTTATGGTTACGGGTAATGTGTATATGTATACATGGAATGACCGTATGGTCATGATTGAAGTGTATATGCATACCTGGAGTAAGCTGGGTGGACATTATCGAGCGTGTGGGTATATAGGGAGTGTCATTGTGGTATATATTTATATATCTCGTGGATGTATTATCATTGGTGGGTGTATAGGTATTAGCTGTATGATCATGGATGGCGTGTATGATTATACAGTGAGTTGCTGAATTGTCATGTGTGAGGTGTATATGCAAGTATGGAAGGTATGAGTGGTCGTGTGTGCAGGTTTTTTGTATATCTGGCAGGGCTGAATGGCCGTTGGTGAGGTGTATATGTATACCTGGGGTGACTCTATGGTGGGCTGCATATGTATATATCGAGTGGCTATATGACTATGTGTGTCGAATAGGTATACATGTAGTGAATGTATGGTCAATGGTGATATGAGTACATGTAGGTATACAATGAGTGACTGTATGATCATAAATGTAATGAATATATATACAGGGAGTGACTAAATGGTCGTGTGTCAGGTGTATGAGTATACCTGGTGTTCCTGCTTGGTGACTCGTGGCGGTGTGGTGATGTGTATGTTATACGGGTATACACACGTGTTGCTATATGGTCATGGGGCGAGGGGTATGTGTATATAGCGAGTGGTTATATTGCCATGGGTGAGGTGCATATGCATACATGGAGTGACTTTTCTGACATAGCTGGGGTGTATTAGCAAATCTTGTGTCGCTATTCGGCTATAGTGGGACACATAGGGATACATGGAGTGACATGGCCAATGGTGAGGTGAATATGTATACAAGGATTGACCATGATCATGTAAGAATGTTTTGAATAGGTACACACGGGGTGACTATATGGACATATGTCAGGTGAAGGAGTATACCAGGTGGCATGGGTGAGGGTATGTGTATGAAGCGAGTGGCTATATGGCAATTGGCGAGATGCATATGTATACCTGGAGTGACTCTATGGTCATTGTTGTGGTGTTGATGTATATATTGAATGTCTATTTGACCATCTGTGTGGAGAATAGGTATACAGGGGATTACCGTATGGCCAATCGTGAGGTGAATGCATGGGTATACACGGACGACTATATGGTTATGGGTCATGTTTAGGAGTATACCAGGTGGGCCTCCATTGTGACTCATGGATGTATGGTCATCCGTGGTAATGGGTCAGGTGTACGTATAAACATTGGGTTACTATATTGTTGTGTCTGTGGTGTTTATATATATATGGAACAAGAAGGTGACCCGACTTCGTCCGGGCTATTCAAAAACCAAATTTCAAGTCGATAGCTCCACCCGTTTCCGAGATCTGGTCTGCGCATGCGCGAAGCTGGCGTCGCACGGGCTCGGAGACCCGATAAAATTCGTATACGGGGCAAGATACATTCACATACCAAATTTCAAGTCGATAGCTCCACCCGTTTCCGAGATATATATATTGCCCAATGTCATTTGCGGATACCTCGGCCGGTGATGAGTTAACGCGACATCGGCCGGTTAAGAGTTAAACGCGATCACGTCACGATCTGTTGACGGCGTAATATATTTACGGAATGTTTTTCGATGAGCGAAGCATGGTCCTGCGTTCTTCCCGATTATTAAGGTAGAAACTTTAAACGTACACAGGCGTGTGATACATCATTGGAAAGAGGAAGCGCCACAGATTCTATATCGAATCGATTTGTGAGCACCGAACTGAAATATATTAGCGCAAAACGGCGTAAAAACATATTTGACCTCGGCACGTGAAAAGTTGACCTCGGATCTGAAAATTAATGTGCCTATGCCACTTCCCGACCGATAGTATCCTCACATACGAAGTTTCAACGAAATCGGGTCGGCCGTTTTCGAGTTCATCGCGAACACACACACACACACCCTCACACACACACACACACCACACACACACAGACAGATCTTCCTAAATATATAATAGATGACTGTGTGATAATGGGTGGCTAACGATTTCCACGTTTAACGTTTCCCCCATGTACATAAACACCATCAAGATGGAGAATTCTCTGACATGACCTCTCTATTGTTTAACATATCCTTGAGTTATTGTGGAAAGCGATAGCCACCCAAGGTAAACATGTACAACCCACCCATTACATCAGTCACTCCATATGCACATAAACACCACACACCTGACAATATAGTCACCCACTTTATACACGTACACCTGACCATACAGCCATACTTGGTTATACCCGTACATACCACAAATGACGATACAGCCACGATTCACCATGCACATGACCATATAGTCACTCTATGTATACATATGCACCACATTCACGATCATACATTCACTCAGTGCATACATATTCATCTCACTATGTACCATACAGCCACTACATGTATACATATTCGCCATACCCATGACCATAGGGTCAATCCAGGTATGCATATACACCTCACCAATGGTGAGCCCTTCCAGATATACGAATACCCACACACACGACCACTTATACCTTCCGTACTTGCATATACACCTCACACATGACAATTCAGCAACTCACTGTATAATGTATTCATACACGCCGCTCCAATGATCAGTTAATATACAAAACACAAAATAAAGTCATATTACTCAACCAGTTCCAAACAGTATGAACTGATCTAGAAGTTATTTGTGAAAAAACGTCATATTTTCAACTTCCGGCGGCCATTTTGGCGGCCATCTTGGAGGGTGAGTTTCAATTTTGCGCCAAAAAAGTTTTATTGTTGTGGTGTTGATGTCTATATTGAATGTCTAGTTGACCATCTGTGTGGAGAATAGGTATACAGGGGATTACCGTATGGCCAATCGTGAGGTGAATGCATGGGTATACACGGATGACTATATGGTTATGGGTCATGTTTAGGAGTATACCCGGTGGGCCTCCATTGTGACTCATGGATGTATGGTCATCCGTGGTAATGGGTCAGGTGTACGTATAAACATTGGGTTACTATATTGTTGTGTCTGTGGTGTTTATGTATATATGGAACTAGAAGATGACAGACTTCGTCCGGGTTTGACCTTGAATTGTATATTTTGAAGGCCAAGGTCAAGTGGGGTCACGATTTGACCCGTCCAAAACACAGTGCCCGAACAAAAGTACCCGACAAAAGTACCCGTCGAAATCCATCCGGTTTTACCCGATTTGACCTTGAATTGGCCATTTTGAAGGTCATGTGGGGTCAAACACCAACACCCCAAAAATGGTGGAAATCGGCCCAGCGGATACCGGGAAATCGGCCCAGCGGATACCGAGATACCCTATGCATCAAATTTCGTCCGTAAAAATCCGCCAGTTTAACCCGATTTGATTTCCACTCAAGTATATAAACGCGCCTCATATACACACGCTCATTAATTATCAAGTTTCAACGTAAAGATAAATTACCATCGGTGCCCGAGATATCGCCAAGATGTCTGAAACAGTCAAATGCATCGGCCGGTTAAGTGTTAACGTGATCTGACGTTATGACCTCTAACGACGTAATAGAAGTTACGCATTGTTTTTATCCTGATGGAAGATAGTACCACTTCTTCTTGATAATTGAGGCAGATAACTAAAACGGATACATACGCATTATATATCGTTGGAAAGAGGAAACACGAAAGATTCTCACAGTCTCATTATTATGACTGGCATTTTATTATTCGCGCTGTTTCGAATCGATTTGTAAGCACCGAACTCAAATGAAAGTCCCGTAACACAGCGTAAAAACAGATTTGACCTCGGCACGTGAAAAGTTGACCTCGGATCTGAAAATCAATAGGCCTATGTTACTCCTGACCCGAAAATACCCCCACATACCAAGTTTCATCGAAATCGGGTGGGTCGTTTTCGAGTTCATCGATTACACACACACACACACAAACAAACAAACAAACAGATCTTCCAAAATATATAATAGACTAGAGGGTGACCCGACTTCGTCCGGGCTTTGACCTTGAATTGACCATTTTGAAGGTCAGGTGAGGTCAAACACCAACACCCCAAAATGGTGGAAATCGGCCCAGCGGATACCGGGAAATCGGCCCAGCGGATACCGAGATACCCTATGCATCAAATTTCGTCCGTAAAAATCCGCCAGTTTAACCCGATTTGATTTCCAGTCAAGTATATAAACGCGCCTCATATACACACGCTCATTAATTATCAAGTTTCAACGTAAAGATAAATTACCATCGGTGCCAGAGATAATGCCAAGACGTCTGAAAAAGTCAAATGCATCGGCCGGTTAAGCGTTAACGTGATCTAACGTTATGACCTCTAACGACGTCATAGAAGTTACGCATTGTTTTTATCCTGATGGAAGATAGTACCACTTCTTCTTGATAATTGAGGCAGATAACTAAAACGGATACATACGCATTATATATCGTTGGAAAGAGGAAACACGAAAGATTCTCACAGTCTCATTATTATGACTGGCATTTTATTATTCGCGCTGTTTCGAATCGATTTGTAAGCACCGAACTCAAATGAAAGTCCCGTAACACAGCGTAAAAACAGATTTGACCTCGGCACGTGAAAAGTTGACCTCGGATCTGAAAATCAATAGGCCCATGTTCGTTCCCGGGTCGAATTACGTGTCCGTACCAAGTTTGGTCGAAATCGGTCCAGCCATGTTCGAGTCCATCGCGAACACACACACACACACCCTCACACACACACAAACACACAGATCTTCCAAAATATATAATAGATGACTGTGTGATAATGGGTGGCTAACACTTTCCACGTTTAACGTTTCCCCCATGTACATAAACACCATCAAGATGGAGAACTCTCTGACATGACCTCTCTATTGATTAACATATACTTGAGTTATTGTGGAAAGCGATAGCCACCCAAGGTAAACATGTACAACCCACCCATTACATCAGTCACTCCATATGTATATAAACACCACACAAATGACAATATAGTCACCCACTTTATACACGTACACCTGACCATACAGCCATACTTGGTTATACCCGTACATACCACAAATGACGATACAGCCACGATTCACCATGCACATGACCATATAGTCACTCTATGTATACATATGCACCACATTCACGATCATACATTCACTCAGTGCATACATATTCATCTCACTATGTACCATACAGCCACTACATGTATACATATTCGCCATACCCATGACCATAGGGTCAATCCAGGTATACATATACACCTCACCAATGGTGAGCCCTTCCAGATATACTAATATCCACACACACGACCACTTATACCTTCCGTACTTGCATATACACCTCACACATGACAATTCAGCAACTCGCTGTATACGGTATTCATACACGCGCTCCAATGATCAGTTAATATACAAAACACAAAATAAAGTCATATTACTCAACCAGTTCCAAACAATATGAACTGATCTAGAAGTTATTTGTGAAAAAACGTCATATTTTCAACTTCCGGCGGCCATTTTGGCGGCCATCTTGGAGGGTGAGTTTCAATTTTGCGCCAAAAAAGTGTCATTATGTCTTAGCTTCACGAAAATACATACATTTGTATACATTTTTCTAGATTTTCCCGCTATAATTTGCATAAAACTGACTTAGGGTCTGATCTGAAAATTGGCGGCCAGGATGGACGCCATCTTGTCTGAAGTCTACACGGCCACTTTTTGTTCTTATTAACATTGCTTAAAAGTTGAAGGACATAATAAGGAACAAAATGAGTGGGGTGAAGTTAAGTCCCATGGGCGGGTGCAAGGGTACCCATATTGGCTCCCGGACTATAAGAGAATTATTACGAGAATCGTCGATAAATATACAAAACAGCAATGTCTTACCGTAGCTATAGGTACCTGATTAATATGATGTTAATGTTTCAGAATTATTATTGTGATGAACGGCTTTGACCGTTCGGCGAGGAGTATATAAGTTTGAGTATGTTCAAGGCCAGTTACGTGATTTCATATGACGTTGTACGGTGCCGTATCAACAACCCTCCAGCGAAGAAAACGCGAATATTTTAAAAGCCTTTTATTGAACCCTATGTTCATCCAATCGGTCGACAGGCAGTCTATTCGTGTTCGGCACCTTCGAATTGTGGTAAAAATTTGGTTTGACACTTTTCCGCGGAAATGCTTCTAGAAATGTCTTTTCTGAGAATTACGACTAGACTAATACATCAGTTATAACGTCGGTCGTCGAAATTGCTCAAACTCCAATGACTCCATGCAGGGTTTACCTCCCTTGATGACTCGGAAAGACCGCTGCTATCGACGACATTTTCCCCAAATTTGGTGGACTTCCGCGATATTAAGATATATACTAAGCGAACAGAGCAACATGCTACCCTTCTTAAACGCACAAAATATCGATTAAAATTTGTGTAATTTCGTACCTTAAGTTTGGAAAGTCCCACCAGAAGCAAGAATATTTGTTTTGGACGTTTCGCAGTATAGTACACAACTTTTACTTGAAGCGTAACGTATGATTACGTTACGCTGTCGATTGTCGATCACATGCTAAAGTCAGGTGATTAATGTTAATGATTGTAAGCCGTGGTCGAGCTTACTGGGTGAGCTAATGTTCTGCATCACTTTAGCCGGTCTGGTCTCGCAAGGTGCACGTATCAAATTTTTAATTTAAATTAAAAGAACATGTGGATATTTCAATAAATGGAACTCACCTATATGTCTTTGCCGGTACCAAGGCCGTGTATTCAAAGCAGAACGTTTGAGACGTTTTATCATGTGTAGTCATCATTTATTATAAGTAACAGTTACAATATGTTCGACTGATAAAAAACAACCGAAGTGTATATATTTTATTATGTAGATTGTTCTTAATTTTGGAATTCAGTGCATTGCTGGAATCAAATTATTACGAATTGGAACTAATCGCGTAGGATGCTTATTGATCATGTTTATATATGCATATAATGTATCAATTGAATATGTTTGGTGTTCTACGTGTATGCAGGCAAGAGCATTCAAAGCTTTCATGGTTGTTTTCTCCACACAGTGGTTTTATCTCTGTTTTAATGCCTGAATGCCTTCTGAAAACGGCTGTCAGTTCAATCAAGTTGTTTGAAAATCTTGGTTTGAGAAGATATTTACCAACTGCATGAGTATAATGCATTAGCATATATGAGACAGTATGAGGTTGATAGCCAAACTATTGGCACGAACATGAAAAGGTTTCTGCCTCGAAATGTTTCTGACAGCCGTTGTTGGAATGTCTGTTTTCACCTTGTCACCAATAAAGCCAGCGGCTATCTGCTACAAATGTGTTGTATTTGTACTTAGTCTAGAGCAGACCTATATTTCGAAACGTGATTTTGCTCTCCGATTATTTTATCAACACAAAAGTATAAACGCACATGGACGACAATGCACGACAACACGCATGGTAAGTCAAATACAAGAGTTCTAATTTGCTGCTATTTTGACTTGTAGCTTGCGAAAATCGTCACCAATCTACAGCTCTGGTCGTCCATTCTGTCCTTATTAAGATTTTAGTGCGGGAATCATTCTCAAAGCACATAGGAATTTAGACTTTCGGGCGATCAGTTTTCGCCATTTTTGCTGGAAAACCCCGCGCTAAATATAGAAACCACAGACCAGTACCCAGCCGGTTACAGAGTCCGAAAGGAAGTATGACTGGTGCGCTCTGGTAGAGATTGAAAATTGCTATGTACATTCTCTGTGAACGTTGCAATGACGTCAAATGCCGGAATATATTTTTTTGTTACATTGATACGGGCTGCATCAGAATGCATGGTTCTTACCCCTCTCCCCCCATCCGGTGGGTGAGGGTAGGGTGTTTCTATGGGGTACTTGTGTGAGGGTGTGGGCGTTTTATGGGGTATTTGGTGCGGACCGAAAGAGACATTTTTGCGAATAAGGAATCAGGAATAAAATGGCCGCACCCGATTTTCACTCCCTCGGGGTGGTACCCCCGGGGTGAGGGGTAATGTGTTTCTAGTGGGTATCTGAGCGGGCCATCCACACATGCCGTCAAATTGGTCCAAAGCCCTACCGTTATCGAAACTGGTCCATGTCACATTCTCACCCCCTCGGGGTGTACCCCATCCCCGCTGTAATGGGTGGGGTTGGGATGTTTCTGTGGTATTTGGGGCGGGCCACCCACCCATGCCGTCAAATCAGCCGAAATCCTTACATTTCTAGAAAATGGTCCATACTCATTCTCACCCCCTCGAGTTGGTATCCACCGGTGGTGATGGGTGGGGTCGGGTGTTTCTAGGTGGTATTTGGGGCGGGCCCATGGCATGCCGTCAAATCGGCCAAAATCCTAACCGTTCTCGAAAATGGTCCATACCCAATTTTCACTCATCGGGTGGTACCCCCGGGTTGATGGTGGGGGTCGGGTGTTTCTATGGGGTATTTGGTGCGGGCCACACACCCATGCCGTCAAATCGGACGAAATCCTAACCGTTCTCGAAAATGGTCCATACCCCATTTTCACCCCCCCCCCCGAGTTGATGGGTTGGGGTCGGGGTGTTTTATGGGGTATTTGGTACGGGCCACACACCCATGCCGTCAAATTGGCCGAAATCCTAACCGTTCTCGAAAATGGTCCATATATCATGTTCACCCCTCGGGTGGTACCTCCTAGGGTGATGGGTGGAGGGTCGGGGTGTTTTTACGGGGTATTTGGGGCGGGCCGAAAGAGATATTTTTGCGAATAAGGAATCAAGAATAAAATGGCCGCACCCGATTTTCACTCCCTCGGGGTGGTACCCCCGGCGTGAGGGGTGGTGTGTTTCTAGTGGGTATTTGGGGCGGGCCATCCACACATGCCGTCAAATTGGTCCAAATCCCTACCGTTCTCGAAACTGGTCCATGCCACATTCTCACCCCCTCGGGTGTACCCCCTTCCCGCTGTAATCGGTGTGGCTAGGGGTGTTTCTGTGGTATTTGGGGCGGGCCACCCACCCATGCCGTCAAATCAGCCGAAATCCTTACATTTCTCGAAAATGGTCCATACCCATTCTCACCCCATCGAGGTGGTATCCACCGGTGGTGATGGGTAGGGGTCGGTGTTTCTATGTGGTATTTGGGGCGGGCCCATGCCGTCAATCGGCCCAATTCCTAACCGTTCTCGAAAATGGTCCATACCAAATTTTCACCCCTAGGGGGTATTTGGTGCGGGTTTCTAGGAGGTATTTGGTGCGGACCACACGCCCATGCCATCAAATCAGTCGAAATCCTAACCGTTCTCGAAAATGGTCCATACCCCATTTTCACCCCTCGGGTGGTACTCCCGGGGGTGATGGGTGGGGTCGGGTGTGTTATGGGGTATTTGGGGCGCGCCACACACCCATGCCATGTTCGTTACGGTATTTTATTACAATACAAATACTTTAAAATTTTATGATTACATATATACAATAAATACAATACTTTTCTAAAACTAATCAAATACATTTTTGAATACAACCGGTTACTTTGACATGAATTAATGGAGACGTTCATAATTGTATTTTGATAATAAAAAGTGAAACGTAATATAGTCAACCTCAAAACTAAACATAATGCGAACTCTATTTTATATATGTGTGATATTAGTTGTAAATCTTCAACGCAATCAGGTCATCATTTGGTTGGACACAGAACAATGCCACTCTCAAAATATCATGTCACACTATTAAAGAACCTCAATATGTATTACTAACTATTAAATACCAAGTACACCGATATCTGAATGTATGGACATCCGTCGATAGATTGCCATTTCGATAAGGATGTAAATTTGTTCACACATAATGAAACAAGCACATTGAAGCAATGAATACCCACACTGAGTCAGTGCCTCCATACATTTTATTTAAATATACATGTAGCCAGTGATTGTTGTAATTTCCACTTTTGAAATTCTAAGGTTGTTGTTAAATCTATAAGCTCCATTATGTTTAACGTATAGACGTTAAATAGTATTTATCAAAAATTAACAACAGAGAGTACTAATCATCTTTATTATTATTGTCCATCCCTCCTATATAACCAAGCAATCTCACATGAAGTGGCAACCTGTTTGCCTTGGTGCATCCCATGAAAGGTGGTACAGAGTTCTGGTGGTACTATGGGGCGGCCGTATCACATGAACTACCCGCGAACATTGCTTATTGCTCATGGCCCACTTCTATCATACATCATTTTAAGGCGGGTGGTTGAATACAACCAATCGGCTAGTCACGCAGCATGTTCTTCTGTATAATAACCTCAATATGTATCCATTTGGAGGTCGAAATAGGTTAATATGAACGTATTTCAAAACGAAATATGTCCAATTTCCAACCAAAAGTACCGTAATTCTGGTTGTTCTAGTATTTTGAGCTAGTGAACTCACATAGCAAATTTCATCCATTCAGTTCAGACGTACTAAAGTTATCATCCGGAAACGTAAAATAATGAGAACGCTAGCTCTGAATTCTAAATTGATCCACAAACTAAACAAACTCTTTGCTGCGCAGAGCGCCTGTATACCTGGAAAAGCTGAACACATGATCCATAGAAGAACAGTTACTTGATAGTAAATGGCACGTGTAGATTCCATCTCTAGATCCTCAGCAGAGGTAAATTAGCTCCCCCAGATACAAGATTTGTTAGTGGTCCCTTTTTCGTGTAAACTGTCAGTACGGAATAAATACAAGGTGAACAACGATAGCCGCGATCTGTGACAACTCCCATCGAGTTCATGTCACGTGCAGTCATGACCGGGTGACTCAAGTACCAGTATCCGAGTGCACAAGTGATATTTTTAACTTAGACTCGACATCGAACACTTACACAGATTATATTGTATGACCGTGAGTGAAACATACATCTAGCGGCATAACCATTATCCTTGTTTTCTCAGATTCAGTGATCTCTGAAACTGGCATAGGTTTACATGTATATCATATTTGACACCACACGAGGAAATATGTGCAATTTTACGAGTTTACAATTGCCTTTGTGGCCCTACATCGAACAGCAGATATAACAGTAAATGTTTACATTTCCAGGAGTTCGAAAGTCCTGAGCATGATGAAGATACCAGGTGAAAATAAGTTTATCAATTGTTTTGGCCATATTGGTCCTATATTATAGTTAACTCGCGATTTTCATGACGAACTAAATGTGTCAAAAGTGGCAAATTTATACACATTCTTTTCCATGCGGAATCCAACCGTGTGCTTTAAAGACGCTAAATTGGTGCCGCTTGATTGATATGTGGGGGGGGGGGGGCTAAGTTTTATAAGAATTTATGTAGTCGCCGATTATCATCGAACGTATACATAATCATCTCTATATATATGATACTAGAAGGTGACCGGACTTCGTCCGGGCTTTGACCTTGAATTGACCATTTTGAAGGTCACCCGACTTCGTCCGGGTTTGACCTTGAATTGTCTATTTTGAAGGCCAAGGTCAAGTGGAGTCCGATTTGACCCGTCCAAAACACAGTGCCCGAACAAAAGTACCCGACAGAAGTACCCGTCGAAATCCATCCGGTTTTACCCGATTTGACCTTGAATTGACCATTTTGAAGGTCAGGTGGGGTCAAACACCAACACCCCAAAAATGGTGGAAATCGGCCCAGCGGATACCGGGACATCGGCCCAGCGGATACCGAGATACCCTATGCATCAAATTTCGTCCGTAAAAATCCGCCAGTTTAACCCGATTTGATTTCCACTCAAGTATATAAACGCGCCTCATACACACACGCTCATTAATTATCAAGTTTCAACGTAAAGATAAACAAGAAAACTAAGATGCATGCATCAGGTCGGCCGTGAACTATCTACCATAGAATTGTTGTAGCTATCGATTATACATTTTGAAACACCTGTCTGTATGTATGTGTGTATGCGTGAATGCATGTGTGTATGTGTTATAGACTCTAACACTGCTCGAATTTGGTATTTAACGTGTCAACTTGACCTCGCTCATAGGCATGTTTCTGGACCTTGACCGATCCGACTAAAAATTTGTGTGTAGGACTACTTCGATCCCGGGAGCAATATGGACGGGTCCAATTTCACGCGGGACCATGTTCTCGAACGTGCTGATATAGGCATGTTTCTGGACCAATTGAACAATAGTTTGGCCAGACGCTGTATATACTGGGTACTGTCCAGATGGAGGCGATCACAAAAAAAATCCCTAACTAGCCCGAACGAAGTCGAGTACATCAGCTAGTTTAATATATATTTTGGACATTTGTCTGTCTGTTTGTCTGTTAGCTATGGCCGGGAAAACTGCCGGACAGATTTGACGAAATTTGATACCTAGGGGAAATTATTTCCAGGGAGTATTTTGGACGGGTCAAATCTTGATCCCGACCTGACTTTGACATTCAAAAAGATCAATTCAAGGTCAAATCTGGTAAAACGGAAGTATTTCAACGAAATTTGATACCTACTGTTACTTTTGTCCCAGGAGTGTTTCGGGTGGGTCAAATCATGACCCTGACCTGATCTTGACATTCAAAATTGTCAATTCAAGGTCAAATCGGGTATAAAGCCGGGCGGATTTCGACGGGTACTTTTGTCGTGACTTTTGTCCGGGGAGTGTTTTGGACGGGTCAAATCGTGACCCCGACATGACCTTCACCTTTAAAATAGTCAATTCAAGGTTAAATCGCGCATTTCTCCGAAAATCAGAGGGGAACATCCCGGACGAAGTGGGGTCCACGAGCTACTATTATATATTTCTAGATTTAGTTACAAACTAAATACCTGTATATTGTACAAAGAAATGTTTGACAAATATATCTGTATCAATATTACCATACGGGTCATTAAAATAGATACGACGAAACAAATTTTGAAGGGTGCATGTATCAGGTAAATTTTTATATTTCAAATGATGACAGGAATGCAGAAAGTTGAAGTACCTACGTAATACTGGCTATCCGCATGAAGAGATATACATGTATATAAAAACCAGATGAGGGATATGTCTTTACAGTTGCTAAACAATTCAGTCATGCAAAAGAGGATCAAAGAGTAAGATACCAAATTGCTGCCTGTGGTAATGTTTTTTAACGAAATTCGGGAAAATTAGATTACTCTCACCCTGGTTATCCAGAAGATAATTGTGGAATCTGATGACGATCGGACAAGGGGTCTCGTCTGTAGGATCAACCAAATTATTTAGCCATAAAAATAGTAAAATTGAAGATCACCGCTGGCAGTGATGTCTTCACAAGGACAGTTTGAGAACAAAATATGGCTCACATCTAGCGGTGACCCAAAATATCCACATAAGAAAAAGTTCTCCAATAAAAGCTGGCTGCAGGGTGCGCCAATTGATTCAAATTCGAAATTTAGCAGGGTGTACTGCTTGTGGCCATGTTTTCCCCGCAAATTTGATAGACTGATGGACAAAACCACTGAATCCGTTGAATCAATATACATGTATACATGGATTAATTTATATGCATTGTTATACACAGTACTGGTATATAAAGGTACTGAAAATAACTATATTACTAGTATACACAAAATAAACCATATATCATGGCTATGGGTTCTAATATCCGAACATGACAGCTGAGAACTTGGTGTGAATTAAAGAGTGGTGGTTTCTCAAGCATATCTAACCCTCCACGTTAGAAACATGCCATTAAATGTCATAAGTATAATCTAGCTTGAGGACAGAAGTGATCCATAAAACCCCCTTAATTCAACCAGGTCCTCGCGCGATGTATGATCGATCACATGATGATCTAGGGGGATTAGAATTGATGTATAAAAACAGCACTGCATGTAAATATAAAATAAAATAGTGCTACATCTTATTACAGATTATTGCCATATATAATCAGTGATTATACAGACAGTCTGACAAAATAAAGTTTCAGTGACACTCTATCCGAAGAGGGGAATAATTTCATCTGTTACAGTCAATGGAGCAATTATGAATCTGGAAAGGTGAAATTTCTAAGTAATACTAGATATCGACATGACGCGATAAAATATAACGTAAATGCAATATGGCCGCTGGCGACCATTTTTTCCTATGAAATTAAAAAAATATTTGATAGCTCTCATCTGATAGATCAATATCAAGATAAATATGAAGTTTGGTGATGATCGGATGAGTGAAGTGGACTGTGGTCTGTGCTAAACGGTTTAGTAATGCTTGAAAAGATTCTTACCTTAATATTTGTATGTTCACTTTATAAACTTCACTGAGTCATCTTTGTCATGTATTGAGTTTGATATCTTTTGTTAACAGTTTATAAATCATATATGGCTCATGTTTGTTATTTTTATTTATGTGTTTATTATCATTAAATAAAGTTGCATTCCTTAAAAAGATTCTTACCTCAATGTTTTTATGTTCACTTTATAAACTCCACTGAGTCATCTTTGTCATGTATTGAATTTGATATCTTTTGTTAACAGTTTATAAATTATGTATGTCTCGTGTTCGTTATTATATTATATACACTTTATAGTGTGTTTTCAGAACGAAAACAAATTGAATAAAATCAACAAATTTGTAAATTTAAAAACAATTCAAACGTTGTTGTATTCCATGTCCCAGCCCGGACATATACACCAAATTTCAATAATATTCATTGAGAAACAACGGACCAAACGCTATATAACACCCGTATACATCTTTTATTCCGTATCGGACTCGGGTACATGTTATAGTAGGTACCGAATTGACACATGTCGACTGGGCGAGTTGGCCCTGGGGCGATTAGATCGATTCCGGCACATTCTAGAATTTACCGTATGTATCCGTTTACGCGTAGTTTACTTTAGAAAGTTCCGCAATTAATACCGTAAATAGAGCGACCTTATTTGACAGAGAATGCCTCTGTTATTGATTATCAAGTTGCTGTACTTTAAAAACGACAAATTCACATGCTCGTTCAAGCGCAGTTAGTCTATTTTCCCCATGTTAAAGGACATCCACAAATACTAAATAACGCTAACCTACTGCCGAATGTTTGACACGACAACTGTTAACATATTTGGGCTGAATTCATCTGACGCGGTATTATTCCTCAAAATAAACAACAAAACCATCGTTACTTGGAAATGTAGTTTGGGCTAACATTTACATAAATCCTCCAGATCAATTATCCGACACACACGTCAGATGAAAAAGTCACATGAAGTAACCGGCCAAATTGGCCGAAATTACCATGGGTGCCCGAGATATCGCCAAGACGTCTGAAACAGTCAAATGCATCGGCCGGTTAAGCGTTAACGTGATCTAACGTTATGACCTCTAACGACGTCATAGAAGTTACGCATTGTTTTTATCCTGATGGAAGATAGTACCACTTCTTCTTGATAATTGAGGCAGATAACTAAAACGGATACATACGCATTATATATCGTTGGAAAGAGAAAACACGAAAGATTCTCACAGTATCATTATTATGACTGGCATTTTATTATTCGCGCTGTTTCGAATCGATTTGTAAGCACCGAACTCAAATGAAAGTCCCGTAACACAGCGTAAAAAACAGATTTGACCTCGGCACGTGAAAAGTTGACCTCGGATCTGAAAATCAATAGGCCTATGTTACTCCTGACCCGAAAATACCCCCACATACCAAGTTTCATCGAAATCGGGTCGGCCGTTTTCTAGTTCATCGATTACACACACACAAACAAACAGATCTTCCAAAATATATAATAGATCAGGAGTCTAACAGTGTGGTTTAAAGATATCAAAAGTGGCGACGTTAGAGTCAGCGGTGATTTGAGGGGGAGATGGTCACCAAAATTGAAAAAAAATATTTCTAACACAGATTTCCACCAAACTGATACATTTTCTTCTCCGTGATACGAGAAATCTAATCGTGTTGTTTAAATATGCCAAATTGTGCCGTTTTGGGTGAGAGATGGGGGCACTAAACTTGATAAGAATTTGTTTAGTAGCCGATTTCCACCAAACTTATATTTAGTCATGCTGATGATCTAATGAGTCAAATTTTGTGGCCTAAAGATGTCAAAAGTGGCGCCGTTCGAGTCAGGGATGGGGGGCGGAGGGGCACAAAATCTGATACAAAATATGTTTAGCGCCGATTTCCACCAAGTTCATATGCGTTCTTCTCCAATGATACGAGGAGTCATATCATGTAGTTTAAAGACGCCACATTTGGTGCCGTTTGGGTCAAGGATGGAGAGTGGAGGGGCACTAACATTTATAAGAATTTTTTTGTCGCCGATATCCACCAAAGTTTTATATAGTCATCTCCATTATTCGTCCCAAGGAGTTTTTAGCGTTCAAATTTCACAACCTCGAAAAATGGTCAGTGACCGAATTGTCACTTGAACAGTTATATCTTCTCAAGTTCACAACTATCATATTTATATGGGAAGAAAGCAATAAAAGTACATGTATCATTATATTTAAGAGATACAGACATATATTCTTGTAAAATGACTTTTCAGGATCGTCCAATACTGGTATCTGACAACGGTATACATCTGCCCGATACAGAGGATTTCATTAATATTTTAGAACAGACTCATATATAGCTTAACATAAATAAGTTTAAATCGTATGGCACTCTGCCCAAATACACAACCATGTACACACCACAGTTTTATTCTTGTTCTGCCCTATACCGTAAGCATTCAGTATAGTAAATGGGGATATAATTTCCAACGGGTTGATAGCTCTAAAATATTGTGTCACAATAATAATCGCTCATACCAAATTTCAAAAGAAATTCCAGACCGATTTTCAGAAAATCTGTTTTTAAATATCAGGAAAGTTTGCCAAAACGTGCATGAGCCTGTCCCTTAAATTCTCAACCAATATAATGTTAATGTATGACATCATTTTTTGAAGTAGGTAACGCTAGAAGTATCAGTATGGCCATGTAGCTGTCATATTTAACTCGAGTGTCGTTGATATATTCATTATTGAGGGTTTGTGACGCTAGGATAACGCAAGCAATAAAATGAGGATATGAGACATGAGAACGGGTTGCAACAAACAAATGAGCACGGAACAGATGAATAAGCTCTGTTATTCATGAGAACGTTAACACTGTTGGATTGTGTGGTTTTACCTTTGATTGGACGCGGGGGTTGTAGTAAGATAATTTTACATGCTGACATTCAAACCATTACGTTAAATTGCTCCGCATGCCTGTCGTCAACGGGGCCACACACGATTTGACAATTTCACAAAACTCTCACTGTGTGCTGTATATATAGATGAATGAGGGCGAAGCTCTGGATTGTCCTCAAAGTTATATCATGCTGATATACAATCAGCATGCCAATCGAGAGAAGTATCCGGACGTACATAATGAACGTAGACTTTTTGTTCATTTTGCTACCATCCCTACATATAGGAAATAACATTTTCTGCTATTAGTAACACGCAAAATGACATTTTCTCCATCGGGCTGACAATAATAACGCGCATGGATCATGCACTTTACTATCGATTATAACCCTTCGCGAGTCACCTTCCTTTTTACTGGGGTTCAAATGCGCTACTTATAATTTTGCGTTGATGATTTTCGGCTCAGTCCTTTGGTGATTTTGTTGTTGTTACTCTTTGGTGATCGAGAGAAGAAAATATTGGTGCCGCTCGAAAGGATGGTGAGTTTCCTGAATTTATGAAAATGCCTTGGATAAATATAGAATATCCGTATTGTTTGTTTGACGAGATACTAGTTTTATTTTCTCGAGTATATGATTCAGCAAATGGGGGGGGCGAGCTTTAGCGAGGTTCCCCGTTTGCTGAATCATATACAAGCGAAAATAATCCTTGTCTCTCGTCAAACGTTTTGGATAATTTTTATCCATCACCAAAAGTTGCTTAAAAGTAGTTACAATGAATTACATTTATTTAAATATGGAATTAACGGCGAATTTCATACGAAAATATTTAAAACAATTACATTTTTTCGGTTGGTGAAGTGTTAAAAAAACCTCATTGATATTCAAGAGGCTGTGTGTGACCTGTCAATCTCTATACGCAAGTGATGACTGAGGTCCCCATCTCACAATTCGACATTGGGCGACGTTACGCTGCCGAGAGTAAGTCCAATCTACCCCACATCAAATATAGAACAATTATTCGGGGAATCACCCATAATATTCCCTAGCTCATTTGTTGTAATAATAGCTATACAAGTGTGTGTGTGGGAGTTTTTAACATCATTTTCAAAATATCATAAATTCAAGTTTACTATAAGTTAACATTTCGTTCCGCGTGTCAGTCTGTTCAAAATGTGACCTCCGTCCGACACAAAAGTTACGAATCACAAATTCATCCTTGTGAGGATATTGTTGTTGTTGATGTTGTTTTTGTTGTTGTTGTTGTTGTTGTTGCATAATGTCACGTTTATTTTGGAACTGCATGGACATGCGTATATATACATGTTGGATATGGTAACAGTGCTACTATGAAACAAACTGGAGCGCTGGCTGAACAACATTTTGCAAAGTTTTGCTGCTGACACTACTGTTTATCTGTAACAACAGTACTGTGCGCTGTTGGGAGAAACTCTTGTACAACACACAGGCAAATAACTGCTGCTAGTGTTACTGCCACAAGTAGGAATACTGATGTTGATAGGAACTGTTGTCGAAGATGAAGCAGACGCTGTCCTGGCTGATGGGAATTCAAATCTGATTGAATCGATAGTGCACATAATTCTATTTTCTGCAGGAGGCACACTAACATTCGCACTAGATGTTGGAGGAACAAACTGAGAATGAGACACATTTACGCCACTGAGAATGTGCGAACAATGGTCCTGTTGCTTGTTAAGGGCTATTCAGACAGCGACGCGATCGTCGCGACTTCAGCGTCAACGTTCAATTATAGGAAAAATATAATATCACTGGGGTATTCACACGGCGTCGCAAGCAACGCGATGCGAGGGACGCGACCAACGCGTCAATCACAAGAACATGCAGGCTAGGATATGTTCTAATTGAGCGACGCGATCAGTGCGTTTACTCAATGACGGATATAGACGAAGTCAACGGATGTGGAATCCATCAACATTGCCAAGTTCATTCGTTGCAATTAGAATGGCTACTTCAAATTCAACATAGTATAGCCGAAATCTAAAGTATGAAGTGTTATATAACAAGACTCTGCATCATACAAAACACACACAGAACGTGTGCAATATGGATGGACATTGCATGCATTCAAACGACTATGTCAGTAACATTGACTCGACATGTTAATTGGACAAATCAGCCTACAGTCCATTGTGGAAAACGACCACATATTTATATATACTATATGTGCTGACTTGCTGCCACGCTGCCATTTGAAGACGCAAAACAAACGAGAAGATCGACCCCCTACGTAGAATTACGAAATTTCCACGAGAATATTCTGGCGCTATTGACGCAGTCGCGACGCTCGCATCGCCGTCTGTAAGGGCCTTTACTGATTAAGAATAGTTGTTGATTGATGCCAAGTTTCGATGTTCTGAGAAAGTTTCCTATATCTGTCGCTTCGATGTTATTCTCCATCAGCTTGCTGACCAAATTTTACCTGACACTCGTAGTAGTGAAGTGCTTCCATGTGCTGTTTTTAGTTGAGTAGCCATTAACGGCATGATGTTTTCAAGCTTCCTTCCACTGCTTTCTGAAACACAGGTCATTTTCAGCAGTTGCTAGTGTCGTCCTCGTAGCAATATAAAATAGATCATCAATGTTGTTGAAACCAAACGGAAGCTTTGACGCAAAGAATTTGTACGTGCACGTGTACTGGATCATGACCATCAGTATAGTTTCTGTTGCATATATATCACTGAAAAACTCTACCGTGTCAAATGACACGAAAAGTTGTCCACAGAAAGCGCGTCAAATCGCACAGTAAACATGTCAAGTGACACAGCAAATGTGTTATGCGACACACCTAACGTGTCGCCCAAACGTGTCAGATGACACACTAAACGCGTCACAGTCAGGCGTGTAAAATGACACGTTTGGTGCGATACGGGTCCATGTCATCTGACACATTTGGTGTGTCGACGAATTGATGGGGAAACCAGCTGGCTGGTTTGGGGGGGGGGGTGCTAGTTGCATGGGGTGGGGGCCATCTCTTACATTGTGCATGTCTACTCTAGTTCTAGCTTTGGTTCATTTATCTGTATATATTCGTGCCGATCTTCATCCATATTTAATTCAACTTTCTTTCCAAATTTCTGTGTTCAGTTTTCCCCCACAATGTTCGAGATGTAATGTGTTAGTACTGCTCGGGGCTTGAAATTCCCAACTGCTTACTTTGAAATAATTGTCTTATTTCCGAATCGGTCGTTCTATCTGCCTCAGTGGTCTATTGCCACGGTCGGATTTCTTCAGCTACTTCTGCTTTGCCAAAAGTGCCCGTCTTGTATTATAAAAGCAGTCATCTTTCGCATTCATTATCGTCGTCCCGTATATTTGTGTATTTCCAAGTACCGATCCACACCTGAGATGATAGAGCGAAGAAACAGTGGTTCAAATTCATTACCGTTTCTCTTCCGAACACTCAGGAGGAAATTACCCAGGACCATATCCAATTCCGACGATGGGATATCGTTAAGTTTTCTGAATTCACCGGTTCTTGTCAAGTACTGCATGTTCAAGGATGTTCAAATCATATTTTTTTTAGTGTATTTCTGTTTTCCTGCTCATCAATGAAGTCATTCAGATTTTGATCGGTGACATCACTAAACTTTGGAGTGTGGGTATATCAAATTGTTCAGAAGTGTTCATATATATATATGTCAGTGGCATAGTAGCTAGGTCTACTAGGCTCACTAAAAGGCTCAGTTACATCCAAGACTGGTTCAATTATTAACTTCAATAATGTTATTACTTGTGACCGGTAGATCAACAGCTTCAAGTACAACAGGTGTGAGATTTTTATTGTTGTTGTTGGAATTTTCTGCAATCTGATAACCGTTATCCTGGCTCAGAATACATTCATTCTAACTCTTCTTCGGACATTTCATCGAGGAGACTGATTTTGAAATTCGAATCTGATTTAGGTCCCGTTGATTCTGCAATATTTGCAAATTCTTAAAAACTTTATGAAACGCCGTACCCTATTTAGGCAGTTCGCAACCACGAGCCAGATGATATGAATTGTTTACGTTTTGTTATCGCGGCTGGCTTCAAACTCATTGTTTTTTAAGCAAATAATTACTAGCACTGTATGTTTAATAACTAATAATTTATAAATTAATGCTTGATGATATTTTATATTTCTTATTTATAACTCAAATCTTTACAAAATCCACACCACTCGCTCCAGTGAGAAGTTTATTTCCCATGTATATGGCCTAGTCAGTACGCAAGGCTTGAATTTGTGTTCATAAAACATGATGCCAAATATTTTTGCTCATATTTTAACAGAATTATGTGATGATTTTTCGTGCGAGTTTTTGCCTAAATCGTCGCTTTGTGTCAAAGTGACAATATTATCCGTAACTACAGTATGTCTGACATGCACACGCGACGGCTGGCATTGGGAAAGTCTCATAAGTCTGCGAGAAAAAGCATGATATCTGCACCTACTCTCGCATAAAAAAAACACTCGTGATACGAACTGCTTCCGCGGTGTCGTATGTACACAGTGACCCACAACTTCGCATTGAGCGTCGCCTTGTATAAACTACCTGGACTATATACAAGAAAACCAATGTCAGAAATGGTAACGCGCTCAAGATCATATATTATATAGACATTATTGTAATTATAGAATATAAAATATATTGGTTTTGCGAATGACCAACTCAGAATTCCGTTAAAATAACAATAACAACCAGCATCTAATTAACGAACCGGTGGCCGACTCGGTCGTCTCCGACCACAACCCCAGTGGGCTGCAGAACGAAACATGTTTATACAAGTTGAAATATAAGACTTACAAATTATGTTTTTCATTTCTTTTATTTTTAATTGGCATAGCTTATCACAAACAAAAAATCAACATTATTGACATAATGTTAAACGAAATTGAAATTCCCAACTACACCTTTTACCGGACTCAGCCTCCGGTTCGCAGTTCGACTTTTAATCCTCCCAAAAATTCCCATTCTATAAATAAAACCCCCATGCGAAACAAGAATCTCTACACCAGTATACACGCGGAGCGCCCGTAATAAGCCTAGCCGGCGAATATGGCACCAACATTTTACAAAGAATACACGTTAAGCTGACTGGAGGACTACATAATAATGGAAAGAATACGCTTTAAGCTGATTGGACGGTAGTTACATGCATAGTTCGAAAAAATACTTGATACGATAACGTCCTTTCAAACTGCATGAATTAAATCGTTCCCTTTTTTAATGTTCTATTGAAGAGGATGCTCAGAGGTGCAATAATTTCGCTTGATATAGCTCATGTTGGAAGTGTGGGTGTATGTTATCAGGTCCTGAACTTTAGCTTTAATTTTGAAAACTTGTATTGGATTACAGAAGGTGTCACTCTGAGATCACAAACAAAATATGTTCACATTCAGTGGAGACCAACTCCGCGTGTTTACGTATGGGAAAAGAGCCCGATTTTTGTTCCAAATATTTGTTTCCGGTTTTTGCTTTGAAGAGACTATTTTGAAATTGGTATATGTCTTAAGTATAGAATAAAGCAATATCAGATTATGAGATGCTTATACAAATATTAACTTTTTTTGGTTCGCGTTGGAGGTGGAATGGATTTCAGTCAAAACATTGTGAAACTCACGTGGTTTGTAAATACATTGAAAGGGGCATAACTCAATTACCATGCAGCGGTATCAAAGTATAGTTTGTGCACTTACCAGTCCTGTCTAAAATAAACAGAAAATCCATAGTGCTAATACTTCAATTACCATGCAGCGGTATCAAAGTATAGTTTTTCCACTTACCATTCCTGTCTAAAATAAACAGGAAATCCATAGTGCTAATACTAAGGAAAATGGCTCAACATTTAATTGAAGTAAAGCACCCCGGGCCCCCTCAAGTTAGTCAACTTGCTGTAAATTGTGTACTACTACCACATGGCGGTATTATAAGCTGCCGGAAACTTTATCTAGTTGATATTTAATCACTATTACAGTGTTTCCATGAAGAATAAATATATATGTCTATAGCGCTTATACAAGATTAAGTTTGAACAATGCCACTCGAATTTAGTTTCTGGCTAGTCCTGTTCTCATATTATACATATACATAAGTACATTTTGACATATAATACGTGCCTGGGGTCGGCGACATGATCTTATTCGAATGATAAGACCCTTTCATGTCTTATACTTCGCCACTATACATGGTGTTATTTAGAGAGCTGGATTCCAGTTTTCACTCATTTTATTAATAAACAATGTTTTACCCTGGTAACCTCGGAACCTGCTTAATTCCACCGGATCTTTGTTATATCTATTAATTACATCAAACACTTAAATTATTACTCGATAAAACTGAAAAATTCTATAAAATGATGTGCATTGATTATAAATGTGTTGTTGTGATGGATTCCAGAAGTCTCTAATTTTTCACAAAAAAAGTGAATTTTACCCCAAAAACGAACCATAGAACAATGACATAGCCGAGATTTATATTACAACAGGTGCACATGATCACCTTTTGTTGTTTAGATAAGTTCCCAACCAGAAGTAGAGGGAAATATAATTCAGACAGCTGGATTCCACTTTCCACTGTTTTTTTTTTTTACGAAAAAGCTTGTTTTACCTCAAAAATATACAATCGTACAACATCTCACAAAAAATGAAACATCGGCATGCTATCCGCTCCATCGAGACGAACATTTTGATATGTGTATCAGTTTCTTACTCTCCGACAAGGTTGGACCGATTTTGTTCCGGTCTCTGCTGCTCCACTAGACATCTCAATGTGTCATTCCAATCGATGCATGGCCATTTCGATTATAAATAAGAATTTGTTCACGCTCTCTGAAGCAAGCACATACATTTGAAGCAATTGTCACTCATACTGATATTGAGGTAAAACGATCAAAATGTGCGCGAAGCCCGCAAATTATGGGCCAACACGTTCCCCTACCGCGCGAAGCTGCCGCGGGCCGCACAAAAAGGGGCCACCGCAAAGGGGCCGCCGCTGAGTAAAGGCCCACAAGGGGAGCCTGTTTCGGGTAGTAGGGCATATAGTAATAAAGAAATATGTATGTACTATATGTTGATTGTGTTACGTTCCATATGTGAATGCATATGTGTGTGTGGGTTGGGGGGGGGGGGGGTAGAAATACAGTTTTGAGTGAAATAGAATTTTCCCCACACCCCCAGTGACAAAGACAAGCGTGGCCATTACATTTCTAATAGAAATTAGAATTTGATCATGTCCACGAAAATTTATATCCGTCATTTGACGGTCAATTCCCTAGTTAAATAAACTTAAATAGTTAAATAAATAATTAGCTTATGTTTGCCTAACGCGCCAGTCACCTTATCAACTGAGCCAACATGGAACACAAATACACCTATAATAATTGTTATTGTTTATGATGGACAATTATTCAAATGGATTTATTGGCTTTTGTTTTCGTAAGACAAGACACGAGTGTGGGAGGCATAAAGTTCCTCTGCTAGCAGTCAGTTTGATAATCGTTTTTGAGAAGGTGGGTTATTTTACTTTGAAGTATCAATCTCACCTAAAAAAAGCGCTGTTCAAAATGGTACACAGGTTTTAAAAATGTGCTGAAGGGTACACCATATAGCCTGGTTTGCTATCGGCGCCGACGAAGTCAATCGTGTTACTGCTATAGCCAAGCGCCCGTCAGCAATTTTCAGTTAATTCTAATTTCCATTGTAACATAAACAATTAATTCTAGCAGAAATCACATAAGGCGCAAAAACAAAGCAGCATCATTTCAACATTTCAAAACTTGTGTATACCATTCAGCACACTTTCCAAACATGCGTATAGGGCCTACCCTTCATAATTTTTGTTTGAAAGTGATCTCTTCAGCACCACTGATCTCGGACATAACATGCAATGCCACATGCACTATTACATGTAATAGTACATAGTGTGAACGTATACCATTAAACTGTTCATGTCCGCACGAGGGATTTGGAATTTATTGGACTCGACAGAACTTCGCTCAATAGCTGTTCATAAACATAAACATTGAACCCATTAATAGGACGTTTTGATAGCCAGATATCTACTTTCAAAGAAAGAAGTTTTAACACATTTAGATTTTTTGTCAGCCGAGCAAAAATAGCAATGATCGCCTCTCATACGCGTTCTCAGCGATGATGTTTTGTTATCGCTTTCGACGCATTATACTTAGGATTGATTTCGTGAATTTTCGCGATGACTGATGTATCCAATGATGGTGACTGCAATTATTGTTCTCCTTTTTTCACCTTGTAAGTGGAACATATTTTTAGGAAAGTTGGAATAATTTGGTGTCAAATCCGATCGTGGATCTTAAAAAATGGAATGTTAATACGCTCTTCCATAGACTGTGGCCGAAGGCAGTCCTTGTGTCACCGTGAAATAAAACGCACCATATATACTATGCACCAATAACACTATCTTCATTCTGGACAATAGAAAATACACTACTATATTTTACAGGACGAAACGTGTTCACGTGGTTGGTTTGCACAATGAAACAGTGGTCATATACATTAACATCAATAATAAATATGTCTCGATCTGAAATTATCATTCTCCACGGATACAACAGGCATGCAGGTCAGTTAAGATAGCCACTACTTAAACAGTGCTCTACCGAGAAACCGCGCCCGAGAAAAGAATATCCAGCAAATAGTTACATTGGATAGAACATCTGAGCACATTAAACAACGATATCGGGTTATTTCTCGATAATTATCAGTGATGGATGAATACATCAACGAACAGACCACGTGGTCACACCCAACTGTACGTATGCAGACCACATGCGTTTGTATGTTTCCACAAATATAAACCCATACTGGCCCATTCTTATACAAGAAAAACTGGTTTAGTAACGAAACAATTCGTTGACGCCCACTTTGTTCAAAAATTTCTGTCACTTGCATGTGTGCACGTCTTCAATTGTCTCACATGTTTTGCAGTCTACTCTGCAACACCAAACGAACTTGCAATGACATCTTTCCAGATACTTGAGAACCTGAGTATTATAACCACGTCCACAGCACAGAAGGTCACAACTGTCACCACCACGTGAATTCCTCTTACATGCACGGCCTCTGGTGCCAAGAATGCCTTTGTTTGGATCCCGACGACAGTAGTTCGGTGAGCGGTGTACATACACGAGTTCCTTCGGCGTAATAGGTGTGCGCCGTTTGTTTCGATCCTTCCGTTTTAACTTCCGGAGAGATCGTCGAGAAATCTGAACAGACCCTTCATATTTTTGCTTGAGAAGTCGGCCAACTTGTTTGAAATTGGGTAGACTCCTCCAGCATGTTTTTACTTGACAAGAGCCCGATACTCCATGGCAACGGCATTGAGTCTTCATTGCACTCTCTACAATCTGAAACGAGGAATGATATAAAATCGTCATCTATATATACCATACATGTTCATAGCTCATTTGAACGTCCCAATAATGTCGACGTAATTTGCGGTGTGACTAATTAGTGCCCGGGCAAGCCCGGGCACGCCCGGGCACGCCCGGGCAGGTCTTGGTGGTCTCATGGGCCCGCAGACAGTCTAATATGATGCCATATGGTAGTAGGATACAGAATAAGCATATATTAGGAAAATTGACATGCTGTGTCGTCCACCGGCGGGTTTATTAACCATTTAAATGCCGATATTGACTAAAAGAACCCGGGAGAGCCCAGACGGACGCATAGACCCGACCATATTATATATTGATGACTAATGGTAGCGAGGCACTTACTAAAGGTATATATTGCAAATATTGACTTGCTATCTCGTTCGCGGCCGGCTTCATTAACCCCTTAAATGACGATATGCGCCAGAAGAACATGGCGCAAGTCCGGGCACGCCCGGGCAGGTCTTGGTGGTCTCATGGGCCCGCAGTCAGTCTAATATGATGCCATATGGTAGTAGGATACAGAATAAGCATATATTAGGAAAATTGACTTGCTGTGTCGTCCACCGGCGGGTTTATTAACGATTTAAATGCCGATATTGACTAAAAGAACCCGGGAGAGCCCAGACGGACGCATAGACCCGACCATATTATATATTGATGACTAATGGTAGCGAGGCACTTACTAAAGGTATATATTGCAAATATTGACTCGCTATCTCGTTCGCGGCCGGCTTCATTAACCCCTTAAATGACGATATGCGCCAGAAGAACACGCGCAAAAAGCCCGATCACGAGAGAGCTCGGGGAAGTCCGGGTGGCACCATGGACCAGTGATCGGTATAATGTGATGCCTTATGGCGGTAGGGTGGCTGGTATGAACATTTACTGCCGTTATATATCGTTTACGGCGGGTTCATTTATAATATTGGTGCCCACTCGATCAGGAATTGGCGGCATTATTGGCCATCCTTTATACGTTCCTATATACAACCGCATATTTTTTTGTGAAAAACTTAATTTAACCCCCAATGCAGTCGAAAAATTTGCTGGAAATCAAGCACAGTAACATCAACAGATGGTACACTAACCGTTCCACGAACAACACCAACGGCACGAAAACCATCGCAGAAAAAACGTACAAAATCGGCAAAGACATCCAGCGCACCGAAAAGACAAAAAAACTGACAATACTTCTTATTTGATAGTGACTATATAGTGTCTATGTGATTTTAATTTGATAGTTCAATCGATGTTTCAATGTTTGTTTCCAAGTCCAATGTTGCAATTCTAGTGGTTCTGAATTTTAAACAGTCTGATCGAGCGTGTGATACATACAAATAATGTAATAAGCATTGACAATAACATAGTTCGGTCAGTTTTGAAGAGAGAGCATCGTTACTATCCTTAGCGAAAAAAAGGTCATGTATTAAATCACATATATATACATAGTTATATTCCGATTTTCTTTAGAGTAGCTTACTTTTCTGAAATTTTATTTGAATACTACAATGTCCTGGAATTCACCCATTTACGCAAATTGTTATGCTACAACACCAGGTTTTACATGTTTGATATGTACAGTCAGTAGCTAGTATTCTGTTAAAGTTTTAAACATTCGATCAACCTCAGTGTATTTTGAAAATACGTCAATATGGTATCAACTTCAAATAAGCGATACCATTCTTATACAATATTGCAAACATCTGGCACATCATGGGTCACCCACTAAGACAGGGGCCGTGTAGTAGATGCACATCTAGTTAGATCTGTTCAATAACATAGCTTTCGGCACCAGGCCTTCATCAGTGATGATATATCATCACTGACGAAGACCTTGTGTAGAAAGCTATGTTATTGGGTAGAACTATGCAAACAGTTTGAAAAAGTTTTGAATTATATATCTATTCACGTGTATGTATATATTATACTTTCAATTGTGCTATTATAACAATAACATGATTTTTGAGGGCGTTATGGTTTATTAACGGCCCGGCTGGAATGATTAACAGCCCAAGGGCCTATTAGCGGCCCGAAACGAAGTCGAGGGCCGCTAATATGCCCGAGGGCTATTAATCATTCCAGAGGGCCGTTAATAAACCATAATGCCCGATGAAATCGTGTTATTACTATTATTACCACAGTTTTGGACATTTGACCCACTTGAGGATTTAGTGGAATAATGAAGTAGATTCAGAGAGAAATATTTTCAAGAACATTTAAATTTGATATTATTTGACTTGTCAGCTGACACGGACTGACGGAGTCTCGAAAATAGGACAGGGGAAAAACCAGCATTGGAGACGAGTAATAACCAATGAGAGGTTGACAGTTAAAATTATCAATGCATACATACGCTTGATACAATAATTCAATCATATAGCGTGAATTCCAATCATAAAACCACTATAGTGTCGAGAAAATCGGATGCATCTTCCCATTATTTTCTTGAAATAAACACACCAGATCGGAAGTTGAAGGGACGTAACTCTCGCGATAATAAACGAGATCTATAGTTTCCGGGCGGCGGGCCGATAATGAACTAGGCTTCTCAATATCGGCCCGCGGCCCGCTGTTTTGGTGACAATACGCTATTTGGAACGCCCCGAAAAACATTATCAATGGCCTAGAGAACGCCCTATAAAGTGGTAATAATAGTAGGTATGATTGTTATATATCTTGTGGTTCTCATATTTGTTTTGCTTGTTATTATTATTCATAAATTGTTTCATGAACATTCCTGGATATCATATATGCACGAACTGTGAGAAACAAATTAGTTAGAAATCAATCACTCTTGAAGTTTAACATATGAACATTCCGCCAATCACCCAATTGTTACTAACTAGTTTTAGCATCCTTTGTTAACTGTAAACATTTGAAAATGTCCGATAAATCTTTCGAAAATACACATATATATCGAAGTTCGAGTGATTAGATTTCCGGGAAATGTTCTAAACAATTTGAAAAAAATTATATTCATTTGCCCTATATTGCAAACACGTGTATATATGTGTGTCTTATATAGTACTGTTGGTGGACATTTTTCGTTTCAGCTGTTGTGAGTTTTCCCCATAAATGCTTTTAAACTATCATGTACATATTGTTTCCCGAACATTCCTGGAAATTATACGCGTATACACAAATATTCTGTTTATTTGAGAATTTAGAAATTTTAACTGATCTATACACAGAACAACTTATTTGAAGATAGCTATTCTGTTTTTCTCGGACAAAATGTCCTGCAATTTTAAGTTCTATAACTTACCAAAAGGGAAAATATAGAGATTAATGGAATATAAATTATGCATGACGCATAGTTTCATTTCTGAAATTGAAATGACAATTATTTGGATGGAGTTTTGTTATCGTACTTCTGTCTCCATTATAGTAATATCATTCAAGCGATTCTATTTCCGGGAAATGTTGTGCACAGTATGATTTTTACTTGCAAATATATTTATGTATAAAATGTTTCAAGGTGATGTGATATATATATATATATATATTTTATTTACTGATAGTGCCGTTTAGATGAAATAAAGTTTATAAGTTCTCTAAAACCTTATTATTTATTCCCGTAGTTCACCCCGTGTACGTGGTATATCGCCAAACCCGAAGGTATCACCGAACCCGAGAAGTCTCCTGGGTTCTTCTAGTTAATATCGGCATTTAAATGGTTAATTAACCCGCCGGTGGACGACACAGCAAGTCAATTTTCATAATCTAATTATTCTGTATATATCCTACTACCATACGACATCATATTAGACTGTCCGCGGGCCCATGAGGCCATCAGGGCCTGCCCGGACTTGCCCGGGCTTTCCCGTGCTCTCTTGGTGCAGATCGTCATTTAAGGGATTAATAAAGCCGTCCGCGAACGAAATAGCGAGTCAATATTTGCAATATACCTTTAGTAAGTGCCTCGATCCCATTATTCATCAATATATAATATGATGGGGTAGCTGTGTCAGTCGAGGCTCTCCCGGGTTCTTTAAGTTAATATCGGCATTTAAAGTGTTAATAAACCCACCGGTTGATGACACAGCAAGTAAATTTGCATGCTTATTCAGAATCCTACTACCGTACGGAATCATATTAGACTGTCCGCGGGTTCAGGAGGCAGCCAGGGCCTGTCCGGGATTGCCGCGTTCTTCTGGCGCATATCGTTATTTAAGGGGGTAATGAAGCCGGCGGCGAACGAGATAGCGAGTCAATATTTGCAATATACCTTTAGTAAGTGCCTCGCTACCATTAGTCATCAAATATATAATATTATCAGGTTTCTGTGTCCGTCCGGTCTCTCCAGGGTTCTTTTAGTTAATATCGATATTTGGAGGGTTAATAAACCCGCCGGTGGACGACACAGCAAGTCAATTTTCAAAATATATGCTTATTCTGTATCCTACTACCATATGACATCATATTAGACTGTCTGCGGGCCCATGAGACCACCAGGGCCTGCCCGGGCGTGCCCGGGCTTGCGCCATGTTCTTGTGGCACATATCGTCATTTAAGGGGTTAATGAAGCCGGCCGCGAACGAGATAGCGAGTCAATATTTGCAATATACCTTTAGTAAGTGCCTCGCAACCATTAGTCATCAATATATAATATGGTCGGGTCTATGCGTCCGTCTGGGCTCTCCCGGGTTCTTTTAGTCAATATCGGCATTTAAATCGTTAATAAACCCGCCGGTGGACGACACAGCAAGTCAATTTTTATAATATATATGCTTATTCTGTATCCTACTACCATATGACATCATATTAGACTGTCTGCGGGTCCATGAGATCACCAGGGCCTGCCCGGGCGTGCCCGGGCTTGCGCCATGTTCTTCTGGCGCATATCGTCATTTAAGGGGTTAATGAAGCCGGCCGCGAGCGAGATAGCGAGTCAATATTTGCAATATATACCTTTAGTAAGTGCCTCGCTACCAGTAGTCATCAATATATAGTATGGTCGGGTCTATGCGTCCGTCTGGGCTCTCCCGGGTTCTTTTAGTCAATATCGGCATTTAAATGGTTAATAAACCCACCGGTGGACGACACAGCAAGTCAATTTTCACAATATATGCTTATTCTGTATCCTACTACCATGTGGCATCATATTAGACTGTCTGCGGGCCCATGAGAACACCCGGACCTGCCCGGGCGTGCCCGGGCACTAATTAGTCAAACCCGTAATTTGGGACAAGATATATAGCTCGATGAATACACGAAATATCAATATACAGTCATTATATATTCTGGGGCACTTGCCAAATTCATATAGCAAATTTCCAACGATTTTATCAATTTTTCGCACAGTAGTGACTCAGACGATCTCAATTCCACCATATCAGGAACAATCTAGCGACGAGCGGTCTTTATTGTTCGGTGACGAAAAGTCGGGACCAGCATAATAGTATTTGTAGTATTTATCAGCTTATGACTCTGGTCGAAATGTGACATAATGTCAACCCACGGAGGATTCATAGAAAACGTAGTCTTCTGAAAATCCACCTCGGCCCAAGAGCATGTGTGGATTACTATTAACATTTAAAACATGGCAAGTAACAAGCGGAAGTTACCACGCAAGGCACATCGTGCATAATTGTCATAATTGATTATTTCCCCGTACTGCGACCACACTCATGTTCTGAATCGCTGTGCATTAGTGACAATATTCTTCAAAAGCCATGAGATCCAGGGGAGTTACCACACGTTGTGTAGCCTTTACACTAAATCTTATACTAATGGGCTGTAAAGGGAATCTGCGCTGACATTATTATCAAACTCAATCTCCAATGGATCATAAATATTCGCATCTAATCTTCTGTTTATTGAGGCCAATTTCAGTTTAGTGACTAAGAGTCTAGTGTTGTTATGTGGCCATGCAGGGGCCGTGCCTTCTAGTTCCCAGATATCGGGAAACTTTATTAACATCGAGCTTGACTTGGTACCAGTCATAGATGCATATTATAATAACTCAAGACCAATTCTCCACATTAGACGATCTGCAGTTCGGTGATGCGTTTGGAGTCTATCATTCGACGGTGGACAAATCAATCATTATCAAATACAGCGGTATGTCGCGAGCTGTTTGAGAGCTGTCGTTTATAGGATTGATATAAGTTATTGTCCTGTCTAGTTTGAGACATGCGCCCGATGGATAGTGTTGGTGACATGCGGCTAACGAGTGATCTCTCATCATATATGCATCATCGTCATAAAACCGACATATTTGTCATCGATGGCCGTCAAAAGATTGACGGGACCTTGAATTGAAGTCTGGTAAACAGGATATAACCCATGATACAAACGCATGAAGGGTATGAACTGTTTGATGTAGTGACAAACCGTGCACAAACGACATATACAGTATACTATACATGCACCTTTTGTGTGACTATTCCAAAGAAAAACGGAACATGGTCCACTTTGTATCTGAACAGGCATTTAACGCAAGCGCCGCTGCTTTTGCACTGCCCATTGTTACCATGGTGTGTGTTCGGATCTAGGTTTTTGGCAAGTAACTATATATATATACCCACACCCGACGGTTAAAACACCAAAGAGAGACTCAGATCCGTTGAAATTATCACTCACCCAAAAACGGGAGTGGAAACATATAATGAACGGCAACACAATTGAGCAGCTTCTACGGAACTAGTTCTGGAATTACAGATCAATAAAGATGTATTTATCAAGAATCATCACCAGTCTAGGCCACACGCACCAATCTATAAAAGATTTTCCACCCTGATGTACGTACGTCCTACAATTGATGAATTTATCTCACTCACTATTGTGTGATGTTCAGCTTTTATTGCTTTTGAAATTTCCTGGCATGCAGCTTATACAAGTTTTATTTAATTTTGATGATGACCCAGAAAAATGCTGATTTATTTTTATATCAACAGTCGTACAAAGATCTACGATAAAACTAAAGCATTAGTGTATAAACTTCAAAAGAGACGCCATTGCTTGCGGACTAAAACATATAACCCATCCAGCCATCCAGTTTGCTTGAAAGAATAAGTTGATAATATACACCGGAGGGCAATACCATTCAAAGAAGAATGTGCTTTCATGGTTGGGTTTCTTCGGAAATACTCGAAAACTAAGTATCTCCTTCTTCAATGGACGCTTATATGTATAGAAATGAACACCTGTGAGAAGATTGGATACACAATCAGAAAATATACCACAAAGTAGCACGAGCTTACAACCCCCCCCCCCCCGCCCTGAACAACAAATGATCATATAAAATAACATTGCAACACACTATATTCTAAAATGGAGTGGATATATAAGCAAATATGTGAGCTTTTCTGTTGACCGTATCGGTTCGAATAAAGTTTGATGTGTTGTCGCGCCCAATCTCTCTAGAATAAGATTGCACTTTGACCAACAACCGTTAAAATCGTCGCGAGTATTACGGCCTTGTAACGAAATGGAAGAGAAGTATAACGCTGACGAATCTATCACCGAGTGTGTGTCTGCTTGAAAGAAATCAAAAGGGCCATATACGCTATAAAATACGACCGCGACTATAAAAAGGAATCGAAATTTCGCTTTCGTCAGTTATGACACATAGAACCAATATCACACCGCAGTATATCTGATTATAAAGACTAGGTTGTTAAAATCAAAACTGGCTTGCTGGCGTGATATATGCATTAAGATTTCACACTAAGAGGATACTATTATTCCCTTGGATCATATGATGGTAGAACTGGCGAGCTTGTTCCTTTGAGTAGTAAATATAGGAGCACAATTCCAGTATAGTTAACAGTCGGCTATTGCATATTATTTTTTTTTACATTTCAAGATGAGAGTGATAACCTTGTGTCACTCATCATAGTGGTTGTTTGTTCATATTTCGTGGAACAATGATTGCTTGACTGCTTGCTTGGTCGATGGTTTTCAACGAAGACAGTGGAGAAAACTTTATAAAATGTCTACTTCCATAAAGTTTTTATTTTAGCTCTGGGTGGTTGTTGGTCCCCAGACTCTGCACTTTCTCAAAACTATGTGAACATATATTATCAAGTTACCATGAACCACGCATGTGCTAGCATGTCTGATTGAAACCCAGTGCTAGCATGTCTGATTGAAAAGCAGTGTGAATATAAGTAATGTATGTTGTCTTTGTCATAATAGTTGTGCATTAAGTGTGGAAACGAAGGAGTATATATCCGGAAGATGGCAAATTGATTTGTTTAAAATAATGTTTATACAATATCCAAATGGGCGCGAAGTGCGCAAATGGGCTGCAGTGCATGGGGTCCGTTGCCCTATATATACGCTGCTGAATAAAAGCTCCCGAGTAGGGAGCCTGTTCAAGATCATAATGCATGTGCGCGAGGCACACAGCGGGGCTGCAGCCCACTCCGTCACTTAATAAAGGCTATGTTTCAGTTACTGTAGTATATATAGTAATAAAGTAATTTATCACATAATTTGGCCATAAAAGCAGTTTCATAACTAGAATGCACTCACTGGAGCTGCCTATACTTGCGCCCATCACACATTTGGCATGTTGTGTGGTGTCTTGCCAACAACAGTTTGAACCACGGGTGCTGGCCCCTCGTTTGAGAGATCGATAACAAAAATCTAGATATCAAATCTCTGTTCATCCATCGCTGAAATAGTTGTGTGTACGGACATAATATCCCTGTTATGATGATATGGACCCCAGTTGGCTGCATATTAGGAACCATAACTCTATCCGATATAATTACAGGTGAGACATATTGGTAGTGTTTTTTACCTGTTAACCAACTACCAGATTTAGGCCACTCCGATGCATGGTGTATTATCTACATGTATATTACGTGATGACCTTGATGGGGATAGCTTCAGTCTTGAATGTTAAAGTGACACACTGCGCTCGCTGAACGAAGTCTCTCCATGTGAACGATGTATTATCTACATGTATATCACGTGATGACCTCGATGAACGATGGGCAGCTTCCGCCCTGAATATTAAAGGGACAAAATGCACTCAGTATTTGAATATTAAATGGACAATAGGCTCTCACGGGTGATGATTGTTAAAGTGACACAAGGCACTCACTATGTATGAATGTTAAAGTGACACTAGGCACTCACGCGTTGACGTGCGCGTTACTAGGACTGACCCGCAGTTTATAAGGGTATACGTCTTGGATGGTAATTTGGCGCCTATAAAAATTACAAAGTTTTTTGAAATTTATGAAGTTTTTGAAATTTTTGAAATTTTTGAAATTTTTCAATATTGTTCATTTATGAACGATTTATTACCAAAATAAAACCAGATAACAATGCAAGTTAAGTATATATGTGGATTTAAATTACAATTGATGCAACCATTTCATATTAGCGCGTGTTCATTTTTTACAGTATGTGCTTCCGGTATGACGTAACATATTCACGGAAGGACGGAAGGAAGGATAAACAGACATCCGAACCGAAAACATTACTTGCGTCCAGCATGGACTGGCGCAAGTAATTATCGGTAATAGACACGTTTAATATCAGCGCGTGCGATGACGTCACGACGTTCTTCAAATAACTTGCGATCGCTGTAGTTTATGATTGTTGTTTTCGATGAATATTTCGCGTTGCTTCGGGTTTATTTGATCATATGATAAAAGGTATCTCACACTCGTCCTATTTTATACGTAATTTATCAACCTCGTCCTCTAAATTCTATTTGAGCCTCGGTAAACATCGGCTCAAATCGAATTTAGTGAACTCGGTTGATAAATTCCGTATAAAATAGAAACTCATGTGAGATCCTCTATATATGTTGATTTTGTTGCATTCCATATGTGGATGCATATATGTGGGTGGTGGTAAAAAATATTTTTTTTCAGTGAAATAAAGTGTTCCCGAGCCATACATAGGCTCATAGCGCACAAAGTGGCCGCATCCCACCACCCCACACCCGATGAATAAATACACCCAAAATGGAGTCTGTTTCAGTTAGTAAATATAATAATACACTAATATGTTGCTTTTGTTGCGTTCCATATGACGTGCATATATGTGGAGTAGGGTGGGAGTACAACATACACTTTTAGAGTGTTCCCACGCGCCTCCAGTGAAAGAGAAGCTTGACCAATCCATTGCTAATATAGAAATGATAATGTATTCATGACCGCGGAGACAAGAATGTAACGAAGAATATTTATATACCCGTCATTTTGACGGACAATCCCCTAGTAAAGTAATATATGTTGATTTTGTTACGTTCCACATGTGCTTGCATATATATTGGAGCGGGATGGAGGTAAAAATAAAGTTCTTAGTGAAATAAAGCGTTTCCACGCCTCCGGTGACAAGAGAAGCAAAGCCATACCATTGCTAATGAAGCGAGAATGTGCTCATGGGCGTGAGCACCATGAAGTAACAAAGATCAATTATTTACCCGTCAAATTGTCCCTTTATTGAATGTCCTAATTTTGCTTAATGTTCATGTATAGTTTAGATATGTGTGTTACTAATACAAGTGAGACTTTTCACCTATTCACCTAGATGTGGTAAACTAAATTGTTCCCTATTTTGAAAAGTATTACCAAAGACAAACTCTTCTTTTTCGACTAGGCCAAAATGTAATTAATCATCAATTGTTTCACAACGTTCGTATATAGTTAAGATCTGAGCCTGATCGCGGACCATTTACTATATGTCATAGCGTATGCATCTATTTCTATACTATAATAAACTTACTGACCCATATTAAGGAAACAAATAGGACTGATGAGTTACCAGGCTAGTTACGTATATATTAACGCCTAACGTTTGTGGTTCGAGAAATCGCCTGAGATATTCAGAGTTTATTGAGTTTGTAATGATCATGAAATTCTCCGTTTCTCTGAGACAAAGCTCGATGATTGCGATGAGATTGACGTACCGGGTTTCACATTGACATTCAAAAAACCGATGGAAATTTAGACAGCGTATAGGTCTGGTGGTTTCTTAGTAGCATATAAAGACACAATTCAGAATACACATTTCCTATTGCCACCAACTGCAAATACGTGCACTGGATAAAGATATAAAAAACGCCGATAAATACCGACTCAGATGTGTTTTTTTGTACTATTTACATACCACCAGAGAAATCTAAATATGGTAATAAGGAAGCATTCAACGAAATATAGTGTGAATATCTCATTGTGGCGATTGGTTATGATTGTGTTATATTATCTGGCGACTTCAATGCTCACACTGCGAACCATGACGATTTTACATTGTTACCTCTTGGAAGGGACGACGAAAACAATGATATATGTTCTATCCTGATATTGGGGCTGTATAAATCTCGTGTTCATTCGTGTGTGAGGTGCTCTTTTGTATGTGTTAGTAATGTAGCCATTTGCGTGTGAGATATTGGGCTTTTTGTGGTGTATGTATGTAATTGCCTTATGCATTCGCAAGTGAGGTGTTGTTATAATGAGGCCATTTCCATGTGAGATATTTATTAGCCTTTGTTGTTATATACATGTTTTCTTGCGGCGGTTTCTGTGTTTAATTATAGCATATAATTATCATAAGTATGTTGCTGCAATTTCTCAGTTGTGTTGTGTCATGTTCGATAGCTATCATGTCGCATTTTCATCGTATATAATGTGTTAACTATGTCGCATTCACGTGGCCTTCACTTCACTCTGCATCACTCTGCATCACTATGCATCATTGTAATACTAGTTTTCTTTTCTCTATAGGTTGAAACAATAATTTATTAAAGTTCTACAGCCATGACGTTGTTCATTTGATCGACCTGAGCGAAACAACAATTAAGGCGCCTTTAAATGGGAAGCCAAATTGACATTTAATAAATAATTGAGCTTTTAAAAGCGCAATAAGGAATCTCTAATTGCGCTTAAGTGCAATAAGGGAATCTCTAATTGCAATTAAGCGCAATAAGGAAATATTTAATTGCGCTTAAGCACAATAAGGAATAGCTAATTGTGCTTAAGTGCAATAAGGAATCTCTTATTGCGCTTAAGCACAATATTTAAGGAATCTCTTATTGCGCTTTACAGTTTGGCGGGACACATTTTCAACTTATGATGAACGGCATAGATGAAAACATTCTCAGAGTCTGTACCCCTACATCAAATCGAAGGTCTCATGGACAGATATCAGACAGTTTTCCCATCTTGATTTGGCCTAAACAGGGAGCCAATATTTCACCATTCCCTTTTTGTCTTTTCATTAACGATCTATCGGATTACCTCTCAAATGCTGACGTGAACGGGCTAGAATCTTTATCTCGGGAAGCAGAATATAAATTAGAGCATTACTCTAAATTATTTATACTGTTGTACGAATGCAGATGATACCGTTTTGTTTTCAGAAACGCCAAATCGACTGCCTATGCTTAATATGGCCCGTGACACTTCACAAACACTGATCACCCAGTTAACCCATCAATACAAAATGTTGTTGAGCGTCAAAGTTGAAAGTGTGATTTTTGAAAATGGTAAATTTTCCAATTAAGCGACATTCAGTAGAATGTTAGAATACCATATGAATAATTAACTGCCACAATTTTTGGCATTTACCATGCTCTCAATTCCTTAGAAAATTCAAAACGATCTGATGCATAACATAGGAGATATATAGGGTACTATATGAAGGGGAGCTTACTTTTGTTTTAGGTGTTTATAATTCTATGTGTATCAATATTTTAAAATTCTGAATGATCTTTCCCATTGTCAGCATATATATATATGTGTCGGTCAAGAGACGTTATTGTTATATATTGTTCCACGTCATCCCATATGAGCAGATTGATATAACATATCAGCTCTCTACTTTCAAATTGTTGCCAAGTGATTGTGTTAAATGAGTTTTGTCCGAACGTCCCCTGGTTCTATTATTATAGTACATGTGTAACTTCCCATTATCAACATTTTGGTGACAAATTGTTTATTCGTAGTTTACTTCCTAAGTTCTATGCACCGCATAACATCTGGTGTGAACTAATCACCTGCCGCCGATTTAGCGAAACATTTCTACAATAGGTGATTTTGTACACCATTTTATTACCATTCAATCGGGTTGTTGATCTGAGTTATGGTGGGAATTTATTATGGTGCCTCTATTGTAATCGGTCGCAATAAATCAAGCGATTACGCCCGGTTCTTCGATCTCAAAAGATGACCCTATATAAAGATATATTGAGGCTATAGCCTTTTTGTCAAAAGGTGATGTCCACTCTTTATCGGTGTATCGCGCATTTTGAGAATACTATCCATTTAAATTAATCTGACTAATCAAAGTCTCTATCAAATTTTACACTTTCAGAAGAAAAAATATACGAGAAAAAGAAGCATTTATACCAAATAGCCGAAAATAAACTCCCCATACCACAGATGAGATACGAAATAATGCTAAGCCGGCGTCACAACGTATAAATACCGACTGTTTACCCGACAAAGTCGGTTATGAACACAAATAATTTATATTAACATTCAATGCCAGATCAGTGGCCCTTGGGAGCTGATATTGTACCCAATTTCTTCATCAAGTCCAATCAACCAAGTGTAACAAAGCGGATATAACTGATAACTGGGGCTTAAAACTTTGAACCGAACAGTGATATATATATATCATCTTGAATGTTTCATATAGATTGACATTGGTCTATCTAAAACCTTTCGGGTTTTCCAACGTCGGTGGAAGCCACCCACATCTAGCCTTATATTATATATTTAGATGGACTATTTGATCAGTCGAGTTAATGTCACTCAAGACAACTCCACCATACAATTATATTACGAAGAGGCAAGTACCCGATGACCACAATCGTGTGCATGCAATTTGCGGAGAATGGATAAAACATAAGCTCGCCAAATGAGTGAACAATCAGTATAATGACTTGAGATGTTTGGTTTAAACATATGTTAATAGTATATTTATATACAGATACTAGGGGATTGGATGACATGTTCTTAAAACTTAGATGGACCTCCGCTCACCACAATACAGAATAAGTATAACACAAAATATAAACAGTATTTTAAACAGAATAGGTTTGTCATGAGATGTGATGGGGATGATGGTGGGGAGAAGGATAATGCCGGCGATGAATATGATGATGATGATGACAATTGCGATGATTAATTCACCGGGCTGGATGAGAAGAAGAAAAACCGGTGGTTGGTGTATATATTGTATTTATGTGATGTCTTTCTTTATGTTATGCTGTCCATCTTTTGTAAAAAAAAAAATAATACATTTTTGGTTTCTCAATGTCCATATACTAATATCTTGGATCAGAGAATAAAGAGGTCAGTTGATCTGAAAAAGTTAATTAAGTAAGATAAACGCCCTTTGTTCTTACCTTATCGGGAATAAACTAAAAATTAACCCTCTAATATTATTTTATACTGAAGTGAACCTTTCCTGAATAAATCTGTCCATGGCATATGCATTCGATATAAAAAATATTTCGCGTACTAACTAACTCGAATATTATATACAGTGTAGATATAATTTCAGTATTCAAACATCCACGATGTTTAAAATCGCCATATAACACTTGTATAAAACTAATTAATATGACGACGCACTCACCTGGCGACCGACCTGGTTGTTATGGAGATTCATCTTGTAACGAATGTTTTTTCCTGTCTGGTAATTGACGGTTTCTGGTGAATCGACGAATGTTTCGGCGAACCAAACTCCGTACTTGATGTCGTCACTGCAACCTCCCCATGACCACCCTTCGAGGTTGGATTGTCCATAATTAGTCATGTCACATGAACAGTCAGTTAGGTTACCGGAACTACATGACGTCGTTACTGCGTGGACAACGCCAGCACTCAATACAGCGTACATAAATGCAGTCTCTTTCGTACCTGTGAAACGATAGGATACAATATACACATTTATTATACGCTAAGCTATCAAATAGTAGTATTTTTGCATAAGATACAAACCGTTATCCGTCTAGTGAAATATCGATATCTCACTCGTATCCACCCGCGCTAAAACTAAAAGTGATTAGGTTTCTTGATGGAAGACTAAGCAAAAAGTCCCTGAGTGTTCAGTTTGAAAAAAATGTGATATATGATCAATTAAATTATTTTTTTAAACATACTAGGATGTTAACCCCTTTATCCCTCAACCAATCTGATTGAAAATGGAACTATTTTAATATGCACAAGCTCATTACCATGGTTCTGCTTGTGTATACAAATTTGCTCTCTATACTCTTCTTTCGAGTTGAGTCATGGTCCAACTGAGCGGAGCATATAATAAACAGAACATCTACACTTTTTTGGTTGGACATGGTAATTATCTCATTCGTGATGACAAACAAATAAATTCATTTTTTTTTTGTCATCACTAATGAGATAATTCCCATATCCAACCAAAAAGTGTAGATATCCTTTATTTATTACATATATATCAACGTAATTCGCATGATCGCACGAGTTTCCAGGCGTGTGCTAATTCTCAGAATCGCACTAGTGCAATCTGTCGACGGAACTATTTCATTCAGTGTTAAAACTCAATTAAATTCACATTTTCTGTACCGGAGATGTACGACTATGAGTCAACTTATTATGATACGGACTCGAGGTATCGCTCCGCCAACAAATCTCGTGCGATAATTTCGTCAAAATCCAGACACTCGTGCGGTTCTATCTATGTATATATAGGGTATGATTTTACTATTAAATAGGCCACTATGCGTTATCATACTGTTGGTGAAATAGGACATTTATATTATTTTATTTATCTAAATATTTCCAGATAACTTCTCAATATGTTGAGATAATATCTCGAAATTTAGACATATTACTGCATATTATCTCAATATAGGGAGATAACTATCTCAATATTTCGAAATACTTATCTCAATATTTCAAGATAACTATCTCAAAATTTCGAGATAACTTCTATATTTGCACAGACAACATCAAGCCGTGCACTGACAAGGAAGTGCGGAATCAATACTCGAGGTCATGGTGTTTTGCTGATACAAAATTGGTCATAATCCGACATTAAAAGGGAGGGGTTTGCAAATTTTTCCGAACACTAGGCCGGGGTGTGTGTGTGGTTCAGCAGCCCGGCTTACACATTTCTCCTGGCCCATGTAATTTTTTTCCTGGAGTCATTTTTCTTAAAAATAATGGGACAAAAGGTTTTAAGAATGCTTCTATTATGTAATAGATATGCACTTAACTCTTGGTAGGGGGTTTGAGTTCACCGTCAGTTAACAATGAGGGATGACACCAAGGGGTAATAAAAAGGTCAGCTTTCTAAATGTTTTCATTAAGTATCTTATCAATGCACATTGACTTGGAAAGGCTCAGATTTATATAGTTCTATTAAAAATAATGTATTCAACCTGATATAAATGAAAACATAACACAATAATAGATTCTTCAAATAAATGTAAACTCTTCAATGAACTCTTCAAATAAAATAGACTATCCAAAAAACATAATAAAACAAAACAAAGGCGTTAAAACAAACTTTGACCGATTTCAACGATATTCGGAATATGGGTGTAGGATCACCTCTAGGTGGGAGCTGTCAAATAAGGCCACTGGCAGCCATTTTGGTTTTTACTCTTTGATTCACTACATCATTAATACACCCTGCAGAGCTTATCCTTCATCCGATCATCGGAAAAATACAAATTAGGGGGTGGTGGGTACCTAGAGGGCGTAAAAAATAAAAAAGCGCTCAGTGTCAGGAAATTTTTCCTGACCCTCCCCCCCCCCCCCCACATAATCCTAAAATAACTTTTTTATAGGTACTTATGTATATGTTGTGACTAAGTTTGTGTCAGGGACCTGTGTTTTTGAATGTGAGAACAAATCAGCTAACTTCGTATAAAACGAAGGAATTTGTGCAAGTTTGCTGAAGTTTTCTCACGGTCAAATCACACGATCACATTGATTCAGCCCTTCATTACTTATATTTGCATTCTCAGATATTGACAGATTCACAGATTCTCTTGCCGTTGCTGATATTATGTGACTAAGCTGCAACCGCATATGGGTATACAACAATCGAATTTGAAATATTTTGATGGAAGATATTACGAAGATAGACGTTGGAGTCCAATGCATATTCAGAACTGTGTTTGAACCCTTCTCATTGGTCCCTCCCCAAAACAAAGTATAGACTAGATCGTATTGGAGTGGAGAACTGGTACCTGGTTACAGTATAGACTTTAATATACTGTGATGAGAGGGGAAGTGGCCAATCCAACCACTAACCACATTAGCACTTGTGAGATGTGGTTTCTGCATGGGCGAATTGGGCGCCACATCACCTCTCCTCAAATTATACACATGATCTCAAAACATTGAGAAGTGATCCTGAATTGTCTCGAAATTTCGAAAAATTATCTCAAAATATTGAGAACTTATCTCACAATATTGAGATCTTATCTCGAAATTTCGACATAAATTAAATACTGTCAATGCCCTATTTCAGCCATCGTATTATCAGGAGCCTCTTTCAAATTTGTCATATTTTTTCCACGAACCGAGGCAATTAAGATATGTTACTATTTGTAGAATTGAGATTTTTGTTTTAATTTTTACAATTTGAAACATTTTTATGTGAAATATATACAACACCAGATGTGTTCCTGTTGTGGCGGGGGGTCACGGCAATGCAAACTAGTATTCGAAACGAGTTTCATAGATTTTTGTGTTGCAGTTGGAAGTATTGCCAGCTAGAACATATAGGGTATCTATATGTATATTTGCGAATGTATGTCTGTATTCCATAGAAATTAACGGGGAACCATCTATAGGTGGCTCCAAAGGGGTCTGACATGGATATCTTTTTGCGAGGAAGATAATAGTGCAGGTTAAAATATTCTAAAGTGAAGCTGTTGGTGTCAGGGACAGAAAATAGGGAGGGGCAACACAATTTCCAACAAACTTGTACAAATATTAATCATCTCCATGAAACGATGAGTCTAATGGTGTGATTTAAAGATGCCAAAAGTGCGCCGATCGAGTCAGAGTTGGGGAAGGGCAGGGGCACAAATGTCGATAAAATATTGTTCGCGCCGATTTCCGCCAAATTTATACATATTCTTCTCTTTTACTGGTGCTACTAGGAATATAATAGTGTGGTTTTAAGACACCAAATTAATTGTACCGTTTGGGTCAGAGATGGGGGTGGGTCACTAAATTTGATAAGAATGTGTTTAGATCATACTTATTATATAAAGTCATTTCCATGATATGATGAGTCTAACTGTGTGGTTTATATATGTCAAAAGTGGCAACGCTCGGATCAAGGACGGCGGAAAGGAAACATATTTTTAGCGCCGACGTCCACCAAATTGATACATTATTATTCTTTTCGATCCGTGACGCGCGTAAATTAATCGCGTGGTTTAAAGACGCCACATTAGTGCCATCTTTGGGTCAGGGGTCACTAATATTGGTAAGAATGTTTTAATGGCCTATCTCCTTCAAAGTGATATACAGTCATCTCAATGATACAAGGAATCTAAATTTGTGGTTTAAAGAAACCAAAAGTGGCCCTCGATCTTCGAATCAGCGACGGACAGGGGAGGGGCACCAAAAAGTGCATTATTAAAATTGTATCGCCAATTTTCAACTTATATAATCAGCATCTATGCATGTGTGTGCTTAAAGGTGGCGGGCGTCATTGGCCAGATATTGGGGACACGAGGACACCAGAATGCCGGGATAAAAGTATTACCAAATTGATATATGTATAGTTATCCCCATGAGTCTATTGGTTTGGTCAGAGTTGGTAGAGCGGTGCCAGGGTCAGGTACCTATACGTCATAATTTGCTCTAAATTTCAACATTCGGTTTTTCTATATTTTCAAGATATCAGCAATCTATATATTGGACTAATCTATTGGACCCAAAAACTCAACATTGATACTTCAAAAAACCGGAAATCAAACGGATTTTTTAAGGAGATTATGGCGTTTAACGTTCACAACCTCGAAATATGGTGACCGAATTAAGTCACTTGATCACTTATGTTATCTGAACTGTCACATTTATATGGGGACGGGAATCACGGCATTAATAGTGAGCTACCGTACTTTTTTTGTACATTTACACATATATATGTTTAGTCGGAACTTCCAACAAATGTGATGAATGAACCATATATCTGTTTAAATTAGTAAATGTGATGCCAAATTGTAAAGTATAATAAGACACAAGTTTGTTTTAGACATGGCACATCATGTCAGATGTACATCTTATATCCTCAAATTGTGTGGTGACAAAACAAACAGGTGCAACATTAACTTTACCTCATTTAGCATGGTTTAATACCACACACTTCAGACACACTTTCCTATGACTCTGAGATATTTTGTTACTTTCAGAAGACTATCATTATATTGTCATATTTGTATAATAATTTATATCATGGTCAGCTGTTACAGTTGTAGCAAAGCTAGAAAATATTCCAAGTCAAGAAATGGTCCGAAATTTTTACTTTACCAGCACCGTAGAAAATTTTAAATAGAAATCGAACAAACAGATGTGATTACAAACAATCAGGGATTTTGTGGTCACACTACCTTACCCATGGACCTGACCACAGAAAGGTGATGGTTTGATCTCCGATTATTAATAAATCTTAAGGAGAGTTTGACACTAGAGCATGTTCATGTTTCCTAATTCCACTATTGAGGGGGTGTTTATACATTAGCCGGATAAGATCCTATTCGCTTTAGTCGGTTAGCGATGACAATAGAGTGTTCATACTTCGCCAGGTAAGAATTACATCTATCCGGTTATGCAGCTATTCGGTTTTCAATTTCTGGATTAAATTATTCAATACAAGCAACTTGTTGTGTATAGATTCTAATTCGCTCTGCATTTAAGTTAGATCTTTATCTGGTGTCATGCCGTCACGGATGATTGCCTTTCAACAATAAACTCGAGCAATATTGTTGTGTTAGCACTGATAGACCAGTCCGCTTTTCGCATGTGTATATGGTTCAGTGTGTCAGTATGATTGTCTCTAATCAGCTGCCCATCGGTGGGCACGCACCTTGAGAATAAGCTATTATTATAAATACTAACTGATGATGGTACACGTACTCTGCTTGTGCATGGTACATTTGTTGCGTATTCGAGTGAATTAAATGTGTATGTTCGTGTACATGTATGTTCATATAAATGGAAGAAATGGGATCGCACGTTTCAATTGATTCAAACTTAATGGACAATTAGTTCAATTATCTAAATCTGAGTGCGCCGTGGACATATATACACAGGGACGGGTCTAGATGGTCTGATTTGGAGGTGTGGGACTGTTCATCTTTGGAATTTCCAACTACACCAAACCTTGAATCTCACCAAACTCACAAGTTCGTATAAATCCATGTACGCACCCCGCTCGGCTTTAATCTAGCTTTCCACTCACAAGTAATCCTCTAGGCGGCCCCGTATTGAGCGATTTCCTTTAGATCTGAACCTGTGTCTAAACATGGAAATTACCCAATCCTAACATGTTTAGTGGTCTGACGTCAAGCAACTTGAACCCCGATTTGATTCAGTTAAATTAGATAGCTGTTTAACTGACAACGGGGGCGGGACCAAGACATAATATTATCGACCGACCATGGTTATGGCCAGGTGTGAGAAAATTTTGAAATCTGAACCCTGAAAATTGCAAAATCCTAGCATCCAGACTTGCCATAAGATTTCCAATTGTTGGACATTTTCCAAACGTGACACACCTCCCTCTAAGGTTGGATCATTTCCAACTGATGGCCATTTCAGTCCAATAATTTGGCCAAAAAATAAGCAAATGTTGGTCTAAAAAAATCACCACTAATAATTTGTCGGAAAATCAAACTACGAGAACAATTTCAATATATTGTTGATGTCAAATTTCCAACTAATGTCGTGTCAGGTATGAAATTTCCAGCTTTTGAATATTTTGATTAAAATTGGGATGAGACACCCCCCCCCCCCAATCGCCACGGCCCTGTATACATTGACACGGTGAACGCCCAAATAAATGAAATACATATTTTATTGCATAATGTGAAAACGGAAAATGTGTCACATTTGATTCGCGATGTTGAAACTTATCTCATATATAAAATCAAATCCGAATGATTAGACACCAATTTGTAGATGCGACGAAAATATCTCAAAACTGACAACGAACATGCTTTTGGCGCGACACTCACTTCACAGATTGTCTATGAACTCAAACAAACCTTTAACAATGTTGTTTAAATATATTTAAAATTAGCAATAGCAATACCTGAATGTTTGAGTTGGATATTAATAATTTCGGCATTTCCATTTCTAAATTTTTTCACTTCACTATACTGCCCAACCATACCTCTAGCAGGAAGCGGCTAGGTGTTTACAGGTGTGCCGCAATATCATATTCCAGTTTAGTGAGAACTAAAATGAAAACTATTAACACGTAAAGGAGACACACGAATATATGCGTACCTTCGCCGGCGATGTGTAAACACTCTGCAGTAACTTTCGCCGGTTAACGGGTTCGCCGCTTAGATAGCTCACCGGCTATGTGTAAACGGCACCTGAGTCACTACCAATACACAATTGCAACCCGTGTGTCAATAAAAACGATCTACGCGGCCATTTTGTTTTCAATGCGGCGGGGCCTGAGAACCAAATCATCTTTTCTTTTCTTTTTTGGCCTAAGATATCGCATTTTTTTTCTATACAAACAACGTCGCTTATAATTCTTCTCATAAAATGAATGCACACACAGAACTATATTCACTTAAACCAAAACGAACGAAGATGTGGCATTCATTGCACGAACCATGGGCTTGATTATTTATATTCTCCATTTTTGACAATCACGCGTCTTTATCGGAAATTTATAAAGAGAACGAAAGAGAAGACGACAAAGAACACGACGTTGATCATTTAATGAATAGCCGTGGAACATTCGTTCTGCTACCAAAAGTATGCCAGTATGTATGCGCAATTGGTCATAGTATATATCGGCGCGAACGACGTACACCACCTTATGAATATCTGGACGATGAACTTGTAAGAAGTCGTATCAAGATTACTGGGCGACGTTACAACACTGCATTTTGAACCTGCATGTGACCAGGGTCGCCTTTGTGTTTGACTAGTCACGCGCGGAGAGTATCTTGAGGCTAAAATTTTAAGGATCCACGTTCCGATTTAACACCAAATTAGTAGATCGGTCCATGAATCTCTTCCCTGGCTAACGCCCGTAGAGATCATATTCCACCAGTACAAAACCTTGGAACGTTTTGAAGGATTGACAGAGAATCTTATAAAGTCGAGAAAAAAATAACGCGGGAAATATATCTCTTAGTTGTTATCTGTTCCTTAATAATGCACTTCGCTGCAGGTGAATTTCCCAGCTCAAAATTGCATGCTTTTCTCTGACTTTTGTGAGCCGACATCGCAATAAACATCGAATTAATTACCCTGGAGAAATTCAATAATTGTAAGCGACGCAAAGAAAAATCGCTCACAAATTCACTTAAATTGTGAAATTTCGATTTGGGAACTTCACTTGCAGTGAAGTACATTATTGAGAAACAGATATATAATAACTAAGAAAGATTTTCCCCGCGTTATTTGTTCGACTTTATAAGGTTCTCTGTCAAAACCTAAAAAGGTTCCCAGGTTTTGTACTGGTGGAATATGATCTCTACGGGCGTTAGTCAGAGTAGATATTCATGGCATGGTCTAACGAAATTAGTAACTTTCCCCATATCATGTTCAGCCCACCAGGCAAAGGAAAAGAGAAACTTGCTTGCAATCGCCAGCATTCGTACCACATAGCCAACGTGAAAAATTCACAAAATTCATTCATTGTATATATATAAACAATAAATTATACATAATTATGCGCTCTTTATCATATAACGCTTTCGGTGACCGGAGATCGACGCTCTTTATAAGAAGCGACCATTAGACTTTGTGCAAGGATAATAAAACTTTCAAACGTGTTAATACTTCCTATTTTGACAGTCGATATCTGGCCATCAAAACCTTATATTAATGGACTCATGGGTCCGATCTAATTATTTGATGGTATGGGAAATGTACATATGCAGTGGTTTTATGAACGGTGTCAAATCGGACAAACGGGAGTGACGCCAGCATTTCCCCGATGCCGTGGCTCAACAGTGCATGGGGTGTAGGATCACGGAAGCTATACCGGGCTGACCACTGCAGATCTCCCCGACGAGGGGGCATACCTTCCCCAAAAGGGGACGACAGTAGTCCACCTTGGCCCCTATTTGGTGCCACCTATTAGGACAGGGCATCTTGAAAACATTATACTATGCACTGATTCAAAGCCATTTAGTTTATGGTATCCAAATATGGGGTCACGTTCCGGAAGTCAATAAAATATTCCTATTACAAAAACGAGCATTGCGTATAATATACATGAGTCACACAGATCCACTCTTTAAAAGAGAGAATATCTTGAAAATATATGACTTGCACACACTCAATTCCTCAATTTTCATGCATGACAGGTGTTATAACCGCCTGCCCGCATCTTTTGGAATGATGTACAACAAACGAGCAAAATCAACCCCAAGACACCCGAATCCCGTACTGTTAGAACTACCTAGAACTGACTAGTCAGGTAAACTACCCCACCACGCCTTCCCCACAACATGGAACAATATGGAAAAAGACAATACATCTTGCCAACGCAGGCACACATTAAAGAAACGCTTACAGATAGCCATGCATGCTGAGAAATTACCCAGAAAATGTACGCTGTGAAAACAAAGGATGTCCCGACTGTGCCCTATAAATAATACGAACATTCACGACATTCATTGTATTCTTCACACCAGTGTTCACTCCATCTCGTTCCTACAAATGACCATATACTACCATGCATCATATATCATAATCTTTATTGCCTAATTCTAAGCAGATATTGAATATATTACAATAATATATATGACAGTATAAATAGTGATGTGGGTTTTGGGAGCAAATAACAGGAATATTGAATGTGATGGAAGCTCAGAATGTTTTGTGATTGGCATATCGAAGTGAGTGATAACTTGACTAAACGACAAATTTTTCACATATTGTATATAAATTATCCTATCCTATCCTATCTTGAATGAGAGCTTGCCAGACAAATGGTCGCAGAGGGGTATGTCTTATTGCAATGTGAATGGTAAATTGTGTATTCAAGTGCACAATCAGCACAACCGTTTCTTCGTGGACAATAATAGAGACCATTTGCATAATCACGATTACGATTACGGATATGGACAATATCCTGCTAATATGCGGCCAACAATTCGCTCTTTACGCACGGGGGTTCTTATGTGAGACGAAATATACCCCACGCAGTTTAATCATGTGTAGATGTGTCAAGGGTGTACAACCGGTAGTGTTGTGATCTGGAAGAGACACGCATTACTTTTCCCATCAAATATATATGTAACTGAATATATAGTGGGGCATATGTCGTCTCACAAATTAAACATCGTATGGAAGTTGTGATGGTGTCCACCTTACTATAGGACGGGTCTAAACGTGTACCCATCATTAGGAAATGGCCAATCGTCCAACATATATAATATCGGAAATATGGGCTACAGTTGGTTAGCATGGATATCAATAAAGCAAAGTGTCATAATAATCACAGGGGTCCCTGGGATCTGGGTAATATTTTTTAATTTTATTATATATTATAAGAAAGGTGACAGGTCCGCATTTCGAGGAAATCACACAAACTTTGGTGATTAATGCTTGGCTTCAAAAACACCTTTTTTTCAAATCACCAATTTTGTGACAGTTTCTCACAATTTGTGAGAATCTTCCTCAGGCAATATTCTTCAAAATTATAAAATCCATAAGATATGATAAGGCGAAACATGTTTGAGAAAATTCAAGTGCAATTCAAAACTTGATAACAGTGTTCAAAAAGTCAATATGCCCGTCCAGTCCAATTCGATACAATTCTCATCAAATAACGCATATATTTCCGCAAAACATCGGGCTAACAATTGATCTCTCTGTGGCTGTGATAAACATCGGGCTAACATTTTATCTCACTGTGCCTGTGATAATCATCATAACATTCGTGCGCGTGCTTATCAATAGTGTTTCGTTCACATCCTAGCACACTGTGCACAGTCCTCTACCACAAAATGTATATACAACATTGGCATGCAAATATGCTAGTGTGTGACCGTAGCCTACGGGCAGCCCAACTATATGTCTAAGATATCCTAGGTCAGTGTTGTGTGAATCACGAGCAGGCGTTTTACGTCCGCGGGGATCGATCTGAGCGGGCAAGGTTAACATTAACATGAAAGTTTACAGCTTATCACAATAAGTCAGTTTTATTGCAATCGATTAAGTTTAAGTCGGGACATTTGTGCGTGATTTATTACCATCAATCTCCTCGGCTTTACTACTTAATCTGCCTATTAAGTTTTCTTCTTCCGTTGCTAAACATTTCTCTGAATTGCGGCATGTATCCGAGAACATCGTCAGTAAAGATTGTGTTAAAAGATTAAAGCTGTAGAAAAAAACAAGTCGGTTCATAGCTCATCAGATGCGCATCTCAGTGTCTGCGAAAACGCGCGCCAGTGTGTATGTTGTCGTCCAACTATATGTATAATATAAAAGCTTTCGTTCTTTCCAGCAATGAACATACATCATCGAATTAATGGATTCATTGAAACCAGTTAGTTAATGCAAGCACTGATTTCTGAAAGCCACAGAGAAATATTCCAAGAAAAAAAAACACTCAAGACAAAAGTCATCACTAATTTTTTACTAGATTTAATAGATTTTTTTGTTTTTAAATAACAAAACTAGCTTCACGTCTTTGCCTTTTATAAAGATTCAAAGGCACTCAATCCGATTCGATGGTCTCCATATAATCAGATTCCAACAACAACAACATTTTTAGAAATGCCCCTTTAGTTATCAGAATCAATTAATTGCCCAAAAATAATGCTAACCACATGCATTGACTGTCAACTATAGTATAAAATTGCCCGAAACGTGCTATTTATCAACATGTTGTCATCAGAAAGCTAGCCTCTTGATTTTAAAGTTATCCATCTTCATCCGCAATTTGGGCCGAGACCGTCCACTCGTCGACTGTTTACTGGGCCACTAATAATTCTCGATGGTGAAAAATAATAGATTTCAAAAATCAATATCTAATAACTCTGAGCTTTTATAGGTGGTTTCATCGACTCGAATTAAATATATTTTACCCCCGAATCCAAATAAATAGTAATTGAGGGGCGCTTAATCGGGTTATGCAGCTTTAACCGAAATCAGCCTCTAAATATCTGCCAAGAATCAATCGTGCAATAACTCGTGGCATTTAATCGCTCTGATGCGCGGTAAAACGACCGAAGACATGTGCATATTCTGTAATTCCACCATGTATCATCCAACCATGTACTACATTTAGCATCTATGAAGAACTATCGATTTATGTTTGAAATAAGAGCACCGCGACAGCAATATACCTTTGAAGAAATCAAATAGGCATCGCTGAGATGATATTGTGACGAACACTATATATACAGAACAGTTAATATTTTATTCAGAAAATAAGAAACTGAAACGTTATGCCCAAAATTAGCCCTTAATTTCAAGATGAATATCTCCGAGGTAGATATGTGCTCACACGAACATTGTAAATGTTGATAACATTCTTTCTTCTACAAACTGACAAAGCTGCATTACTTCCATTACTTAAAATAATATCAGCTAAGTGCATGATTAGTGATATGTATTGTGTTAAACGGACATGGCTCATTCGAACCTCCAAACATTTTGTTTATGTAAGTTGGAGAGACGGATACGATAGGTCGATAGAAACACGAAATATTTATATGCTGGCTTCATATGCTTTAAATAACACATGCCAAAGTCACAGCCATTTTCCAACCGGAAGTCAGACAAACGCTCTTTATTGCTACCATATCAGGAATAGGATAACACGGAACGGTCTTTTCTGTTCTATGTCGTGCAAATGGCTGTTTTTTTTGGGGGGGGGGGGGCAAGCACCTTGTTCATAGTTGCATTTTTCATTACTTCAATGCGGACACGTATCAATACTAATATTTATTATCGTGCTGCATTCGCCTGATCGTATATGCACATTCACCCGGACAACACAAATGACTTTCAAGTAAAACAAATCAGGCTTCACAAGCGGGTATATCATATTGGTGTGCCTTTTCACGTCCATGCCCATTTGGGAGCCATGTTTCTCTAATTCAATTTACATATGTCATATCCCTGACAATCAACGTTGAAGATAAATCCCCCCAAAACACAAATTCATTATTAAGCAGCCACAAACCTAGTTGTATTTAATAAAAATTGTCCGATTTTCTGGTGACGCTGTGTATAGAAAAATTGTGAACAACGGCCACATTTAGCCGACGTAGATATGTTTGCTACAGTCAGAAATCGACTGGTTTTCGTTTATTATAGAGATATTTAGGTACGTCATGTGAGTGGCATTGTGTTTGGCATACACCCCTATATATTCTCGTTTTATCCTCCATGTAGACATAGGTCACTCTAAGAAAATACATTTTGGCTATATAGGGGATACGATGGCTGATTTAGGACATAAAACAAATATTTTTATCTCGAAATTTCGACATACTATCTCGAAATTTCGACATACTTTCTCGAAATTTCGACATACTATCTCGAAATTTTGACAAACTATCTTGTAATTTCGACATAATGAATCGAAATTTTGACGTACTATATCTCGACTTTTCTTTGGAGTAATGCATTCATATCACATGCAACTCAAATGGAGAGAAACTACTTCGTCTTACATGTAGTTCGATTGCCGAACAACTATAGTTGAATATTTATCCCACCCGGGCTATATAGAGTGGGTAGATTTTACACTGGAGCTCTTGGTAGACGGCATCTGTATATATATGGGCCCGATTTTTAGGCTTATGTTTTCTAAGTTCAATAAGATCAAATCTGTAAATTTGGGCTATACGTGCCAGCCATGTATTCAGAATATAAATGTTCTACAACTTTCCACAATTTCCAAGTGGAGGTTACCAATTTCCAACAAGTGAATATAACTGGTACCAAATTGGGATGGGTGCATGCTGCCCGATAATATCAGTATATGGTATAGGGTGTGCATGGAGCCATTTCAAAAGCGTGCCCCCTAGCAGTAGTGTACCACGGGCACCTGGGAGTTAAAGATACGGTTGGCCTTGGCGGTGGGTATCCTGTGAAAATATTTCCACCCGTCAAAAACCGCCACAAACAGAAAGAACATCAAAATGTAGACAGACTTTGTCCGTATGCAAATAAGAAATATCGCGTAAACAGTATGTTATTGTCATATGTTTGACTATTGTTATGTAAACAAGAGCTTAAAATGTAACTTTTCTGGTGTTTGTTTATATTATGATGGTAAACATAAAGAGCGTTCTTTGTTGGACAATTCCTGATATGGAACTAATAAAGAGCGTTTATGTCATCTGTGTGTGATTAGCCAGTAGCATTGTGCTGTCTTCTGTAACACAACCAGGCTTTTGCTTAGGTAAAATATAGTATGTCTTTATGATAACATGCTGTTTACACGATGGTCATGGTATATATGAACGAAACTGTGTGCGTTTTAATGTTTTTATGTTTACGGTGATTGGAACAAATATGAATATTTTCGACAACTAAGGCCGCACGTGCCTTTAAGTTGTTCATTTTCCGGAAGGGTGTCAATGGTTCACTTCGCCGTCCTGGCATTCATACCCATGCAAGGGAGGGCGAATACAGAGCATTTGAAGGGTACACAATCCAATGAGACATGTCACCCTTCCGGAAAATTCTTAACCTAATATATATATATACACAACTATCAGAGAGAATTCCAGCCTGGATTTAAAGTATAGTGCGCCTATATATCTCCTATATGTTTTGGAACTTCTGTCTGTCTGTCTCTATGTATGTTTGTTATAGGCTCGAAAACTGCTCGACTGATCCGACGACTCGATTTTGGTATGTAGACCTACTTTGATCCCGGGAACAATATGGGCGGGTCCAATTTCACGTAAGACTGTGTCATTGACCTTGACCTTGACCTCGCTAATATATATACATACATGCATACACACACAAATTACAGGCACTGACCAGACACTGACCAGTATGTGATTTTTGGGATTTGCAATTTAGTCCACTGCTCGGGGCACGTTTATGAAATGTCTCCATGCACACCCAATACAACTGGTCCTAGTTATCTTCACTGGTTAGAAATTGGCAGCCTCCTCTTGGAAATTGTGGAAAGTTATAGAACATGTATATTCTGAATACATATATGGCTGGCACTTAGCCCAAATTTACAGGTTTAGTCGGACTAAACTTAGAAGACTTAATGAAGATGACTTCCATTCCATATTCCTTAGTCCACTTAAAAATTATATTTAGGTAAAAACAAAGGGTGTTTTATGGGTGGCCCCAAGCCCATCTAAATATTCACCCCACCCGATCAAAAATGGCCGCATCCAGAGGTGGTTCTAATAGGACACCCATGTCATTTATCGGCCCATTGACCAATTTAGGTCAAACAAATTGTGTTATAGGGTGGCCTCCAAGCCAATCTAAATATTTGATCCCCTCTGGGCGGCGGACATTGTATTTGGATCGGGTGGGGTGATTTGACTGAATATTTAGATTGACTTGGAGGCCACCCTACAACACCCCTTGTTTTATATAAATCGACCAAGGGGCCGAAAAATTGCATGGATGCCCTATTTGAACCTCTCTGGAGGCGGCCATTTTGGATCGGGGTGGGTCGTGTGGAAAAGTGCATTGGTGGGCTTCCTACAAGTTGGCTACAACACCACTTGTTTTACTTAAATTTAAAATTATGTTTATAAAAATTTAGTAAATAATCGAAAAATAATTTAGTAAGTAATCGAGTAAGGACTGGAAGTCACTTTCGTGAAAACTTAAACCTAGCAATCGGGACTATGTATACAAATGCCGTCTACCAAGTGTTCAGTGGAAAACCTATACACCACCCTAGCTCGGTGGAACTACATTTTTTCAACTATAGTTATACGGCAATCGAATATAAGATGTTTCATCGGCCCCTTCAAAGGTTCAATTCATTCTATACTAACTGTGTGAAATTGTCGGCTTATTGGAGTCACGGGAGTGTATTCAAGTAGCATTCCCGAAGCAAACGCCCACGTTCGAAAGAAAAAAAAACACCGAAATTTGCAGCGTGTTTAGGGGTGCATACAAACGGATCCCCGTTTATTCAAGTCGACTCTGCAGTCAAACGAGATTCAAAGGTATTCGCAAAATGAGCAGAATTGACAGTATATAGTTGTAAACATTCGTTCATAAAACTGATTGAATCAAAGCCTCTGTAACCAAACACACGAGCATTGTGACGCCCAAGTTCAAAGGAGTTGCTTCAAGTTCGAGCGTTAAATGTGTGCAGCGCTGTGGATTACCAACCGCGTTGTTTGTGTTAACGCTTGGAATTCCACTGACAGCGACCACACGTTGATAATCTTCAGCATTCGAGTAGTTGGTTCTGATACCATGCATTCATTGGAAAGGAGTTGGCATTATATGCAACATATAGTGCAAGATGGCTGTAACCAATCCTAACATGTATTCAAAAACTATTTAATAAATGATGGCCTTCAAGATTGTTTCATTTTTTTTCTTCAAATAAAAATTTGCATTCTAAATTCTCGCGGCAGATGCCTTGTGTATCGTTCATATTCAACATAAACCGGCATAACACAGACAAACTGAGGAAATTAACACAGTACTCTTTGATATAGCATGCATGAGGGTATCACCCCCCCCCCCCCTGAATCCTGAATACCAGTTAATTTTGTGGGGTGAATCCTGAATACATGTTAATTTTGGGGGTGAATCCTGAATACATGTTAAGAAATAATATGCAATAACGTCTCGGGCCGCTAATATGCCCTCGGGCTGTTAATCATTCCTGTCGGGCCGTTACTGAACCATAACGCCCTTGAAAATCATGTTATTGCTTCATTGTTACGTCGCGTACATTGGGTACAAATTATTACTACAAAACTACTTTCAGGCCCATAGGTACATGCGGTATATGGTATGCAAATGTCTTAATTGGCAATGATTCCTAAATGCACGTGCATTATATAGCTTATTTCAACAAAACATGAGTAGATAAATGCTCATATGAATAATTATATTCTACTCGCAGCACATTGTGGTTGTTTTATAATCTTCTCTTGTGAAGGATTACATAATAACCGAATATGCCATCGGATACGAGACGTTTTGCTAGATAGTTTTGTCAGGTTTGAATTCGTGCATAATTGTGCGCGAAATCAAAAGTCCGCGAATTTAAACTGAGCGAAAAATAGTACCGGTACTGCGCGCATTTAAATACGAGTAAGGTACATGCACCAGATACCCATACACGGTAAGCAAAATGTTATACTTGAGCTTAATAGCATCAACATATATAGCAATTGGAGAAACATGACTTATCTCACTGGGGTCCGGGAAATTTTATTTTTATAATTTTATTAATGTTGACCATAGGAGGGTCACAGTTTCCCATTTCAAGGAAATCGCACCAAGTCTGGGAAAACTTCATTTTTTCCAAATTACCATGCAAGTTGACAGTCCTATCCCTCCCTAAAACATTATTCTTAAGCACCAACAACAGTGGAATATGACTGGGGAAATAACCCGAAAACTCCCAATTAAAATTTTCGAAAATCAACCGATTTATAAAAATATCAATCCCCCCCTTCGGTGGGATAGCATTATTTTAAACTAAATTTTATCGACAATTTGTCAAAAAGACGTCTCATGACGCCATATATGGTGTTTGTTTTATTCATAATCGCGGTAAACCATTGATTGTTGTTATTACCCATAGACCCATGAGGTGTATACTTGTGGAACTGATTTTAAAACGCTATAATATTGTTGGAGTTTCGTCTATATTTTGACTTTGCTGGCCATTAAAGTTATCAGCGCCGGGTGAAATGTTGACCAGGTGAATTTAACGATATATTACGGACTTGTTCGGGTACTTGAAATTGATAAGTTAGTATACAGGCGCTATGCCAACCTGGGAAATGTAGAATTCTACTAACATCGCCGAAAATTCCAAAGAAATCGACAATACCGCTAATAAATAGAAAACGTCGTCTGAATTACGCTCAATTGTAAGTACATGTATTTTCATCTGCGATAAACCAACACAAATGATTTCGCCTTCAAGGGTCATTGCTTTTAGTTAATATATAAGATGGACGGTGTTTGTTATCAATTTGGATTAATATTCGTAAAAAAAAATAACAACTTTGCGCAAGATTATTCTCAACTTCTATTTGATCACCCCACCGGAGTGTTTCGCATCACTTTAAAATCTCAGAGAAAGCCCACTTGCGATTGGTTGGAAAATCGAAAATTTAGTTTCGCTGTGCGGACAACCACGTGCATATTGAAAAATAAACAATAGAAACAATATAAGTTATAAAAAATATTATTTATGATAATCAGATGTGATCTTCACTTGTATGGCATAATTGAAATAACTAGAGTAATTTGACATTATTTGGCGATTAATAACAAAAAATCCACATGGTTTATTGGTGTCATTTATAACCCAATGGTATAATTACTAACAATCATATTTTTTTTCCTCTGGGACAGACATTTAAAATGGGAGCGGTTGTATTTTTTGCCACGGTTTTGAATTGCGTGCAATTAAACATGTGCCCCCCCCCCCCCCAATGCAATATATACCAGCGGACTGCATTCTCCATATAATCTGAACAAGTTGTTTTGCGATGGACGTTGCCGCCGATGTGTATGCTACATTTGTTAACATAACTACGTTGAGCAAGATTATTCGCTTCTAAAGGTTGTTTGAAACAGCCAACGCTATTCGGTGGAATTCACAACAGTTTCTGGCCATTATCCGCCGTTCTAGCCATACCTGAGAATGAACTTAGTGACACTCAAAACACGCAAAGTATCACCAGTTATGAGCGCAAAGTACTCAAAGAATTGTGTGACATTCTAGAGCCATTTGAGTACGCTACAAATTTCATTCAACAGCAGAACAACGTCAGTGCATCTCTAGCAGTTCCTGTGACTCGATGGATTATCCATCGACTGAACAACATGAAGGCTGAATATTCTACAAAGATGATCAAGCAACTGAATTCTTCATCACGAAACTACTTGCCCAATACTACAGTGATTCAACATAACACTCAAGCTGCAGCCCTCGACCCTTAGATGGTGCAAGCCAGACGAACGTACCCTCATTGCAGCAGACCTATCGAAGAGCATCGAAACAACGACACCCATGCACAAACTCAGACCCATCATCACCTCCAACAAATAAATCTAAGATGGACAACGACCTCTTCAGCTTTATGGAGAATCAACCAGCCGCAGATATTCCAGCCCACAACGAGTTCAGAGCCATGCACCCCGATGAGCAATGGCCCTCTACTTTATTGGCAGAGAGAACGGGACAAATTACCTAAGTTGGCCATGTGTGCGGAGCGACTTCTGTGGTGTGTGCCAGCATTATCAGCATGTCGAAAGGCTGCCCATTGTAGCTGGGAAGATATTCCGTCCAGATCGGTGTCGAATGTCTGACAAGACATTCCAAGATCTCATAATGGTGAAGTGTAACGGGCGACGATGAACTAAGTGTGATTGATGTGCTTTTATCCTTTGTGCTATGTATGTTCTATTTTAATTGTTGCTGTTTCATGTTTCATACATTTCAAATAAACTATGTGAAATATATGTCTTGTATTCAATGATTTCCTCAAAGTAATCGGATGTAATCAACACGTATTTCAAAAGTATTGTATTTGTAATCAAATGCATGGCCCGAAAAAAAGTATATTTGTAATCGTGAAATCAGAAAGTATTGTATTTGTAATCATGTAATCATGTAATCGCCCCATCCCTGTTGAAACCCCATCACTTTAAGATGAAATGTGGTAACAATATTGTAACGTATTATATGTAACATATATGTTTCATTTAATAATGCAGATAACGGAAAAGCAGGGCTCACTTCATATAGAAATCCACTAAACATAAATGTTATTCCCACATGCATGTTGATCATGAACAAACAAGGGGACAAAATGAAACAATAGAAATGTTCAGCCACACGTACATGTAACTTGTAACGTGTGTTGCCATTGTCAACGATAGTCGCCTGAGTCACGTTACCATTCCACATACAAGTACACGGTGTAACTCTTTAGAAGTATTGTGTCAAACTTATAGCATTACGAAACGTGTATAGAAGAGAGGAATAATCCAATCTTCTGATAAGATCTCCTCTAATGAGAAGCCAATGCTATTCAGGCAGTATAGGAGAATATAGGAGAATACAGTATGTCTGCGCGGAAGTATAGGAGAATATAGGAGAATATAGTATGTCTGCGCGGAAGTAAAGGAGAATATATGAGAATATAGTAAGTCTGCGCAGAAGTATAGGAGAATATAGTATGTCTGCGCGGAAGTATAGCAGATTATATATAGGAGAATATAGTATTTCTGCGCGGAATTGTAGGAGAATATAGTATGTCTGCGCGGAAGTATAGGAGAATATAGTCTGTCTGCGCGGAAGTATAGGAGAATATAGGTGAATATAGGTATGTCTCCGCGGAAGTATTATGTTTTTAATTGAAGCCAATTAAGCATAGCAGCGGTCGCGCTGTGGCTGTGTCCCTTGTTTCTATCATGATTGTTGTTTACACGTGCTGCTACAAGTTGGGCCGATATCTTAAAACGTGTAGCTTTGGCGCCTTAAAATCACATATGACTTTTCCCATCAAGTGCATATCCATAACAATACTATAGTAGCACACGTTAAAGGTAAACTACATGTATATACACGTGGCTGAACCTGGCTAATATTCTGTCTATCCGAATTCGTAAAAGGTGTTCTGTTGTCGCAAGCTGGCTATACCTGAGGAATTCACATTAAAGTATCGCGAGTGACAGGATTTCCCTATTTGTTCGTGGTTTGTCGCAAGATTTGCAATATAAAAGACCGCACAGCCTTTTGTACACGTCCATGCAGAATGTGAGAGATGTTCACTATTGTTTCGTTCTATCCACGACTCAGTAAAGTTTCGTTATGGATTATACCGGATTACTCCGGATTACTTGACATACTTCTGAAAAACTCTTTGAAGAAGTAATTAAAGACGCCCTAGAAGCGCTAATCACGTGGCATCGGTTTGTTTGGAAACACGCAGGGTATCAACGCTGCAAAGTGGACAGGATTAAGAAGACATTGTGTAGCAAACAAGATGATGAGCTTGACACCATAAACAAACTTTCTTGACTCCTGACAAACATCAGTACCTTTTCTGTTACATATATATGAGCCCATGGACGCCAGATGAGTCCTGTCATATATGGGCGATATTGGGGTCTTTCTTTTTGATGACAAAAACCTTCTCCGATTTGCTCCCTTGCAATGAGACACTAATCAAACAAGCACTCGATATAATAGCAGTGTACGGCGGATTATGAATAAGATCTTGCTTGAAGCAAACACGAAGTTGTACCCTAATAACAGCGGAAAAGTTATAAACATCTTGACTATTTTCAAGGGCCTTATAACAAAAAGCTTAAAGCAATTCTATTCTAGATTGCTTACACATAGTATTGAAGTGCCCTTGGGCAAAGTTAGATTACTTTACCATAGTCATCAAAGGCTAGAATGTTGGCTTTTCAGTTTATTTCCTCATTGTCAATACTAAGTTAACTTATAAACGTTATTCGCTCGCCGAGCAGTTTTCTCATTTGATATTTAGACACGCGGCAATTTACTGCGATCGCGTATAATAATATACACGATCGGATATAGAATGTTTGTGTCCGTCCATCTGATGTGTACAAACGGCACAATAGTCGCGGTTGGATCCCCAGCTCTAAAATGTTAGAATTGAGCACAAACAAATAAAACGGCATATACATGTATCGATGTATTCAGTTTAGATGTATTTTATTTCGACCAATGCCTCACTTTTAGTTGATTTTCCTGTACCACCAAAAACTCCATGCAGTCCTCGAATTTGTTGGGATATTTATTTTATTTTGTCATGTTTATCTATTTTTATTAATTAATTAGTTGTATGTGCTTGTTTTGTATGCCAATGTATATAATGGTGTCATTTATTTTATATTTTTATTTATTTTTATTCGGAAATGCAGGGAACTCTTTCATGCTAAATCATGTTCCCAGGACACATATCTCCGTTTTAAACATATCATTTTTATATTCATATGTTATATTATATGTGGTCGATCTCTTCCTGGTAACTGCAGTTCCAACAACACTGATTAAATAAAACTCTTAAATTGAAATAAAATAAAAAGCACACAGGAGAGACATTTGGTGTTTCACTTAAAATGTTTCAGACGATATATCTCTAATCAATATTGTAAATGTCTTGTTTAATTACACATGTGTCACACGATTCAAGATAAACAGTTCATAAACTTGGCACCCACAAGTCCAGATTTAACAGTTGTATGAGAACCTGCTTTCGCTAGCTCTCTCGTGAGATACATTAGAGAGAATTCGAACATCTCTGATCAAAAATTCCTCTTATTCTCGGCAATGATTCTTCCTCGCATAATTCGAGCGTTTGTTCATGCACTCTTATATGACTAGCTATTTGTTCATGCACTCTTATATGACTAGCTATTTTGCACAATATGTGAACTTCGTTCCAGTTTGTCAATTTTGGCGACCATCTTGAGACAGACATTCTACAGATAAACATTGTTTGTGTATATTTAAATTTATTTAATGAATAAAAGCAATAACAGACTGCTTGGCCACACGTCTCCCGAATTTTTTTTTTAAGAACTAAACCTTTGAATGTGGGAACAATCATATAATGAAATTTCGCTGCCAACTGTCTATATTGCTGATACATCTTGTTTTATTTGATTAGACAGATAAATTATCTAAAAAAAAAAGGTTTCTCCCGATGATGAACATTCTTAGTCAAAAAGGGGCATTACTATGTCCGAAATGGTTGGACCAGACCCAAATGCTACCTTGATCTGGACTTTCTCATACGAAGGCATTATACCAAGTTTTATAAAATTCTGTCAAATACTATATAAAGTTATTATCAGGGCAACAAAATAATGAGTAATTGTAAGACATAACTCCGTCAGAAATGTTTGGACCGGACCCAAATTCGAACGTTATTGGGACTTTCTCATATGCAAGCCATATACCAAGTTTCACAACATTCTGTCAAGTCATACCAAAAACACACATGCACAAACCAGTATCGAATTGACAGGCTAATGATTTCGAAGAAACGTACCTCTCCTGAGAGTTTGACTAGAGTTCCTAGTATCCACAGAGCAATTCCACCTTTCGTACTTAAACTGTTTTTGACATTCTTGCAGACCTAGGTGTGTTCCTTCTCTAACACATAGGAGTGATTCTGGGTTGTTCTTGCACACTTCCAATTGAGGTAGCACTAATCCAGGTATCTTATTACATGGGTTATCCTCCACGATCTCATTTGTTGTCGTTGCTACCGAGGCAACTCCGAGTAACCTACAATTATATAAAACAGAGTTGTCATATTCATGAGATCATATCGTGGTCAAAAAGTTCTCGATTCCAGAAAAAGAGCACGGTGGAACCACCACAACTCAACAGCGGCTTATGTCGCATGACAACGGTTGATATTCATACCGTGTTACATCGTGTGTCACTTTGAATTTTGACACATTGTTATGATGCTTATAACGGATGCATTATATAACACAGTGAGTTTCACTGCACCTCGCATCGATTATTGCCCACATATGCAGATGAGTTGTTGTTCCACGGTTTTAGGGTCTCGCTTCCGGGTAACCCGAGACAACACGACCAGGGACAATCCGACCAAATCGACTCGGGTAACCCGAGACAACACGACCAAGGACAATCCGACCCGGGATAACCCGAGACAACACGATCAGGGACAATCCGACCGGGATAACCCGAGACAACACGACCAGGGACAATCCGACCAAATCGACCCGGGTAACCCGAGACAATACGACCAGGGACAATCAGATCAGATCGACCCGGGATAACCCGAGACAATCCGACCAAATCGACCCGGGTAACCCGAGACAACACGACCAGGGACAATCCGACCAGATCGACCCGGGTAACCCGAGACAACACGACCAGGGACAATCAGACCAGATCGACCCGGGTAACCTGAGACAACAAGAACAGGGACAATCCAACCAAATCGATCCGGGTAACCCGAGGCAACACGAACAGGGACAATCAGTCCCGGGATAACCCGAGACAACACGACCAGGGACAATTCGACCCGGGTAACCCGAGACAACACGACCAGGGACAATCCTACCCGAAGAAGTCTTAACTTGATTTCATTAATGAATGTAAACAATATTTGAAATATATAATAAATAGATACATGTATATGTGTGCATAATGCATAGGTAGTGCATAATGCATAGGTAGTGAATAGGTACTGTGTATACAATGGAACAGAAAATGTTTTACAATGTTTTTAGATAGTTTTCTCGTTTTATTGTGAAAAGACAATTTAAAGAATTCAAGTAATCCAATCGCGTTTCACAATATGAATCTCGACATAAATATGAAATTTTCTGAGAAAAAAACAATTAAACAAAAATATGAATTATAACATTTAGAAGAATATATGAAGAAACATATTTTAAATACAAAAACAATGTAATCAAAACACGGGACAAACCCGACCCTGAAAATCGGGACGACCCAACCCAAAATACGGCCGGGTAGGGTTGTCTCTTGGTCGGGTGGTAAATGAAAGAACTACGACGCTTCTGTTTGATTTGTGTCTTAAATTCAAAATTATGTTCTTCTTATCGGTAAAAGAGAAGGGTATATGGCAGACAGACCTCATCCTTAAATCTCCCATTATCCGTCGATAATGTGAACTGTACTTATATGGGTTATTAACACGTTCTATCTATAGCAGGTGATCCACCGGGATCAACCGCCCTGCAAAATTGATTTAAACTCGTCTTCGCATGAAGAATGTATAAATTGTTAAATGCTGTTTGCAAGTAAGTTCATTGCACTATGTGGCTCCCGTTTGACACCGTTTGAATGTTAATCCACGGGCATTCACTGCTACCCGGGGATTGGTACGGCGTTACGTGCCATTGACGTTCATTTTGTTTGGTATTAACTTTTATGTGAAGAACAAATTTCGCTCGCAGGGAAGAACACATGCATAAATGGCTAACGAGTTATCTACTCCCATGTCGATTTACAATCTTACTTGGTGTAGTTCGCGTGCTTAAAGTTTCGCATATCCCAACTTGAAATAGACAGGTTATTTCACTACGAATGTTCGCGGGCCTCGGGGTTATAAAGCCTTTTGTTGTGATGCGTCATATTTATTTTGTTCTGACTATTTCGTAACGAAGGTCGAAGCACATTTCTTCGTATGTCAACTGAAAACATTCAAATCACATCGCGGTGGGGTGTTTTTTTATTGGCCAAAGGCGATGTAAAAATTCATATTCAACTACACCTGTATGACAGGTGGGTGACTCCGGTGGGCATCTAAGCACCGAAACGTGTTTCCAAAGCCTATATATATAGAAAATGCTTCCCAAACAAATTTAGACATACTAAATCATTTTCAGTGGTAGCATAACCAACCTCCGTTGACAAACACACTTGTTGTACATGTATATATAGTACGTTGGAACGGTTCGACAATCTAGTTATCCTAGACATTCTGGCGGGTGTTCGTTGTTCTTTTGGTACATTGCTGCAGTCCATTGTCATTTTCAGAGCGCGCGTCTGGTAGATACACCTTATCGTGCGATCCAAAACTGCTTAGAGTATTTCGCTCAGCACGTATAGATACAGCGTGAGTTTGATTAAAATATATAAGAAGACCCCGATTTTGGCCCAACTCCCAAATGGCGTTCGGGAACATATAAATTCTTTACTTTTACTTTAAATTTATACTAAGATATCAATGCAGTTATATAGGGATTCGGGCATACTGAGTTGCCCCTCTCCTAATTTTCATTTTAATGTTCCATGCATAGCCTAAGATCGTATACATCAGGTTTGTGCATAATATGGCTTGAATCTGCCAGTTAGTTCTTTATATTTCTGGATGTTAGCGAATATCTCAATGTTTTTGGATAATGAAAGTGATTTTGAACCTTCTAAGAGTGTTTTTGTTTCCAAATTATTAAGGTTGCTGAAACATATGTCTCTCTCGGCTTCAAAGACTGGGCATTAGTGCAAGAAGTGTGATACTGTTTCAACTTCGCCACATATACAATATTGATTGTCTCAGCTTTTGGCGTCTTATAGAGCCAACATGAACCTGTCCCTGATTTTCGGAATGCTACGATTCCACCCTATGAAGATTATATTGATTTTTTTCCTCAAGAGCTCATCACATAGATCTTGTTATCGATTAAAAATTTTAAAATAACATTTCTACGTTTTTACATGGCAGAACGAGTGATAATTAAATATATATAAGCGCAATTAACATTCAAATTGTAATTTGAACTTGTTGATCACAAAGATAGTTATAAATAAGTAGTAAGGAGATGGTTACCACCCCACACCAATGTAAATGTTTAAGAGGTATGCAGAATGCATAACCCACCACATCTTGACCCCTGCTTTCGTATTCCCAATTTAACTGGTATTCAAGATCCAACGAAAAGACAGACAAACCGTTTTCGTAGCTTTTTTAGCACAAAGAAATTCACGTTGAAATTTGAAATTTTTGTCATTACATGCAAATGTATGAACATTCGTATAACATGACAAATATATGTCTCGTATACTCCATAATTTCAAACTTGTACATAGAATATACATACACCTCCATGTTAACTGAATTCAGGAGTCAGAGGGGTAGGGTGATGCATATTTTGGAAAGAGACATAACAAAAGACAGCCATAAGTAAGAAGGAGTAATTATCTAAACATATTTTATTTGCGCTTAAAGGTACTCAATCCGAACAAAGGGTCCCCATCTCAACAGATTCCAACAACAACAATCCGATCAGAGGGTCCTATATTACTATTTCTTTGGCTTTGGGGGTAAAAAATATTTGATTCGAGTCGAGGAACCCATCAAACAAAGCTCAGAGTTATTAGATATTGATTTTTGAAATTTGTTATTTACTCGAGATGAGTACTAATAATTGCCTTCAACTGCCGTAATCTGCTCGGGATGTGTACACCAAAATATATTCAAACAGACAAGGATGGATAACTCTAAAATCAAGTGGTAATAATAACGCAATTTTGACTGAGTTCTGGGCCAGAAAGTATTCCCGATAATGAAAAATAATAGATTTCTAAAATCGATATCTAACAAATCTGAGCTTTGATGGGTGACTTCCTCGACTCGAATCAAATATTTTTGACCCCCGAAGCCATTGAAATAGTAATTGAGAGGAGTTTTATCGGATTGAGTACCTTTAAGCTAAATTAATCTATTCGCGCTTTTAAAGCGCAATTAATTTATTCGCGCTTAATTTGCTATTTTACGCAAATCAAATTGACTTGAAACAAGAAAAAGTGAAGTGGACTCCGAGAAAGGAATTAGGTCCTCCACATGTATGGGGGTGACAGGCGCAAATAAAACAATCTACACAGAGTGTAATTGAATTGCGCTTGAACGAAAATAATTGCAAATATGAAAATAATGTGAAAGTGTCCTCCCATAAAACAGACAAGGTAATAGCGAAAAAGCCTAGAATTGAGTTTGCTAAACTTCAACTAAAAATGTATATATATATATAGTCCAGGCCGTGCCTGTCATTCCGTCCGTCTGTGTGAACATTCCACCTAGTAACACTGGAGTGTGGATTATCGATTATCGGGTTTGTTTGTCCTTTGGTATGGCGATAGTACCGGAACAACAACAGCAACAACAACATACTATGGGTTTCGTCCATTATTTTACCGGAATACGACCCTTGGTGGACTTTGTTTGGATTTGTGAATTCTCCGTACAAACATTTGGCATTGTAACTTCAGTAGACATATCGTCGATTCTGAATAATATTTGGAATGAATATATATTGAACAATATTGGGGGTGTTTTCAACATATATACGACTGGGTCGACCGTTCGACAATTGTGGATCCTAGCTTGTCAATACAAACATTTGGCATTGTAACTCCAGTAGACATATCGTCGATTCTGAATAATATTTGGAATGATAATATATTAACAATATTGGGGGTGTTATCAACATATATACGACTGGTCGACCGTTCGACAATTGTGGATCCTAGCTTGTCAGAGTCATTGCTATTCTTGGATTTAGAAGATAACACGATTTTCCATTTGTATAAACATTTAGCAACTAGTTATACATACCAATGGTTGGATTAGAATATATTTTGGTATACTGATACAAATACAAGGGAATTAAGGATACACCTATTTACAACAGCTAGATTTCATCCACCGATTACTGTCCTAGTAACGAGCTTATTATTATTATTATTGAGAAATTACGAAAGCGCATTATAGGGCCATCCGAAACACCACCACTCCACCAAATATACAAATACAGAACTCGAAAATATAACGACTTGCAAGTCGTTATAACGACTTCCAGCAACTCGTTATAACGACTTACAGCTAGTTATAACGACTTGTGTAAATAAAAACAAGTTGTTATAACGACTTGTAGAAAAATTTACAAGTCGTTATAACGACTTGTTTTTATTTCTACAAGCCGTTATGTTATAGCGACTTCGACAACTCGTTATAGACTCATCATTATTACTGAGAGAAAGTACGAAAGCGCATTATAACGACTTCCAACAACTCGTTTTAACGACATACAACTCGTTATAACGACCTGTAGAAATAAAATTCAGTCGTTATAATTTGTCGAAAAATTTAGAAGTCTTTATAACGACTTGTTTTTATTTCTACAAGTCATTATAACGACTTCCGACAACTCGTTATAAAGTTGTAAGTCGTTATAACGAGTTATGTATTTGTATATGTGGGGTGCGGTGGTGTTTCGGATGGCCCTAATGCGCTTTCGTAGAGATATGTTTATCAGAAGAAGTTATATGACAAAATCTACGAAAATTGTTAGTTTTAAACAGACATACTGGTCTCTAAGCATTCAATATGATTGTTTCGAACACGTGCCATGCGGGTAGGGATTATCATTTACCATACAGCTATGTTCAACTGGTATACTCATGGGTGATATTTGCCATGAAAAACTTAATACCCACGTCAGAGCCATCGCCGCAGATTATAAATCCGGGGGTATATATATATATAGATATATAATATATATATATATATATATATATATATATATATATATTTGGAAAGTGTGGAGGGCACATATGTATTACGGTTTCAACGTTAAATATCAAGTTTGAAGTTGCACTAAAGATCTATTTTCCGATACCCGTTATTATGTCATACAACTGCTCAGAGCACGGATGTTTGTTGCGAATGGTGGACCGCTTTGATGTTATCGTATGCAAGCTTTATTAAAGAAAGGGATCTGGATTCACATACTTCAATGTGATATTTGGCTATGCACGGCGATAAATTTCTGGTCGTTTGTCAACGTATTGCCTGGCCCGAGGTCATTAGCAATAAAACGAATAAAATGACACAACTGCCTTCAGTGGCAGATTTCTACCACATGGCAACCGCGCCCATATTTGTTGCTCATCTTTTTAATTACAGACATTTGTAGAAATAAAATAGTAATAGCTTGTATACCAATCGCTTCCGGTCAAACATATAGCACACATTAGTCCGTCAATAAAGTAGCCCTGACGAATGTGAAATCGTAATGTCCAACACCAATTCGCTGTCGTAGATTGATGTTGAAATAGTATTTTGTCAATTATATTTATTCACAACATTTTCCTCTGCACAATATACATTCATGTATATACAGATATAGTAATACATGACATTGCCAAGCATGGAGAAAAATAGTGAGACAAATTCATTTAATCAGCCATGTTATATGATGAAAATATACATCCCTCTAATAATTTACTGCCGTGTTACATTGTAAACATATATTTACAGCCCGGATAACGCTTATTCTGCCGTGCTATATCTGTCCGGCTATTGGTTAGACCTGAACTATATCACCCTATATATCCCACTTCCGGAAAATGTTGCTACCGGGAAATTGAGTATGTAAATAAAAACACTTGTGTCAACGTGCTCGAGAAAACCATAGTTTAAAAGAGTTCAGCATTTCGTGGTGGCGAGGTATTTGTAAATCCAAATAGATGAATCATGCAGACAACAGACGCCGAAATGTGCGCTGACGTATCTATGTTTGGCAGTTTTTTTTGCTTTTCTATTCTCAAATTTCATTGAAACAAATTTGATAGAGCTGTTTTCGAGTTGAATCAAGGTTGAGTTTATCTGGGGAATCAGCATTTATTTTTACAATAGAAACATACGGCCATTCCGGTATAGTTGGAAGCGGTCCACACAACAATAGGAACTCCGATTGTAATACGTGGTAGTGACTGAACGGCGGAGTTCCGGAACATAAAGTAACATAACACAGTTTTACACATTATTATATACAAAGCATGGATTCGATTAACAGATTTGCATTATAAAATATCCGATCACCACAGTGGCATTAAGAGTTTGACAAATAATTAATTATTAAAAGTAAAGCTTAGAATACGTGCACTGAATGGTAATTAATGAGCACCCGCTTGGGCAAGAATTGACAAGTTGCATATGAAAAGTCAGCTGATTAATACAAAGAAAAGGTTAGAATTGCGAGAAAGCCTAATTTAACAAAGAAACGAACCTAACGTGAATACTATAGAAACAAACCACACGTCTGATACAGTCAAACCAATATAGATAAACAATGAAATAATTGTCCAAAAATTAGCGCTCTGACACAAATTAAAATTTATATTTATCCGATTACTTTAATTGAAAAACTGTACTTTAATGCATATTATTTTTTTTCAATTGTATTTGACCGGACACATTTCTTATCAGCGACAAAGACTGAGTTCTGTAAAATACAGGCTATCTTTCTTGTTAGAATTTAGCAAGTGTAAATTTGAGACATTGCAAATTTTGTTTGGGATTGTGTGGGATTCGAAACCCAGCCCATGACGACGAGCGCGCCTTGCGACTCAAATCCGACGTCAATACAACACGGTCATTTGAGCTTCCTTTTTTGTGGTCGCTTCGGTGGCCGTGGTGGTATTGACGTCGGACTTTGAGTCGCAAGGCGCGCTCGCCGTCATGGGTCGGGATTCGAATCCCACACAATCCCCCAAAATTACATTTACTTCTAAAAATAGGCGCCTTGTGTGTTTTATAGTCCCATACATGTTCAAAGAGCAACGCTCGGCATGTTTCGGAGACGTATATATAACATCATGGAATGGTAGGGTGGTTGAGGGCAAATATGTTCACAACTTCATATATATCCCATGGACATGAATCAAGCTATCCGTCTGGGATCCAACTTCAAGTTACTAGCGGGTCAATTGGCTCACCTGTGCGTGTGTATATGTCAGAGATGGGGTTTCGCTAACTCAAAATATCCGCAAATTTAGACGAACTGCAAAGTTTATTAAATTAAAAAAACACAATGTTCAGTTGGTTATTTGAAGGAGCAATTTTAAGGCCATCGAATTTAGTCTAGATATAACTACGATAACTATAGACATTAGATTGAAATTCAATGATAACAGCCATAAATTGTCAGTTTTCCTACATGCATGCTAAATGTTATCCATTACGCGTCGTGTCGGTTTCCCGGTAGCCCCATTTTCCCGGATGTGGGATCTAAATGGTGTGTATCGTACGGCCTAATAATATAATATAGGTTCTCTGTCTCCACACCCGCTGCCGACTCCGATTAAAGTCCTGCTTTACAGTGAAATGTACAGCCCGGCCTGAGGCTATAACCGTGTTATAGTAAATATACCCGCCGCCCCGATTTCGAATATACATCAAATATAACCGAAGCATTTGTCAATTAAATTAATGTCATTTTGTGTGCATGCATATATGAGCTATATATATTGCACTTTGAGGCCAAAGCAAAAAAATATACTCATAATTTATTTATGTTCTTATTCGCGATTTAAAAGGCAACAATTCCGCAATTGTCTGAGTATCTCCGGGATCATAATTTGTTATCGAATTTACAATATAGATTTGCACCAAATTGTAGTCTGATTTTTCGACTCACGGACATTTGCCACTACATTTGTTCATCATTGGAAGAATGAAAAGCAATAATATATCTTTTTGTGATAAAGGATTTTAATCAGATGTGGCAGGCTTCCTGTTTAAAGGTACGGTTGGCCTTGGCGGTGGTTATCCTGTGAAAATATCTCCACCCGTCAAAAACCGCTACAAACAGAAAGTACATCAAAATGTAGATAGACTTTGTCCGTATACAAATAAGAAATATCGCATAAACAGTATGTTATTGTCATATGTTTGACCATTGTTATGTAAACAAAAGCATAAAAAGTTACTTTTCTGAGGTTTGTTTATATTATGATGGTAAACATAAAGAGCGTTCTTTGTGGGTGAATTCCTGATATGGAACTAATAAAGAGCGTTTATGCCATTTGTGTGTGATTAGACAGTAGCATTGTGCGGTCTTATGTAACACAATCAGGCTCTTGCTTAGGTAAAATATAGTAGGTCTTTACGATAACATGCTGTTTACGCGATGGTCATGGTATATATGAACGAAACTGTATATGCGTTTTAATGTTTTTCTGTTTACAGTGTTTGGAACAAATATGAATATTTTCGACAATTAAGGCCAACCGTGCCTTCAAACCTCAAAGCTTGGAAAAACTGCATGGAACACATACACACTTTTCAAAATAGACAACAGCATGTGACTATCGGGAATGCAAATTTGTCATGGAATTGTGTGACAGTCGGTGTCCCCCAGGAGTTTCTTCTTGGTCCCCTATCTCTTCTCTATACACACATGACATATCTATAGCTTAACTAGTAATATACGACTTTATGCAGACTCTTTGTCTCTTTATCATGCAGACGAAGATACTTGCAGAAAATGTACTGAATTGGGATATCAAAAAAATATATACTCGAATGGTTGCGAAAATGGCTTGTTAAAATTGAAATTCTAAAATTGAAATACCCACTGACTCCACCCAGTCATTAATGAAGTCCAGGAACATACTAAATTGGGTCTGATATTCAACTTCGAAGGAAAATAGAAACACCATATTCAAGACACTGAAGACCGCGGCCAAAAACGCATATTCCTCCAGAGGAAGCACAAATATATCTTCGATAAACACTTGTCATTTATACGTCCAGTCCTAGAATATGTTTCTTCATGTTGGTCAACTGTAAGCAAGAAGAAGCAGGACAAGTCGAAGATATACAATATGAAGCTGCATATATTATAACGGGTGCAACCATAAGCTGCAGTAAATTTACTAGATTGTACTACTAGATTAGTATATTGTACTACTAGATTAGTAGATTGTACTACTAGATCAGTAGATTGCCCAAAGAAACCGATTGAGACACACTAAATATATATTTAAATCCTTATTGTTGTAGTTTATAATAATGCACGTTAAGAGATCAACTCTACAATATAGCTGTATATATTTACATGTACCATGCACCAAAGTCAGAAAGTCCATGCTCGCTAGATCACGCCATGAATATCTACTCTAGCTACGCCCGTAGCCAGAGTAGAGATTCATACCATGATCTAGATGCCCACATTAATTAAGAACATCAAATCTCACTAATGCAGAATTACACAAAGTTACCTAAATTGTGAAACGTCATATGTGAGCTGCGAGTATTAAACTACAAAAGAAGCGAGAAATTCTCAAATTCAATTCTTTAATCTCAATAAACCAATAAGCATGGTATGTGAGATATACAAATTTAAATTCAAATACATGACAAATTCTTGAACGCTAAACGAATTAACACTTTTCTTAATGCCAGAGTATCCAAAAGAGCGAGGAATTTTGAATTTGTGTCTATTAAGATTTAACCAAATACAATATGTTGAATATGGAATATAAGATATGTTTACACTAACGCCACCAAAACGTCAAATAGGTATATAAATTTGGTGAACTTCTTATCCGCGGTGGCAAAACTCAACATTCTATTAAACATCAATGGAAAAACAATTAGCTAAATACAGACATTATTACCTTTCCTCCTTAAAATCAGAAATAAAGAAACATGCCTTTATGAGTTTGAATTTACTGAACAGATACAACTTGTCCATTTGGAAGCATCTAATACATTTCAGCCGGTATGTGATTTCTCGCGTCCGCAACTCACTCGATGATCACACATCTTTTGATACAAGTAGAGTGAGAAAGATCTAAACTAAATTATATACTATTGATAGTAGGGTCGAACGCGAAAACCAACCATTTCTACATATAGAAATGGTATTGTACAGGACCATGGCTACCTGTGAATGTCTTAAATTTGTCATGTCGACATATATACACCTGATTTAAACCCATGGCACGTGAGTATTATTATTTTTATTATTATTATTATTATGTTCACACAATCTTCTACAGCAGATACATGCTTACACGCGGCCTGAGATGAATGCACTGATTCTTTTGTATCATCAACAAATCTATATTCTGATTAAACGCTCTTTACATTTCGCTACATTCAGCTGTCATGTCGCATGTGGGAAATTTTTCAATTTACTTTATAAACGGACTCGTTTGTGCGGCCGGGGGGGGGGGGGGGTATATACAAATAATATATTTATAGACTGTGTTCGCATTTTGGAACGATGTTGAATTTGTTATGGTTGTACAGCTATGGTGGATGTGTGAAATTTGCTATATGGCTTCAACACATTAAATGTAGATAGATAACTATATGAGGAGCGATGCATTGATAACGTTATTGGCGGCTAGTGTTGTCAAGCATATTAGACCTGATATGGCCAGAAACAGCCACCAGCCAGGATTTGTCGAGTCGATTCCTTTCTGATTGCCAGCTGTTGTCTCTTTCTGATGGAGCATTTTTACGGGACCGAAGATCGGAAAGGTGCAAATTTTGGTGTCAATCGCCAAAATAATATCTGATCTGATCGAGGAAGAATCATGGGCTAGGCATCACCTTATCAAATTCCATTATATAAGCACACCAAAAACGAAAGACGGTCTTATAACTTACATCCAGTTTGCGCCAGCATATTCCAATATTAAAGAAACGAAGAATAAAACTTTCAGGAATATACAGTCAATTTTTGCACCATTAAACATCAATTCCATGTTCTCAGAAATCACAACTATCACGTGCTGATTACGATAAGAGTTCGTTCATAATCCCGGTGATAAAACTGATACATTTGGAAGGCTCTGTCGGCGAATGCTTTCCGATATGAATGCATTAAGCGGACGTCGATATGACCAGTTGATCTCCCGTTGACTGTCCGCTGCCACGCATTGCCAGTTTTATGGACGACGTTTAGTTCCGATTGGTCATTCGCTGTTGATCACCAGAAAATACGACGGACTGAATTAACTGCACATCCATTCGAACTACAACATCTCAATTCTATTCCTCGCATGCGAACGAAAAAGATATAGGGAAGTTCATCAGCGGTAATACTCGTATCATACGCATGTCTTTCGCATATATGTAAATATCATCGCTGTCTTTCTGGTTTGTGTTCATGCCTGGCGGGGGGTGGTCTCTAAAGCACACATCACCATTCAAATGACAGAATTTCGTTTGATCTCCCCCTTACATTGTTTGAAGACAACCGAGGGACGACACCTTGTGTTACATACCCAAGACGATAGGCGGAGTATTCAGAAGTTTATGACTAACTTATCGCATGATGGACAGCTAGATTATTTCATCAGGTGTTGTATAGTGACAAAAAAGTCGACGCGTCCCGAACAGGGAGTCATTATATGGCCGACACATGCTGGTGTGGTGCGTTAATTTTGATATATATTATAAAGTGATGTATGTATTATGATATATATTATAAAGTGATGTATGTATTATGATATATATTATAAAGTGATGTATGTATTATGATATATATTATAAAGTGATGTATGTATTATGATATATATTATAAAGTGATGTATGTATTATGATATATATTATAAAGTGATGTATGTATTATGATATATATTATAAAGTGATGTATGTATTATGATATATATTATAAAGTGATGTATGTATTATGATATATATTATAAAGTGATGTATGTATTATGAGGCTGTAAGTGATGTATGTATTATGATATATATTATAAAGTGATGTATGTATTATGATATATATTATAAAGTGATGTATGTATTATGATATATATTATAAAGTGATGTATGTATTATGATATATATTATAAAGTGATGTATGTATTATGATATATATTATAAAGTGATGTATGTATTATGATATATATTATAAAGTGATGTATGTATTATGATATATATTATAAAGTGATGTATGTATTATGATATATATTATAAAGTGATGTATGTAGCATGCGGCTGTAAGTGATGTATGTATTATGAGGCTGTAAGTGATGTATGTATTATGCGGCTGTAAGTGATGTATGTATTATGATATATATTATAAAGTGATGTATGTATTATGAGGCTGTAAGTGATGTATGTATTATGATATATATTATAAAGTGATGTATGTATTATGATATATATTATAAAGTGATGTATGTATTATGATATATATTATAAAGTGATGTATGTATCATGCGGCTGTAAGTGATGTATGTATTATGATATATATTATAAAGTGATGTATGTATTATGATATATATTATAAAGTGATGTATGTATTATGATATATATTATAAAGTGATGTATGTATTATGAGGCTGTAAGTGATGTATGTATTATGAGGCTGTAAGTGATGTATGTATTATGCGACTGTAAGTGATGTATGTATTATGAGGCTGTAAGTGATGTATGTATTATGAGGCTGTAAGTGATGTATGTATTATGCGGCTGTAAGTGATGTATGTATTATGATATATATTATAAAGTGATGTATGTATTATGAGGCTGTAAGTGATGTATGTATTATGATATATATTATAAAGTGATGTATGTATTATGATATATATTATAAAGTGATGTATGTATTATGATATATATTATAAAGTGATGTATGTATCATGCGGCTGTAAGTGATGTATGTATTATGATATAATTACAACTTCTTTCGTTTTCGTCGAAATGCGGGTATTTGATTGGTCGAGAGGCTACCGCGTGACCTGCGTCTATCAGTGCATAGACATTGCAGTAGACGAGTCACATCGCGTAGTGACACTTTAAGAAAATTGGGCGAGTCTATAACCGTCGCCCCACACGACGTCCCCGCATGACGCGAAAGCGCGGAACGAGAATTCCATTAGAATTTCAGTGAAAAAACAACTCGAAAACTCAATGTTAGAAACATTTGAACAAGTAGTCTATGTCTATAGTCCATGTCTCTGCTTCTTGTATACACTATACTATACTTATGTCTGTTCATTTCAGCCGTATTCATGTTTTTGTAAAGCTCGATTGAACACTCGAAGTTCGTGCCGCGTTTTTGATTTGTCCAATTTTCGAAAAAGCGTCTATGACAACGTGTATAGTTACTGCGGTGAACACAACTTATCATAAATCAGGCTGATCAACATGGCAAAATTTATTGGAAATAAATAAATTGTGTTACCCGATTACAACCCTTTTAACATTTTGCAGCCTTATTACAATGCTAATGACATGACATTTGTCACGAGCACATTATATATGATCAGGGCATTTGTTTACAAATTACATCGGCCGTGATCGGACTGGAGTCTGGACTGGTCTGGAGTTAATTTTACCGGAGATCGCGGATTCGACTCTGTGTGTGTTGATAATTAGTGGGTTGTTGTTGAGTCATTTTAAACGTAAATCGTAGCCAAACAAGTAATTCTTTTTATCATGGATTGTTTATTGCTGATAATTGAAGTTGAAGCGTAAATATTTATTTTCTGAAAGTTTGCTTGACGAAGATGCTCGTTGACAATTTCGGCCAATTTATTTTCGGCCCATCAACCAAATTTTGAGATCGTCCAACGGAAAATCATGTTTTGGCAATTAATTTTCTGAGATGGATTAATAGTAGATAGCTGAAAATAAAGTGTTATAGTTGTAATTATAAGCCATCAACGTCGTTTTTCGGTTGATCTATGAGCGTATAGACCGATCAGTAGACGAATAACATACTTAGTATAATCCGCTTCGCGGAATTATACAGTATGTTATTCGTCTACTGATCGGTCTATACGCTCATAGATCAACCGAAAAACGACGTTGATGACATATATATATTATAAAGTGATGTATGTATTATGATATATATTATAAAGTGATGTATGTATCATGATATATATTATAAAGTGATGTATGTATTATGATATATATTATAAAGTGATGTATGTATTATGATATATATTATAAAGTGATGTATGTATTATAATATATATTATAAAGTGATGTATGTATTATGATATATATTATAAAGTGATGTATGTATTATGATATATATTATAAAGTGATGTATGTATTATGATATATATTATAAAGTGATGTATGTATTATGATATATATTATAAAGTGATGTATGTATCATGCGGCTGTAAGTGATGTATGTATTATGATATATATTATAAAGTGATGTATGTATTATGATATATATTATAAAGTGATGTATGTATCATGCGGCTGTAAGTGATGTATGTATTATGAGGCTGTAAGTGATGTATGTATTATGATATATATTATAAAGTGATGTATGTATTATGATATATATTATAAAGTGATGTATGTATTATGATATATATTATAAAGTGATGTATGTATCATGCGGCTGTAAGTGATGTATGTATTATGATATATATTATAAAGTGATGTATGTATTATGAGGCTGTAAGTGATGTATGTATTATGATATATATTATAAAGTGATGTATGTATTATGATATATATTATAAAGTGATGTATGTATTATGCGGCTGTAAGTGATGTATGTATTATGAGGCTGTAAGTGATGTATGTATTATGCGACTGTAAGTGATGTATGTATTATGAGGCTGTAAGTGATGTATGTATTATGAGGCTGTAAGTGATGTATGTATTATGCGGCTGTAAGTGATGTATGTATTATGATATATATTATAAAGTGATGTATGTATTATGAGGCTGTAAGTGATGTATGTATTATGATATATATTATAAAGTGATGTATGTATTATGATATATATTATAAAGTGATGTATGTATTATGATATATATTATAAAGTGATGTATGTATCATGCGGCTGTAAGTGATGTATGTATTATGATATATATTATAAAGTGATGTATGTATTATGAGGCTGTAAGTGATGTATGTATTATGATATATATTATAAAGTGATGTATGTATTATGATATATATTATAAAGTGATGTATGTATTATGCGGCTGTAAGTGATGTATGTATTATGAGGCTGTAAGTGATGTATGTATTATGCGACTGTAAGTGATGTATGTATTATGAGGCTGTAAGTGATGTATGTATTATGAGGCTGTAAGTGATGTATGTATTATGCGGCTGTAAGTGATGTATGTATTATGATATATATTATAAAGTGATGTATGTATTATGAGGCTGTAAGTGATGTATGTATTATGATATATATTATAAAGTGATGTATGTATTATGATATATATTATAAAGTGATGTATGTATTATGATATATATTATAAAGTGATGTATGTATTATGATATATATTATAAAGTGATGTATGTATTATGATATACATTATAAAGTGATGTATGTATTATGATATATATTATAAAGTGATGTATGTATTATGATATATATTATAAAGTGATGTATGTATTATGATATATATTATAAAGTGATGTATGTATCATGCGGCTGTAAGTGATGTATGTATTATGATATATATTATAAAGTGATGTATGTATTATGAGGCTGTAAGTGATGTATGTATTATGATATATATTATAAAGTGATGTATGTATTATGATATATATTATAAAGTGATGTATGTATTATGCGGCTGTAAGTGATGTATGTATTATGAGGCTGTAAGTGATGTATGTATTATGCGACTGTAAGTGATGTATGTATTATGCGACTGTAAGGGATGTATGTATTATGAGGCTGTAAGTGATGTAGGTATTATGATATATATTATAAAGTGATGTATGTATCATGCGGCTGTAAGTGATGTATGTATTATGAGGCTGTAAGTGATGTATGTATTATGATATATATTATAAAGTGATGTATGTATTATGATATATATTATAAAGTGATGTATGTATCATGCGGCTGTAAGTGATGTATGTATTATGAGGCTGTAAGTGATGTATGTATTATGATATATATTATAAAGTGATGTATGTATTATGATATATATTATAAAGTGATGTATGTATTATGATATATATTATAAAGTGATGTATGTATCATGCGGCTGTAAGTGATGTATGTATTATGATATATATTATAAAGTGATGTATGTATTATGAGGCTGTAAGTGATGTATGTATTATGATATATATTATAAAGTGATGTATGTATTATGATATATATTATAAAGTGATGTATGTATTATGCGGCTGTAAGTGATGTATGTATTATGAGGCTGTAAGTGATGTATGTATTATGCGACTGTAAGTGATGTATGTATTATGCGACTGTAAGGGATGTATGTATTATGAGGCTGTAAGTGATGTAGGTATTATGATATATATTATAAAGTGATGTATGTATCATGCGGCTGTAAGTGATGTATGTATTATGAGGCTGTAAGTGATGTATGTATTATGATATATATTATAAAGTGATGTATGTATTATGATATATATTATAAAGTGATGTATGTATTATGATATATATTATAAAGTGATGTATGTATTATGCGGCTGTAAGTGATGTATGTATTATGAGGCTGTAAGTGATGTATGTATTATGCGACTGTAAGGGATGTATGTATTATGAGGCTGTAAGTGATGTATGTATTATGAGTCTGTAAGTGATGTATGTATTATGAGGCTGTAAGTGATGTATGTATTATGATATATATTATAAAGTGATGTATGTATTATGATATATATTATAAAGTGATGTATGTATTATGATATATATTATAAAGTGATGTATGTATTATGATATATATTATAAAGTGATGTATGTATTATGAGGCTGTAAGTGATGTATGTATTATGATATATATTATAAAGTGATGTATGTATTATGATATATATTATAAAGTGATGTATGTATTATGATATATATTATAAAGTGATGTATGTATTATGAGGCTGTAAGTGATGTATGCATTATGATATATATTATAAAGTGATGTATGTATTATGATATATATTATAAAGTGATGTATGTATCATGCGGCTGTAAGTGATGTATGTAGCATGCGGCTGTAAGTGATGTATGTATTATGATATATATTATAAAGTGATGTATGTATTATGATATATATTATAAAGTGATGTATGTGTCATGCGGCTGTAAGTGATGTATGTATTATGATATATATTATAAAGTGATGTATGTATCATGCGGCTGTAAGTGATGTATGTATTATGATATATATTATAAAGTGATGTATGTATTATGAGGCTGTAAGTGATGTATGTATTATGATATATATTATAAAGTGATGTATGTATTATGATATATATTATAAAGTGATGTATGTATTATGATATATATTATAAAGTGATGTATGTATTATGATATATATTATAAAGTGATGTATGTATTATGATATATATTATAAAGTGATGTATGTATTATGATATATATTATAAAGTGATGTATGTATTATGATATATATTATAAAGTGATGTATGTATTATGAGGCTGTAAGTGATGTATGTATTATGAGGTTGTAAGTGATGTATCATGCGGCTGTAAGTGATGTATGTATTATGATATATATTATAAAGTGATGTATGTATTATGATATATATTATAAAGTGATGTATGTATTATGAGGCTGTAAGTGATGTATGTATCATGCGGCTGTAAGTGATGTATGTATTATGAGTCTGTAAGTGATGTATGTATTATGAGGCTGTAAGTGATGTATGTATTATGATATATATTATAAAGTGATGTATGTATTATGATATATATTATAAAGTGATGTATGTATTATGATATATATTATAAAGTGATGTATGTATTATGATATATATTATAAAGTGATGTATGTATTATGAGGCTGTAAGTGATGTATGTATCATGCGGCTGTAAGTGATGTATGTATTATGAGTCTGTAAGTGATGTATGTATTATGATATATATTATAAAGTGATGTATGTATTATGATATATATTATAAAGTGATGTATGTATTATGATATATATTATAAAGTGATGTATGTATTATGATATATATTATAAAGTGATGTATGTATTATGAGGCTGTAAGTGATGTATGTATTATGATATATATTATAAAGTGATGTATGTATTATGATATATATTATAAAGTGATGTATGTATTATGATATATATTATAAAGTGATGTATGTATTATGATATATATTATAAAGTGATGTATGTATTATGATATATATTATAAAGTGATGTATGTATTATGATATATATTATAAAGTGATGTATGTATTATGATATATATTATAAAGTGATGTATGTATTATGAGGCTGTAAGTGATGTATGTATTATGAGGCTGTAAGTGATGTATGTATCATGCGGCTGTAAGTGATGTATGTATTATGATATATATTATAAAGTGATGTATGTATTATGATATATATTATAAAGTGATGTATGTATTATGAGGCTGTAAGTGATGTATGTATCATGCGGCTGTAAGTGATGTATGTATTATGAGTCTGTAAGTGATGTATGTATTATGAGGCTGTAAGTGATGTATGTATTATGATATATATTATAAAGTGATGTATGTATTATGATATATATTATAAAGTGATGTATGTATTATGATATATATTATAAAGTGATGTATGTATTATGATATATATTATAAAGTGATGTATGTATTATGAGGCTGTAAGTGATGTATGTATCATGCGGCTGTAAGTGATGTATGTATTATGAGTCTGTAAGTGATGTATGTATTATGATATATATTATAAAGTGATGTATGTATTATGATATATATTATAAAGTGATGTATGTATTATGATATATATTATAAAGTGATGTATGTATTATGATATATATTATAAAGTGATGTATGTATTATGAGGCTGTAAGTGATGTATGTATTATGATATATATTATAAAGTGATGTATGTATTATGATATATATTATAAAGTGATGTATGTATTATGATATATATTATAAAGTGATGTATGTATTATGATATATATTATAAAGTGATGTATGTATCATGCGGCTGTATGTGATGTATGTATCATGCGGCTGTAAGTGATGTATGTATTATGATATATATTATAAAGTGATGTATGTATTATGATATATATTATAAAGTGATGTATGTATTATGATATATATTATAAAGTGATGTATGTATTATGATATATATTATAAAGTGATGTATGTATTATGATATATATTATAAAGTGATGTATGTATTATGAGGCTGTAAGTGATGTATGTATCATGCGGCTGTAAGTGATGTATGTATTATGATATATATTATAAAGTGATGTATGTATTATGATATATATTATAAAGTGATGTATGTATTATGAGGCTGTAAGTGATGTATGTATTATGATATATATTATAAAGTGATGTATGTATTATGATATATATTATAAAGTGATGTATGTATTATGATATATATTATAAAGTGATGTATGTATTATGAGGCTGTAAGTGATGTATGTATTATGATATATATTATAAAGTGATGTATGTATTATGAGGCTGTAAGTGATGTATGTATTATGAGGCTGTAAGTGATGTATGTATTATGAGGCTGTAAGTGATGTATGTATTATGATATATATTATAAAGTGATGTATGTATTATGATATATATTATAAAGTGATGTATGTATTATGATATATATTATAAAGTGATGTATGTATTATGCGAATGTAAGTGATGTATGTATTATGATATATATTATAAAGTGATGTATGTATTATGATATATATTATAAAGTGATGTATGTATTATGAGGCTGTAAGTTATGTATGTATTATGATATATATTATAAAGTGATGTATGTATTATGATATATATTATAAAGTGATGTATGTATTATGATATATATTATAAAGTGATGTATGTATTATGAGGCTGTAAGTGATGTATGTATTATGATATATATTATAAAGTGATGTATGTATTATGATATATATTATAAAGTGATGTATGTATTATGATATATATTATAAAGTGATGTATGTATTATGATATATATTATAAAGTGATGTATGTATTATGAGGCTGTAAGTGATGTATGTATTATGATATATATTATAAAGTGATGTATGTATTATGATATATATTATAAAGTGATGTATGTATTATGATATATATTATAAAGTGATGTATGTATCATGCGGCTGTAAGTGATGTATGTATTATGATATATATTATAAAGTGTTGTATGTATTATGATATATATTATAAAGTGATGTATGTATTATGAGGCTGTAAGTGATGTATGTATTATGAGGCTGTAAGTGATGTATGTATTATGAGGCTGTAAGTGATGTATGTATTATGAGGCTGTAAGTGATGTATGTATCATGCGGCTGTAAGTGATGTATGTATCATGCGGCTGTAAGTGATGTATGTATTATGATATATATTATAAAGTGATGTATGTATTATGATATATATTATAAAGTGATGTATGTATTATGATATATATTATAAAGTGATGTATGTATCATGCGGCTGTAAGTGATGTATGTATTATGATATATATTATAAAGTGATGTATGTATTATGATATATATTATAAAGTGATGTATGTATTATGAGGCTGTAAGTGATGTATGTATTATGAGGCTGTAAGTGATGTATGTATTATGAGGCTGTAAGTGATGTATGTATCATGCGGCTGTAAGTGATGTATGTATTATGATATATATTATAAAGTGATGTATGTATTATGATATATATTATAAAGTGATGTATGTATTATGATATATATTATAAAGTGATGTATTATGATATATATTATAAAGTGATGTATGTATTATGAGGCTGTAAGTGATGTATGTATTATGATATATATTATAAAGTGATGTATGTATTATGATATATATTATAAAGTGATGTATGTATTATGATATATATTATAAAGTGATGTATGTATCATGCGGCTGTAAGTGATGTATGTATTATGATATATATTATAAAGTGATGTATGTATTATGATATATATTATAAAGTGATGTATGTATTATGCGACTGTAAGTGATGTATGTATCATGCGACTGTAAGTGATGTATGTATCATGCGACTGTAAGTGATGTATGTATTATGCGACTGTAAGTGATGTATGTATTATGATATATATTATAAAGTGATGTATGTATTATGATATATATTATAAAGTGATGTATGTATTATGATAAATATTATAAAGTGATGTATGTATCATGCGGCTGTAAGTGATGTATGTATTATGAGGCTGTAAGTGATGTATGTATTATGATATATATTATAAAGTGATGTATGTATTATGAGGCTGTAAGTGATGTATGTATTATGATATATATTATAAAGTGATGTATGTATTATGATATATATTATAAAGTGATGTATGTATTATGATATATATTATAAAGTGATGTATGTATTATGATATATATTATAAAGTGATGTATGTATTATGATATATATTATAAAGTGATGTATGCATTATGATATATATTATAAAGTGATGTATGTATTATGAGGCTGTAAGTGATGTATGTATTATGATATATATTATAAAGTGATGTATGTATTATGATATATATTATAAAGTGATGTATGTATTATGATATATATTATAAAGTGATGTATGTATTATGATATATATTTTATAAAATGATGTATGTATTGTGAGGCTGTAGACTAGCACCGGTGTGGTTTGGAGTAGCAATCATTTATTATTTTCATTTCTGAAAAATCGATTTACTCTTTTACAAACTGTAAATCAAGGTAAATGTTTTTTGACACTATTGCGGTTTAACCCTTTCTATACTAAATACTCATTGACGAGTAGTTTCCTCATGAAATGTTCATATAATCAGTTCAACAAATTATCTAAACATTCCCTCCAATATACAGGACTCCTTATGTACGTACTTGTATTATCTGCCGTTTATTTTTTTCCAGAAAAACCCTCTAGATGAGTAATAGACCAATACAATGACTGTATACGTGTATAACTGGGTGGGATAATCCATTCAGTGTATATAGAACGGCTAATACTATAAAGTTTGTGTTGCATGACCTTGTTCCCATCAACGTTCATGGAAGGGACCAATCACGAAAAGTGTCTATAGGTGTAGAGAACAGAATACGGATAACAATACTCGCGAAATAACAAATAGATACCCAAGATGATTACATTTAACATATTGGCTGATATACGTCCGTACTGAGTATACAGACCTAACATGTCACGATGCGTACTATATCGTCCGTACTGAGTACGGACCTATATATATACTTCAGCACATTAGCAGTCTGTCATTATATTATGCTTACTCATAACTGGAACTAAGAAATTATATTGCATCAGAAAGACTGCATCCCTGTGTCTCGACGTTTGAAACAGTGTATGATGTTCCAGAATTATGAATGATAATAACCTTCCAATGGAGTCAGTTTTCTGGATATTCTCGTTATATTTTATGGAAATGGACGTGACGTAATGGCATCATTCAGCAATAAACCGGTTAAAGCACCATTATAATATGGTTGCCAGCCTGATTTTAAGCCAATACAAAGGAATCATATGGGATATGCATTGAGGTTTCTGAATGGATCACGCATTTGATACAACTCACCAAGTATCCACATGCATGCAAGGGTTCTAAAATGAAACGACAACTTGTGTGGATAAAATAGATGGAAAATTGCTATGACTTATCAAGTTTTGTTCCAGAATGGAGAGTATATAAAGCCTGTGTGTCGTTATATCGTGTATTATTAACAAACACTATTTCTGATTGGGCAAAAGCCGTAACATGATAATCCGGGGAAAAAGTCATATACTGGCGTGTCTCGTCCAATATGACTTTTCACCACAACCCGGACTCGTACAAGAAAAACACATAATGTACACAACATTGTATACTAACTTTATATTATACAATAATTTGTTGCCCAAAATTTGGTAAACATACAGATGGATAATAAAAATGTCATTATACAATGTTGTGTACAGTATGTGTTTTTCTTGTACGAGTCCAGGTTGTGGTGAACAGTAATATTGGTCTCGACACTGGCGTGTCTCGTCCAATATGACTTTTCACCGCAACCTGGACTCGTACAAGAAAAATACATACTGTACACAACATTGTATACTAACTTTATATTATACAATAATTTATTTCCCAAAATTTGGTAAACATACAGATGGATAATGGTGAACAGTAATATTGGTCTCGATGCTACACGTCTCGTCAAATATGAATTTCACCACAACCTGGATTCGTACAAAAAAAACACACATACTGTACACAACATTGTATAATAACTTTATATTATACAATAATTTGTTTCCCAAAAGTTGGTAAACATACAGATGGATAATAAAAATGTCATTATACAATGTTGTGTACAGTATGTGTTTTTCTTGTACTCGTCCAGGTTGTGATGAACAGTAATATTGGTCAAGACGCCACGCGTCTCGTCAAATATGACTTTTCACCACAACCTGGATTCGTACCAAAAAAAAACACATACTGTACACAACATTGTATAATAACTCTATATCAATCGACATCATATAAAGTTATTATACAATGTTGTGTACAATATGACTTTTCACCACAACCTGGACGGGTACAAGAAAAACACGTGACACACTGTACACAACATTGTAAAATGACATTTTTATTATCCATCTGCATGTTTATCCAAATTCTGTGAATAAAACTGTTGTAGTTATTTTTGGTATTTGTCGGCACTTAATTCTCTATAAAAGTCTGTATTTGATCATCAGAGAGCATGATTTGGAACAGTAAACACGGAAGCGGGAAAAAAACTCAATGCGGAAGTGAAACGTCTGCTAAATCTACCAGTGTTGCGTGCGCACCAAATTTCACCGATTCATTTCGCAATATAGTTAAGTTGTGACGTCACGGAGTCCCAATAAAAAGTTATATTGCACACTTGGGAGTCCAATATGACATTCGGGAGTCCAATATGACATTCGGGAGTACAATATGACTTTTCCCCGTACTATCACGTGGCGGCTTTTGCCCAATCGGAAATGGTGTTAGTTAAGGGATGGATAATAATATAAGTTACGGGACGCTTAGTATTTATTATGTCAGTGGACAAAATCCAGCATATCCCTTTAATTAATCATCGCTGTAATTTATTGTAATTTGGTATTTGAAATGTGTCGTCTATGGCCATTAACTTATGGAACGTCACAGTGACGCGCCATGGGCGTTGAACGTCAACGCATTGAGTCAATGGCTAATCACCAGAAGTAGGACAACTTGTTGAGTCTGATAGTTAATTTATGAGTCATTAGAATTTCTCAAATATATCGCAAGCAGGTTTTGGTACATTGTACTATGTCTTTAAATTAGCAGAATATTATTTCCAACAGATATCTCCTTTCTTGGCGCCAAAATACAGCAACAATATTCTTTATAGATAGAGTTTCTGAAAACAAGATGGTGGATAAGCACCTAATATTGATTTCATATTGAGACACTGACCTAATATGGGTTCATATGCCGTCACTATATATCGACGCTGATTGGCTAATCGCAAGAGCTGACACAATAGATCGTTATATCGTGTATCAATCGACGGCATATATATTATTGTTTATAAAGCATGTGTATCGTTATATCGTGCATCAATCGACATCATGTATATTATTGTTTATAAAGCCTATACGTATCGTTATATCGTCTATCAATCGACAGCATATATATTATTGTTTATAAAACCTATACGTATCGTTATATCGTGCATCAATCGACAGCAAATATATTATTGTTTATAAAGCCTATATATCGTTATATCGTGCATCAATCGACATCATATATATAATTGTTTATAAAACCTATGTATCGTTATATCGAGCATCAATCGACAGCATATATGTTGTTGTTTATAAAACATATCTATCGTTATATCGTGCACCAATCGACAACATATATATTATTATTTATAAAGCCTGTGTCATTATATCGTGCATCATTCGAAGCATATATACTATTGTTTATAAAACATATATATCGTTATATCGTGTATCAATCGACATCATATATATTATTGTTTATAAAACCTATATATCGTTATGTCGTGCATCAATCGACAACATATACATTATGATTGTTTATAAAACATATATATCCTTATATCGTGCATCAATCGACAGAATATATATTATTGTTTATAAGGCCTTGTATCGTTATATCGTGCATCAATCGACATCATGTATATTATTGTTTATAAATCCTTGTATCGTTATATCGTGCATCAATCGACATCATGTATATTATTGTTTATAAAGCCTTGTATCGTTATATCGTGCATCAATCGACAGCATGTATAATATTGTTTATAAAGCCTATACGTATCGCTATATCGTGCATCAATCGACATCATATATATTATTGTTTATAAAGCCTATACGTATCGTTATATCGTGCATCAATCGACAGCATATATAGTATTGTTTATAAAACCTATATATCGTTATATCGTGAATCAATCGACAGCATGTATATTATTGTTTATAAAGCCTATATATCGTTATATCGTGCATCAATCGACAGCATATATATTATTGTTTATAAAGCCTTGTATCTAACGACGTCATAGAAGTTACGCATTGTTTTTATCCTGATGGAAGATAGTACCACTTCTTCTTGATAATTGAGGCAGATAACTAAAACGGATACATACGCATTATATATCGTTGGAAAGAGGAAACACGAAAGATTCTCACAGTGTCATTATTATGACTGGCATTTTATTATTCGCGCTGTTTCGAATCGATTTGTAAGCACCGAACTCAAATGAAAGTCCCGTAACACAGCGTAAAAACAGATTTGACCTCGGCACGTGAAAAGTTGACCTCGGATCTGAAAATTAATATGCCTATGCCACTTCCCGACCGATAGTACCATCACATACGAAGTTTCATCGAAATCGGGTCGGCCGTTTTCGAGTTCATCGCGATCACACACACAGACACACACACACACAGATCTTCCAAAATATATAATAGATTGTTTATAAAACTTATACGTATCGTTATATCGTGCATCAATCGACATCATGTATATTATTGTTTATAAAGCCTATATATCGTTATATCGTGCATCAATCGACAGCATATATATTATTGTTTATAAAGCCTATACGTATCGCTATATCGTGCATCAATCGACATCATATATATTATTGTTTATAAAGCCTATACGTATCGTTATATCGTGCATCAATTGACAGCATATATATTATTGTTTATAAAACCTATATATCGTTATATCGTGAATCAATCGACAGCATGTATATTATTGTTTATAAAGCCTATATATCGTTATATCGTGCATCAATCGACAGCATATATATTATTGTTTATAAATCCTTGTATCGTTATATCGTGCATCAATCGACATCATGTATATTATTGTTTATAAAGCCTGTGTATCGTTATATCGTGTATCAATCAACATCATGTATATTTAACCCGTCCAAAACACTGCCCGGACAAAAGTACCCGACAAAAGTACCCGTCGAAATCCATCCGGTTTTACACGATTTGACCTCGAATTGATAATTTTGAAGGTCAAGGTCAGGTCGGGGTCACGACTCGACCCGTCCAATACACTCAGCGGACAAAAGTAACCCTACGTATTAAGTTTCGTCGAAATCCCATCAAATTTCGCGATTTGACCTTGAATTGACCCGATTTCAAGGTCAAGGTCACGTCGCACGGGCAAATTAATAGGCTTATGAGACTCCCCATACGAAAGTACCCCCACATACCAAGTTTCATCAAAATCCCGTGATATTCGGGCATTTGACCTTGAAATGACCCGATTTCAAGGTCAATGTCACGTCGCACGGGCAAATTAATAGGCCCATGGCACTGCCCGGCCGAAAATACCCCCACATACCAAGTTTCATCGAAATCCCGTGATATTCGTGCGTTTGACCTTGAAATGACCCGATTCCAAGGTCAAGGTCACGTCGCACGGGCAAATTAATAGGCCTATGTCACTCCCCGGCCGAAAATACCCCCACATAGCAAGTTTTATCGAAATCGGCTCGGCCGTTTTCGAGTCCATTGGAAACAGACAGACACACACACACAGACACACAGATCTTCCAAAATATTTTATCTCACGTGACTATCTAAGCCTTATCCACGCTTGTGATTGGTTGATTGACATTCACTCTTATCGATAGTGTTGTCCACGAAGCCATAGTGGGCCTCCTAATTTTAGCACACCCACTATCGCTTGGAAAATCCAGAAATCTATTTTTAGCATGCCCACTATTCCGGGGAGGTAATTTGAAAGTCATCTCCACCTCGCTGCAAAAGTTCAACACTTTTTTATCCGAAATGTCTTTGTAATGGACAACTAGAGCACAATAAATGATCGTAAGCAATTTCTTTATGTTATTTGTGATGTTTTATCCATGTTTGGTGTGGCGATTTATCATGTTCCTTTCTCCGCTGATCACAATATCGCTTTGATGTTTTTGTCTATTTCCTTAGTTCCCGCTACTAAATTTTCTGAACGAATCTTCAGTTTGTTTTCGGTAAAAAAAAGTAATGTTTTGAACTGATGTCATTGTTTAATAACAACACCAACAACAACGACGTCTGCTTTCCATTGTTAATAATTCCTGAGGAAGAAAATTTAAGATTTGCCCAACTAGAAGCCCGGCAATTTATTGAAGAAAATTTGACAAGCAAAATAAAAAAAGAAACAACAAAACTTTGCATTGAAAATATTGAAATCGTTCTGCAATGAAAAGGAAATACATGGGAATATAGATGATTGTGAATTGTTTGACATTATGGGTCCTGGGACAGAAAGAAAAACGTTCGATAAAATATAATAAATATTGCACGGCTTGTCGGTGACTATGCCAAAATAGTGGTCCTCGGTGGAGGAATAGTCCCCTCGCCTCCGGCTCGGGGATTATTCCTCCCCTCGGACCACTATTTTGGCATAGTCACCGACAAGCCGTGCAATATTTATATAATATATAATAGATGATTGTTTATAAAACATATATATCCTTATATCGTGTATCAATCGATATATTATATATTATTGTTTATAAAACCTATATATCGTTATATCGATTATAAATCGGCAGCATATATATTATTGTTTATAAAACCTATATATCGTTATATCGTGTATCAATTGACAGCATTATTATTGTTTGATTGCGATTTTTCAATATGACCGTCTGTATCCGTGTGTTGAATTTGAGTTGTAGCACTCACGAAAGATTAAACAATCAGGAGTTTATCACTTCGTTTTCGACATTTTACCGTAACGTTCGGCGCTAATGTTTGTTTTTAGACCAGAAATGGGACATTTATGGAATCCTATTAGGGCCACTTGCTAATGGCGCTTTCGGCGAAAGCGACAAAAAGTGCGCCATTATATATATGCGCCGAAAGCGCCGAATGCGCCGAAAGCGACAAAATATGCGCCGTTACGGCGCACTATTTGTCGCTTTCGGCGCACTTTTTGTCGCTTTCGGCGCGTTACTATGGAATCGTATTAGGGCCACTTGCTAATGGCGCTTTCGGCGCACTTTTTGTCGCTTTCGGCGCTTTCGGCGCGCGCCGAAACATACCCTAATGGCGCACTTTTTGTCGCATCCGGCGCGCGCCATTAAGGAGTGGACCTAATAGTATGCCTAATGGCGCTTTCGGCGCGCGCCGAAAGCGACAAAAAGTGCGCCATTAGTAACGCGCCGAAACATGCGCTAATATCGCACATTTTGTCGCTTTCGGCGAGCGCGCCGAAAGCGACAAAAAGTGCGCCGAAAGCGACAAATAGTGCGTAACGGCGCATATTTTGTCGCTTTCGGCGCTTTCGGCGCGTTACTAATGGCGCACTTTTTGTCGCTTTCGGCGCGCGCCGAAAGCGCCATTAGGCATACTATTAGGTCCACTCCCTAATGGCGCGCGCCGAAAGCGACAAAAAGTGCGCCGAAAGCGCCATTAGCAAGTGACCCTAATAGGATTCCATAGACATTCCAATGGGCAACCATAGTTTTCTGGTAAGTTTTTTATCTCCGGGACACAAATATGTAAAAATATACACGAAAAAGCTTAACAGTGCTACAGGTGGCACATTAAAAGACAAGCACACGGTGGCTCCAGTGCGAAATTTGTATGGCTCCAGTTTGAAAACGAGCAAAAATGATAAGCTCCAGTGCGCACCCACGATAAATAATTTCGATATTGCGCATGATTCATCGATAATTTAGTAGATTATAGGTGTTATATTAATTTAACATTTCACTCAAATAAAGGGTGTTGTAGGATGGCTGCAATACTCTATTTCCACATGCATACATCCCACCCCAATCCAACATGGCCACCGTCCACAGGGATTCAAATAGGGAACCCATGGATGCCAGTTCTCGGACCTTTACCGATTTAGGTCGAACAAAGAGTGATGTAGGGTTGCTCCCAAGACACCCCACATATTCACCAAACACATCCGATTCAAAATGGCCGCCGTCCAGAGGGGTCCAAATAGAGGACCAATGGGTTTGAACTTTCCAACTGTTGGAAATTTCCAACCAACCTGACACTATCTATAATGATTTATATTTCCAATTGATAGCAATTTCCGAATACAATTTGGACTAAATATATAGAAAAGATTTGCTAGAGTTGATATAAAACAACAAATATCCCACTAATTAGTTGCTGGACAATCAACCAACTAACAATTTCAACGTATAAGTGGTGTAAAATTTCCAACAACTGCTGTGTGAGGCATGAAATTTCCAGCTGTTGAAAATGTTGATCAAAGTTCAAGTGGAGGGTTAGTCCCTCAAACTCCCACTGCCTAGTCCAAGTCTTCTCGTACTAAAACAAGCTAAGATATGTGTATGGCGATTTGCTGGTGTTTAGTCCGAGACCGCGCCCTATGCCTTCTTATGACACGAGTTAAGCGTTAATGACCCGCTCAAATAAAACCACAATTATATGAAATAACATATCACAATTGCGACAATAAACGGATATTTTCCGCAGAAGACATGCTATTTGATCTGAAACCCACATCAGTTGTGAATTGAAAGCGGTAATTTAATGTGAAAAGAGACATTTACCGCACTGTTTACAAAATTTTAAAAGTATGCGAACTCAGTTGACCTCGCTAACTGTGTTCGGCATTTTCCGTTGAAAATATTCCGTAGATTTTCGACTAACCACGCAAATTACGATGAATTAGAAGAATAGGGGTCTCGTTCGCGTCACATCTAAAAATAGAATCTTTGGGGTCTAAAATTGGTTGTACTAAAATATTCCCAAAACTTCCAAAATATCAAAACCCAAAAAAAAATTCAAAACTTCCAAAATTTATTTTTCCAAAAATTTCAAAATCCCAAAATTATTTTTTTCCAAAAACAAAAATTTCAAAATCCCCAAATTTCAAAAAAAGAAAAAATTTCAAAACCCTCAAAATTATTTCTCTAAAAAAAAAGTTTAAATAAAAAATTTATAACGAGTTTTCGGTTTCTGATAATCTCGATATTAAAATGTCGAATGTTAAATTATTTGCGCGTAATATCTTTCGTTATTTTTTTTTTGTTCAACCAATGTTTCAATGTATTTATTAATCGATGTTTAGAAAATAGCTTTATTGGACATTGTGACCATCGATATGAATGCATACATTCCAGTGTTTTATCGGACGCAGTTCATATAATTGTCATACCTGAAAATAGACACCATTACTTTTACATAAATAATAAAGAGCGTTTATTCTTTACTTCTCTCTATCCCAGATGAAGTTATTGAGTATATGACAGGTGTGTATTATCGTGAATTATTGGAAGTATTGAGATGTACTATGTTGAATCACTAACGGTCGAAAATGGTAATGTGAAATTACAACCCCCCAGAATGAATTGTCATATTCGCTGTACACGCAATCACACACGCGACATTGGTGGTAACAATGTGTCTTTCACACCTTTGCTTTACCAAATGAATTCTATTATTTCCCCGGTCACAGTTATATGCTATTCAGAAAACATATCGATTTAATGTCTGAACAAACGGGTTAGTATCAATTAAGGTTGATAAACTGTGTCATTCACACGATAATTAGTTATCCAAAACATGCATACATCCAGGACACTCAATTATAGAAATTGCTTCGGTGTCATTGTTATAACAACATTACGTAATAACCCGATGCCTGCAATGTATTATTTATAATAATTGGACTCATTGATCTCACGTAAATAATACTCTTAGTTGTTCCAATAAAATAGTTATCAAATTCGATCACCAATAGATTTGACTGTGGAATGTAATGACCTTTAACTTATTTATCGATCTAAAGGGACACTCATTATGAATGAATGTTAACAATACAAGCGCACGGATGAAGAGCGTTGAACATATAAAAAATTACTACACGAATGAATTGAACCTTGAAATTTATATTTCACATCTTACCAACAACAGCTACAGACATAATCATAGTGTTATACTGTCTTGCATGTACACACGCTATGACATCATTAAAGGCGGACAATCCACTCATGGTGTGACAACAGATACAGACATAGGCATAGTGTTATACAGTCTTCTATGTACCCATGCGATGACACCATTAAAGTACATTGGATGTTAGGTCTATGACTCTTGAGTATGCACCAATCAATGAGCAAATGAGCAATAAAAATGAGCAAATGAGCAAGAAAGTGAGCAAATGAGCAAGAAAATGAGCAAATGAGCAAGAAAATGAGCAAATGAGCAAGAAAATGAGCAAATGAGCATAAAAATGAGCAAATGAGCAAGAAAATGAGCAAATGAGCAAGAAAATGAGCAAATGAGCAATAAAAATGAGCAAATGAGCAAAAAAATGAGCAAATGAGCAAGAAAATGAGCAAATGAGCAATAAAAATGAGCAAATGAGCAAATAAATGAGCAAATGAGCAAAAAAATGAGCAAATGAGCAATAAAATGAGCAAATGAGCAATAAAAATGAGCAAATGAGCAAAAAAATGAGCAAATGAGCAAGAAAATGAGCAAATGAGCAAGAAAATGAGCAAATGAGCAATAAAAATGAGCAAATGAGCAAAAAAAAATGAGCAAATGAGCAAGAAAATGAGCAAATGAGCAATAAAAATGAGCAAATGAGCAAAAACATTAGCAAATGAGCAAGAAAATGAGCAAAATGAGCAAGAAAATGAGCAAATGAGCAATACAAATGAGCAAATGAGCAATACAAATGAGCAAATGAGCAAGTGATCATGTCGATAATAAAAAGCAGCATTTTATAGATCGAAAAGAAATTTTGTCAGAATATTGTCATCAACTCAATCAAGATCTCAACGAAACACATTATTGACATCGATAACTATCATGGTGCATTGGCATTCATGGCCAGACAAATTTAATTCATGTGTCTACAATACAACCTACCTATCCAAATGTCAATGCAATTATGAGTGATTTCAATATGAGTACTCTATTATATAGATATATGTAACCTGGTGACATGATGAAATCGATTGTGATACAAAGCTAAAGTACCGCCCCATAGGGCAGATACATAGCTAAAGTACCGCTCATAGAGCAGAAGCTAAAATACCGCTCTAACGTTGTCTGAATCTACAGCCCCTTCATTATTATATCCGTGTTTGGTCAGTTTGACCATTTTCTTCATGATCATGTTATGTATGGGTGATGTTTTCATTCGATGCTGGTATTCTATTAATCGTTCGTAACTTTTGAGAAAGAGGAACAACAACAATAACAACAACAACAACAACAACAACCACCGCCGTAGCGTGACGAGCAAAATGTGATGTTTACACACTTAAGCTCTGGATAAACAATACATATCGCATCTACAGCAGTCTACTTCATTGTGAATTAAGTCACTCTGGGTTAGTTGACTACATGCATGCACACACAACACAGCCGAGGGTTATTGTAATTTAATGAAAATGTCACACCGAGGTACGCCATCTTGATTGCTTTCAAAAAATAGTGCAACTTACCTGTTGGTAATTACTCATACGAATGAAGAGCGTTTAACTGATACGAAATTACTACACGAATGAACTGAGTCTTGACATTTATATTTCACATCTTTCTTAAATGTTCCAACACATACATTAAATATTGTCAGCTTATCGTCTGATGAGCAAATCCGATGTTTACATACTTAAACTGAGGTATGATTGTATTATGTGTACATGTATATATATGGTCATAGCGTGACGAGCAAAATGTGATGTTTACACACTTAAGCTCTGGATAAACAATACATATCGTATCTGCAGCAGTCTACTTCATTGTGAACTAAGTCACTCTGGGTTAGTTGACTACATGCATGCACACACACAACACAGCCGAGGGTTATTGTAATTTAATGAAAATTTTACACCGAGGTACGCCATCGTGATTGCTTTCAAAAATAGTACAACTTCTCGTTGGTAATTACTCATACGAACGAAGAGCGTTTAACTTATACGAAATTACTACACGAATAAATTGAGCCTTGAAATCTATATTTCACATCTTCCTTAAATGTCTCGACATATACAGACATATGCACATTTTTATGCTCGTCCCGTCTGATGAGTAACTCAGATGTTTACATATTTAAGCTCAGGTATGACTCAAATTGTATCAATGGTACATATATGTGCATCTTATCGCGTGGCGATTAAAATGTGATGTTTACACACTTAAGCTCTGAATAAACTATACATATCGCATCTGAATGAATTTCTGGAATGTACGTTAGCCATGCGTTCACAGACACTGGAATACAATAGTCACTGTCTATAGAGAAGTATGACCTTGTACGTAAATAATAAAGCGCGTTATCGATTCTATTCATTCTCAATAATAGATGGTCATTTAGTCAAAACAGTATGGTGTCATTTATCCCCCACATATTGGAGCCACACATTACTTGATGTTCACTTATACAGTTGTATGTCAATTATCAGTGGAGTGTCAGTGTACTTCATTGTGAATTAAATCACTCTGGGTTATTTGACTGTAAACTATAAACCTGTTACACCACAGCCGAGGGTTATTGTAATTTAATGAAAATGTCACACCGAGGTACGCCATCTTGATTGCTTTCAAAAATAGTGCAACTTACCTGTTGGTAATTACTCATACGAATGAAGAGCGTTTAACTGATACGAAATTACTACACGAATAAACTGAGTCTTGACATTTATATTTCACATCTTTCTTAAATGTTCCAACACATACATACATAGACATAGTGTTATACAGTCTTATATGTACACACGCTACGACACCATTAAAGGTGGGCGTTACACTCACGATGTGACAACATATACAGACATAGGCATAGTGTTATACAGTCTTCTATGTACCAACGCTATGACATAATTAAAGGGGACAATGCACGCACGGTTTGGAATGTTAAAGTGACACGAGGTAAGGGACGTTATGTAATATTGGTGTGTGAATATTAAAGGAGCACAATGCGCTCTAAAGGGACACAAGACACTCATTATGAATGAATGTTAACAATACACACGCAGTGGGTGAAAGTTAAAAAGACACAGAACAATATATTAATGTACCATTTATGTATCGTTTCTCGCTCTACAATCCCCCCTCCCCACTTATAGATATATAACGAAGACGAGAATAACATGTTGATGAAGTTTATTGAAATTTAATCATTGTCAGAAGCTTCGCCCGTTAGATTTATTTCTAGGAGTTTCTTGAATTTTCTCATCGCTTCATCCGCAGCCCATTCATTATTATATCCGTGTTTGGTCAGTTTGACCATTTTCTTCATGATAGCGTTATGTATGCGGGATGTTTTCAATCGATGCTGGTATTCTATCAATCGTCTGTAACTTTTGAGAAAGAGAGAAAACTCTGTGTCGATGCGTTCTAGCTGAGCTTTTCCATCATCCTCTTCTCCCGACACGCCCTCTTCTTCCATCAGTTGATCAAACTTATCAGACAATGCTTTCACATCATCGATGACGCGTTTCATCATACTTTTGAATGTGTTCATCTCATTGACGCATCGCGCAGCTTTCTTACGGCCGAATACCGATCTACTACCGGCGATAGTATCATCCTCTGAATCTGAAGAGGACGAAGCGGTTCTAGATTCTGATGAAGGTGAACGGGGAATGATATCAGATTCGGACGAATCTAGAACCGTTTCTCGGTCATCTGTATCTTTCCCGAAAAAATCTCCATTCGTTCCTGACATAATTCCGTGTTTAATCTGTTTATGTCTTTGTAGATTGTAGTTCGTCGATAAAATATTTCCGCATAAATGGCACCCAGGCATTATCGCGAATTATTGGAATAACGATCACTCTTATATTAACGAAAAGATCGAAAAAGTTCTGTTAAAAAAAATGGCGCGCGATCCCCCATACAAAAAAAAATCCGAACCAAAAAAGGGGAAAGGGCCGCGCGCCATTTTTTTTAACAGAACTTTTTCGATCTTTTCGTTAATATAAGAGTGATCGTTATTCCAATAATTCGCGATAATTAATGCCTGGGTGCCATTTATGCGGAAATATTTTATCGACGAACTACAATCTACAAAGACATAAACAGATTAAACACGGAATTATGTCAGGAACGAATGGAGATTTTTTCGGGAAAGATACAGATGACCGAGAAACGGTTCTAGATTCGTCCGAATCTGATATCATTCCCCGTTCACCTTCATCAGAATCTAGAACCGCTTCGTCCTCTTCAGATTCAGAGGATGATACTATCGCCGGTAGTAGATCGGTATTCGGCCGTAAGAAAGCTGCGCGATGCGTCAATGAGATGAACACATTCAAAAGTATGATGAAACGCGTCATCGATGATGTGAAAGCATTGTCTGATAAGTTTGATCAACTGATGGAAGAAGAGGGCGTGTCGGGAGAAGAGGATGATGGAAAAGCTCAGCTAGAACGCATCGACACAGAGTTTTCTCTCTTTCTCAAAAGTTACAGACGATTGATAGAATACCAGCATCGATTGAAAACATCCCGCATACATAACGCTATCATGAAGAAAATGGTCAAACTGACCAAACACGGATATTATAATGAATGGGCTGCGGATGAAGCGATGAGAAAATTCAAGAAACTCCTAGAAATAAATCTAACGGGCGAAGCTTCTGACAATGATTAAATTTCAATAAACTTCATCAACATGTTATTCTCGTCTTCGTTATATATCTATAAGTGGGGAGGGGGGATTGTAGAGCGAGAAACGATACATAAATGGTACATTAATATATTGTTCTGTGTCTTTTTAACTTTCACCCACTGCGTGTGTATTGTTAACATTCATTCATAATGAGTGTCTTGTGTCCCTTTAGAGCGCATTGTGCTCCTTTAATATTCACACACCAATATTACATAACGTCCCTTACCTCGTGTCACTTTAACATTCCAAACCGTGCGTGCATTGTCCCCTTTAATTATGTCATAGCGTTGGTACATAGAAGACTGTATAACACTATGCCTATGTCTGTATATGTTGTCACATCGTGAGTGTAACGCCCACCTTTAATGGTGTCGTAGCGTGTGTACATATAAGACTGTATAACACTATGTCTATGTATGTATGTGTTGGAACATTTAAGAAAGATGTGAAATATAAATGTCAAGACTCAGTTTATTCGTGTAGTAATTTCGTATCAGTTAAACGCTCTTCATTCGTATGAGTAATTACCAACAGGTAAGTTGCACTATTTTTGAAAGCAATCAAGATGGCGTACCTCGGTGTGACATTTTCATTAAATTACAATAACCCTCGGCTGTGGTGTAACAGGTTTATAGTTTACAGTCAAATAACCCAGAGTGATTTAATTCACAATGAAGTACACTGACACTCCACTGATAATTGACATACAACTGTATAAGTGAACATCAAGTAATGTGTGGCTCCAATATGTGGGGGATAAATGACACCATACTGTTTTGACTAAATGACCATCTATTATTGAGAATGAATAGACTCGATAACGCGCTTTATTATTTACGTACAAGGTCATACTTCTCTATAGACAGTGACTATTGTATTCCAGTGTCTGTGAACGCATGGCTAACGTACATTCCAGAAATTCATTCAGATGCGATATGTATAGTTTATTCAGAGCTTAAGTGTGTAAACATCACATTTTAATCGCCACGCGATAAGATGCACATATATGTACCATTGATACAATTTGAGTCATACCTGAGCTTAAATATGTAAACATCTGAGTTACTCATCAGACGGGACGAGCATAAAAATGTGCATATGTCTGTATATGTCGAGACATTTAAGGAAGATGTGAAATATAGATTTCAAGGCTCAATTTATTCGTGTAGTAATTTCGTATAAGTTAAACGCTCTTCGTTCGTATGAGTAATTACCAACGAGAAGTTGTACTATTTTTGAAAGCAATCACGATGGCGTACCTCGGTGTAAAATTTTCATTAAATTACAATAACCCTCGGCTGTGTTGTGTGTGTGCATGCATGTAGTCAACTAACCCAGAGTGACTTAGTTCACAATGAAGTAGACTGCTGCAGATACGATATGTATTGTTTATCCAGAGCTTAAGTGTGTAAACATCACATTTTGCTCGTCACGCTATGACCATATATATACATGTACACATAATACAATCATACCTCAGTTTAAGTATGTAAACATCGGATTTGCTCATCAGACGATAAGCTGACAATATTTAATGTATGTGTTGGAACATTTAAGAAAGATGTGAAATATAAATGTCAAGACTCAGTTCATTCGTGTAGTAATTTCGTATCAGTTAAACGCTCTTCATTCGTATGAGTAATTACCAACAGGTAAGTTGCACTATTTTTTGAAAGCAATCAAGATGGCGTACCTCGGTGTGACATTTTCATTAAATTACAATAACCCTCGGCTGTGTTGTGTGTGCATGCATGTAGTCAACTAACCCAGAGTGACTTAATTCACAATGAAGTAGACTGCTGTAGATGCGATATGTATTGTTTATCCAGAGCTTAAGTGTGTAAACATCACATTTTGCTCGTCACGCTACGGCGGCGGTTGTTGTTGTTGTTGTTATTGTTGTTGTTCCTCTTTCTCAAAAGTTACGAACGATTAATAGAATACCAGCATCGAATGAAAACATCACCCATACATAACATGATCATGAAGAAAATGGTCAAACTGACCAAACACGGATATAATAATGAAGGGGCTGTAGATTCAGACAACGTTAGAGCGGTATTTTAGCTTCTGCTCTATGAGCGGTACTTTAGCTATGTATCTGCCCTATGGGGCGGTACTTTAGCTTTGTATCACAATCGATTTCATCATGTCACCAGGTTACATATATCTATATAATAGAGTACTCATATTGAAATCACTCATAATTGCATTGACATTTGGATAGGTAGGTTGTATTGTAGACACATGAATTAAATTTGTCTGGCCATGAATGCCAATGCACCATGATAGTTATCGATGTCAATAATGTGTTTCGTTGAGATCTTGATTGAGTTGATGACAATATTCTGTCAAAATTTCTTTTCGATCTATAAAATGCTGCTTTTTATTATCGACATGATCACTTGCTCATTTGCTCATTTGTATTGCTCATTTGCTCATTTGTATTGCTCATTTGCTCATTTTCTTGCTCATTTTGCTCATTTTCTTGCTCATTTGCTAATTTTTTTGCTCATTTGCTCATTTTTATTGCTCATTTGCTCATTTTCTTGCTCATTTGCTCATTTTTTTTTGCTCATTTGCTCATTTTTATTGCTCATTTGCTCATTTTCTTGCTCATTTGCTCATTTTCTTGCTCATTTGCTCATTTTTTTTTGCTCATTTGCTCATTTTTTTTTGCTCATTTGCTCATTTTTATTGCTCATTTGCTCATTTTCTTGCTCATTTGCTCATTTTCTTGCTCATTTGCTCATTTTTTTGCTCATTTGCTCATTTTTATTGCTCATTTGCTCATTTTATTGCTCATTTGCTCATTGTTTTGCTCATTTGCTCATTTATTTGCTCATTTGCTCATTTTTATTGCTCATTTGCTCATTTTCTTGCTCATTTGCTCATTTTTTTGCTCATTTGCTCATTTTTATTGCTCATTTGCTCATTTTCTTGCTCATTTGCTCATTTTCTTGCTCATTTGCTCATTTTTATGCTCATTTGCTCATTTTCTTGCTCATTTGCTCATTTTCTTGCTCATTTGCTCATTTTCTTGCTCATTTGCTCACTTTCTTGCTCATTTGCTCATTTTTATTGCTCATTTGCTCATTGATTGGTGCATACTCAAGAGTCATAGACCTAACATCCAATGTACTTTAATGGTGTCATCGCATGGGTACATAGAAGACTGTATAACACTATGCCTATGTCTGTATCTGTTGTCACACCATGAGTGGATTGTCCGCCTTTAATGATGTCATAGCGTGTGTACATGCAAGACAGTATAACACTATGATTATGTCTGTAGCTGTTGTTGGTAAGATGTGAAATATAAATTTCAAGGTTCAATTCATTCGTGTAGTAATTTTTTATATGTTCAACGCTCTTCATCCGTGCGCTTGTATTGTTAACATTCATTCATAATGAGTGTCCCTTTAGATCGATAAATAAGTTAAAGGTCATTACATTCCACAGTCAAATCTATTGGTGATCGAATTTGATAACTATTTTATTGGAACAACTAAGAGTATTATTTACGTGAGATCAATGAGTCCAATTATTATAAATAATACATTGCAGGCATCGGGTTATTACGTAATGTTGTTATAACAATGACACCGAAGCAATTTCTATAATTGAGTGTCCTGGATGTATGCATGTTTTGGATAACTAATTATCGTGTGAATGACACAGTTTATCAACCTTAATTGATACTAACCCGTTTGTTCAGACATTAAATCGATATGTTTTCTGAATAGCATATAACTGTGACCGGGGAAATAATAGAATTCATTTGGTAAAGCAAAGGTGTGAAAGACACATTGTTACCACCAATGTCGCGTGTGTGATTGCGTGTACAGCGAATATGACAATTCATTCTGGAGGGTTGTAATTTCACATTACCATTTTCGACCGTTAGTGATTCAACATAGTACATCTCAATACTTCCAATAATTCACGATAATACACACCTGTCATATACTCAATAACTTCATCTGGGATAGAGAGAAGTAAAGAATAAACGCTCTTTATTATTTATGTAAAAGTAATGGTGTCTATTTTCAGGTATGACAATTATATGAACTGCGTCCGATAAAACACTGGAATGTATGCATTCATATCGATGGTCACAATGTCCAATAAAGCTATTTTCTAAACATCGATTAATAAATACATTGAAACATTGGTTGAACAAAAAAAATAACGAAAGATATTACGCGCAAATAATTTAACATTCGACATTTTAATATCGAGATTATCAGAAACCGAAAACTCGTTATAAATTTTTTATGTAAACTTTTTTTTTAGAGAAATAATTTTGAGGGTTTTGAAATTTTTTCTTTTTTTGAAATTTGGGGATTTTGAAATTTTTGTTTTTGGAAAAAAATAATTTTGGGATTTTGAAATTTTTTGAAAAAATAAATTTTGGAAGTTTTGAAATTTTTTTTGGGTTTCGATATTTTGGAAGTTTTGGGAATATTTTAGTACAACCAATTTTAGACCCCAAAGATTCTATTTTTAGATGTGACGCGAACGAGACCCCTATTCTTCTTGAATTCTCCATTGTTATCGTAATTATGTGTGTTAATAAATAAAAAATAAATAGATTAAGTAAACATTGAATATATAAATGTAATACATTAAATAAATTACGGGAATTACAACCCTCTCAAAGATTAAAACAGTGTAAACACAACGAGCATTAGAATAAATATGGCGCTACATTTCACCAACATCGAAAAAGTTCTGTTAAAAAAAATGGCGCGCGATCCCCCATACAAAAAAAAATCCGAACCAAAAAAGGGGAAAGGGCCGCGCGCCATTTTTTTTAACAGAACTTTTTCGATCTTTTCGTTAATATAAGAGTGATCGTTATTCCAATAATTCGCGATAATTAATGCCTGGGTGCCATTTATGCGGAAATATTTTATCGACGAACTACAATCTACAAAGACATAAACAGATTAAACACGGAATTATGTCAGGAACGAATGGAGATTTTTTCGGGAAAGATACAGATGACCGAGAAACGGTTCTAGATTCGTCCGAATCTGATATCATTCCCCGTTCACCTTCATCAGAATCTAGAACCGCTTCGTCCTCTTCAGATTCAGAGGATGATACTATCGCCGGTAGTAGATCGGTATTCGGCCGTAAGAAAGCTGCGCGATGCGTCAATGAGATGAACACATTCAAAAGTATGATGAAACGCGTCATCGATGATGTGAAAGCATTGTCTGATAAGTTTGATCAACTGATGGAAGAAGAGGGCGTGTCGGGAGAAGAGGATGATGGAAAGCTCAGCTAGAACGCATCGACACAGAGTTTTCTCTCTTTCTCAAAAGTTACAGACGATTGATAGAATACCAGCATCGATTGAAAACATCCCGCATACATAACGCTATCATGAAGAAAATGGTCAAACTGACCAAACACGGATATAATAATGAATGGGCTGCGGATGAAGCGATGAGAAAATTCAAGAAACTCCTAGAAATAAATCTAACGGGCGAAGCTTCTGACAATGATTAAATTTCAATAAACTTCATCAACATGTTATTCTCGTCTTCGTTATATATCTATAAGTGGGGAGGGGGGATTGTAGAGCGAGAAACGATACATAAATGGTACATTAATATATTGTTCTGTGTCTTTTTAACTTTCACCCACTGCGTGTGTATTGTTAACATTCATTCATAATGAGTGTCTTGTGTCCCTTTAGAGCGCATTGTGCTCCTTTAATATTCACACACCAATATTACATAACGTCCCTTACCTCGTGTCACTTTAACATTCCAAACCGTGCGTGCATTGTCCCCTTTAATTATGTCATAGCGTTGGTACATAGAAGACTGTATAACACTATGCCTATGTCTGTATATGTTGTCACATCGTGAGTGTAACGCCCACCTTTAATGGTGTCGTAGCGTGTGTACATATAAGACTGTATAACACTATGTCTATGTATGTATGTGTTGGAACATTTAAGAAAGATGTGAAATATAAATGTCAAGACTCAGTTTATTCGTGTAGTAATTTCGTATCAGTTAAACGCTCTTCATTCGTATGAGTAATTACCAACAGGTAAGTTGCACTATTTTTGAAAGCAATCAAGATGGCGTACCTCGGTGTGACATTTTCATTAAATTACAATAACCCTCGGCTGTGGTGTAACAGGTTTATAGTTTACAGTCAAATAACCCAGAGTGATTTAATTCACAATGAAGTACACTGACACTCCACTGATAATTGACATACAACTGTATAAGTGAACATCAAGTAATGTGTGGCTCCAATATGTGGGGGATAAATGACACCATACTGTTTTGACTAAATGACCATCTATTATTGAGAATGAATAGACTCGATAACGCGCTTTATTATTTACGTACAAGGTCATACTTCTCTATAGACAGTGACTATTGTATTCCAGTGTCTGTGAACGCATGGCTAACGTACATTCCAGAAATTCATTCAGATGCGATATGTATAGTTTATTCAGAGCTTAAGTGTGTAAACATCACATTTTAATCGCCACGCGATAAGATGCACATATATGTACCATTGATACAATTTGAGTCATACCTGAGCTTAAATATGTAAACATCTGAGTTACTCATCAGACGGGACGAGCATAAAAATGTGCATATGTCTGTATATGTCGAGACATTTAAGGAAGATGTGAAATATAGATTTCAAGGCTCAATTTATTCGTGTAGTAATTTCGTATAAGTTAAACGCTCTTCGTTCGTATGAGTAATTACCAACGAGAAGTTGTACTATTTTTGAAAGCAATCACGATGGCGTACCTCGGTGTAAAATTTTCATTAAATTACAATAACCCTCGGCTGTGTTGTGTGTGTGCATGCATGTAGTCAACTAACCCAGAGTGACTTAGTTCACAATGAAGTAGACTGCTGCAGATACGATATGTATTGTTTATCCAGAGCTTAAGTGTGTAAACATCACATTTTGCTCGTCACGCTATGACCATATATATACATGTACACATAATACAATCATACCTCAGTTTAAGTATGTAAACATCGGATTTGCTCATCAGACGATAAGCTGACAATATTTAATGTATGTGTTGGAACATTTAAGAAAGATGTGAAATATAAATGTCAAGACTCAGTTCATTCGTGTAGTAATTTCGTATCAGTTAAACGCTCTTCATTCGTATGAGTAATTACCAACAGGTAAGTTGCACGTTTTTTTGAAAGCAATCAAGATGGCGTACCTCGGTGTGACATTTTCATTAAATTACAATAACCCTCGGCTGTGTTGTGTGTGCATGCATGTAGTCAACTAACCCAGAGTGACTTAATTCACAATGAAGTAGACTGCTGTAGATGCGATATGTATTGTTTATCCAGAGCTTAAGTGTGTAAACATCACATTTTGCTCGTCACGCTACGGCGGCGGTTGTTGTTGTTGTTATTGTTGTTGTTCCTCTTTCTCAAAAGTTACGAACGATTAATAGAATACCAGCATCGAATGAAAACATCACCCATACATAACATGATCATGAAGAAAATGGTCAAACTGACCAAACACGGATATAATAATGAAGGGGCTGTAGATTCAGACAACGTTAGAGCGGTATTTTAGCTTCTGCTCTATGAGCGGTACTTTAGCTATGTATCTGCCCTATGGGGCGGTACTTTAGCTTTGTATCACAATCGATTTCATCATGTCACCAGGTTACATATATCTATATAATAGAGTACTCATATTGAAATCACTCATAATTGCATTGACATTTGGATAGGTAGGTTGTATTGTAGACACATGAATTAAATTTGTCTGGCCATGAATGCCAATGCACCATGATAGTTATCGATGTCAATAATGTGTTTCGTTGAGATCTTGATTGAGTTGATGACAATATTCTGACAAAATTTCTTTTCGATCTATAAAATGCTGCTTTTTATTATCGACATGATCACTTGCTCATTTGCTCATTTGTATTGCTCATTTGCTCATTTGTATTGCTCATTTGCTCATTTTCTTGCTCATTTTGCTCATTTTCTTGCTCATTTGCTAATTTTTTTGCTCATTTGCTCATTTTTATTGCTCATTTGCTCATTTTCTTGCTCATTTGCTCATTTTTTTTTGCTCATTTGCTCATTTTTATTGCTCATTTGCTCATTTTCTTGCTCATTTTCTTGCTCATTTGCTCATTTTTTTGCTCATTTGCTCATTTTTATTGCTCATTTGCTCATTTTATTGCTCATTTGCTCATTGTTTTGCTCATTTGCTCATTTATTTGCTCATTTGCTCATTTTTATTGCTCATTTGCTCATTTTCTTGCTCATTTGCTCATTTTTTTGCTCATTTGCTCATTTTTATTGCTCATTTGCTCATTTTCTTGCTCATTTGCTCATTTTCTTGCTCATTTGCTCATTTTTATGCTCATTTGCTCATTTTCTTGCTCATTTGCTCATTTTCTTGCTCATTTGCTCATTTTCTTGCTCATTTGCTCACTTTCTTGCTCATTTGCTCATTTTTATTGCTCATTTGCTCATTGATTGGTGCATACTCAAGAGTCATAGACCTAACATCCAATGTACTTTAATGGTGTCATCGCATGGGTACATAGAAGACTGTATAACACTATGCCTATGTCTGTATCTGTTGTCACACCATGAGTGGATTGTCCGCCTTTAATGATGTCATAGCGTGTGTACATGCAAGACAGTATAACACTATGATTATGTCTGTAGCTGTTGTTGGTAAGATGTGAAATATAAATTTCAAGGTTCAATTCATTCGTGTAGTAATTTTTTATATGTTCAACGCTCTTCATCCGTGCGCTTGTATTGTTAACATTCATTCATAATGAGTGTCCCTTTAGATCGATAAATAAGTTAAAGGTCATTACATTCCACAGTCAAATCTATTGGTGATCGAATTTGATAACTATTTTATTGGAACAACTAAGAGTATTATTTACGTGAGATCAATGAGTCCAATTATTATAAATAATACATTGCAGGCATCGGGTTATTACGTAATGTTGTTATAACAATGACACCGAAGCAATTTCTATAATTGAGTGTCCTGGATGTATGCATGTTTTGGATAACTAATTATCGTGTGAATGACACAGTTTATCAACCTTAATTGATACTAACCCGTTTGTTCAGACATTAAATCGATATGTTTTCTGAATAGCATATAACTGTGACCGGGGAAATAATAGAATTCATTTGGTAAAGCAAAGGTGTGAAAGACACATTGTTACCACCAATGTCGCGTGTGTGATTGCGTGTACAGCGAATATGACAATTCATTCTGGAGGGTTGTAATTTCACATTACCATTTTCGACCGTTAGTGATTCAACATAGTACATCTCAATACTTCCAATAATTCACGATAATACACACCTGTCATATACTCAATAACTTCATCTGGGATAGAGAGAAGTAAAGAATAAACGCTCTTTATTATTTATGTAAAAGTAATGGTGTCTATTTTCAGGTATGACAATTATATGAACTGCGTCCGATAAAACACTGGAATGTATGCATTCATATCGATGGTCACAATGTCCAATAAAGCTATTTTCTAAACATCGATTAATAAATACATTGAAACATTGGTTGAACAAAAAAAATAACGAAAGATATTACGCGCAAATAATTTAACATTCGACATTTTAATATCGAGATTATCAGAAACCGAAAACTCGTTATAAATTTTTTATGTAAACTTTTTTTTTAGAGAAATAATTTTGAGGGTTTTGAAATTTTTTCTTTTTTTGAAATTTGGGGATTTTGAAATTTTTGTTTTTGGAAAAAAATAATTTTGGGATTTTGAAATTTTTTGAAAAAATAAATTTTGGAAGTTTTGAATTTTTTTTTGGGTTTCGATATTTTGGAAGTTTTGGGAATATTTTAGTACAACCAATTTTAGACCCCAAAGATTCTATTTTTAGATGTGACGCGAACGAGACCCCTATTCTTCTTGAATTCTCCATTGTTATCGTAATTATGTGTGTTAATAAATAAAAAATAAATAGATTAAGTAAACATTGAATATATAAATGTAATACATTAAATAAATTACGGGAATTACAACCCTCTCAAAGATTAAAACAGTGTAAACACAACGAGCATTAGAATAAATATGGCGCTACATTTCACCAACATCGAAAAAGTTCTGTTAAAAAAAATGGCGCGCGATCCCCCATACAAAAAAAAATCCGAACCAAAAAAGGGGAAAGGGCCGCGCGCCATTTTTTTTAACAGAACTTTTTCGATCTTTTCGTTAATATAAGAGTGATCGTTATTCCAATAATTCGCGATAATTAATGCCTGGGTGCCATTTATGCGGAAATATTTTATCGACGAACTACAATCTACAAAGACATAAACAGATTAAACACGGAATTATGTCAGGAACGAATGGAGATTTTTTCGGGAAAGATACAGATGACCGAGAAACGGTTCTAGATTCGTCCGAATCTGATATCATTCCCCGTTCACCTTCATCAGAATCTAGAACCGCTTCGTCCTCTTCAGATTCAGAGGATGATACTATCGCCGGTAGTAGATCGGTATTCGGCCGTAAGAAAGCTGCGCGATGCGTCAATGAGATGAACACATTCAAAAGTATGATGAAACGCGTCATCGATGATGTGAAAGCATTGTCTGATAAGTTTGATCAACTGATGGAAGAAGAGGGCGTGTCGGGAGAAGAGGATGATGGAAAAGCTCAGCTAGAACGCATCGACACAGAGTTTTCTCTCTTTCTCAAAAGTTACAGACGATTGATAGAATACCAGCATCGATTGAAAACATCCCGCATACATAACGCTATCATGAAGAAAATGGTCAAACTGACCAAACACGGATATAATAATGAATGGGCTGCGGATGAAGCGATGAGAAAATTCAAGAAACTCCTAGAAATAAATCTAACGGGCGAAGCTTCTGACAATGATTAAATTTCAATAAACTTCATCAACATGTTATTCTCGTCTTCGTTATATATCTATAAGTGGGGAGGGGGGATTGTAGAGCGAGAAACGATACATAAATGGTACATTAATATATTGTTCTGTGTCTTTTTAACTTTCACCCACTGCGTGTGTATTGTTAACATTCATTCATAATGAGTGTCTTGTGTCCCTTTAGAGCGCATTGTGCTCCTTTAATATTCACACACCAATATTACATAACGTCCCTTACCTCGTGTCACTTTAACATTCCAAACCGTGCGTGCATTGTCCCCTTTAATTATGTCATAGCGTTGGTACATAGAAGACTGTATAACACTATGCCTATGTCTGTATATGTTGTCACATCGTGAGTGTAACGCCCACCTTTAATGGTGTCGTAGCGTGTGTACATATAAGACTGTATAACACTATGTCTATGTATGTATGTGTTGGAACATTTAAGAAAGATGTGAAATATAAATGTCAAGACTCAGTTTATTCGTGTAGTAATTTCGTATCAGTTAAACGCTCTTCATTCGTATGAGTAATTACCAACAGGTAAGTTGCACTATTTTTGAAAGCAATCAAGATGGCGTACCTCGGTGTGACATTTTCATTAAATTACAATAACCCTCGGCTGTGGTGTAACAGGTTTATAGTTTACAGTCAAATAACCCAGAGTGATTTAATTCACAATGAAGTACACTGACACTCCACTGATAATTGACATACAACTGTATAAGTGAACATCAAGTAATGTGTGGCTCCAATATGTGGGGGATAAATGACACCATACTGTTTTGACTAAATGACCATCTATTATTGAGAATGAATAGACTCGATAACGCGCTTTATTATTTACGTACAAGGTCATACTTCTCTATAGACAGTGACTATTGTATTCCAGTGTCTGTGAACGCATGGCTAACGTACATTCCAGAAATTCATTCAGATGCGATATGTATAGTTTATTCAGAGCTTAAGTGTGTAAACATCACATTTTAATCGCCACGCGATAAGATGCACATATATGTACCATTGATACAATTTGAGTCATACCTGAGCTTAAATATGTAAACATCTGAGTTACTCATCAGACGGGACGAGCATAAAAATGTGCATATGTCTGTATATGTCGAGACATTTAAGGAAGATGTGAAATATAGATTTCAAGGCTCAATTTATTCGTGTAGTAATTTCGTATAAGTTAAACGCTCTTCGTTCGTATGAGTAATTACCAACGAGAAGTTGTACTATTTTTGAAAGCAATCACGATGGCGTACCTCGGTGTAAAATTTTCATTAAATTACAATAACCCTCGGCTGTGTTGTGTGTGTGCATGCATGTAGTCAACTAACCCAGAGTGACTTAGTTCACAATGAAGTAGACTGCTGCAGATACGATATGTATTGTTTATCCAGAGCTTAAGTGTGTAAACATCACATTTTGCTCGTCACGCTATGACCATATATATACATGTACACATAATACAATCATACCTCAGTTTAAGTATGTAAACATCGGATTTGCTCATCAGACGATAAGCTGACAATATTTAATGTATGTGTTGGAACATTTAAGAAAGATGTGAAATATAAATGTCAAGACTCAGTTCATTCGTGTAGTAATTTCGTATCAGTTAAACGCTCTTCATTCGTATGAGTAATTACCAACAGGTAAGTTGCACTATTTTTTGAAAGCAATCAAGATGGCGTACCTCGGTGTGACATTTTCATTAAATTACAATAACCCTCGGCTGTGTTGTGTGTGCATGCACGTAGTCAACTAACCCAGAGTGACTTAATTCACAATGAAGTAGACTGCTGTAGATGCGATATGTATTGTTTATCCAGAGCTTAAGTGTGTAAACATCACATTTTGCTCGTCACGCTACGGCGGCGGTTGTTGTTGTTGTTGTTGTTATTGTTGTTGTTCCTCTTTCTCAAAAGTTACGAACGATTAATAGAATACCAGCATCGAATGAAAACATCACCCATACATAACATGATCATGAAGAAAATGGTCAAACTGACCAAACACGGATATAATAATGAAGGGGCTGTAGATTCAGACAACGTTAGAGCGGTATTTTAGCTTCTGCTCTATGAGCGGTACTTTAGCTATGTATCTGCCCTATGGGGCGGTACTTTAGCTTTGTATCACAATCGATTTCATCATGTCACCAGGTTACATATATCTATATAATAGAGTACTCATATTGAAATCACTCATAATTGCATTGACATTTGGATAGGTAGGTTGTATTGTAGACACATGAATTAAATTTGTCTGGCCATGAATGCCAATGCACCATGATAGTTATCGATGTCAATAATGTGTTTCGTTGAGATCTTGATTGAGTTGATGACAATATTCTGACAAAATTTCTTTTCGATCTATAAAATGCTGCTTTTTATTATCGACATGATCACTTGCTCATTTGCTCATTTGTATTGCTCATTTGCTCATTTGTATTGCTCATTTGCTCATTTTCTTGCTCATTTTGCTCATTTTCTTGCTCATTTGCAAATTTTTTTGCTCATTTGCTAATTTTTATTGCTCATTTGCTCATTTTCTTGCTCATTTGCTCATTTTTTTTTGCTCATTTGATCATTTTTATTGCTCATTTGCTCATTTTCTTGCTCATTTGCTCATTTTCTTGCTCATTTGCTCATTTTTTTGCTCATTTGCTCATTTTTATTGCTCATTTGCTCATTTTATTGCTCATTTGCTCATTGTTTTGCTCATTTGCTCATTTATTTGCTCATTTGCTCATTTTTATTGCTCATTTGCTCATTTTTTTGCTCATTTGCTCATTTTTATTGCTCATTTGCTCATTTTCTTGCTCATTTGCTCATTTTCTTGCTCATTTGCTCATTTTCTTGCTCATTTGCTCATTTTCTTGCTCATTTGCTCATTTTCTTGCTCATTTGCTCACTTTCTTGCTCATTTGCTCATTTTTATTGCTCATTTGCTCATTGATTGGTGCATACTCAAGAGTCATAGACCTAACATCCAATGTACTTTAATGGTGTCATCGCATGGGTACATAGAAGACTGTATAACACTATGCCTATGTCTGTATCTGTTGTCACACCATGAGTGGATTGTCCGCCTTTAATGATGTCATTGCGTGTGTACATGCAAGACAGTATAACACTATGATTATGTCTGTAGCTGTTGTTGGTAAGATGTGAAATATAAATTTCAAGGTTCAATTCATTCGTGTAGTAATTTTTTATATGTTCAACGCTCTTCATCCGTGCGCTTGTATTGTTAACATTCATTCATAATGAGTGTCCCTTTAGATCGATAAATAAGTTAAAGGTCATTACATTCCACAGTCAAATCTATTGGTGATCGAATTTGATAACTATTTTATTGGAACAACTAAGAGTATTATTTACGTGAGATCAATGAGTCCAATTATTATAAATAATACATTGCAGGCATCGGGTTATTACGTAATGTTGTTATAACAATGACACCGAAGCAATTTCTATAATTGAGTGTCCTGGATGTATGCATGTTTTGGATAACTAATTATCGTGTGAATGACACAGTTTATCAACCTTAATTGATACTAACCCGTTTGTTCAGACATTAAATCGATATGTTTTCTGAATAGCATATAACTGTGACCGGGGAAATAATAGAATTCATTTGGTAAAGCAAAGGTGTGAAAGACACATTGTTACCACCAATGTCGCGTGTGTGATTGCGTGTACAGCGAATATGACAATTCATTCTGGAGGGTTGTAATTTCACATTACCATTTTCGACCGTTAGTGATTCAACATAGTACATCTCAATACTTCCAATAATTCACGATAATACACACCTGTCATATACTCAATAACTTCATCTGGGATAGAGAGAAGTAAAGAATAAACGCTCTTTATTATTTATGTAAAAGTAATGGTGTCTATTTTCAGGTATGACAATTATATGAACTGCGTCCGATAAAACACTGGAATGTATGCATTCATATCGATGGTCACAATGTCCAATAAAGCTATTTTCTAAACATCGATTAATAAATACATTGAAACATTGGTTGAACAAAAAAAATAACGAAAGATATTACGCGCAAATAATTTAACATTCGACATTTTAATATCGAGATTATCAGAAACCGAAAACTCGTTATAAATTTTTTATGTAAACTTTTTTTTTAGAGAAATAATTTTGAGGGTTTTGAAATTTTTTCTTTTTTTGAAATTTGGGGATTTTGAAAAAAAATAATTTTGGGATTTTGAAATTTTTTTAAAAAATAAATTTTGGAAGTTTTGAAATTTTTTTTGGGTTTCGATATTTTGGAAGTTTTGGGAATATTTTAGTACAACCAATTTTAGACCCCAAAGATTCTATTTTTAGATGTGACGCGAACGAGACCCCTATTCTTCTTGAATTCTCCATTGTTATCGTAATTATGTGTGTTAATAAATAAAAAATAAATAGATTAAGTAAACATTGAATATATAAATGTAATACATTAAATAAATTACGGGAATTACAACCCTCTCAAAGATTAAAACAGTGTAAACACAACGAGCATTAGAATAAATATGGCGCTACATTTCACCAACATCGAAAAAGTTCTGTTAAAAAAAATGGCGCGCGATCCCCCATACAAAAAAAAATCCGAACCAAAAAAGGGGAAAGGGCCGCGCGCCATTTTTTTTAACAGAACTTTTTCGATCTTTTCGTTAATATAAGAGTGATCGTTATTCCAATAATTCGCGATAATTAATGCCTGGGTGCCATTTATGCGGAAATATTTTATCGACGAACTACAATCTACAAAGACATAAACAGATTAAACACGGAATTATGTCAGGAACGAATGGAGATTTTTTCGGGAAAGATACAGATGACCGAGAAACGGTTCTAGATTCGTCCGAATCTGATATCATTCCCCGTTCACCTTCATCAGAATCTAGAACCGCTTCGTCCTCTTCAGATTCAGAGGATGATACTATCGCCGGTAGTAGATCGGTATTCGGCCGTAAGAAAGCTGCGCGATGCGTCAATGAGATGAACACATTCAAAAGTATGATGAAACGCGTCATCGATGATGTGAAAGCATTGTCTGATAAGTTTGATCAACTGATGGAAGAAGAGGGCGTGTCGGGAGAAGAGGATGATGGAAAAGCTCAGCTAGAACGCATCGACACAGAGTTTTCTCTCTTTCTCAAAAGTTACAGACGATTGATAGAATACCAGCATCGATTGAAAACATCCCGCATACATAACGCTATCATGAAGAAAATGGTCAAACTGACCAAACACGGATATAATAATGAATGGGCTGCGGATGAAGCGATGAGAAAATTCAAGAAACTCCTAGAAATAAATCTAACGGGCGAAGCTTCTGACAATGATTAAATTTCAATAAACTTCATCAACATGTTATTCTCGTCTTCGTTATATATCTATAAGTGGGGAGGGGGGATTGTAGAGCGAGAAACGATACATAAATGGTACATTAATATATTGTTCTGTGTCTTTTTAACTTTCACCCACTGCGTGTGTATTGTTAACATTCATTCATAATGAGTGTCTTGTGTCCCTTTAGAGCGCATTGTGCTCCTTTAATATTCACACACCAATATTACATAACGTCCCTTACCTCGTGTCACTTTAACATTCCAAACCGTGCGTGCATTGTCCCCTTTAATTATGTCATAGCGTTGGTACATAGAAGACTGTATAACACTATGCCTATGTCTGTATATGTTGTCACATCGTGAGTGTAACGCCCACCTTTAATGGTGTCGTAGCGTGTGTACATATAAGACTGTATAACACTATGTCTATGTATGTATGTGTTGGAACATTTAAGAAAGATGTGAAATATAAATGTCAAGACTCAGTTTATTCGTGTAGTAATTTCGTATCAGTTAAACGCTCTTCATTCGTATGAGTAATTACCAACAGGTAAGTTGCACTATTTTTGAAAGCAATCAAGATGGCGTACCTCGGTGTGACATTTTCATTAAATTACAATAACCCTCGGCTGTGGTGTAACAGGTTTATAGTTTACAGTCAAATAACCCAGAGTGATTTAATTCACAATGAAGTACACTGACACTCCACTGATAATTGACATACAACTGTATAAGTGAACATCAAGTAATGTGTGGCTCCAATATGTGGGGGATAAATGACACCATACTGTTTTGACTAAATGACCATCTATTATTGAGAATGAATAGACTCGATAACGCGCTTTATTATTTACGTACAAGGTCATACTTCTCTATAGACAGTGACTATTGTATTCCAGTGTCTGTGAACGCATGGCTAACGTACATTCCAGAAATTCATTCAGATGCGATATGTATAGTTTATTCAGAGCTTAAGTGTGTAAACATCACATTTTAATCGCCACGCGATAAGATGCACATATATGTACCATTGATACAATTTGAGTCATACCTGAGCTTAAATATGTAAACATCTGAGTTACTCATCAGACGGGACGAGCATAAAAATGTGCATATGTCTGTATATGTCGAGACATTTAAGGAAGATGTGAAATATAGATTTCAAGGCTCAATTTATTCGTGTAGTAATTTCGTATAAGTTAAACGCTCTTCGTTCGTATGAGTAATTACCAACGAGAAGTTGTACTATTTTTGAAAGCAATCACGATGGCGTACCTCGGTGTAAAATTTTCATTAAATTACAATAACCCTCGGCTGTGTTGTGTGTGTGCATGCATGTAGTCAACTAACCCAGAGTGACTTAGTTCACAATGAAGTAGACTGCTGCAGATACGATATGTATTGTTTATCCAGAGCTTAAGTGTGTAAACATCACATTTTGCTCGTCACGCTATGACCATATATATACATGTACACATAATACAATCATACCTCAGTTTAAGTATGTAAACATCGGATTTGCTCATCAGACGATAAGCTGACAATATTTAATGTATGTGTTGGAACATTTAAGAAAGATGTGAAATATAAATGTCAAGACTCAGTTCATTCGTGTAGTAATTTCGTATCAGTTAAACGCTCTTCATTCGTATGAGTAATTACCAACAGGTAAGTTGCACTATTTTTTGAAAGCAATCAAGATGGCGTACCTCGGTGTGACATTTTCATTAAATTACAATAACCCTCGGCTGTGTTGTGTGTGCATGCATGTAGTCAACTAACCCAGAGTGACTTAATTCACAATGAAGTAGACTGCTGTAGATGCGATATGTATTGTTTATCCAGAGCTTAAGTGTGTAAACATCACATTTTGCTCGTCACGCTACGGCGGCGGTTGTTGTTGTTGTTGTTGTTATTGTTGTTGTTCCTCTTTCTCAAAAGTTACGAACGATTAATAGAATACCAGCATCGAATGAAAACATCACCCATACATAACATGATCATGAAGAAAATGGTCAAACTGACCAAACACGGATATAATAATGAAGGGGCTGTAGATTCAGACAACGTTAGAGCGGTATTTTAGCTTCTGCTCTATGAGCGGTACTTTAGCTATGTATCTGCCCTATGGGGCGGTACTTTAGCTTTGTATCACAATCGATTTCATCATGTCACCAGGTTACATATATCTATATAATAGAGTACTCATATTGAAATCACTCATAATTGCATTGACATTTGGATAGGTAGGTTGTATTGTAGACACATGAATTAAATTTGTCTGGCCATGAATGCCAATGCACCATGATAGTTATCGATGTCAATAATGTGTTTCGTTGAGATCTTGATTGAGTTGATGACAATATTCTGACAAAATTTCTTTTCGATCTATAAAATGCTGCTTTTTATTATCGACATGATCACTTGCTCATTTGCTCATTTGTATTGCTCATTTGCTCATTTGTATTGCTCATTTGCTCATTTTCTTGCTCATTTTGCTCATTTTCTTGCTCATTTGCTAATTTTTTTGCTCATTTGCTCATTTTTATTGCTCATTTGCTCATTTTCTTGCTCATTTGCTCATTTTTTTTTGCTCATTTGCTCATTTTTATTGTTCATTTGCTCATTTTCTTGCTCATTTGCTCATTTTCTTGCTCATTTGCTCATTTTTTTGCTCATTTGCTCATTTTTATTGCTCATTTGCTCATTTTATTGCTCATTTGCTCATTGTTTTGCTCATTTGCTCATTTATTTGCTCATTTGCTCATTTTTATTGCTCATTTGCTCATTTTCTTGCTCATTTGCTCATTTTTTTGCTCATTTGCTCATTTTTATTGCTCATTTGCTCATTTTCTTGCTCATTTGCTCATTTTCTTGCTCATTTGCTCATTTTTATGCTCATTTGCTCATTTTCTTGCTCATTTGCTCATTTTCTTGCTCATTTGCTCACTTTCTTGCTCATTTGCTCATTTTTATTGCTCATTTGCTCATTGATTGGTGCATACTCAAGAGTCATAGACCTAACATCCAATGTACTTTAATGGTGTCATCGCATGGGTACATAGAAGACTGTATAACACTATGCCTATGTCTGTATCTGTTGTCACACCATGAGTGGATTGTCCGCCTTTAATGATGTCATAGCGTGTGTACATGCAAGACAGTATAACACTATGATTATGTCTGTAGCTGTTGTTGGTAAGATGTGAAATATAAATTTCAAGGTTCAATTCATTCGTGTAGTAATTTTTTATATGTTCAACGCTCTTCATCCGTGCGCTTGTATTGTTAACATTCATTCATAATGAGTGTCCCTTTAGATCGATAAATAAGTTAAAGGTCATTACATTCCACAGTCAAATCTATTGGTGATCGAATTTGATAACTATTTTATTGGAACAACTAAGAGTATTATTTACGTGAGATCAATGAGTCCAATTATTATAAATAATACATTGCAGGCATCGGGTTATTACGTAATGTTGTTATAACAATGACACCGAAGCAATTTCTATAATTGAGTGTCCTGGATGTATGCATGTTTTGGATAACTAATTATCGTGTGAATGACACAGTTTATCAACCTTAATTGATACTAACCCGTTTGTTCAGACATTAAATCGATATGTTTTCTGAATAGCATATAACTGTGACCGGGGAAATAATAGAATTCATTTGGTAAAGCAAAGGTGTGAAAGACACATTGTTACCACCAATGTCGCGTGTGTGATTGCGTGTACAGCGAATATGACAATTCATTCTGGAGGGTTGTAATTTCACATTACCATTTTCGACCGTTAGTGATTCAACATAGTACATCTCAATACTTCCAATAATTCACGATAATACACACCTGTCATATACTCAATAACTTCATCTGGGATAGAGAGAAGTAAAGAATAAACGCTCTTTATTATTTATGTAAAAGTAATGGTGTCTATTTTCAGGTATGACAATTATATGAACTGCGTCCGATAAAACACTGGAATGTATGCATTCATATCGATGGTCACAATGTCCAATAAAGCTATTTTCTAAACATCGATTAATAAATACATTGAAACATTGGTTGAACAAAAAAAATAACGAAAGATATTACGCGCAAATAATTTAACATTCGACATTTTAATATCGAGATTATCAGAAACCGAAAACTCGTTATAAATTTTTTATGTAAACTTTTTTTTTAGAGAAATAATTTTGAGGGTTTTGAATTTTTTTCTTTTTTTGAAATTTGGGGATTTTGAAATTTTTGTTTTTGGAAAAAAATAATTTTGGGATTTTGAAATTTTTTGAAAAAATAAATTTTGGAAGTTTTGAATTTTTTTTGGGGTTTTGATATTTTGGAAGTTTTGGGAATATTTTAGTACAACCAATTTTAGACCCCAAAGATTCTATTTTTAGATGTGACGCGAACGAGACCCCTATTCTTCTTGAATTCTCCATTGTTATCGTAATTATGTGTGTTAATAAATAAAAAATAAATAGATTAAGTAAACATTGAATATATAAATGTAATACATTAAATAAATTACGGGAATTACAACCCTCTCAAAGATTAAAACAGTGTAAACACAACGAGCATTAGAATAAATATGGCGCTACATTTCACCAACATCGAAAAAGTTCTGTTAAAAAAAATGGCGCGCGATCCCCCATACAAAAAAAAATCCGAACCAAAAAAGGGGAAAGGGCCGCGCGCCATTTTTTTTAACAGAACTTTTTCGATCTTTTCGTTAATATAAGAGTGATCGTTATTCCAATAATTCGCGATAATTAATGCCTGGGTGCCATTTATGCGGAAATATTTTATCGACGAACTACAATCTACAAAGACATAAACAGATTAAACACGGAATTATGTCAGGAACGAATGGAGATTTTTTCGGGAAAGATACAGATGACCGAGAAACGGTTCTAGATTCGTCCGAATCTGATATCATTCCCCGTTCACCTTCATCAGAATCTAGAACCGCTTCGTCCTCTTCAGATTCAGAGGATGATACTATCGCCGGTAGTAGATCGGTATTCGGCCGTAAGAAAGCTGCGCGATGCGTCAATGAGATGAACACATTCAAAAGTATGATGAAACGCGTCATCGATGATGTGAAAGCATTGTCTGATAAGTTTGATCAACTGATGGAAGAAGAGGGCGTGTCGGGAGAAGAGGATGATGGAAAAGCTCAGCTAGAACGCATCGACACAGAGTTTTCTCTCTTTCTCAAAAGTTACAGACGATTGATAGAATACCAGCATCGATTGAAAATATCCCGCATACATAACGCTATCATGAAGAAAATGGTCAAACTGACCAAACACGGATATAATAATGAATGGGCTGCGGATGAAGCGATGAGAAAATTCAAGAAACTCCTAGAAATAAATCTAACGGGCGAAGCTTCTGACAATGATTAAATTTCAATAAACTTCATCAACATGTTATTCTCGTCTTCGTTATATATCTATAAGTGGGGAGGGGGGATTGTAGAGCGAGAAACGATACATAAATGGTACATTAATATATTGTTCTGTGTCTTTTTAACTTTCACCCACTGCGTGTGTATTGTTAACATTCATTCATAATGAGTGTCTTGTGTCCCTTTAGAGCGCATTGTGCTCCTTTAATATTCACACACCAATATTACATAACGTCCCTTACCTCGTGTCACTTTAACATTCCAAACCGTGCGTGCATTGTCCCCTTTAATTATGTCATAGCGTTGGTACATAGAAGACTGTATAACACTATGCCTATGTCTGTATATGTTGTCACATCGTGAGTGTAACGCCCACCTTTAATGGTGTCGTAGCGTGTGTACATATAAGACTGTATAACACTATGTCTATGTATGTATGTGTTGGAACATTTAAGAAAGATGTGAAATATAAATGTCAAGACTCAGTTTATTCGTGTAGTAATTTCGTATCAGTTAAACGCTCTTCATTCGTATGAGTAATTACCAACAGGTAAGTTGCACTATTTTTGAAAGCAATCAAGATGGCGTACCTCGGTGTGACATTTTCATTAAATTACAATAACCCTCGGCTGTGGTGTAACAGGTTTATAGTTTACAGTCAAATAACCCAGAGTGATTTAATTCACAATGAAGTACACTGACACTCCACTGATAATTGACATACAACTGTATAAGTGAACATCAAGTAATGTGTGGCTCCAATATGTGGGGGATAAATGACACCATACTGTTTTGACTAAATGACCATCTATTATTGAGAATGAATAGACTCGATAACGCGCTTTATTATTTACGTACAAGGTCATACTTCTCTATAGACAGTGACTATTGTATTCCAGTGTCTGTGAACGCATGGCTAACGTACATTCCAGAAATTCATTCAGATGCGATATGTATAGTTTATTCAGAGCTTAAGTGTGTAAACATCACATTTTAATCGCCACGCGATAAGATGCACATATATGTACCATTGATACAATTTGAGTCATACCTGAGCTTAAATATGTAAACATCTGAGTTACTCATCAGACGGGACGAGCATAAAAATGTGCATATGTCTGTATATGTCGAGACATTTAAGGAAGATGTGAAATATAGATTTCAAGGCTCAATTTATTCGTGTAGTAATTTCGTATAAGTTAAACGCTCTTCGTTCGTATGAGTAATTACCAACGAGAAGTTGTACTATTTTTGAAAGCAATCACGATGGCGTACCTCGGTGTAAAATTTTCATTAAATTACAATAACCCTCGGCTGTGTTGTGTGTGTGCATGCATGTAGTCAACTAACCCAGAGTGACTTAGTTCACAATGAAGTAGACTGCTGCAGATACGATATGTATTGTTTATCCAGAGCTTAAGTGTGTAAACATCACATTTTGCTCGTCACGCTATGACCATATATATACATGTACACATAATACAATCATACCTCAGTTTAAGTATGTAAACATCGGATTTGCTCATCAGACGATAAGCTGACAATATTTAATGTATGTGTTGGAACATTTAAGAAAGATGTGAAATATAAATGTCAAGACTCAGTTCATTCGTGTAGTAATTTCGTATCAGTTAAACGCTCTTCATTCGTATGAGTAATTACCAACAGGTAAGTTGCACTATTTTTTGAAAGCAATCAAGATGGCGTACCTCGGTGTGACATTTTCATTAAATTACAATAACCCTCGGCTGTGTTGTGTGTGCATGCATGTAGTCAACTAACCCAGAGTGACTTAATTCACAATGAAGTAGACTGCTGTAGATGCGATATGTATTGTTTATCCAGAGCTTAAGTGTGTAAACATCACATTTTGCTCGTCACGCTACGGCGGCGGTTGTTGTTGTTGTTGTTGTTATTGTTGTTGTTCCTCTTTCTCAAAAGTTACGAACGATTAATAGAATACCAGCATCGAATGAAAACATCACCCATACATAACATGATCATGAAGAAAATGGTCAAACTGACCAAACACGGATATAATAATGAAGGGGCTGTAGATTCAGACAACGTTAGAGCGGTATTTTAGCTTCTGCTCTATGAGCGGTACTTTAGCTATGTATCTGCCCTATGGGGCGGTACTTTAGCTTTGTATCACAATCGATTTCATCATGTCACCAGGTTACATATATCTATATAATAGAGTACTCATATTGAAATCACTCATAATTGCATTGACATTTGGATAGGTAGGTTGTATTGTAGACACATGAATTAAATTTGTCTGGCCATGAATGCCAATGCACCATGATAGTTATCGATGTCAATAATGTGTTTCGTTGAGATCTTGATTGAATTGATGACAATATTCTGACAAAATTTCTTTTCGATCTATAAAATGCTGCTTTTTATTATCGACATGATCACTTGCTCATTTGCTCATTTGTATTGCTCATTTGCTCATTTGTATTGCTCATTTGCTCATTTTCTTGCTCATTTTGCTCATTTTCTTGCTCATTTGCTAATTTTTTTTGCTCATTTGCTCATTTTTATTGCTCATTTGCTCATTTTCTTGCTCATTTGCTCATTTTTTTTTGCTCATTTGCTCATTTTTATTGCTCATTTGCTCATTTTCTTGCTCATTTGCTCATTTTCTTGCTCATTTGCTCATTTTTTTGCTCATTTTTATTGCTCATTTGCTCATTTTATTGCTCATTTGCTCATTGTTTTGCTCATTTGCTCATTTATTTGCTCATTTGCTCATTTTTATTGCTCATTTGCTCATTTTCTTGCTCATTTGCTCATTTTTTTGCTCATTTGCTCATTTTTATTGCTCATTTGCTCATTTTCTTGCTCATTTGCTCATTTTCTTGCTCATTTGCTCATTTTTATGCTCATTTGCTCATTTTCTTGCTCATTTGCTCATTTTCTTGCTCATTTGCTCACTTTCTTGCTCATTTGCTCATTTTTATTGCTCATTTGCTCATTGATTGGTGCATACTCAAGAGTCATAGACCTAACATCCAATGTACTTTAATGGTGTCATCGCATGGGTACATAGAAGACTGTATAACACTATGCCTATGTCTGTATCTGTTGTCACACCATGAGTGGATTGTCCGCCTTTAATGATGTCATAGCGTGTGTACATGCAAGACAGTATAACACTATGATTATGTCTGTAGCTGTTGTTGGTAAGATGTGAAATATAAATTTCAAGGTTCAATTCATTCGTGTAGTAATTTTTTATATGTTCAACGCTCTTCATCCGTGCGCTTGTATTGTTAACATTCATTCATAATGAGTGTCCCTTTAGATCGATAAATAAGTTAAAGGTCATTACATTCCACAGTCAAATCTATTGGTGATCGAATTTGATAACTATTTTATTGGAACAACTAAGAGTATTATTTACGTGAGATCAATGAGTCCAATTATTATAAATAATACATTGCAGGCATCGGGTTATTACGTAATGTTGTTATAACAATGACACCGAAGCAATTTCTATAATTGAGTGTCCTGGATGTATGCATGTTTTGGATAACTAATTATCGTGTGAATGACACAGTTTATCAACCTTAATTGATACTAACCCGTTTGTTCAGACATTAAATCGATATGTTTTCTGAATAGCATATAACTGTGACCGGGGAAATAATAGAATTCATTTGGTAAAGCAAAGGTGTGAAAGACACATTGTTACCACCAATGTCGCGTGTGTGATTGCGTGTACAGCGAATATGACAATTCATTCTGGAGGGTTGTAATTTCACATTACCATTTTCGACCGTTAGTGATTCAACATAGTACATCTCAATACTTCCAATAATTCACGATAATACACACCTGTCATATACTCAATAACTTCATCTGGGATAGAGAGAAGTAAAGAATAAACGCTCTTTATTATTTATGTAAAAGTAATGGTGTCTATTTTCAGGTATGACAATTATATGAAATGCGTCCGATAAAACACTGGAATGTATGCATTCATATCGATGGTCACAATGTCCAATAAAGCTATTTTCTAAACATCGATTAATAAATACATTGAAACATTGGTTGAACAAAAAAAATAACGAAAGATATTACGCGCAAATAATTTAACATTCGACATTTTAATATCGAGATTATCAGAAACCGAAAACTCGTTATAAATTTTTTATGTAAACTTTTTTTTTAGAGAAATAATTTTGAGGGTTTTGAAATTTTTTCTTTTTTTGAAATTTGGGGATTTTGAAATTTTTGTTTTTGGAAAAAAATAATTTTGGGATTTTGAAATTTTTTGAAAAAATAAATTTTGGAAGTTTTGAAATTTTTTTTGGGTTTTGATATTTTGGAAGTTTTGGGAATATTTTAGTACAACCAATTTTAGACCCCAAAGATTCTATTTTTAGATGTGACGCGAACGAGACCCCTATTCTTCTTGAATTCTCCATTGTTATCGTAATTATGTGTGTTAATAAATAAAAAATAAATAGATTAAGTAAACATTGAATATATAAATGTAATACATTAAATAAATTACGGGAATTACAACCCTCTCAAAGATTAAAACAGTGTAAACACAACGAGCATTAGAATAAATATGGCGCTACATTTCACCAACATCGAAAAAGTTCTGTTAAAAAAAATGGCGCGCGATCCCCCATACAAAAAAAAATCCGAACCAAAAAAGGGGAAAGGGCCGCGCGCCATTTTTTTTAACAGAACTTTTTCGATCTTTTCGTTAATATAAGAGTGATCGTTATTCCAATAATTCGCGATAATTAATGCCTGGGTGCCATTTATGCGGAAATATTTTATCGACGAACTACAATCTACAAAGACATAAACAGATTAAACACGGAATTATGTCAGGAACGAATGGAGATTTTTTCGGGAAAGATACAGATGACCGAGAAACGGTTCTAGATTCGTCCGAATCTGATATCATTCCCCGTTCACCTTCATCAGAATCTAGAACCGCTTCGTCCTCTTCAGATTCAGAGGATGATACTATCGCCGGTAGTAGATCGGTATTCGGCCGTAAGAAAGCTGCGCGATGCGTCAATGAGATGAACACATTCAAAAGTATGATGAAACGCGTCATCGATGATGTGAAAGCATTGTCTGATAAGTTTGATCAACTGATGGAAGAAGAGGGCGTGTCGGGAGAAGAGGATGATGGAAAAGCTCAGCTAGAACGCATCGACACAGAGTTTTCTCTCTTTCTCAAAAGTTACAGACGATTGATAGAATACCAGCATCGATTGAAAACATCCCGCATACATAACGCTATCATGAAGAAAATGGTCAAACTGACCAAACACGGATATAATAATGAATGGGCTGCGGATGAAGCGATGAGAAAATTCAAGAAACTCCTAGAAATAAATCTAACGGGCGAAGCTTCTGACAATGATTAAATTTCAATAAACTTCATCAACATGTTATTCTCGTCTTCGTTATATATCTATAAGTGGGGAGGGGGGATTGTAGAGCGAGAAACGATACATAAATGGTACATTAATATATTGTTCTGTGTCTTTTTAACTTTCACCCACTGCGTGTGTATTGTTAACATTCATTCATAATGAGTGTCTTGTGTCCCTTTAGAGCGCATTGTGCTCCTTTAATATTCACACACCAATATTACATAACGTCCCTTACCTCGTGTCACTTTAACATTCCAAACCGTGCGTGCATTGTCCCCTTTAATTATGTCATAGCGTTGGTACATAGAAGACTGTATAACACTATGCCTATGTCTGTATATGTTGTCACATCGTGAGGGTAACGCCCACCTTTAATGGTGTCGTAGCGTGTGTACATATAAGACTGTATAACACTATGTCTATGTATGTATGTGTTGGAACATTTAAGAAAGATGTGAAATATAAATGTCAAGACTCAGTTTATTCGTGTAGTAATTTCGTATCAGTTAAACGCTCTTCATTCGTATGAGTAATTACCAACAGGTAAGTTGCACTATTTTTGAAAGCAATCAAGATGGCGTACCTCGGTGTGACATTTTCATTAAATTACAATAACCCTCGGCTGTGGTGTAACAGGTTTATAGTTTACAGTCAAATAACCCAGAGTGATTTAATTCACAATGAAGTACACTGACACTCCACTGATAATTGACATACAACTGTATAAGTGAACATCAAGTAATGTGTGGCTCCAATATGTGGGGGATAAATGACACCATACTGTTTTGACTAAATGACCATCTATTATTGAGAATGAATAGACTCGATAACGCGCTTTATTATTTACGTACAAGGTCATACTTCTCTATAGACAGTGACTATTGTATTCCAGTGTCTGTGAACGCATGGCTAACGTACATTCCAGAAATTCATTCAGATGCGATATGTATAGTTTATTCAGAGCTTAAGTGTGTAAACATCACATTTTAATCGCCACGCGATAAGATGCACATATATGTACCATTGATACAATTTGAGTCATACCTGAGCTTAAATATGTAAACATCTGAGTTACTCATCAGACGGGACGAGCATAAAAATGTGCATATGTCTGTATATGTCGAGACATTTAAGGAAGATGTGAAATATAGATTTCAAGGCTCAATTTATTCGTGTAGTAATTTCGTATAAGTTAAACGCTCTTCGTTCGTATGAGTAATTACCAACGAGAAGTTGTACTATTTTTGAAAGCAATCACGATGGCGTACCTCGGTGTAAAATTTTCATTAAATTACAATAACCCTCGGCTGTGTTGTGTGTGTGCATGCATGTAGTCAACTAACCCAGAGTGACTTAGTTCACAATGAAGTAGACTGCTGCAGATACGATATGTATTGTTTATCCAGAGCTTAAGTGTGTAAACATCACATTTTGCTCGTCACGCTATGACCATATATATACATGTACACATAATACAATCATACCTCAGTTTAAGTATGTAAACATCGGATTTGCTCATCAGACGATAAGCTGACAATATTTAATGTATGTGTTGGAACATTTAAGAAAGATGTGAAATATAAATGTCAAGACTCAGTTCATTCGTGTAGTAATTTCGTATCAGTTAAACGCTCTTCATTCGTATGAGTAATTACCAACAGGTAAGTTGCACTATTTTTTGAAAGCAATCAAGATGGCGTACCTCGGTGTGACATTTTCATTAAATTACAATAACCCTCGGCTGTGTTGTGTGTGCATGCATGTAGTCAACTAACCCAGAGTGACTTAATTCACAATGAAGTAGACTGCTGTAGATGCGATATGTATTGTTTATCCAGAGCTTAAGTGTGTAAACATCACATTTTGCTCGTCACGCTACGGCGGTGGTTGTTGTTGTTGTTGTTATTGTTGTTGTTCCTCTTTCTCAAAAGTTACGAACGATTAATAGAATACCAGCATCGAATGAAAACATCACCCATACATAACATGATCATGAAGAAAATGGTCAAACTGACCAAACACGGATATAATAATGAAGGGGCTGTAGATTCAGACAACGTTAGAGCGGTATTTTAGCTTCTGCTCTATGAGCGGTACTTTAGCTATGTATCTGCCCTATGGGGCGGTACTTTAGCTTTGTATCACAATCGATTTCATCATGTCACCAGGTTACATATATCTATATAATAGAGTACTCATATTGAAATCACTCATAATTGCATTGACATTTGGATAGGTAGGTTGTATTGTAGACACATGAATTAAATTTGTCTGGCCATGAATGCCAATGCACCATGATAGTTATCGATGTCAATAATGTGTTTCGTTGAGATCTTGATTGAGTTGATGACAATATTCTGACAAAATTTCTTTTCGATCTATAAAATGCTGCTTTTTATTATCGACATGATCACTTGCTCATTTGCTCATTTGTATTGCTCATTTGCTCATTTGTATTGCTCATTTGCTCATTTTCTTGCTCATTTTGCTCATTTTCTTGCTCATTTGCTAATTTTTTTGCTCATTTGCTCATTTTTATTGCTCATTTGCTCATTTTCTTGCTCATTTGCTCATTTTTTTTTGCTCATTTGCTCATTTTTATTGCTCATTTGCTCATTTTCTTGCTCATTTGCTCATTTTTTTGCTCATTTGCTCATTTATTTGCTCATTTGCTCATTTTTATTGCTCATTTGCTCATTTTCTTGCTCATTTGCTCATTGTTTTGCTCATTTGCTCATTTTTATTGCTCATTTGCTCATTTTCTTGCTCATTTGCTCATTTTTATGCTCATTTGCTCATTTTCTTGCTCATTTGCTCATTTTCTTGCTCATTTGCTCATTTTCTTGCTCATTTGCTCACTTTCTTGCTCATTTGCTCATTTGTATTGCTCATTTGCTCATTGATTGGTGCATACTCAAGAGTCATAGACCTAACATCCAATGTACTTTAATGGTGTCATCGCATGGGTACATAGAAGACTGTATAACACTATGCCTATGTCTGTATCTGTTGTCACACCATGAGTGGATTGTCCGCCTTTAATGATGTCATAGCGTGTGTACATGCAAGACAGTATAACACTATGATTATGTCTGTAGCTGTTGTTGGTAAGATGTGAAATATAAATTTCAAGGTTCAATTCATTCGTGTAGTAATTTTTTATATGTTCAACGCTCTTCATCCGTGCGCTTGTATTGTTAACATTCATTCATAATGAGTGTCCCTTTAGATCGATAAATAAGTTAAAGGTCATTACATTCCACTGTCAAATCTATTGGTGATCGAATTTGATAACTATTTTATTGGAACAACTAAGAGTATTATTTACGTGAGATCAATGAGTCCAATTATTATAAATAATACATTGCAGGCATCGGGTTATTACGTAATGTTGTTATAACAATGACACCGAAGCAATTTCTATAATTGAGTGTCCTGGATGTATGCATGTTTTGGATAACTAATTATCGTGTGAATGACACAGTTTATCAACCTTAATTGATACTAACCCGTTTGTTCAGACATTAAATCGATATGTTTTCTGAATAGCATATAACTGTGACCGGGGAAATAATAGAATTCATTTGGTAAAGCAAAGGTGTGAAAGACACATTGTTACCACCAATGTCGCGTGTGTGATTGCGTGTACAGCGAATATGACAATTCATTCTGGAGGGTTGTAATTTCACATTACCATTTTCGACCGTTAGTGATTCAACATAGTACATCTCAATACTTCCAATAATTCACGATAATACACACCTGTCATATACTCAATAACTTCATCTGGGATAGAGAGAAGTAAAGAATAAACGCTCTTTATTATTTATGTAAAAGTAATGGTGTCTATTTTCAGGTATGACAATTATATGAACTGCGTCCGATAAAACACTGGAATGTATGCATTCATATCGATGGTCACAATGTCCAATAAAGCTATTTACTAAAAATCGATTAATAAATACATTGAAACATTGGTTGAACAAAAAAAATAACGAAAGATATTACGCGCAAATAATTTAACATTCGACATTTTAATATCGAGATTATCAGAAACCGAAAACTCGTTATAAATTTTTTATTTAAACTTTTTTTTTTAGAGAAATAATTTTGAGGGTTTTGAAATTTTTTCTTTTTTTGAAATTTGGGGATTTTGAAATTTTTGTTTTTGGAAAAAAATAATTTTGGGATTTTGAAATTTTTTGAAAAAATAAATTTTGGAAGTTTTGAATTTTTTTTTGGGTTTTGATATTTTGGAAGTTTTGGGAATATTTTAGTACAACCAATTTTAGACCCCAAAGATTCTATTTTTAGATGTGACGCGAACGAGACCCCTATTCTTCTTGAATTCTCCATTGTTATCGTAATTATGTGTGTCAATAAATAAAAAATAAATAGATTAAGTAAACATTGAATATATAAATGTAATACATTAAATACATTACGGGAATTACAACCCTCTCAAAGATTAAAACAGTGTAAACACAACGAGCATTAGAATAAATATGGCGCTACATTTCACCAACATTTGGTGGACTTCCGCGAAATTAAGATATATACTAAGCGAACAGAGTAATATACTGCTCTTGTTAAGCACACAAGAAAATCAAACAAAAGTTGTATAAATTTTGAACCTTACGTTTGAAAAGTCCCACTAAAACGGAAGAACTATATTTCGAAACTGTGTGATTCGGTTCTCCGATTATTTTATCAACACAAAAGTCAAAATGCACATGGACGAAAATCACACACATGGCAAGTCAGACACAAGAGTTCTAATTTGCTCCAATTTTGACAAGTTTCTTGTGAAAATTTTCAACAAAACTACCGTTCTTATCCGCCATTATGTCATTAAGTTTTTAGTGCGGGAATTGTTCTCAAAGCACATAGGAAACTGGACTTTGGGGCGATCGGTTTTCGCCATTTTGTTCGGAAAACCCCGCGCTATATATAGAAACGGAAACTAGTATATATATATACCCAAAACAAACTCCGGATTATGACGAAGTTATTCGGACCACTTCGGCTTTCAGTTAAAACGTAAACAAACAGAGAAAAAAAGCGATGTTTGTGGCAATCAACCGGAATATATTCTATGCGTAATTTAACATGAAAGTTAGATTATTATACACCATTATGACCATAAGATGTCACTCTTTTCGATGTATGTAGCATCATGTATTGATTTTTTTTTAGGTAAATCGAGTAAAATACACCACAAATTCCCGCCACAGATCCTGGGCGTAAGTCGTGTTATAAGAACCCTATGCAGGCGGGCTTGGACTAAAATCCAGCATCTAGCCAACCCAATATCTTAGCTGGTTTTAGTACGAGAAGACTTGGACTACCACTGCCATGTGGTGGAATACATGCCTATGGTAATATCCCCGGCGCCACATCCCTTTATATTAGCAAAAATTTGCTTCATGGAAACCGCGAAGCATCGAAATTAACATGAAACCACAGTGAGGTGTCGAATTCGGACTGGTGCACTTTCGCCGAATGCGCACCCGTCGTGTAGCTTGTTATCGCAAAGGCAACGTATCAGTTTGTGATATATTATAAACCTTGTTTTAACAAACTTACGATCCCCACATGACAATGATTTTTATCGGCAATATTAAAAACAATACCGAAATGACAGCACTGGAAATGATGAGGTTGGGGAAAATACAAAGAATTTCAGGTTTATTGAATCCTGCGGACCAAGAGCCGCTTTATATATACATAATGGCCTTTTATTGAGGGGAAAACAGAATTTTTTAATATAAACTTCTCACAATAACGCTCCCGGAACGGCACGAGTGGTATCACTCCGCCGGTTATCGAGTGCGGTAATCATTTACAAAAACAAACACGAAGACGATTCTATATGTATTACCTATCTCTCCATACAACTATAATATCAATTAATTTCGACATTTATTGTCAAAAAATGCCTCATTAGTATTCTGTTTCAACGCAAAGGGTTAATTTCAGTTACAATCCAAGGAACCAGTCTATCGATTGAATTCAAGGAACTCTAGAAACTGACTTACCTGCGAATTTTGTTTACACTTCATCTGGTGTTCGAAATGTGTTATAATTGTGTTTAATTCAACTGATTTGGATCGTCAAACTTCACATAAAGTCGTGTTTTGTGTTAAAGAATATTTACCGACCATTGGCATTGTCATCAAAAACTTGCTTGTTCTCAAGGCTTCAATCATAGATTAAAAATTTAATTTGACATTTCGATGCTGAAAGTTGGAAATTGGTGAAAGTGAAACTAGGTCACACCTAGGATATTTCAAGGAATTTATTCACTTTAAATGGAAAATAACAAAATACTGTGAATGGCCGTTGATTCCCATGAATGCAATATACTGTGTCAACAAATCGACCAGAACTTAAATGTTATAATTAATGGGTTTTTGTGTGTGTGTGTGCTACTCACACAACGTATCATTTTTTGACGTATTCTGGTAGTATTCTCATAGTCTCATATGCCTAATAATAATGTCAACACGATTAATCATTTTGGAGAAAAGTTCCAATGATCAGTATTATTTGGCATAGAGTTTCGTTGCATTTTTATTATCTATTTGTTCGGGAGTGCGTGATTTTGTTTTGAAACTGCCGCATTTCCTTGACCTTCGGGTTTTCCCCAGATTTGAATTGAATTGAAATTATTGTTGCTAAAAAATAGTAACATCGCGAACAAGTCTAGCTCCTCAATGAAATAGTCCGACACAGATTAGCACATGTGCTGGTATTGGACATTACCACACAGTGCACACACCTAAGAAAGTATGCGATCATGTGGTATTCATAGATGGATATGTATTAAAGATCATAAAAGTTCTGCGACCCAAAATACTGGGATTACCTAGAAACATCGATATCAGACTCACTTGACATATCAGAAAATATTATTATCACGGGTGACTACAATTCCAATCTCCTAAATACATCATCGAAGTTGAAAGAAATCATATAGCATCAAAAATGCTGTAACATCCACTATAAGAATAGCACACTCGTCGTGTACGCTATTGGATCCTATTATTATACGCAATTCGTTGTACTAGAAGCCGAAGTATTAAATACTGGAGTCTCTGACCATTTGGGCATATATATGTGTCATTATCTTATGATTACTCAAATATGTCATCTTTTCGCAGAATAGTGTGGAACTACTCCAGAGCAAATTTCGAAAGAGCCAACGAACTGCTCGGTAACCCAAACTGGGATGATCTTTTATCGGGTCTTGACATCGATTGGCTCGACCTAAGGACAACATCTGGTTTAATTCAGAAATCCGAAGAGAAATTCGCAAACGTGAAAGATAACGAACCAAAGCTCTGAAAAACAATAATACCGACACTTGGCAAAACTATTAGCATTCCAGAAACAAAGTAAACAATATGAAAAAGTATGCCAAATCCAAATTTGAAGAAAAACTGGAAGACCGCGTGAAGGGGTCTTCATCGCCTCGCGATTTCTGGCAACTAATAAATTACCTCCTTTGTAAAAAAGAGAACAACGAATATTCCGCCCCTGTACTGCGACAGTGTCAATATAAATAGCGTAAATATAAATGGAAGACCATGCGCAAATGATGATCTAGATTAGGCCAACATACTGAACAAGAGTTTCATTTCAAATTCATCGACAAATGACTCAAATCAGAGTTTACCTTTTTCAATTCTCGTTGTAGCAACATTATGAACGACTTTGCATGAGTCCACCGAAGACGAAATAATTTTAGCAATTAAATCGCTTAAATTAAGCAAGGCCCATGGCCACCTATGGAATTAGTGCGAGAATGCTTCAAGCCACGGCTAAAAAATGTGCTTATCCTTTAAATTTACTCTTCCGAAAATCATTCGATACCATCAAATTTCCATATATGGAAACAGGCAAAATTATGTTATCTTTAAAAAAGACGACCCTGCCGATAGTAAAAACTATCGCCCTATCTCCCTTCTGCCATGTATTGGAAAGATATTGAAGAAGTTGTCTTACATCCGATTCGATGGTCATCAGATTCCAACAACAACAATAAAAGTTTTTTGAAATACCGCTTCAGTTATCAGAATCGATTACTGCTCAAAAATAATGCTAACCAGTGAACAACAGTATACAATTGCACAAAACCTGTTATTTATCAACATTTTGTTCAACGAAATTTTGCCGGTTTGTCAAATATCTGACACAAAAAAGCCACTTGATTTTAGAGTTATCCATCTTCGTCCGCAATTTGGTCCGATACCGTCCTCTCGTCGAGAATTCCGACCTCAATAAACCCACCATCCCCCCTCCCCATACTTGCAACAAAAAAAAGTGTTTCCTCTGCTAAATCAAGCGGAATATGGAGTTGAAGACCAGACATTATACCCGAGCACACAGAAAATACTCATCTTAGTTCAAAACAAGTTTGCTAATGGACGAAACCAAGGACACATCGACTCTGCAAAACTAAAGTAAACGTTTTTCTTCATAACACGGAAAATACGTTGCCAGAAATCCTATACGATGTGTAGTTCTGTCCAGGGCTCTGTACGGGTGTAAGCTGTTTCCCTTTAGAATACGCATCGAGCCTTCCCATTATAAGAGATCACTTCGGACTTGTGTGAAAAGTATTCAGACACTTCCGAAGAGAACCAAGATTATCACTTGGGTAACTCGGCCTTACGCCAATCGAACATCAAATACATATAAGAAAACTCTGCTTCTAAAAGCGCACAAACAACACCTGATCAACCGACCACGCACGCGTCTGGCTTCTCTCGCGACATATTCCAGATACTTTATAAATATAGCCTCATCAACTATATTTTCACTTTTATGGACGATGGAATCTTTCACAAAAAGGATGCATGGAAGACCATAGCAAAAGTGTCCGTAATGTGCGATTACGCCAACGGGTGGTTCTCAGCAGTTACGACTGATTCACACTTGAATATACCAGGGTTGGGGCGATTACATGTCAATGTAATCTATTACGATTACATCATTACAATTACTTTTGATTTACATGATTACGATTACTGATTAAATTTTTTTCCAATGTAATCGATTACGATTGCAATTACTTTATTAAATTTAATTGATTACTTTTCGATTTACATCTGATTACAATTGTTAGTTTCCAACCATTTTGATCGCATAGGAATCAATAATGAAATAAATCAAATTAAAATATAAAATTACGAGGTCCGTGAAGTTGGATCGAAGTTCGAAATTCGGTGGAGATTTGCGTGAAGTTAGATTGAAGTTCGAAGTTCGAAATTCGGTGGAGATTCGACCCCCACTTTTGTTTGCCTCAAATGTATTGTTGTGTTCCAATACGTGCTCCCCTGCTCGAATTTTGGGTCAAAAGTGATTTTTTTTCTGAGATATATACTGCTGGACTTTAGCCACGGCGCTGGATTAAGGTGCCGAAGGGAAGTGGCATTGGTTATGGCTGGATTGAGCTGAAATTTGGTATGTTTGATACTTTCCATAAGAGAATCAAGCAAACTAACGCTCAGCTTCGAGAAATTACTCGATCAAAAGGTTTGAATTTCAATCTGAATTTCAATCTGGGCGAATTTCGATCTGGATTGAAGTTCGAAATTCAGATTGAAATTCGACCCCCACTTTTGTTTGCCTCAAGTGCATTGTTATGTTCCAATTCGTGCTCCCCTGCTCGAATTTTGGGTCAAAGGTGATTTTGTTCACTTTTTCTGCGATACTGCTGTACAGAAAATTTAGCCACGGCGCTGGACTCAGAACATTTCGCCTTCAATATTAAGGTGCCGAAGGGAAGTGGCATTGTTTATGGCTGGATCGGGCAGAAACTTGGCATTTTTGATACTTTCCGTAAGAGAATCCAGCAAACTGACGCTCAGCTTCGAGAAATCACTCCATCTATAGGTTTGAATTTCAATCTGAGCGTTCGAGAGAAGAATGATACAAACGCTCTTTATGAATAATATGACAGTGAATACTTTAATACACATTCCCAAGTAAATAATTTATAAAGGTCCGTATTAAAAACATATAGACCCTTAAATTTCAACCTCCACGTCGTTAAAGGTACTCAACCCGATAAAACTCCTCTCAATTACTATTTCAATGGCTTCGGGGGTCAAAAATATTTGATTCGAGTCGAGGAAGTCACCCATCAAAGCTCAGATTTGTTAGATATCGATTTTAGAAATCTATTATTTTTCATTATCGGGAATTCTTTCTGGCCCAGAAGATAGTAAAAAATTCGTTATTATTACCCACTTGATTATAGAGTTATCCATCCTTGTCTGTTTGAATAGAATTTTGGCGTAAAATCTCGAGCATGTTACCAAATTGACGGCAGTTATAAGTACTCATCTCGAGAACATAAGAATTTTCAAAAATCAATATCTAATGACTCTGAGCTTTGTTTGATGGGTTCCTCGACTCGAATCAAATATTTTTTACCCCCAAAGCCAAAGAAATAGTAATATAGGACCCTCTGATCGGATTGTTGTTGTTGGAATCTGTTGAGATGGGGACCCTTTGTTCGGATTGAGTACCTTTAAATAACTAGTGTTGTTATAGATCCCCACAACCTCCCTTTTGGTACCTGAGACCTACTATTTTTTGCGCGCCAACACTCACGGTGTTGTAATATAATTATGCGTTATTGTCATGTGCAGTCGGACATTCATTAAGTAGAAAAATTATGATTAAATACCATTTCCCTGTGAATTTTGCAGTAAATGGTTCCTGTTCAAACCAAAAACTGGCCCATTTAGGTTGATAATGATCTTACTATCCGATTAAAACATCTCAATTTTAGCTACACAGCCCGACACATACGGGTGACGTCGGCATATTCGACGGCCTCCAGAACTCAACCACACCACAGTCGAACATGTAGGATATCTGTTTCGGCTAACCCGATCAGAAGTCGATGATTAAATATTGTTTTAATGAACAACTATGGTCGTTCTAAAAAAAATGGCTAACCCCAGGTGACTTTGCGATCAGAAGTCGATTATTAAATATTGTTTTAATGAACAACTATGGTCGTTCTAAAAACATGGCCAACCCCAGGTGACTCTGCGTTGCTCAACATGCATGCAGGGTCGACGAAAGAGGGAATACAGGGCCCATTCATTCTTGATTGCGTAAATGACGATCATATGGAATAGATGGCGAAGAACACTTCTGTGGACAAACTTGTATGTCCGCCAATGCAAAATGGTTAATCAGTTGTTTTCTTTAAACGACACAAATGATACAAACGCTCTTCATTCATACCATGATTGCGTAAATGACGATTCAACAGCCTTTTGTAAAGATGAAGAATCAGTTAAACATTTTGTATCACTAGCACAGCGCTTCGGCAGAGCTTCGGGATCCAAAATTAATAGTAATAAGACAAAAGGCCTACAATTTGGTAAATTCCCTGTATCCGATGATCATGCATTTGGAATTTAATGGCCTGACGGACCCCAAACATTAGTAGGCATCCATTTCGGAAAGAACATAACCCCAGACGATATTTGACACTATATCACCGCTTTTTACATTGCAAATTCTTAAATTTTACCAGAAATGCTCTTTATGAACTTTTAGTCAGATTAGTAGGCGCCCCACTTCGCATAGAAGCCAGATTAATTCTATTCTCGGTAAGCCCAGTTATACTAACAAATGCTTTATATCGCCTGCACATCTTGATACATATCTACATATTTTAGCCACATATAGGCAAGTAATCTAGCTGGTCAAGCAGAAACAGAGTGTATACAGCCATCGAAAAAACATATCCAGAACAGACATCGCATTTTTCTTCATGCATGACATCAAATATAGAATATTAGTAGACAGTCAGAGATTTCTTTTAGAAATGTTCCATGATCACTGGTCATTATTTTCATAATTTGATGACGAAAACAAATTGAAATATTTATTTAAAAGTACTTTATATTAGTATATTTCAGGTTGCATCATGAATTTGTGTTTCGATTGCTGTGTTGTGATGTCTCAATGTTTTAATGTCGTGATGCTGTGCTGTTATATTGTACGCGTACCGTGTTCGTCTTCTGATGAACATAGAAACTGAGACGACATGGAAAAAAATGCAGGGTCGATGAAAGAGGGACGAACAGAGACAAGAATGATACAAGCGCTCTTTAGGAATAATATGACAGTGAATATACTTGAATACACAATCCCAAGTAAATAATTTATAAAGGTCCGTATCTCACAGACCCTTAAATTTCAAACTCCACGGCGTTAAATAACAAGTGTTGTTACCCTCCTCCCTATTTTCCACCCTTCTGATTGGCCCATGTCCTGTCACGTGCCGTGCCGGGCGACAAATCACACTGTCGCCCGCTGAGCCGGGAGACATTGTTTTTGTCGCCCGCTTGATGTTATATTGCAAGAATATCTCCAAGCACACACTGCAGTAACTCATCTATTTCACATCACTGCAACGTACTACAATCATAGTTCTTATATACCCCACGCATTCGCAAAACACACCAGTTGTGGTGTTTGCTAATTTGCATATATTTAGTGAACACTAATATTCGAACTTTTAAGTTGATACTTTTATCGGACAAGCGTTATTATGTACTTTTAATATCGAAACATTTCGGTGATTCAATATGTTCATGTCGACATTATGGTGCAAGATTGAAAGAGTGGATCCCTTGAGTTGGTTGGTTATAAATGTCTGCTGGTAGACAACGTAATGCATACGTTCGTCGCGAATGAATGGTACTGTAAGCTTATCCATGATATCAGACCGCTCCGCGATGTCTGCACTGTGATCATAGAAGTATTTTTGTGTGATGTTCGCCATGTACTTGGGAGCACTGACACATATGAATGTACATTAATGAAATTGACAACTTCCCAATAGCTTTCGGTGAAGACCGTTATGAAATGAACATCGCGAGTAAATTCCGCGCAGAAGACGACATTGAATATGCCACATTTCAGAAGGCCATAACATACCTATATGGCTTATTGGTTTACATTGCATGGACCGATATTGACGATTTAACCACCAAAATGATCGTAAATAAACGCTGATTATCAAACGCTTGACTATCTTTATGGAACAGAAATCCTATAGGACGATAAGTAGTAACTGAACATATACATAATCGGGAAATAAATTTAAGCACTCGTGACTCAGTGCAACATCGTGCGTGTGGATGTCAAGGATTGTTTTCTGTTGTATAGTCGGATAACAAAACAGTTGTTGCCCTTCTTCTCGGGAGACATCGAGATTTGTCACCCGCTCGAGAACGGAATGATCGTAAATAAACGCTGATTATCAAACGCTTGACTATCTTTATGGAACAGAAATCCTATAGGACGATAAGTAGTAACTGAACATATACATAATCGGGAAATAAATTTAAGCACTCGTGACTCAGTGCAACATCGTGCGTGTGGATGTCAAGGATTGTTTCTCCTCGGGAGACATTCCGTTCTCGAGCGGGTGACAAATCTCAATGTCTCCCTCGACAGCGGGCGACAACTGTATATTGTTATAGATCCCCACAACCTTCCTTTTGGTACCTGAGACCTACTAATTTTTGCGCGCCAACACTCACGGTGTTGTAATATAATTATGCGTTATTGTCATGTGCAGTCGGACATTCAATTAAGTAGAAAAATTATGATTAAATACCATTTCCCTGTGAATTTTGCAGTAAATGGTTCCTGTCCAAACCAAAAACTGGCCCATTTAGGTTGGTAATGATCTTAATATCCGATTAAAACTTCACAATTTTAGATACACAGCCCTACAACGTACGGGTGACGTCGGCATATTCTACGGCCTCCAGAAATCAATCACACCACAGTCGAACATGTATCTGTTTCGGCTAAGCCGATCAGAAGTCGATGATTAAATATTGTTTTAATGAACAACTATGGTCGTTCTACAAAAAAATGGGAAACTGACAGCCTTTTAGATGATCACCTTATTTATAGTCGCTCTACAACGGAATCTTTTAGAGTATTACGGAATTCATGTGCCAACTGTCTTATAAACCAAACACTGAATTGTTTCAATATACCAGGGATATTATTCGCCAAAGACTTCTGAGAGCAGATGAAGCTGATGACGACAATTTAGTTACCATGAGGTGTGCTATTCAGTTTATCGGAAACGCTGTAGTGAATAATTATCCGAACAAAAAGAAGATATTTGAATCAGTTTTTCCTGATCTTTTAAAAAATAGAGACCCAAAGCTGTTTGATTATACCTGCATGGTTATTCATAACTTTTTCATTCTCAGTTGTTCTTCTGGCACCAGACAAGAACTTCCAACAACAATTCCAACTTCGATTATTGAAACGATTATAGATTATGTTGTATCACACGATTCTGTGCATGGGATGTGTGTTTTGGAAGACATAATAAGTTCGCACGATTTTCTCGCGGGTTCTTTTTCCCAGCTTGCAGATGAACACAAACTCTGTTTGTTGGAAGTGTGTTTGAACATTCTGGAAAATTCAAGAGAAAATCTTGATTCTAACATTACAATATCCAAAGAAAACATGAGATTTCTGGGAAAAGATTTTAAAGAGACCGGACATAACATACTTTCCCTTTGCGGTGCCAAGGAGGCCACCAAACCTGTTATAATAGTTAAGGAATTGGAAATTCTTGGAATTGCTTTGGCATTGTAGTATAGGTATGTTTTTTTGAAAGACGATAAAGACCTTCTAATTTGCGTTGTAAATATGTTAAGAGGTGTCCATGACATCGGTAATCAAGGGTTAAATTGTTTCACACCAGTGGAAAGAAAAATTATCGCAAGCCCACACCGTTGAGGAAGATGATCCAGTGAATGGTCTGCGAAAAGATTGCGTTCGATTGATTGGAAACCTCGTGCATAAGCATGAGCAGAACCAGGATTTTGTGGGAGATATGGAAGGTCTTCAGCTCATTCTTGACCAGACTAACATCGATGCCAGGAATCCGTGCATAACACAGTGGGCAATATTCGCTGTTCACAATATTTGTGAGGACAATAACAAAAACAAGGGAATTTTAGCTCAACTTAAAATGGAAGGTGTAGCGAACCAAACGGTACTTCTTGAAGACTTCGGAATCGAGACGGAAATACGAGGGGACAAAATTGTCGTTAAACGAGACGACTCCAAGGGAAACTAACATTTCCTTGGAATTGTTTCATCTGTGATTTTGTTTTGAAAGTTTTATATCCAAAGCTGAATGCATCCGGCTGCACGAGAGTTCATGATTTTCTAATATATATTCTGGTAGTAAATCGAAAAAAAGAAAAAAGCAAAAAATGGCTTACCCCAGGTGAATTTGTGTTGCTCAACATGCATGCAGGGTCGACGAAAGAGTATGGAATACTGTTAGGGCCAACTCGCAACGGGGCGGGGAATATGAAATCCGCCAGTGGCGGAACCTCGCGTGGTGATCTGTGTGTGCAACAGGTGTTTTGTCGCTTTCGGCGGTTCCCGCGACTGGCGGATTTCATATTCCCCGCCCCGTTGCGAGTTGGCCCTAACAGTATTCCATACAATTTCAATTCAATTGTTTATTCTGATCGTCAAATTAAGACATTACAGATATATATGGATATAATATACAATATATTTCAGTACAGGTATACATGTATATATTATATATGGCAAAAAATAGAATATAGAAATGTTGGACGGTATTCGGTTGTTTCAATATGTCAGGCGGGTGGTAATAAGCCTCAGGCGGACCTGAATATTTCTTGGATCTTCTTAATAAAAACTGATAGATTTTTAACTGTCTTTTTATTTCGGGAGTTGAAAAGAGCGGCTAGTTTGTGAGTGTTAGGTCTCTGGTAGTAGTAGGGTTTCAGGTATTTTATTCTAAGTTCATTAAGTTCCCTACATTTCATTACCATATGATATTCGTCGCCGATTTCAAGATTACATAGTGTGCAAATTCTGTCTGAGTAATCCGTATTTGTCCAAGTACCATGTTCTATAGGGAGTTTGTGGTTTCTTGTCCGGAAGGCCATAATATAGTTAACTGATTTGTTATCATCTAGGGTTAGATAATTCTCTGTTTCAAAGTTTGGCTTTATAATCCGGTAAAATGCGTACTTGCTTGATTTATATATTGTGGTCCACCATTCTTGTATGTATACGTCGCGTAGTTTGCCAGAAATTGTGCGGTTAAAGCTTTTTATGCTTAGAACTTGTTGGTTGGTCCAGACAATACTCATACCGAGGCAATTAAGGGTATCTCGAATGCTAGTGGAAATGAAAACAATTGATACTTACATGTATTTAATTTACAGATAACTAATTTTTAGCAGCTTTCTAGCCTTGCGGTTCGTTTTTTTCGGTTTTAGTGTTGTGATGTTGGAATTTCAATGATAAATAGATCCGTGATTTTCTAATACCAACTGAATCACAACATTGGAAATTCACATCAATTTCAATTCGTTTAATCTTTTTGACCCATAATACATAGGTATTAAGATAACATATAATACATTTTATGTACATGACTTACATAATAGAAATACAAATGATATACATTATAATATATGAAAAGTATTTACAATATAAATAATATACCTGTTTGCCATAGGTGCTGTCTGCTGACGCTATATACTATGGTGTCATATATGACTGATCCACACAAAGTGCATAGACACCCTCAATTATATTACCAGCGAGGTAATATAATTAAGAGTATGTATCCACTCTGGTTTAGTCGCTTGCACATGTTATTTCGTGTTAGGTTCGTAGGAATACTGTGTCATTTACTATCTTTTTCGGTATCTACCCAAGCTTATCTGAATTTATAAGTTTACGATTGATTATTTTAATAAAGTCGCACAATTTCCGTATGTCTGTTGAATTGTTCTGGTTAAGTATTTCACTCATTGTGATAGTATTTTGTTTTTTGTTAGTAAATTTTGATAGTAATCGCTGTCTTTCGGGTGATAGTCTCTCGCATTCAAGAAGATAATGAAATTCTTTGTTTGTCCGTCTTATGAAAACTAAAGATGATTGCATATCACTTTATGATCGGTTGGTTGATAGAGTTGTCGATCGGGTTTCCCTTTGTACGATATTTCATAAGTACGACAATAATGAAATACTTTCGTCACCTAACTTCGTCTTGAATGTCGATCTATTGAGCGCTTTTATTAATTAGCTTTCTGGCTCCATGCTATCAGTCTCCATTTGGATTCAAAAAAAGTTTAGCCAAAAGTTTAGCCAAATGAAATTTTTATTAGCCAAATTCGAAAAAGATTAGCCATTGGCTAATTTGGCTACCGACAGCGCGAACACTGGCCAAGAATCATTTTCATAAATGAGATATATTTACCTTCAAGAAAAAGTTGGTTTCAACTTGTTCTACCGAGGGTAGGGGTATCTCGAAAACTAAGGCCCTTTTTGGATTTGGCCGCTCCTCTATTGGGAAGAAGATATATAGAGCTGCCGTCGCTCTGAAACATAATCTTGATGATTAATAATGCATTTATACCTTTTCCGGGCATTCCATTTCCGATTCCAGAATTCCGATGAATACAAATACCGTTTTTGTACGGGGCCCATACATTGTGTTCCAAGTTGTATTTGTTATGACTTCAATGCTTTCTGGGACATAATGCTCATAAAAAGGTAGTTTAGGTATTTATTAATCTATTTCGATACCAGGACAAATTCAAGAGCGCTTATTATGTGCATTTGGAAGCACAAACACTCACGCGTCTTTAACTCTTGATCTTAAAGGAGCTGTTGGAAGATTGGCAGGAATTTCCATTGGGAACTTAGATTAAGCAAGAGATGGATTATAGTCCATGTCATGCCACCAAGTGTGGGCATATATCTAAAATCTACGACTGAGATACTCATTCAGACAGACCCAAAAATCAGCATTTTCATATAAATAAAGATGGATAACTCTATTGAATCCATCGAAGATCCGACAACCTATGGTTGAGATATCTGCTCATAAGGGAAATAAACCCGAACATTTTCAGATAAACAAACATGAATAACTCTGGAACAGAAAACACGAACAAAATGATTGAACACTCAATTGAATGTCCTAGCAGTGAACATCCTACCAAATTTCATTGAGATCCGACAACAGGTGGTGGAGATATCTGCTCGGACAGACAAAAAGCCAACATTTTCAGATAAACACAGATGAATAACTCTAGAACGGAATAACAGAAAAAAATGATTGAACACTCCATTGAATATCCTCATAGTAGCGACCATTGATATCCAATTTCATTGAGAGCTGAGCACCACTGTTTAAAGTTACAACATGAAGAGACATTGGACAGACGGCGTCTATATTAGAAAATGCAAACATCGATCATTGGATACTGAAAGTGCAGATTGCCAAAAACTATCAACATTTTCAGATTAAAAACGAATTCATCATTGGAAAATCAGTGTTCTGGGTGACCAACTGTCATATCAAATTTTTTTGAGATCAGGTAACCAATGGCCGAGATATATTAGTGGATGGACAATATATCAACATTTGAAGAAATAAAAAGAGGACAACTCTAAATTATTTTTATTCAGATCAAATATGAATACAAAATATATTCACAGCACTAGATGTGGATGAATAACAACATTCTTATAAACTAGCACTATGTGAAGTATGAAAGACATTCTTGTAAATCAGTAGTGTTCCCATTATTATCATGAAATACATGATTGTTAAGTACAGATTGAAATTTTATAAAATATCATATTAGAATGTAACTTCTTCATCTTGAAATGCTCTTAAATGACTGGTAGTGTAGAGGATATTGCTATTAATTTCAGCCTATGTTATAATCAGTAATATGTGGTGAGCAGACTTGTTTACCCTCCCGATTTTCGCGGGAGACTCCCGATTTTAATCGTCTTTTCCCGTGCTCCCGATCCGGAAACAGAATCTCCCAATTTCAAATGTCTATACCAGATTAACCAGAATAAAAAAATAATTTACAGTGATTAATAGGCTGTCCCTGTGGCGACTAAAACAGGCGCAAAAATCAATTAGCTAGCGGCTGACCACACGCAATGAAACCATGCGGGTGCAATAAATCAACTTAGACTAATCCTACCAGCGACACTGGTATTCATGTCGGCTTTGATTCTTTTGTGAAAGTGACGAAAGAGTAAGTGGAAACTGAGCTGTATTTGTCAATATCATAAACGGCGGATTTCCTTACAAGCTTATGTGTGACTATATAACGAAACACATTTTTCTTTCGTCATAACAAATCACTTATTTACTACCATTTACGTCTAAATCTCTCTGTTCACAATGTCTGAAACTCCGACCACAAAAGCACAAGTTAGATTCGTCCGATACGCCAAGTAAAAAACGAAAATATGATTCAAAGTTCCGTGACGTCTGGAAAGTTGAAATGCCATGGGTGAGATCCAGTGCCGATTTAAACTTTTTGTTTGTTTTAGTTCCGTTTCCGTCTTTGTGGTATTCCGTGTTTTATATACGCAATAACAGTACGCGAAACGAACAGACCTCAAACAATTCTGTCAATGCGTAATTTCTTTAAATTCACCGATGTTATCTGATGTTACTGAATATATTTGGCGACACAATTATCCGAGAGCACCATTTTATAGCGTGCAAATATAGTTTTAATTGTTGTATTGCCTTGTTCGAAATAAAACGTGATCCATAACTGGAAAATCGTAATTTTATTCCCAATGATTCAGTGATTTTAGAAAGTAGCGACACTCGGTAGTCGGTGTCAAGGATATGAAGTTTTTTTCCATGATACGGACATTGAAAAAAAATCTCCCGATTTTTCACTAAATCTCCCTATTTCTGAGGACAAATCTCCCTATTTCAAATTTTGAAAGTAAACAGGTCTGGTGGTGAGATGTATAAAACTTGTGTTCTATACCTGCGGATATGTATAGACATAAAAAAAAACATCAGCATTTGTTTGTTGATAAACCATGTGGTTTTCTTCTCAAGTTGTGTTTTCAGTGTTACATAACATTTTATGAGCACACTAATCTTGTTGGCTTATAGTGGTAAATTAAATGCTAGATGGAATATGTCAAATCAGTTTTCCAATAATCAAATGATCTGTGTAGCTGGCAAGAAAGAGAATATATTTACTGTATTCTGGGCAATAAGTGTCTTTAACATGCATTATACATCTCATCTCTACACACATTTTGAATTTATTACGATAACAAGAGATCGAGTTACCTTAATTTGCTTGAATAAAAAGAGTTTAAATGCCAAAATGCATTCCTTGTAGTGCTGGGCGGTATGACGATATATCGGGTATACCCGGTTTTAATTTTGATATCGTCAATAATATCGTCTGAAATAAAAATATCGTAATACCGTCCCAAGTTGTAATATTCTCCATGTAGGTTGAAATCCATCATATGGTCCCAACAAACAGCGAAGTTAGAGTAAGTATAATAGTCCCAAACTTCCCTGAAATACGCAGTCGAAAACGTTTTAAAACATCGGAGCACGTGCTTGTCAAGTTGGATATGCTTCGTCGGACACATCAAAGATATACTAGTAGCATCAGTTGGCTACACTGTGAGATTGGTATGTCGCGCGCATGCGACTGGCACAATGACCTCCTTTCAAGTTGGTGCAGCTTGCTCTATCAACCGTAACCGGTTGCTTGGAGACGGATTACGATGTCAGATGTTATATTGACCACACTTAGTCTAGCTGATCGTCTCAATGTGTGTAAATTGTGAATAAAATGATTTTGTGGACATGTGCCGTACGGATCATGGCATTGCTATCGCTTCAACAAATGTCAAATTCACAAACTAATTGAACATGATTGTCTCTATTTATTTTCCTCAGCTAAAAAAATGCCGACGCAAATTCATTTCAAATTTTCACGTCGGCTTTTGCCTCGAAACTGCCCATTGTGGCATTGTCGACGCTAATTCCCAGGGCTGCCGTATATGGACATTGAAGTCCCACGGTACTACCAACTACCAATTACCACTGATAAATATAGTCTCACAAACAACCAATTCCTCACGAATTAATAACATGGCAATTTGAAACCGAATGCGGTGCTTAATGTGTGCATGGTGTTGAGCGCTATGGTCAAAGGGATATAACTCTAAAAAATGTATGCGAAAACGCACGTGGGCCGTGTTATATGATTATATCCCTTTGTTTCAAAGTTATTATTTCTCCGTCGGCAAACTGTCAATTGTTGCTGACGAGTGGTCATTATATACATGTATACTGTGATGTTACTGATAATTGTTCAATACACATTTACTCGACCTCTCATGGCCCACAAATCGTAAATAAAACGTAGGGATGTATTGTGCAAACTTTATTTATGAAATATTGCATATACTGTACATTGTACTTACCAATTGTAATATACCAAAATAATATCGCGATAATATCGTGTATCGCGATGTTGTCGCCATAATATCGCGATATTTTTTGGGGCCAATATCGCCCAGCCCTAATTCCTTGTCAATGATGAACATTAGCGTGAAGAACATTCAAATATTTGTAATTTTATATCAACAATACAATCAATACTGAATTTACACAATCTGTGCTGAAACAATGATAGCATACTAAAATCAGAACGACGTCGTTTGCACATGATCGGAAGAGTTAATACTACAGAATAGATTGATTGTTAGGTGGATGGTACGCTATTTGCACCAAATCTGAAAATACTAGAGACTAGTATTTTATACATTTGCCTGAGCTGGCTGTATTTGAGATATACCAGTATAACCCAGCATGTGTTGCAAAGATTGTCATATGAATAAAATTTGGGTTTGTGGTGCCAAGCATGTGCTGTTATTCAATGACTGCATGGAAGTGTGGCACCATATATGAATGGTAACCACATGATTTACATCAAGCAAGGTAATATACTGATCTATTACTATATCTTGCGGATTTGTTACAAGAAATAAAACCCATGTTCTCAATGTATTAGTACTTCCTAGAAATTACCTTCCAACCGAACAGTATCATATTGTAACTACAGACATTGCAGTGCATAGAGAAGGGTTCATATCAATAAACTAGAAATGATTATGACTAGATTATCAGGCGCCAAAGTCACATTGTACAGGCCCACATTTATAAATGACTAAGTATAATTAATACCTGAAATATTTTGACAGAGTCAACCAGCCTTCACTAGTCTAGTGTTGATGGAGCAAGTAGTAACATGATGATATAAAATGGAGTGGATGTGCAGTACGACCATGCAATGTACAAACAAATACTGTCCTGATTTAACCTAGCATTATAAAGAGTTTGGTCAGTCGTAAAAAAAAAAAATATGAACCCTTCTTCACTGTTCCCGCACATCTGGAGATATGATACATTATATGAAGGAACTCTGTGGGCAAATAACAAAATTTACTCCCAACAATATAGATCTTGACATAATATAGTAAACATAAAATTATTAAGTTTTTGGTCCAATACTATAACAATAACTAACAAACAATTGCCCTATCAAAACTCAAAACATTATTTAAACATTATTAAGTATCAGCTAAAACTGGATAAAACATTAACAATGGAAAAACAACTAGCACCGGTCATAACATTCAGTGAGACTGTTGAAATTTCTAATACAATATCTCAAGGAAATAATAGCGAAATGGAGTAAGTATCGATGTTTTATGACAATTAATCACCTTAATGAGAACTTAAAGCTAGTACCTTTAATAATGAATACAATTTTATGCACAGCAACCAAAATTGGCCAATAGTAGATAATGTTCAAAAACATTGACATACAACTATAACCAAAGCCAAGCATGAATTGTTTAGGCAAAATGAGATAATGTGTTTGGTTCTCGGACATCAAAACAGCAGATAAATATGTGTGCAATCTGGTGCAATGGCTATTTTAATCACCAATCATACAAATTTTGCAGATCGAATGCACCATTTTAATTTCACATATCTTAACTGCCTGCTAGTTAAATATCGCTCAAATTATTGCTGAAATACCGGCAATCGACATGGCAAAGAGAGATACCTAATTAGTTCATCCAATGTGACAAAGATGAATTACAAATTATCATTTGGAAACTAAATCTCATATGGTGAGATTGTGTCATAATATAATGAATGTTGGAGAACCAGATGCTTTTTTATTTCACCTCATAAAACTGAAGATATTACTGAGGGAATATAGATGACAAGTTACAACGAAATATCTGGTAGTTGTTGACAGTTCTGCATAAAGCCAAACTTCAGGAAGGATACATAGTATTTTTGGGTATCAGGAAACCAAACATTGTAAACTTAACGTGAGGTGACATAATCTATTCCTGGTTTAATAAAAGGTTGCCGACCACGTGTCCCCCGAAAAGGTGGCTTTTTAGTAAGAATAGTTTTTTTTTCAACCCTGTCAAAATTCATCGGACCATGACCAAATTCAAACTTGGCTTTTGTCTTCTGAAATTTGAACCACGTACCAAACATTAAGAGATTCAGTTGAATTTAAAAACAATCAGATAACTGAAAGTAAAGTTATCATCCGGAAATCGAAAGTAATTGGCAAATTGTAAGTCGACAAGGACCATAACTCCGGCAAAAATGGATGGACGAAACCCATATTCGAACTTGAACTGTATTTGGAGCTGATAACTTCACATACCAATTCTGGTATCGATCTGATATCCCAAAATAAAGTTCTCATCCGGAAACTTTCCGGACAGATGGCATATTCTAAGTCGAAAAGGGGACATAACTCTGGCAAAAGTTGGCAAACAGAACCCATATTCAAACTTGACCTGTGTTTTAAGCTGATTAATACCAAATTTGGTTTCAATCCGATAGCCCAAAATGGATAAAACTTGAGAATTACTATCAGAATAAGTCTTTGTTAAAAGTTTATCTTCAACCAGCTTCAACTATATGATAAAACAGTTGTCATGCCATTTCTACTAAAAATAAAAAAAATGCCCTTCCTGTTCCCATCTGCGTTCACAAAAGCTAGATATTTAAGATAAAATATTTAAAATAAGATAAGACTTATGATATTGTTTTGTCGATATTTACCTGCAATTTATAATTAGGTTTTATTATAAGAGATATCAGTCAGAAAGTATCATTGGAAAGGGTGCATGACGTTTGGGCACCTGGACGTTTGGGCACCTGGTTTTTGGGACGTTTCGGCACCTGGCTTTTTGGCACTTGGTTGTTTTTCGGCCCAAGCACTTGGACGTTTCGGCACTTCAACGAAGGCTTTTCGGCAGATGGTTTATTTATTATTTGCACATGATTAGTATGAAGTCGAAAAGATTTTAGATGTAGTCGTGTCTTATGTTGTTAAATTATACCCTACCTAAACTGACAGATGATCCGGCTACAGGCACGAAAATATTCTTTATGCCTGTTTATGCTATATATTATTCCTCACATACATTGTAGTTCCAAATAGGTCTGAAATTCGCACGGTCATTGGGTGTTACTTGTGAATAGCTACAGTAATGCTCTAAGTAATCGTCTTCTTAACCACAGCAGAATTATGGGTAACTTTTCAGGATTTAGTCGGAAATATCGCTTGTTGTCATTCATCGGAAAGCTCTCGGGGAGAGCTTTCCGATGAATGGCAACAAACCATATTTCCGACTAAATCCTGAAAAGTTACCCATAATTATGCTGTGGTTAAAGGGTCAATTACTTAGGGCATTACTGTATGTGATTTAAGTATCAAGAGGACTTAGATGGTATAGTATTTGTAGCACATATTGTATGAATAATAATTGTTGTCTCAATGTTTTTTCGTTGCAGGTTATGACAAGTGAGACTAATTTCATTACATTTGACATCTTATATAATATGGCTCAAGATACTATGATCTTCGTTCTCTGATTTTTGGCCCCCCATAATATGAAAATTTGCAATGTCGATGCTGTATAATAAACAAACTGTGGACTTTATAGCTTTGTAATATGAGACCGCTCACATTAAGCGGCTAACATTTTAATCGGTGAAGATATTGAGACCGACTGTTATTAGAACCATATCAGTTGATACATTTGTTATTGTAATAATGATTTATAAGACTATAATCCGACTACGTGCTAATTTGTTATGCCAGCAGTCACTGTCGAATTCGTTTTGTAATCAGGTAGTGTTATCTTTACCAATAATATAATGAAGAAAGACTCCCTGGAATTAAATAATACTAAATAACTTGTTATTCTAATACGCGGACCGTCTGTACCATGAGGAAGCTTAGATAAGTAATACGTTATCAGCAATTTCAACAGTTCGAACAGAAGTAAGGCAAATGCTCTTTATTGCCTCAATTATCAGGAATTTTTGACTGAACAAGGCATGCTCAAAGTGAAGATGTACAATGCTATATCGCTTAGTAAGCACGTCGGGACCGCAGCTTATCGTATCGTAGTGTGTATGATTAGTGATAGTTGTGTTAGTTGTGTTCACCAACATCGGTATCATGTGTTCCATTATAACATTTTATTGAAATAAAGAATGCATTTCTATTAATCACCGGTCCAAAAAATTTCAGGTGTCGAAACGTCCTAAGTGCCGAAACGTCCAGGTGCCGAACCACAAACCCGGATGCCGAAACGTCCAGGTGCTGAAACGTCCAGCATTAATTGGAGAAACTGTCAACATTTGACCCTTCATGTCACTAAAAAAGTTATTACTGAGAGCAAATGTAAGTGGTAGGTCAGAAGAGAACTGAAACAAATTACAACTAAAATTATTTATGAATAGTCCTCTCCTATGCTCAAAAATCATATTAAGGCAAATGAAGTATCCATGATAACACAAATTCTGCTTACTTGAGGTCACATTAAAGCCTATAGCTGCACTCATAGTGGGCTACAGAGAGTTAAAAGTTTTACAGGCACAAATACAAATCACAAACAAAGGGAACATAATAAAATAGGGAAACTGTGATCACATTTATTAGGTATATCAGCTGTTCAAATTGCATAATGTTGAGATTCTGATCATTATAGAATGATTATTTGGTAACAAAGTCCCATTTGGTTGTAAATTTGCCAAACATTTGTAACCGGGGCAATAAATTATTCACTATAAGTACAAGTCTGCCTATGTTGACATGTTTGCTCAGATTGGTGCCTGTAAAAAATTAGAAACCCTCAGAGTTATAGAAAATGCCCAAATATAGACTTTAATTTACAGTCTATCGTATAACTACATGCATTACAACAACATCATATTCATCCAATTTAGTTATACTCCATTGTAACACATTTGGTCTTCAGATATTCATTAAGAGCTTCCTGGCCTGAAAAATTAAAAAATAATTATGATTAGTCTTAGAAATGGAAACGTCATCACCTAAAAAATATATAAAAATATTGTCAAATATGTATCTCTCATCTTGGTGTCACCCAAACAAGATGGTGCTCACCAGACTGGTGAGACTAAGAAAGGCTGGTCCTCAAAGTCTATCAGACTGTACAGTTTAAAATTACTGCAAACGATTCCACTGAATATGACATCGGTTTATATGATATTCCGGTTAGGCGACACAAATCAGCATAATGAAAGTGTCAATGACACTGTACTCAACTTTGAGAGGGGATGATTTCATGCGTTACAGTCAATGGGGCAAATAGGAATGCGGAAAGTAAAGTTGAAATGTCTAAGTTATACCAGAAGTCAACATGAAGAGATAAATATAAAGTAAAATCCCATATGGCCGCTTCAAAAAAATTGATACTCCCATAAGATCCATATGAAGTTTGGTGACAATCAGTTGAGGTGTGTGGTCTGTTGGGTGTGCCAAACGACTTAGTGCTGCAAAGAGCAAAATCCAAGATGGCTGCCAGCGACGATGTTTTTCATCAATTTTTTTTTTTAATTTGATAGCTCCCATCTAGAAGTGATCCTAAACATGACTATTTTTAAAAACAATTCTCCAATAAATGCGGGCTCTGTCTAAGATCAAAATGTGTGCAAAGTCCCACAAAGGGGGCCACAGGTATCTCTGATGCTGAATATAGGCTCTCAAAGGGAGCCTGTTTCAGCTAGTTTAGTATAATAGAAGTAAGTTGCTCGAGTAGACTAACATAAGTGGTATGAAATATGTTAGATAATGAGCTGGTTGACAGACAAATCAGGAAATAGTTAGAAATTATGAAATTTTGTGTATTCTGCACAATGACCTAGGTTTGTAGATGTAGATGTAGATGTAGATGTAGATGTAGGTTAAACTGTTATTTGAACTAATTGAAATAATTCCAAGTCATATGAGTGATATCAGTAGAGTTTTATGTGATTTTATACCAATTTTAATGAAATTTGCGGGGGTGGGTGTAAACAAAATTGGGAGTAAAAAATTTTTTTTTGCAGGTTTGGGGGTTGTGGGTCCCGAAAATGCCAGATGCAAAGAAACGGCATACCTTCCTGCAAATTTTTTACTACCTCACCCCCCCCTGGTCACTCTTTTAAAAATAGACGGCTTGACCCCAAAATCAATCTTAACCTACATACAAAATTTCAAACCATTTAGTTCAGCAGAACTAAAGTTTTCGTCCGCTAACGAAATATGAATGGCCAGATGGCTAGACCAAAAACATAAATATGTCCAGCCGCATTGGTGCTGCATTAAAGATCATGTGCCAGTGCATTCTCCTATATATGTGAGTCACGCATAGGGAGCCTCACATATATAAGAGAATTCCCTGGTTTACAAGGTCAGGTAAATATTGTTAGGCCAATTTATTCTCTTAAATATGCGAGGCTCCCTATGGGAAACTCGCATATATAAGAAAAAGCATTGGCACAAGGTTTCTACAAAATTTCAGGAAGCTCCATTCAAGGAAGTGTAAAAGCAAGCATATAAACTAACAATAATTGTCTATGAAGGACAGAATGATGAAAACTAAATGATCCTTGTTGACCCATGGAATAACCTGTGTGACAAATTAAACAAAATATTTGGATCACCAAATTACAACAATCTGGCAAATTTGACCAAAGAGCGAATTAGGTACACTGAGAGAAAGGGGGAACAAACATTAATATCAAAATGGACTTACCTAAGTCTTTTCCAAATCCAGACTGTTTGAATCCACCAAACGGAGCTGCAACATCTGTCTTGTTGTATGTATTGACAAACACTGTACCAGCCTGAATGTTCTCAGATACATACATGGCCTTGTTGATATCTTTTGTGAATACTCCAGATGCCAGTCCGAATTCTGTGTCATTTGCCCTCTTTATGACTCCCTCAATATCCCTGAAAATTGAGAAAGGAACTGTATGTCATGGTGTATATATACGAGAAAAGGGTAACAATGCAAAAGTGTCCAAAGTGCTGCCTCTTTAAAAATGACAAAATTTTGTCAAATTATCCAAGAGAGAGAAATCTTACAGGAGGAATTGTTCAATGCAACTGTGGAGATCAGCTGTTGGTTTGAGGTGGGGGGGGTGTGAAGGCAGAGCGTATTAGAAGTCCATGTGGTTCAAGCCGAGAGTTAGACTAAGTTTTCAAGCTGCATGAAGATACAACCTATGCATCTTCTACTATATAGTTTATACCAATATCAGTAAGTGTTTTGTAAGTATATTTGCAGTCTACCAAAAGTTTCCATGCTTTCAATAGTGCAGACATCATAGTTCACTGGTATAAAAAGATTATACATTTGACGTTAGCTGGTGATTTCAGTATTGAATGTACACAGTATACACTCATAGCATGACCATTTCTCATTGTAACATGAACAATGATACAAGCAAGGATGTTTATATTTAACAAAATATTTTTCATTAGTAGGATCTCATGATTCCACCAGAGTCTGTTATAAGAGAAACACAGGATGGAATTCCATCAGTCTGTTGGAACAGAAAAACAGTACGGAACTTTCATCAGAGTATGTTATAATAGAAACACAGGATGGAACTTCGACTTTGACAGCATCTATATCATAATATTACTGGATAACAAAGACAAATTCAAACAAGCAGTCGCAGACGGCGGTATCCCCCGCTGAAATGTGCAGTTGGGGAAGTGCATTCGCAATAATGTTTGCGTTCTCAGTATGTGCTAAACAAGAGGTGGGATCTTGTCAAAAAGCCTGGCTTGCGAACTCATTTTAGGTACTAGCCATGTGACGTCGTCCATTTGCACCAAAAATAATAAACAAAGTCCAATAACTCTGCTGAAAATATCCGGCCGGACGTGGTTTGCGAACTCGTTCTAGATACTGGTCATGTGAACTCATATACCAAAAATCTTTGAAATCTGTTGAGATTTGTGGAAATGAGCCCTGTGACGTCGTCTATTTGGTAAATTTTACAAAAATAATAAACAAAGTCCAATAACTCCGGTAAAAATATCTGGCCAGACCTGGCTTGCGAACTCAACTAGGTAATGGTCAGATGAACTCATATACCACAAATCTGTAAAATCCGTTTACATTTGTTCAAGTTATGACTCTTACAAATTCGGGACGGACGGCTCGACAGACGGACGGACGGACGGAACCCATCACTATATACCCCGCAAATTTTAAATTTGGCGGGGGATAATTAATCCATTAAGTAAGCTTGACCAGCTGACCATATTTGACAGAATCTGAATCCTGTACACCTCAATATGTTTTGCAACAAAATTTTGATTCAAACAGGTTTACAATTCCAGAAAGACATTCTATTAAAAAAATTTCATTAGAAATCACAGCCCAAAATTAAATTGAATAGACGAGAAGGCGTCGAACGAACGGTGTCTATATCCCGTAACATCAATATTTTGGTGCAGAGACCACACGAGTCGACATCAAATATATATATAGTATAACCAAAGTCAGACCAACTAATTTATATTTAAATGGCCCCCACACGTGTGTATGGAATGGTTGGCCGCTAGTATTGGGTACAAATATATGTGCATAGCGTATAATCTACAAAAAAAACATTTATTTTAAGCTAACTGTGGAGCTCCATTTACGGCATATAGTTTCATCTTCAACGTGTTTGTAGAACAGACATAATTTAGACAAATATTTTCAGTTTAAATTAGGCCAAACAATAAAAGAGTTCTGGTTCTTGGGCAATTTTTTTTCAAATCAATGAGGGAGGGAGGGTTTTATTTTAATTTTTTTCAGCTGTTATAATAAATGTAGTAATCGTGTATATCACCCTTGTTTCCCCATTGTGAGTTCAGACTTAGCACAGTTGTTGGAAGTTCTGACTAAAAACAATTTTCCTCACTTATTCTACCCGTACTTTTTATGTACATGTCCACATATATATTTTTAGTTTGAACTTCCAACAAATGTGACGAGTGAACCATATATCTGTTTAAATTAGTAAATATGATGCCAAATTGTAAAGTATAATAAAGACACATGTTTGTTTTAGACATGGACACATTATGTCAGAGGTATACATCTTATATTCTCAAATTGTGTGGTGACAAAACAAGCATGTGCAACATTAACTTTACCTCATTCAGCCAGAGTCCTGGGAATCACTGTCCATGTAATATTCAACTTGATTAAAATTTAATAAATAGATATATTACCTCTACTAAATAGAGAGAGCTACCAGTTAGGCAACTTCAGATGTTGTTATTATGCATGCCATCATCTGATTGGCTGAAAACCACCCACTGTGATATATCACTAAAGCGAACAAGTCGATTTTTCGTTAAAATGCCCTGTTAGGTCAGATAAACTCTACCTTGTTAAAATTTGTAGTTAGTAGTGTAATAGTAGAGCCAACACATCAGATGTCTGTTTACTCGCATATTTATAGATTGGGTGGTTTTCTCTGAAATGCTGAGTAATCCCCGCCAGTCAGACCTGAATGAATATTCGAGGAACTAACAGCCATTTTGGGGAAAAATACGGAATATGATTATATAAACTCAGAATGGGTGAATGTGTGTGTGGCATGAAAATCTGAACTGTCGAATTTCGTGCAAATCCTCTGCCAATGAAAATCAATCTCACAGAATTTTTACTTGCCCACTTGTATTTCTATAGTATATTTACTTAATATTATGAATTATTATATTCAGCATGGTTTGATATCACACAAATCAGACCCACTTTCCTATGACTCTGAGATGTTCCCAACGAACACAACAATGTAAAGTGGGTTTGTTTTGAAGTGGTTGTATTGAAATGGTTAAGCTCACAGGTCCCCAGAACAAAAATTGACCCCACCCCCAATAGTACTTAATCCTATAGAAAGGTATCCAACTTGGCCCGGCCTAATTTGTTATCATTTTCACAAAGTCCACAATCAGGTTCAAAATACATAAAAATAATTTTTGTTACATAAATGCCTCATATATACATGTAGGAAGAAAGATATATTACTCTTCAATTTGATGTATCCTGTGTAAAATTTGGTAAAGAAAAATTCCGCTTATGAGCACAGGTCTGATGCAAACTGGCTGTAAAATTTCACTCGTTCGAGATGGTGGGATTTCTGTTGGAAAGTCGCAGGATTCACATGACTTTCAGTTCGTTTGCCAGAATCTAAATTCGGTCCAGGTTGCAGATATATTCGGCCGCTATTTGCGGATTACATTGGAAGATGCCACACCAGTGTCTGTTGAAAACGGTGGGAAAAATGCATTTTCTGTTCTCATGGACTCAAACAATAAAACTGTTTTACCCAATTTCAAAACAAAACAACAACAGCAACGACGAAATGATACAAAAATTCATCAATTTCCTTGAAGATAAACACCTTGGATTTTCCCCACATACCGTTGACAATATAGGCCAGGGCTCAAAATACATTTCATTTTGCAAGAATCAAATGCCGAATCAAGTTAGTCATAAAGCACTGAAAATGGAAAAGTTTCACGAGAATCATTACGAGAATCGATTAGGTGATTCTCGTCGAATCTTAAGGCCTGTAGGCAGGAATTTTGTGCAGCTTGTGTGCAACATGCTTGGACCCTCATGTTAATAAACTAACTGAGAGATGTTGTTACATTCCGGATGGACTTCAAATTTTTCTTGGATACAATGATCCCAGAAAAAGTAAACACAAACTGCCGGTGCTTGAACACTCAAAAATGTTAGAATATTCTGGACAACTTGTTGCTGTAATGGATCAACACTTCATACAAAAACCAAATTGGCGAGCATGTATATTTGGCATAAAGGATCTCCTGAATAAGCTTGTGAATAAGGTAGACTGGATTTGTTTTAAACCAAAATATTCTTGTTATTGTTAAACATCTGTTATTTCTGCAATAAATTTTAATGCTATAAATGAGAGATCTTCTTATTTTAATACAGCATCCATAGGGTACATAACTTTGCATATATATAAAATAAACAGCTTCATTTTCCAACAATATATGAAAACAGATCATGATCCTGAACATACACACCATGTTACGAACAGCCAAACCTTGTCTTAAGTCAATCTTTAATCATAAAAGCATGCCTGCCCATCATTTTTATACATACAAATTCGGCATAAAAAACCTGCCTGCCAGTAAAATTCAGCCCAAAAAAATAAAAATAAAAATCTGCCTGCCTGCTGGGTTTTTTTGAAAAAAAACTTGAGAAACACAATATTGTTTGTGTGTGGCCTAATAGTCTTTTTTTTAGGTGTTTATATTAAAAAGGCACCATACATGTCAGCAGTGGCCAGGATGTGTATATGGAATGGCTGCCTGCAAGTATCTGGCAGGAATATATGCGCATGCATATGTCCATACATAACACAGGCCATAATTCACAAAAACATGTGTTTTTAAGTGTCATTTGGCACTATATATAGGGCATATATAGTTGCATGTTTCACAAGTTTGTAGAATAGACACAATTTAGACATTTCTGTTCTCTGTAATATAAGTCTCTCTTCTGCTGCATGTGGGAAAGTCTATCACATATCAAGTTGATTTATTCGTGCATACACAGATCAGCGCAAAAATAAATAATAAATAATAACTTGCATTTTCCTGTCAATTCCGGGTAGTTTCCTAATAATCGTTACTAAGCAGTGATCCGATGCAAAAGTCCCCGACTTATTAATGATCAGTGGTCAAAGGGTTTACAATGATGTGCGACTTCATTATCTATACTGACCCATCATAAAACTTGGAAATGATCATCACTGGGCCAAACGATTCCTCCCTGGACATAAATGTGCCATCCTCAACATTCGTGAAGATGGTTGGTTCCATAAACAAACCTGTAAAACACATAAAATCAATGAGTATCAAATGGGTGACTGATCAAGATTCCCTTTGCATAGTTTAAATTCAACAATTTGTCTTTTGCCAAGATAATTTTTTCACGACTAGTCCTCTTGACGCATGAGGTCACAAATCATACTGGATATACAACACAGTTTTATACAAGAATCGCATGAGATGCAGGTCGAGTTGTGGTTGATGTGCCAAACATGGGCTTGGATTGAAAATGCATTAATTTGTAACTACCATACACAATACTGTCAGATGAGGAAGTCTGACATACCGAATAATCCCTCATGAACAAACCTCAACAAAGTTATAGTGCTAAATGCGATCAAAATTAAAAGTGGACCTGGCTGGTTTCAATCTCGATCAAGACATTGTTGAGCAGGTCTCATATACTAAATATTAAACAAATCAGTTGATATTTGTTCAAGTTTGCTTGCTATTAATAGCTGTAGACGCCAGCCCGCTGCCTGAAAAACTCTACCAAAAAGATTGATTTCCACTTAAAAGTTGTTTTTATCCTCCTGTACATTTTCATTGTAATACTATTTATTTAAAACGTACCTGGTCGGTTTGCTTGTTTGCCTCCATGTATCAATGTAGCTCCTTCTTTTACACCAATGTCGCAATACTCAACCAATTTCTCTAAATGGGCACGATGATTCTGTGGACCATGGTCAGTTGAACGATCAAGTGGATCTCCAATCTTCATTTTCTTTACTTCAGCAACCTGTGAATTATAGTACATGCGGTCATAGACAACATAGGCTCAACTTCTCCTTAGAAAGCCTGCAATTTTTGATAAGTGCAAGGTTGTAATTTGGTCTAAGGTCTAATTTATAAGATATTAAACTTTCAAGCTTCCATTCGAGCATTACAAAAACATTAACATGGCCGACTTGTAATGACAAAAGTATTGTAAAGTCTTTGTAAAGATCATAAACCCACAATTAGTGATCTGCGAATCGGGGATTATACATCGAATTGAATCTCGATATCGAATCTTCTTCCTGATATCGACATCGAATCGAATCAGCTAATGATTGACATTATTTACCAGTGTGTATTATTTCGGTGTCTCATGACAAAACACTGTAATATTCACTAGATACTATATAACAATGTGAATCTCCTTAACTCTTTCATCCCTGAATATACAGATATGGATATCCCAGAACCCTGGATTATCAGCTTGCCTAAGTACAATTATGTGTCCCTGGTGTATTGCTGCAACACTAGCTTTAGAGCGATGTCGGGTATGGCAAACTGCATGTTTTATGATCGTTAACAAGTTACCTTCAATTTGTGTTATATACCAGGTGGGGTCGTCACTTCCTAATGATATATCAGGTGTGTGCATGTGGGAACCGAGAAGGGACATTGAACCCCAATATATGCTATTCTCGCATGTATCGCCTGTATCTGGAATATCAACTTCGCATATCAATGTTTTCCACAAATACATACATGTATGTGTCATTCTTTGTAAGTGTGGTGTATAAACGTTGTTGTGATATGATACACTGCATGATTTCAAATGTTATGCCAATCATTGGACATAATTGCTTCATCAAGGGCAAGAGCAGACCAGTACTAACCTATAGCTACCATGCCCAAAAGACGCTATTTGAACGAAACAGACATATACTCCCACAGTTAGCAAGTTTAGACCCACAGGGATTTACTTGTCAGCATGGTGAGGAATTATGTGTAACATTCCAAATAAAACAACTGCCAATGTCCTGATCGGATTCCCAAAATGATTATGTATGTCAATGTTATGTTTATAATATGCACGTGCGGCTATTATTATTAAAGTCGCACCGTTGTGCGGCACGGTGATTTCCGTAATATTGCTTCGAAAATAAGAGACATTAGACGGATACCACAACTAAAACATCGTTATAAAGGTCAACATTATCTTCTTTATTTCATAAACGTAATAATACTAATGTCATCGGTATGTTTTTATGACAAACAATAAACCAAAATCGAAATGTGAACCAAAACACCACACCTGTGGCAGTATTGCTTCATCGATTTTTAGGAAACCCCAAAATAATAATCGTGACGTCATACAGGTGCTGTCTATATTTCTATATTTTCTTTGGAAAATCATGACAGAGGCAAGTCACTCTCAGTCTCATGGAGGGTTTGGGATATGTTGCATTGAATTTCTATCTAGCTGTGTCATGGCGAGCATGAAACAAGAAGTGACAGTAAAACACTTAAAGACAGTTCAATCAATGTATCACAAACCCCATGGAATGGAAGTCACTTGAATACATTATTTAATAAAGATTTAACACAAGTGGACATGGATACACCATTCAGCTATATAATAGTCCAATGCCAATGGTAGTTATCTGTTAAACTGTTCACTCCACAATAGATCAAACACCTACATCACATATTCACAGTAGTTGTCTTCACGGAGGGGGTCCCAGAAAACAGACACAAATTACAAGTGTTAAATGTTATCAACAAGATTCAACAGAAAACTGAAAGTAGGAAATTTAGAGGAATTCTGCCGGCAGTGTCGCAGATAACTGGTCGCATACGATGACGTCCATTTGAGAACGTAACAGACCGATTGTTCTAAGGTTTCTCACCGTTTCTGTTCATTCCAATCTATGTTTTGTCGCTCTTGAAAGCGGCTGACATTGAATTTTATTCATATAATCTGAATTGGACATATGAAGTAAAAATAAGGTAATCAATTGAGTTCCGCATCTAGATCACGAACCGTGTAGACAAATTACATAGTGTCGATACAGATTACAAATATATGCAGCGATTGATCACCGTCAAGGGTTGCGATCGAACCACATAATTTGCATAATGCACGTCTATTCTGAATGGCATACATTCAAAATTACCTACATTAGCCTACTTGGCAACATTGTGCTTCAATTTTTATGAGTTCAGGTCATTTAGCATGTGTTATCTAGACGCAAAATACGAGACTACACCAAAGTAACACCGATTTGAAAATATCCAAATGAGCAGACTGATTCAGTGTCGATCTCGAATCGGGTGCCCAATATCGACATCGAATTGAATCTCAAATATTCGCAGGTCCCTAACCACAATATACAGTTATGGTCATCAAATACTTTGTCAAATGTTTCTAACATTGAGTATTCAAGTTGTTTTTTATTTCGATTCCACCAGAATTCTCTTTCATGTCATCAGTGACATGATGTTGGGCGATGGTTAGACTCGACCAATTTTCTTGAAGTATCACTACGCGAGATGACTCATCCACTGCAACATCTATACAGTGATTGATCAGGTTGCGTACTCGCCACTCGACCAATCACAATTATGTGCGCATTTCTATGAAAGTAGTTGTGGTTATATATATTATATACAAATCTGACTATCAATAACACAGAATAACATTAGTAAAATGTATAAAGTATTTCAACATACAAAAATTAATAGTACCATGTCCATATATATTAAGGGACGCATCAGTATAACAGGAACAATGGGATGTTACTTATTGTTCCTATTTCAACATAGTGTTCGGTGGATAACTCATTTCTGTCAACCTTTCAGGTTCTGGTAGAGGCCCATTTTCTATTAGACATGATCATAATAAAAAGATTCATATTCTTCTTTCCTATCCGAACTCAAACATGCAAATATATGGTGATGATGTTTTATAACTTACAACCCGTTCAACGAACTCATCATGGATGGATTCTTCAATAAATAACCTGCCAGCTGCAATACAGTTCTCACCCTTGTTGAAGAAGACAGCACCACAAGCCTGTAAAAGAAGCAATCATTATGCCACTTAACCCTTTACCCAATACGCATATTACCTACGTCACTGCCCACAGCCAACACTGAAAGGTGATAATGTCACCATCACAGCCAACACATCTGTTTGCCGAAATCAAATTATTGAGAAGAAATCAGTATTAATGTTGTCTATGTTGTTTGGTCCTTCACACGATAAAAAATAATCCTGCAAATGGCAACAAAAGAACTAAGATATGCAATGAATGAGAAACAGATCACAATCGGCATATGTTTAACCCATAACTCGACGATAGCGATTAGCTATTTGAATAAATCCTTCCACCAACCTTTTCATGAGTCATGACTTCAAAGACATTTAACGATCAATCTGCAACTGACATACACTTGTCCTCGAGGCTGAATTGGAAGGATTGTTTCGTGGGTTTTTTTCTTTTATGTTGAAATAAGTTAAATGATAGTTCAATAGACAGTATCAGCCACTGTGTAGGAACTGTTACATCGGAAATCGTTCTATCGCCGGTAGTGTGATGGTTCTTGCCTGATTTGTTACGGTTCCTGATGATTGAAAATAATCATTTTTGTGACAAAATCACGCATAATTATAGATATCTTGAATATATTAAACTTTCCTGAATGAACAGAGGCTGCAGAAGTGCCGTGTTATCGAAACCTGAACTCGGTATTAGCGAGTTAACGCGTAAATATCAACATGTTACCACTGAAAATCAAGCCACGTGGACGCAATTTCTTTGTTTTTCGTGGCGTATAAAATATGAAACGCATTCTGAAGACAAACACTGACTATAAAGTGTACCCGTGTTATTCTTTTGTAAAATAGCTGAGAAAGTATCCTGATAGGGGTTGATAATTGGGAGCTGTGACCTCGTAATCAACACGGGTGCGTGTTACGGTTCTATTTCAAACCGATCATGGCTGTGACGGTTCTGTCCATGAGATTTATTCAAACGATTTCTGCACTTGGGTCCGAAAATCGTCTTGTGTATCTGACATTTTAAACCAGATAATGGCTGTAGCTTATGTAATTTGCATAATAGAACAGGTATATTAAGAAATAACACAATAAATACCTAATCCGGGAGATTAAGTGACATTAATAGGCAGAAATAAAATATTGAAAGTCCCGATGAGTATAGTATCATAATCATGCCCGCCTATATGAATGACCAATGGTAATATAAATCTACCCTCAGGAGAATATGATGTTATATTCATTTACTTAATCTGGGTATTATTGAAAGATCCAGGTGTGACAATATTTCAATTCCAGTGCCATCATATTTCCTCCTCTGAAGTCCGCCTGAGGGACATTTACACATGTTTGTCGCCCCGACATGAATATAACTTATGAAATCACGTTCAACTGAATCACTGATAGGTTATGACGTGATTGGGGTGGTGGGGGACTTGGGGAGGGGGTGCTTAATTGGTGTCTATCCCCAACTTTGGTCAAAATGTTCAACAGTTACAAATATCTTATCTTACAATAGATCGGTTTGAAATTTAACACCAACAATATGTTGAAATTGTTCTCTTAATTTGATTTGACAACAATTTAATAGTGGGGATTTTGTCGTTTTTAGACTAACATTTGCATACTTTCCTACACTTTAAACATGCAATCAACCATATTTGACATATACAAATGGACACTTCTTCTTTAGAGTTGATCCAAAACTCATGATGGGTGGACATGAAGTAGGGAGCAGGTGTGATCTAGTTTTCTATATCACATTTACACCCCCCCCCCCCCCCCCCCCCCAATTGGCAAGAAACTGGTTTAATGGACAAATAATCTAATTCCATTTAATTAGTATGCTTTGTATTAAATAATGTATGCTCTTTTGCAAAATAAATCATCTCTCTCTCTCCATCTGTTGGGAACATTTCCAATCTTGTGGGGGTGGGGGCGCCAGGTTGGAAACTTCCAACACTTGGGAATCTTGAAGCCAGTTTATATGTTTTTTTGCAATTTTCAGGTTCAGATATCCACATTTTCTCACTGGGCCCCATGTATCCTGAGTTTCTCCCCCGGTTTGCATGGTGGCCAATCAAAGGCTACTGATCAATTCACTTCAGAATGGTATACAATCTAGAGCTACAATGTGTCATGCAGTTGGGGAAAACCAAAGCCCAGGCCTTGTGCATGAGTTTAGTCTGTTTCAAGGGGATGGTGCGGTTGGAAATTCCAAGGTGGACGCCCCAACATTGGATACCCTCCAGCCCACGTCCCTGCTCACTTGACACGTTAGTAGCGGGGAATAATAATGTGCCTTGTAATAGCCAGGTTCAGACACCAATAACACTAATTTTTAATGATTCATGTGTATGAATGTTTAGCTAATAATTCAAACAATCTGTTACTGCATGTTGAATTTAATAGCTGAGCATTCCTACAAATGAATCAATACGATTCAAGTCGCTGCTCTTTATATCACATTTAGTCATCAAAGAATTAACATCCATATAATAATATTTGTAACTGCATGATTCTTTTCTATTTTTTATATGTTACTGCTTGTTGAACTTAATAGCTAAGAATTCCTACAAATTAATCAATAGGATTCAAGTCAATTCTCATTACAGCGCATTTAGTAACCAAAAGTTTAACATCCATATAATAATATTTGTAACTGTAGTATTCTTTGCTTTTTTATATCTTCTATTAAAAAATCAGAGATCCCTAGTCAATCTAAAATATGATTGAATGGAAGATTACCGTGCTTGTATATGCTTTAATAGCTGCATATTCTAGAATTCTAGAATTTAACCTAGATAATCAGCATCCAGCAAGCGGATGCCCGACATAAACTGCGTAATCAGAGAATTGTATGGGTGTCAACTAACTTTTAACGTCTTATTTTTGTTGAGTAAAATACGTCTACGAAAATAGACAACACTAGCCGATGTGCCCGGCCCTCTTCGTCCGGGCTAATTAGGGATTTTTTTGTGATCGTCTCCGCCTGGGCAAACTATTGTTCGATCGGCCCGGAAACATGCCTATATGAGCGAATATGGTCAAGGTCAAGGTCGCATGTGAAATTGGACCCACCCATATTGTTCCCGGGATCAAAGTAGGCCTACATTATACCAAATTTGAGTCGGATTGGTTGAGGTCCAGAAGCATGCCTATATGAGCGTATATGAGCGAGGTCAAGGACACGATCGCAAGTGAAATTGGACCCGCCCATATTGTTCCCCGGATCAAAGTATGCCTACACACCAAATTTGAGTCGGATCGGTCGAGCAGTTTTTCGAGTCTATAACACAAATACATACATAGACAGAAGTTCAAAAATATATAATAGATAAAATACAAGACAGATAACTCTATATATCCCGTCTACGCTCACACTTTACGAAGTCCAGCGCAATGAAATTTCACTATTGTTAACCGGCTGTTGACTCATGGAAATGTCGGGCCTGCAAAATGCGTTATTTTTCAAACTAGCTGGCGACTTTGTGAATTTTGATAGGCGTAACACAGCTTATTGGATAAGCATATAAAGGCAGTGTAATTCGTCGAAATTAATGACAAGTGGTGCAAATTTCAACTTAATGCATAGTTTGTTGTGTTTATCTTTGCACAAAATTGGCAGTTTGAACCATGTAGGCTACCATGGCAAATATTAGCAATAGTTTTACCCGTATAGAACGATTAATGGGGATAGAACCGACTCGATCAGGAGAGAACCCAAACAATAATCAAAATTCGCGGTTCTTGTCGTTGTTATGACTCGCACAATGAATTTTTCGTTATTAACACGCTCATTGGTGCCACAGATTGTTATGGGATCGAAAATAACTAATCGAATTATCACCTAGATATATATGTGTGTGTCCTTTATAGACTCAAACCGATTGAGCTCAAACTTGCTACCTACAGGAAGTGTCATGGACGGGTTAAATTGTGACCCCGACTTGACCTTGAAAATGATCAATTCAGGGTAAAATTGAAAAACAAAATTTAAATTAAAAAAATATAAAAAGCCAGTAAATTAAAAAGGCACAATTAACTAATTAAATTTAAAAATTAATTACAAACAAAAATTAATTAAAAAAAATAAAAATTGTCATGTTTCTGACGATTGCCGCCAGTGGCGGGCTAACCTGCTAGTAATATATAATGTATCTTATGTGCCATAGAGTGTCTGCAATGGCCCAATATAATAATATATATAAGCGCCCACCCACCATCCCATCCCACCACACATAGTGTCTTATGCGGAATGCTAGTGACTTCGTCCCAAAATGGCGACCTCGTTCCGATTTTATGGGTGATCTCGTCCCAGTCGTCGGTGATGTCGTCCCAGTGTTGATAACAAAGTAAACATATTTGTCACGTGAACTCTGGTCAACTTTTATACCCCAAAACAGTGTAGTAAACAAGTCATGATATTAAATAATATATTTTATTTATGAAGTATCAGTTTATACAATCTTAAATTAAAAAAAACCACCGGGACGACATCAACGGGACGAGATCACCGACAAGTGGGACGAGGTCACCTTTTCGGGACAAAAATTGGTGGGACGAGATCGCAGTGGGACGAAGCCACTGGTCACCCTTATGCATCTGCGGCCCCGGGAATATGCACCGCAACTGCCAACAATAATGTGCGGAGTTTGATGCAGAAGTGAAACCTGCGTTACGGATATGTTATAAAACAGTATATATCTGACAATAAAATGAACGTTATTGTCCCATTTTAGCTTTGTTATATCTCCCTGAGATTGTGTTTTTGTTTTATCTTTATGGGATAAGCAAATTAGCAATAATATGGCATGTAATGTCTAAAATTTCCTTAAATATGACACAGTGAATTGCATCCTGAAAAAATAAAAAGATTTTAAAAAAAGAAAAGTTTTGCCTACCTACCTACCCAATTTTTTTTCAGTCCGTTAGCGGAAACAAACGTATAATTTTGTTAGGCCTTAGCTAGATCAATTGACTGACATAATCTTCCCAACCAAATCCCATGACCGAAAAAGACCGGGCTGAATCTTCCCTTTCCCGAATTCTAAATGGCTGAAACTTACTGCTCTAACAGCTTTGTCCATATCACAGTCAGCAAAGATAATGAGGGGTGATTTGCCACCCAACTCAAGTGACACCTTCTTCACATTTGTTGCACAACTGAAATAAAAAAAAGCTTGTTTGAGATATTAAAGCACAGATTATTGGGTCCAATATGGTGAATAGTTTCTGAAAGCTAATTTCTGTCCACAAATGGTAAAATTCTGGAACAGATACAATTCAATTAAGATGATAAAAGTCTTTGTTTCATACTCTTTTCTGCAGAACTTCTTTTTTAGGTAAAAATTCCAGCAATTTAACACTTTCTTTACGAAATGGATTCTCCCAATCAGTTACAAAAGAATAAACTGGAATGGTCTATTATTCATTTGGAGGGATGCTCAGGTAATATAATCAGATGACAGATAATAGAGTGTGGAAGTGTGGAAGAATTCTTATTAATTGATGGAAATGCTCTATGGTCGTTTGTTGAACTTATTATCTGAACACTTCCTGAGTATTTAGTAAATAAAGGTTGAACACCCAATCAAAACGATCATTTAAAATTATCAAACATTTCTTTATACCTGTTTTTCTATTGACAATCATGCAGTTATCTGGCAATTACAACCCAATGTATTCTAGACAAGACAGTCAATGACTGTGGGGTCGCCACCAGACTGATAAGACTGGGACTCTGGAGACCAAAACAGTCAGCACTTTTCATAATCACTTTAAAAGAAGTAGATTTAAACAGGATATGTGGCTAGAGAGACTAAGTATGTAGATTGGTGAAAATCCACCTTGAAATTGACAACTGTACACTACTGATCACCCCCCATTTAAAAACAAATCTGAATTGCAGTCAAGGAAGAACATTCCATTCTATATAAGCCAAATAGCTCTTGCAAAACATATTTTAAGAATTACTATGCAGTGAAATAGTTAAGTCTCTGGCTCTGCCCTTATTTGACTTTGTGATCCCATTTTCACAAATCTGATAAGGATAAGATTTAAGTTCCCCAGTTGAAGTTGGTAATATTCACCCATTGGGCACCTCATTTATGAATTTTATCTTCTGCAAGTTAGGGGATATAGAAACTTCCTAGAAGGGAAATTTAACTAACAACAATGTAAATTTGATACTGTAGATACTTCCCAGAAGATGAGGCCTAAGCAGAATGAGGTCTCCAGAAGGTGAATTTGGTTATGCTAGCCCGCTGTGTGGGATAGCATCACAAAAAGCGTGTATGTTCCTACATTGTGCATGCCTGGCCTCAAGCAACACAATGTATTATACAATCAAGCCTTGAAATAGTGTGAAAGTGTGTCTGTCATTTGCAGAATGAGGTCCCCAGAGGGTGAATTTAGTGATGCTATCCCGCACAGCGGGCTAGCATCACTAAATTCACCCTCTGGGGACCTCATTCTGCTAGGGCCCCCAACTGCTATGGCAGACCTAGGATAAGATTGAAGTTCCCCAGTTGAAGTTGGTGATGTTCACCCATTGGGCACCTCAATTAGGAATTTATCTTCTGCAAATTAGGGGATATAGAAACTTCCTAGAAGGGAAATGTAACTAACAACAATGTTAATTTGATACTATAGATACTTCCCAGAAGATGAGGCCTAAGCAGAATGAGGTCTCCAGAGGGTGAATTTGGTGATGCTAGGCCGCTGTGTGGGATAGCATCACTAAATTCACCCTCTGGGGACCTCATTCTACAAATGACATTAGTCCTGATATGAACAATACATGAGAGATTGGGAATTAATGACATCTAGCAAATCTGCAGGAATGTTTATAAACATATCAAGATTGACATGATTGTGTTGGCATACCCAGCATATATACAGTTACAGCCAAAGTAAATGCTTCTTATTAATGATTCTGTCAAGAATTTGAGTAAATTTTATTTTTGAGACCAGGCCAGGGTGGCAGAAGCAGTGCACTTGAATGAAGGGCCAGGGGCCACAACCTACAGAAATGTAATGGCATTAGTTTTTCAATTATCAAAAAATGTTAAACAATATATATATATATTAAATTGACCATGGAGTTAACGCCACGATAAAGGATATTGTTGGTAATATATAATTAGAGAAGCTGGTTCAATCGAAACGTTTTATATAAGACAATGACAAGATAATAAACCAAAGCACATGCGAACGCAGTAGGTGTTCGATTGAGAATCCGAGTAAACACAGTAGGTGTTCGATTGGGAATCCAAGGAAACACAGTAGGTGTTCGATCGGGAATCTCTATACCGGACGTACCGTAACTACGCCGAACAAGTAATGCGAACCAATGTTATGGCGTAAATACACTTTTTTTTTCTTTTTTTTTAAATATTCTAATAAAAAAAAACAATTCCACAGTTTTTTTAAATATTCTTTTATTTTTTAATATATCATTTCTTTTCTATTCTTTTCTTTTTTGGTTAAAGAGTTTAATCTGAATTTTTTTTTTCTGAGTTATGTCCCTGGCCCCACCCACATTTGACCCAGTGACCTCATTTGAACAAATCTGAACCCCAGTCAACCAATGATCCTTCATACCAAATATGAACCCATTTGGCCTGATGGTATTCGAGAAGATGTTTAAAAGAATTACTATGGAGGGAAAGAGTTATGGCCCTGGTTTCTCAACTAATCAACCTGGTGACCTCATTTGAACAAATCTGGATGTGAGTCACCTAGGGAACATCCACACCAAATATGAACCCATTAGGCCTTATGGTTCTGGAAAAGAAGTCGTTATAAGAATTACTATGAAGGAATAGAGTTGTGGCCCTGCTTTCGAAACTATTTGACCCAGTGACCTCATTTGAACAAATCTGAATGAGAGTCACCTAGGGAACATCCACACCAAATATGAACCAATTCGGTCCAATGGAACTTTAGAAGATGTTCAAAGAATTGTTGACGGACGGATGGACGGATGGACGGAAGGACGGATGGACGGACGGATGGACAGACGACGGACGAGGAGTGATGACTATAGCTCCACCGGAGACTTCGTCTCAGGTGAGCTAAAAAGCATAGAATCTGATGAAAATAGTGTTGAAACGGTTAAGGATTTTCCTCTGTCAACTAGTCGACAGAAGTAATTGGATACTAGTCAATTACTCGGAACCCTTCCGAAAGTTCCCGTTTCTATGCCCATATGTATAAAATGGGCTGTGTGGCATTGCAGTTTTGATTATCCATCTCTCCATTTCAGAACGTTCAAACGGAAAGCACGAGAACTATATAATCTCCTGTTTTGCCCGTGAGTCTCCCAATTTGATGTCTTAACCCTTTACCCAACAGAACGGCCCTGTGCCAATGCATTCTCTTATATATGCGAGTCGACCATAGGTCGCCTCGCATATATAAGAGAATGCATTGGCTTAACAAATTAAAAATTATAAAATTGTTAAAGAATGTAAGAAAAAATGGTACGACTCGCATATATAAGAGAATGCATTGGCACAGGGCATAACTGTAACTATCACAATGTGGTCAAGGAGCCGGTTCCAATGATATCCATATTTGTATGGTTCTATTGAGACAGACCGAAGATATTTTAGGCTGTTGAAGCTTTATTTGGCCGGTTTTGGCTGGTTTGTTGGGTAAAGGGTTAAACCTGGCGCTCCCGCAACCTCCATATAATCTCATGGTTTGGGGAATGCATTGGTAATAAAAACATTTTATTTAAAAACAATCATCGCCGCTAACCAGGAAATGAATAGGCAAGTCTTGTTTGTAATTCTCGCTAACGAGATGTCGGGTGTGTTCTATTGTCTCTCCGATTAGGCGCCTTGATCATGTCGCGGGAGGAGGTTATTAGATGCTATTAAAATACTGAGTTAACTTTACCAGCTTGCCTTGTCGCGACTTGTTTCGTATATCCTTGAAGCCATTTTGTTGCATTTTTACTCTAATATCACATGGGCCACAGTCAGAAGTTATCATTGATCAATTGTGTCACACTGAACTAGACAGTTTTCATTGTGCTGGTTTAAACAATATTTCTTTCTACCCTCAATTAATACATGTATACATGAAACAAGACATTGAACATTATGATTTATATGACAGATGAGAACAGAAGAAGTTGAAGAGGATCTAACAACAAGCGGGTCACCGCTTATTTGAAGTTATCTCCTCGGAAAGAAAAGCATGCAGAATAGTATGTAGAAGGAGCATATGGCAAGAGGCCGTGTTAAAGATAACAGGTTGAGGGAAAATGAAAATAACAAGAAAACAAAACATTAGGAATAGTATAATTATTATGAATCAGTTGAGGCAGACGAGATGGAACGAGTGGGACAGAGAGTGAGTTACCACTGCTATGTGTTTACAAGCATTCTCGAATATATCTATCTTTATAAATTTGTTTTTCATGATGATTGACATTAAATTTTAACGCAAATATAACGGAAATTCACTGAATCGGGCAACTATGCTACTTGATTAAGTGGACGTATTTGGCCAAAGTGTTATTCAGTACTGATATGATTTCATATATTATGATAAAGGACTGAAACGTCCACTTCTGGTAATAAAAGTTTGGGTTTTTGTGGTTGGTGCTAAGTGGAAGAGAATGTGAGCCATTCAGGAGTATTACACTGTCTCTATATTTTGTTTGTAATGGCATAAAACATTCATCCCTGATTTGATTGTATAAAGGCATTAAAGGGCAGACTAAAAGGAAGTGATCTGCGCTTTCTATGACGCCACATGAGCACCTGTTGCTTTCTTTTAGGTGATTATCGTGGAGGTCTTTATTGAGACTACTACATTTGAGTCTCAGTTGGGTATGGATTATTTGGGCTTTTCGATTAGAACAAAAATTCAAGTGAAGAGTTCTTCTCATGTTTAGACGTTTACCTGCATCAAATCGCGATTTAAATACTTCGAGGGATTCCGCTTGTTTCAGTTCAGGGGTCAAGTCATTCCATAATCTGGTCGCTGATGGTAGAAAAGTATCCATGTATAAGGAGATATCTGAGTTTTTCTGAAAGAGTATCGTTCTGCTCCTGGGTTCGTGTGGTTCAGCAGGGTATGGAGATACTGGGGTGATGATCGATGAAACATTTTGTAAAATTGATGTAACTTGAATTTTTTCTGTCTATCTGCCAAAATCTCCCAGCCAACTTATCGGATATTATATTGCTAGTGTTAATACTTCTTGTTGCTCCTGATACGATTCTAGCCGCTTTGTGTTGTATCTTTTCAATACGATCGCTCAATGTTATGCCACAGTTGTCCCAAACAGGTGCAGCATATTCCAATACTGGACGAATAAATGCAAAATAAATTTTCTGAAGGGTGTTTCTAGACAACATGTATTTGTATTTCCTCTTTAGGTTAACTCTATTCCATGCTTTATCAGTGATGTCGTCAATATGCGCAATATGTACCCGTATTATTAAATGTGAGACCAAGATGTCTATGAGACTTAACTTCCTCAATAATACAATTTGCCATTATAAGAGGTGGGTGATCAGGGGGGGTTTGTTTTCCAAGAAATAAGAAGAGATTCGGTTTTTATTTCATTAAAAGTAACAAGCCAACGATTCGACCATTCAACCAACTTTGCAATATCACTGTTAATTCAATCTGCTGCTCGATTTGGATCTTCTATCGTTAAAAATCCGAATGTGACAAGTAACATGTTCAGCTATATCATTGATGTAAATTAAAAAGAGAAGAGGTCCGAGTATTGATCCCTGGGGGACACCAGCTCTCACGTGGTTCCATTCTGAATTAGCACTGTCTAAGACTACTCGTTGCTGACGGTATGTTAAATAAGTCTCAAGGAGTTTTAGAAGATTACCAGTTATACCTATACGTTCCAAATTGTAGAGGAGGCCCTTACGCCAGACCTTATCAAAAGCTTTACTGACATCACAAAACACACATCTAATTTCTTTACCTTGATCTAATGAATCAGTAATGTAATCGTAAATATCTGTTAATTGGTATACAGTAGAGTCGCCTCTAACAAAGCCAAACTGATACATTGATACAAGTCCGCTGGTAGTCAAAAAATCCCACATTTTTTTTATAAATGCACTTCTCAAAAGCTTTAGACATACAACTTAACAATGATATTGGTCTATAATTAGAAACGAGAGATTTATAACCTTTTTTATATATGGGGACAACATTTTAACGTTTCCATTCTTGGGGGAAGAGTGATTCTTCTAGAAATTTATTGAAAGTTTTGGCTAAGGGGTAGCAAAGTATTTCTGAACAGTATTTCAATGTTTTGGGACTAATTTGATCTGGGCCAGACGCCTTTGAAGGGTTTACAGAATAGAGGGCCTCCCTTACATCATCGGTACTCAACTTAATATCTGACAAAAGGGGACGCCAAGGATTTTCCGAACAGTGTTCATTGTGCTCAGTCGGTAGCGACATTTCAAGTCTTTGATAATCAACATAAAAGAAACCGCGCCCATACATGTGTACATACATACAATGGATTCAGTTCAGATCACCGATTTCACCGCCCATGCATGACTGATGGCAGCAGCATCGTTAAAGGAATAATACAATTAAAGTGTCAATGACACTGTAGCTCAACTTGGAAAGGGAGTAATTTCATGTGCTACAGTCAATGGAGCGATTAGGGATGCTGAAAGTTGAAATGTCAAAGTAATACTAGATTATCAACATGAAGAGATATATCAAAAGTACAATCCAATACGGCTACTGGCAGCCGTTTTTTTTTCCAATGAAATTAAAAAACATTTGATAGCTCCCATCTAGTAGATTAATAACAAGATCATTATGAAGTTTGGTGATGATTGAATGCGGGAAGTGGACTGTAGTGTTGGGTGTGCCAAAGGATTTAGTAATGCAAAGAGTAAAATCCAAGATGCCTGCCAGCAGCCATGTTTTATGGCTGATTGACCCCAAAATGACTTGCTTCCCATCTACATGTCAATGTCAACAGTCATGACAAATTTCATAATGATCCGACCAAAGGTACGAATTGAAACCCGAGCCAAAGGATTTAGTCATGCAAAGAGTAAGATGTCTGCCAGCGGCCATGTTTTATGGCCAAATGACCCCTAAATAACACGTTCCCATCTCCATGTCAATATTAACATCCACGACAAATTTCATGACGATCAGTCGAACACTCTGACCTGTAGCTCGTGCTAATGGATTGAATTTTTAAATCCATGATGGCCGCTGGTGGCCATATTTTTTTGCCGAATGACGCCAAAATGACTCGATCAATCTGCAACTGACATACACTTGTCCTCTATTGGAATGATTGTTTTGTGGGTTTATTTCTTTTATGTTGAAATAAGTTAAATGATAGTTCAATACAGACAGTATCAGCATTAGATCATTGTATTTAAATTTTTTTATTTATTTAAATCGGATTCACAATTTTAATAGTCAGTGAAGTTGAGTGAACCTGTGTTCATGAATATAAACTGTTCATCATTAATAATTTTTTATCGCTGAGGAAGCTTATTCAACTGCTTTATAAAAATATCAAAGCAGAAAAGATTACTGACTCACCAACAATCTTGAATCATTGCTTCATATCTTATTCATACATAGGAATGACATTGCCTATTACCAATTTGGTATAAATTCAATTACATTTATGGTGACTACATCATTTACACCCATTCGATCACAATATGTTTTACAGTCACCTTAATTCAAGTCAAGCACATTGTACGCGTAACAGTGACAGCATAACATGGGTAGAAACCATAAGTACATGTCATGTGACACTTAATTACGCAGTTGACTGCACTATTTGTTCTATTAAATTGAGCATAATATAAAATGTGTATTAGTTGTCAGGACGCAGGAATAAAAACTATACATGTACTAGCATTAACAGTCAGATATAATTTTTTTTTTTATTCATTATCTGTATTTAATCTCTTTTGTTGATATAATGCATCGACAACCACCAAGACCGTATGTGTTTACTCTATGTATTAAAAGGCAGCTAAGAAAGGTAACTCTAGATGGAAGAGTCAAGGGAAATATCACAATGGCTGCCGAGTGCCGACAGGCTCCTCACCATAGGACATGTGCCTGTATTCGTTCACAAGTCCACCCGTACCTACCTTTATACTTACCCAAACATATACTTATGTATACTGGTATATTACTGCTGTTGGTGCTTCTAAATCTAAGTATTATATAACACATATTCTGGTATAATTATTACAATAATCGGAATTGGCCAATTGTGATCTCTATTTGGCAATTGGCACAAGGATCTTTTTGATAATTGGCTCATCACTACCTGCCACATGTACAACTGCGTAGAACACAGCACATGGGAATTTAATCTCATTAAAATTTAAATGAATGACACAAATAAACATCATCCAGCAGTTTCTGTTATTTGTTTATCAAACAGTGTCAAGATAAGATAAGATCTCATTTCATACACATGAGACATTAGAGAGAATGGCAAGCAGACATGGGAGAGAGTGGCATAAGCCTAATATTGTTGTCAGTGAAAGAAATTACTTCGCAAATAATATTGTGGCATCAGGAATGTGACAGAACATTTGCAACAGGGGTACATGCACACACTGACCATTCAATTGGAAAGGGTAACGATCCTTCTGTGATTTTTCTCACAGACCCCTGGACCGATTTCAACTAAATTTGGTGGGGTGAGTCAGTATACCCCGAGGGATGTTGTAACATGATTAGTTTTCCAAAATTTAGATTTAAAATTAAAAATTAAATTTTCTTAAAATAAAAACAAAATTGTGTAAGTAGTAAAATCAAAATTAAATCCCCTCCCCATTTAAAAAACAAATATCTGAATCTCAGTAACCCAATGACCCTCCATGCCATATAAGCTAAATAGACCCGATGGTTCCTGAGAAGAAGTAGTTTTAAAAATTACTATGTAGGGAAAGATTTATGGCCCTGGCTTCCCAAATATTTGACTTGGTGACCTTATTTTAACAAATCTAAATGTGAGTCACCTGGGGAACATCCACATCAAATATGAACCCATTCGGTCTTATGGTTCTGGAGAAGAAGACAATTATTGACAGATGGGCAAATGGACGGCTAGACAGAAGGACGGATGGGCGAGGAGTGATGACTATATCTCCACCGGAGACTTTGTCTCAGGTCAGCTAAAATTATATCCATCTGAACAAAATTCATGAGAATCAAATTTTTGTTTATGGCGTTACAAGGTAATTTCAGATAGAATAAAAGGTCGGTAAACCTCATGTCCACCTCTAAGTGTCGGCTTGATACGACCGTTGTTTGCGCATAAAATCCTGTCTTTAGTGCTAGTGAACCTACATACCAAATTTAATTTCATTCAGTACACATTTACTAAAGTTATCATCCGGAAACCTCAAATTGGCAAAAATTCTAAGTCAAAAGGGACATAATTCGGGTAAAAATTGGCGGGCGGAACCCGAATTCGGACTTGACCTGTGTTTTGCTGGGAGAAAGACACATACCAACTTTGGTTCAGATCAAATAAAAGGTCGGTAGACCTCATGTCCGCCTCTAAGTGTCGGCTTGATACGACCGTTGTTTGCGCATAAATACCTGTCTTTAGTGCTAGTAAACCTACATACCAAATTTAATTTCATTCAGTACACATTTACTAAAGTTATCATCCGGAAACCTCAAATTGGCAAAAATTCTAAGTAAAAAAGGGAAAAAGGAACCCGAATTCGAACTTGACCTGTGTTTTGCTGGGAGAAAGACACGTACCAACTTTGGTTCAGATCAAATAATCCAAACTGGAGTTATCGGTCAGAAACCAAAAATGTTAACAGACAGTCAAATTCTAAGTCGAAAAGGGGGCATAACTCTGGTGAAAATTGGCGGACGGAACCAGAATTCAAACTTGACCTGTCTATTCTGCTAGTAAACCCACATACCAAATTTAATTTAATTTGGTTCACTCTAACTAAAGTTATCATCCGGAAACCTCGGACGCACGCACAGGCTGATTATAATAGTCCTCCGAACCCGTTGGGTCGGCGGACAATAATCCAAACTGGAGTTATCGGTCGGAAACCAAAAATGTTGACAGATGATCAAATTCTAAGTCGAAAAAGGGCCGTAACTCATGTAAAAATAATTGGACGGAACCCATATTCGAACTTGGCCTGTATCTTTAGCTGGGAAATACACATACCAACTTTGGTTCAGATCGAATAATCCAAACTGGAGTTATCGGTCGGAAACCAAAAATGTTAAAAGACGGTCAAATTCTAAGTCGAAAAAAGGGGTATAACTCTGGTGAAAATTGGCGGACGGAACCATAATTCGAACTTGACCTGTCTTTTCTGCTAGTAAACCCACATACAAAATTTAATTTAATTTGGTTCACTCTAACTAAAGTTATCATCCGGAAACCTCGGACGCACTCACGGACGCACAGGCTGATTATAATAGTCCTCCGAACCCGTTGGGTCGGCGGACAAATATGATATTTGCAGCCAATCTCAAACATTCTTGTGGAGATATTAGTTGTTTCTTGGACTATGGGTATACGATACCTTGCCATTATGGTTCTCCCAACTTCAGTAGATCCTGTAAATCCAAGTTTCCTGACATCGGGGTGCTCTGATATTGCCTGACCAACAACGCTACCTGTAATAAGGCCCGTTGATAATTAAGCATGAAAAAACAGGTAACTGCTGAGGATTTCTAATTGGTAAATTTTAATGGGGAAAGTACTCTATTGGAAGTTCACATATGTGTCTAATTACTGGCTCCCAAACAACACCGCACATTCCAGAGAATTGCTGGAGATTTCCTAAAATATAGCTGACATATTACATGCTGCCTCCTTCTTTGTCAACGAAAGTGTTATAACGCAAGCATTAATATTAAGTATTTACACTAATAATGAGGCTCTACGAGTCTCCTGTTTGTAGCAAAGTTTTAAAAATGAGTCCAGCAAATTAGGATTTTACTTGACGAGTTTTATAAATTTTGCTATAAACTGGGGACAAGTTGTAGATCCAGGACACCGGGTTTACAGCAGTTTATATGGAAATTCTTTGTCTCACATGTGGGGCATTCATACTAGTATTTATAGAAGTGATAGGTAAGGACACTCATATATTGTCATGACCAGTGACAACTGCCCATCAATTTGCACTACATGGTGATGGATGACGTCATATAATTGTGATATCACCATGGTAACGCATGCCATGTGTCACAGGTGCGTAAAGATTATACAACTGTGATTTCGTACAACATAGCTTTTGGGAATTCCCATGATAGATGCCATATACTAAAAATAGAAGCAACTTCTTAACTTTGAAATCTGCATGACCAATGCAGGAGTATTTAACACCATATTAAATATCAGTACTTATAGCCCTTAATTAGTTTTGAAAATCTTATATTTTGATGTTGCATTGAACAATCTATATAACAGCTAAGTGTTTGTTTGTGTGTATATATTAGATGATTTTAGTGCGATTAAAAATATATATACGATACAGCGATAGTGCCCAAATTTTGACCATCTTAGAATATGACAAGCAAAATTTCAGGCCAATCGGTACAAGACAAACAGAGATATAACACATTTCACAAAGGTTATCAAGGTGATATTTTTCTGATATAATGCATTACCTTCTCTAAAAACGAATGTGGTTTCAGCACCGTTTGCTGGCTTTCTTTATAACGTTATCAGCGGTGACGATATTTTCCTGCATGGCATGTTTGTCCCCCCCAGACTTGTTTACCCTCCCGATTTTCGCGGGAGACTCCCGATTTTAATCGTCTTTTCCCGTGCTCCCGATCCGGAAACAGAATCTCCCGATTTCAAATGTCTATACCAGATTAACCAGAATAAAAAAATAATTTACAGTGATTAATAGGCTGTACCTGTGGCGACTAAAACAGGCGCAAAAATCAATTAGCTAGCGGCTGACCACACGCTATGAAGCCATGCGGGTGCAATAAATCAACTTAGACTAATCCTACCAGCGACACTGGTATTCATGTCGGCTTTGATTCTTTTGTGAAAGTGACGAAAGAGTAAGTGGAAACTGAGCTGTATTTGTCAATATCATAAACGGCGGATTTCCTTACAAGTTTATGTGTGACTATATAACGAAACACATTTTTCTTTCGTCATAACAAATCACTTATTTACTACCATTTACGTCTAAATCTCTCTGTTCACAATGTCGGAAACTCCGACCAAAAAGCGCAAGTTAGATTCGTCCGATACACCAAGTAAAAAACGAAAATATGATTCAAAGTTCCGTGACGTCTGGAAAGTTGAAATGCCATGGGTGAGATCCAGTGCCGATTTAAACTTTTTGTTTGTTTTAGTTCCGTTTCCGTCTTTGTGGTATTCCGTGTTTTATATACGCATTAACAGTACGCGAAACGAACAGACCTCAAACAATTCTGTCAATGCGTAATTTCTTTAAATTCACCGATGTTATCTGATGTTACTGAATATATTTGGCGACACAATTATCCGAGAGCACCATTTATAGCGTGCAAATATAGTTTTAATTGTTGTATTGCCTTGTTCGAAATAAAACGTGATCCATAACCGGAAAATCGTAATTTTATTCCCAATGATTCAGTGATTTTGGAAAGTAGTGACACTCGGTAGTCGGTGTCAAGGATATGAAGTTTTTTTCCATGATACGGACATTGAAAAAAAATCTCCCGATTTTTCACTAAATCTCCCTATTTCTGAGGACAAATCTCCCTATTTCAAATTTTGAAAGTAAACAGGTCTGGTCCCCCCCCCATTATTTGTGATCCCAAACGACTTGAATGGGCATATATGAGCAAAAGAAATGAGTGTTCCTTATCAGCTTAGAATATATGTAGGAATATATGTAGGACAATTGGTACACATTGGTCACTTGACCAGGGAAATGTCATGGGGTAGGCACCTTCGACCTCAGATGACTTAAAGGGGGACTGATAAATTGCATGACTAATAAAGAGCGTTTATTACGAGCACAGCAAAACAAGGGGTACGCATCTAAGATGCTATGTCGAGTTTATTGGCAGTCGAAAAAAACTTCTGCCAATAACTTGGCAATAAGGCCCACACAAGGCCCAAAAGTCGGACAAACCTGGTTTTCGAACTCGTCTGAGATATTATTGCATTAGAATTATATAATATTTTATTGAGTTATCGCGCTAACAGTGAAAAACATGCTAAAAATAGACAAACTAAGGTCCATAACTCCGGGGGAAAATTTTGGACAAACCTGGTTTTCGAACTCGTCAGAGATATTGTTGCAAGAGACTCATATATCAAATATGGTTTGAATCAGTTAATATTTGATTCAGTTATCGCGCTAACGGTGAAAATAATGCTAAAAATAGACAAACTAAGACCCATAACTCCGGGGAAAAAATTCGGACAAACCTGGTTTTCGAACTCGTCCGAGATATTGTTGCAAGAGACTCATATATCAAATATGGTTGTAATCAGTTGATATTTGATTGAGTTATCACGCCAACAGGTGATAAAATTGCAAAAAAGTCATCAAAGATGGATAACTCTTGTCAAAAAGTTCGGACGTGACCCATTTTCTACAGGCAGTAAATAGTCATTGGGAGCAACTCACATACCAAACTTTTTTTGAATCCGTTCACAAATGTCAAATTTATAAGGCATTCTTTTAAATATTGTTGAAATTCGTTAATATCTCATTGAGTTATCGCGCTAACGGTGATAAAATTGCTAAAAATAGACAAACTAAGACCCATAACTCCGTAAAAAAATTTCTGGCAAATCTGGTTTTCGAACTCGTCCGAGATATTGTTGCAAGAGTCTCATATACAAAATGTTGTTGAAATTGGTTAATATTTGCGTGAGTTATTGTGCTGATGGTGAAAAACTAAAAAAAAAGTCATCAAAGATGGATAACTCTTGTCAAAAAGTTCGGACGTGACCCATTTTCTACAGGCAGTAAATAGTCATTGGGAGCAACTAACATACCAAAATTGTTTTGAATCCGTTCACAAATGTCAAGTTATAAGGCATTCTTTAGGTCTGCCCGCCCGCCAACCGTCCCTTGTCAAACCCTAAGTCGAGTTTTTGAAAAACTCAACTAAAAATTGGTGCACAGAGGTAACAAGACATGGGAAATGTCACAGGATAAGTGTCGTTGTCCTCAAATTACCTAAAGGCACTAATAATTAGCAATCAAGAGCATTTATTACCAGCTTAAACTAATTCTAGAATTCTTATGAAACTTGTAAATCCTTCTGGCCTTCAATTTGCCAAGCCCCAAGTCTTTGGTGCTCCTATTATGAGTGTTGTAGATAATTTTGATAGATACACACCCGATCCTGGGAGAATGTTGATGACACCGGGAGGGAAGCCAGCTTTCACAGTCAGTTCTGCCCATTTCAGAGCTGTTAGTGGCGTAACCTGCAAAAAATAAAAACGATGCTGTGTCACACTAAATTCTGATCCTATTAGATTGATGTTTAGCTAGATAAACGTTGTGCAATTTATGGCCAGATTTGATTTTAGTTATATGGGGAGGCAAGGGCGATTTGCTGAAGAGTTCTTTAGATGACACTCGATCCACCCAAATTCCTGAGGCATCGCCTCACAGAAATAATATAGTTCATTTGTTAAATGTCACAATGCATGAAAAGCTTAACTTTGAGTGATACTTTACAGACTAGCAACCATGAAAACAAAGAAGCTAGGGAAACGTTACCTGAGCTGGTTTGAGAACCACGGTATTACCCGCAGCCAGACAGGCACCCATCTTCCATGACAACATCATCAGAGGATAGTTCCAAGGCACTACCAATCCAACTACCCTGTAAAATATCAAACACTTAATTACAAAGAGATCCACATCAGATGCAGGGTGTATTTTGGTGGCTATGGAAAATAGATACTTCAATCAACATATTAAATATGTGCTTTGATATAAATTGCATTAGTCATATTTACCTTTATTTCAAAATTTCAACATCATTCAGTTTGTATTGCAAATATCAACATAATCAGATTATATTTGCCTTGTACGAATTATTGCACTAACAAACAAATTTGTAACTGCATCCAAGATTGGAGAATAATCATTTTCACACTCAACATTGTTGTTGTATCAACTGAACCAGTTGATACTTGAGTTAACCCTAATCCCTAAAGGACTTTTAGTGGCAGCCCACTTAGCGGACAGTACAAAATTGTATGGCCGCAAAAAAGGGATATTGTTTCTCTGTTCGGCACCTCATTTGAGCATTTTTAATAAATCAATAACCAATAGTTTTTGTTATCTTTGGAAATCTTAGATTATAATAGAGCTAACTTTCACTTATTTTGTACTTTTGATTCAGTTTATGAAGATTTTCACCCTGTAAACTCTTCAACATAGCTTTTATTTCCAACAACAAAAATATTAATGAAGCCAACTTCTCATTTGCCACCTGTTGTCAAAGATGCTTTCTTGTTGACTGCATTCTGCATGTGTGACAACTGACCACTTGAAATTGGTATTTATATAGGACAAAGTATTATTTCTAAGATAGAGATTTTTTATTTCCAAATAGTGCAATATAAATGTATTTTTCCTAGTCTTAAATTGGTCACAGATAAGCATAATTTCAGCGTAACATTTGCGTAACTGGGATGTTTTCCCTGTCAAGTTACCATTTATTCTATCAGTCACTAAAGACTATAAGAACAATATTTAGAATCAAATTTGTTTTAAATCAACTAAAAATATAAGTAATTTCAATTATTTATTTACTATATATCTACTATATATTTTGGGACTTCTGTTTGTCTGTTAGCTATGGCCGGGAAAACTGTCAGACGGATTGAGCCCAAACTTCCTATCTAAGGGTCAAATCCCAGATGGAATGTCATCGCACCGCTTTTGAGAACATCAGAGCACTCATTCTCCAATCCTCCACAACCGCAATGGGTAGTTCATGGGTTAATCGCGTGATAGTTAAAGAGCGTTCGTATCCGCAGTGTCGTTGATAAAGAGCGTGTATGTGTCCAGACATGAGCGTGTTGTGTGATTCTGTGTTCGTACTTAGGGGTTCCTGGGAATGGGGGAGATTTTCATCGAGTCAGTTTTTCCGCCCGAGGTGACCTTCACCTTGAAACGGGTACCCACAAATGATCTAATATATATTTTGGGATTTCTGTCTGTTTGTTTGTCTGTTAGCTATGCCTGGGAAAATTGCTGGACGGATTTCGATGAAATTTGATATCTACAAATCGCTACTCCGACCTGACCTTGACCTTCAAAATGGTCAATTCAAGGTCAAAGCCCGGACGAAGTCGGGTCACCTGCTAGTCTCCTATATATTTTGAAGACCTCTGTCTGTATGTATGTATGTATGTCATTTATACAAATCTACGATTCTCGACCGATCGGGACGAAATTTGGTACGTGTGTGTAGTTTGACCAGGTGGTCGTCGTTGTCGTATTGGCGAGCCTGTGCGGCGTCCGCTTCGCGCATGCGCAGACGAGATCTCGGAAACGGGTGGAGCTATCGACTTGAAATTTGCTATGTGAATGTATCTTGCCCCGGATACAAATTTTATCGGGTCGCCGAGCCCGTGCGACGCCAGCTTCGCGCATGCGCAGACCAGATCTCGGAAACGGGTGGAGCTATCGACTTGAAATTTGCTATGTGAATGTATCTTGCCCCGGATACGAATTTTATCGGGTCACGAGCCCGTGCGACGCCCGCTTCGCGCATGCGCAGACGAGATCTCGGAAACGGGTGGAGCTATCGACTTGAAATTTGGTATGTGAATGTATCTTGCCCCGGATAGGAATTTTATTGGGTCGCCGAGCCTGTGCGACGCCAGCTTCGCGCATGCGCAGACCAGATCTCGGAAACGGGTGGAGCTATCGACTTGAAATTTGGTTTTTGAATAGCCCGGACAACGTCGGGCTCATCGGCTAGTCTATTATATATTTTGGAAGATCTGTCTGTGTCTGTCTGTGTGTTCGCGATGAACTCAAAATCGGCTGAAACTTGGTATGTGGGGGTATTTTTGGCTGGGGCGTGGCATGGGCCTATTAATTTGTCCGTGCGACGTGACCTTGACATCGGGTAATTTCAAGGTCAAACGCCCGAATATCACGTGATTTCGATGAAACTTGGTATGTGGGGGTATTTTCGGCCGGGGGGGGCATGGGCCTATTAATTTGTCCGTGCGAAGTGACCTCCTTGACATCGGGTCATTTCAAGGTCAAACGCCCGAATGAAACTTGGTATGTGGGGATACTTTCGTATGGGGAGTCTCATAAGCATATTCATTTGCACGTGCGACGTGACCTTGAAATCGGGTCAATTCAAGGTCAAATCGCCAATTTTGATGGGATTTCGACGAAATTTGATACGTGGGGTTACTTTTGTCCACTGAGTGTTTTGGACGGGTCGAGTCGTGACCCCAACCTGACCTTTACCTTCAAAATGATCAATTCAAGGTCAAATCGGGTAAAACCGGATGGATTTCGACGGGCACGTTTGTCGGGTAGTTTTGTCCGGGCAGTGTTTTGGATTGGTCAAATCGTGACCCCACTTTACCTTGACCTTCAAAATGGACAATTCAAGGTCAAAGCCCGCACGAAGTCGCTCGTGACCCCGACCCTCAAAATGATCAATTCAAGGTCAAATCGGGTAAAACCGGATGGATTTCGACGGGTACTTTTGTCGGGTACTTTTGTCCGGGCAGTGTATTTGACAGGTCAAATCGTTACCCCACCTGACCGTGACCTTCAAAATGGTCAATTCAAGGTCCAAGCCCGAACGAAGTCGGGTCACCTTCTAGTCTATTATATATTTTGGAACTTCTGTCTGTATATATGTATGTATGTGTGTTATAGACTCGAAAACTGCTCAACCGATCGGACTCATATTTGGTATGTATGCCTACTTTGATCCCGGGAACAATATGGGTGGGTCCAATTTCACGTGCGACAGTGTCCTTGACCTTGCTCATATACACTCATATAGGCATGTTTCTTTATCTTGACCGACCCGACTCAAATTTGGTATGTAGGCCTAGGTCAACTTTGATCCAGGAAACAATATGGCGGATCCAATTTCATGTGCGACCGTGTCCTTGACCTTGCTCATAAACGCTCATATAGGCATGTTTTTGGACATCGACCGATCCGACTCAAATTTGGTATGTAGGCCTACTTTGATCCCGGGAACAATATGGGCAGGTCCAATTTCTTTTTTTAATTTATTCATTTTATGTGAAACACTGATCAGCTGATTGTACTAATTTGCAGTGTCAAGGTGATATTTACTTAGATCATGATATGAATCTCTAAACTGGCTAACACCCGTAGAGATCATATTCTACCAGTACACAACCTTGGAACTTTTGACAGGGAACCTTATAAAGTCGAAAAAATAACTTAGTTATTCTTAGTTATTATTTGTTCCTTAATAACGTACTTCACTGTAGGTGAAGGTCCCAACTCAAAATTGCATGCTTTTCTGTGACTTTTGTGAGCCGATATCGCAATAAACATTGAATTAATTACCCAGTAGAAATGCCATAATTGTAAGTGACGCAAAGCAAAATCGCTCACAGATTCACTTAAATCAAGAAGTGATGATAGTGGTTTGGGGGGCTAACCCTGGGATTTTCGGAAGGACCCCTTATTTTGAGCATTTATTTTATAATAATACACACACACAAAAAGTAGCATTTTTTTTTTTTTACAAAAATGTTATTTCTTTCTTTTCTTTTTCTTTGGGTGCTGTTTTTCCCCAGAAGATGGGGGAGTCGTTGATTGTTTCTGTTGTTGTTCCTCGTTGATTGTTTCTGTTGATGTTCCTCTTTGGTTTTTCTCTTGTATTCATCCCATACCTATTGTTCTCTCTCACACTTCTCCAAAGTTCTCAGGATGTTAGCCGTGGCCTTCTCATCTTCTGTGGGTGACGCCGGACTCTCCAGGTATCTCGGCGTTGCAGGGGCGGTGGTGGTAGATTCCGCCCCTGGTGGAGACTGGCCAGGTGGTGATTCCAGCTCCACAACGAAGACAGCGACGGGGACGTCGGTGTCCCCTTTCCGCTGTCCATGTCGATGGCAGGGACGTCCGGGATAACTTCAGCATCCTGCTCCTGCTGGTGGTGGTGGCATCTTCAGCAGGCCGATCTTCTGTCCTGGAGGCCAAGTGGGAGGGAACTGGGCGTATCTCAGTTCCCCCGTTTCCACTCGGCCCTCCTGATGCCATCTCTACGGCATCGTGGAGGGGTCTTCTTGTGCTTCTTGCCTGTGGTCCCGGCAACCCCGGACCGGTGGAGTCCGGTCGGTACTTCCAGGCCACGGCCGGTGACCTGGAACTTCAAAACCACGTCCAGTCTACCCGTATTAGCATGGATAGACCAGCTAATACAATGGGTAGACTGGAAGCCGTTCAGCACGCTGCGGACTTGGCTGGGGATTAAATCACCCATGCCCGACAAAAAAAACAACGGCCACTCACAGGATTAGCGAAGAGCTATCGCTGGCGCATCCATCCCCTGGGTGACCGGAAGCGTCAATGATGAATCAAGAAATTATTGTGCATTATCTTATATAAGCTATGGGAGACTCGCATAGTACAAGACAATGCATTAGAACCGAGTTTTACAAAACTCCTGAAGTACGAGTCATGGAAGGGTTAATAGATTACCTGGCTTCTCAGACCAATGTCACTGATTGAACAATGACACTTAGTTTTTAGCTGACAAGAGATTATGATAAAGTACTGTTGAGTGATGAGGTGTTAAATCTTCACATTAACTATTTCTCAGTATTGGATTCAAGTTACTAGCCAACAAAGCCTGTGTACTAACTAGTATTTATCCATCTATGGCTTGAAAACCAACTATTTAGAATATATTTGATATAATTAATATGCAGATAATTAAGAAGCTGCCAGATTTAGAGATATGATAGAGAACTCGACAGATATCATTAATTTAACTAAAAGTAATCAGATGTATTAATCAAAATATATTTGTACTTTTAGAAAAGTATTGTTTTTGTAATCAAATACATCAACTGGAAAAAGCATTTGCATTATATTTGTGATAATCAAATTTAACCCTTTGGCGAGTATAACGACATATATGTCATCTATCGGTTGAGGAGTAGACTGACATATATGTCTTTCAGGAAGTGTTATTTTATGTAGACATAACTTCAATAAATCATCTGATTTATAAATGACTAGCCGATGAGCCCGACATTGTCCGGGCTATACAAAAACCAAATTTCAAGTCGATAGCTCCACCCGTTTCCGAGAGCTGGTCTGCGCATGCGCGAAGCTGGCGTCGCACGGGCTCGGGCTCGGCGACCCGATAAAATTTGTATCCGGGGCAAGATACATTCACATACCAAATTTCAAGTCGATAGCTCCACCCGTTTCCGAGATCTCGTCTGCGCATGCGCGAAGCTGGCGTCGCACGGGCTCGGCGACCCGATAAAATTCGTATCCGGGGCAAGATACATTCACATAGCAAATTTAAAGTCGATAGCTCCACCCGTTTCCGAGATCTCGTCTGCGCATGCGCGAAGCGGGCGCCGCACGGGCTCGCCAATACGACAACGTCCACCACCTGGTCAAACTACACACACGTACTCTCAGGTGCCAAATAAACGTGCCGGCACGTTTATTAATTTGGAGCAAAAATACACACAATCACGCTTATTGTGACCCATCACGTTTATTATTTTTTGGGGGTAAATCCATCACATACTGTGACATTTATTCTTTTTTTGGGTGATAAACAAACGAATATAAGAATGGAACGAATCACGATTGTGCTAATGTTAATACTTGAAGTCACAAACCACTAAATAAAGTTGTTTTAGTAGACTGAGATGCGACATCGCTTCGATATAAAACCTATTTTGAGAGTCACGGTTCGCCCAATCTTTTACTTCGTCTACTTTCGGTTTGTAATAAAGCGCAAAACGTGAACTGGGCCGAGTTCACGGGACCCGAAACGATAGAAAAGATGCCCCATGGATCACAGGACTTTTTATACAATTAAAATGTTTTTGTTAACTCCAAAATCAGTTCCATAATCACAATTTATAAATGAAAAACGATGTGCCTCGAAAATAGGCAACGCGAAACCCAGAAAAAGCGCTAAAAGTTACCAGTTTGACTGAGTGTTTTCTGCATACAAATAATTTCATGAGAAGCATTAAAGTATATTTCTTTAATATTAAGATATTTAAACAACACAGTTTCATACTTTTTCTGTTTTAATGCATTATTTGGTGAGAGAAATGTAAAATTGATCGTAAATTCTTCGGGAAAAAAATCAAATTAGGCTTAATGTAGGGATCTACTAAAAGACGGGACGGGACGATTTTCCGGGACGGGACGGAACGATTTGTCTAAAAGACGGGACGGGACGGAACGAATATTTAAAAGTCATTTTATTCGGAAATGAAAGAGTTTAGAGGCACAAACATGGTCTCAACTTGTTTATTGGTATCTACTCTATACGAATGTGATGTTTTCCCGATAAAATTGAGCGTATGCTGAACGGTGGGCGTTCGAATAACGAAGCGTCGAAATTAGGGAAATTTATCACTTCTGGGACGATAATCTAAACACTAAAAGTCATATTTCGTTTACATTTTCATGTTTGGGTGACGGATTATTGCAGAAAATGTTAGTCTAATATATACTAAATAGTAAAATAGAAGTTTGAACTTGTTTTCTGATGGTAAAAGTAGTGTTTTTATCGACGGGACGATGACACATCCATTCTTGAAAAATCTCCATTCCGCCGAACGAAAATCGTCGAAAATCTTAATAGAAAAACTAGCATTATGTTCACTATTAGTATATATTAGACAGACATTTTCTGCAAAAATCCGTCACTCAAACATGAAAATGTGAACATAATGCTAGTTTTTCTGTTAAGATTTTCGACGATTTTCGTTCGACGGAATGGAGATTTTTCAAGAATGGAGGTGTCATCGTCCCGTCGATAAAAACACTACTTTTACCATCAGAAAACAAGTTCAAACTTCTATTTTACTATTTAGTATATATTAGACTAACATTTTCTGCAAAAATCCGTCACCCAAACATGAAAATGTGAACATAATGCTAGTTTTTCTATTAAGATTTTCGACGATTTTCGTTCGGCGGAATGGAGATTTTTCAAGAATGGATGTGTCATCGTCCTGTCGATAAAAACACTACTTTTACCATCAGAAAACAAGTTCAAACTTCTATTTTACTATTTAGTATATATTAGACTAACATTTTCTGCAACAATCCGTCACCCAAACATGAAAATGTGAACATAATGCTAGTTTTTCTGTTAAGATTTTCGTTCGGCGGAATGCAGATTTTTCAAGAATGCGGATGTCATCGTCCCGTCGATAAAAACACTACTTTTATCAGCAGAAAACAAGTGCAAAGTTCTATTTTACTATTTAGTATATATTAGACTAACATTTTCTGCAATAATCCGTCACCCAAACATGAAAATGTAAACGAAATATGACTTTTAGTGTTTAGATTATCGTCCCAGAAGTGATAAATTTCCCTAATTTCAACGCTTCGTTATTCGAACGCCCACCGTTCAGCATACGCTCAATTTTATCGGGAAAACATCACATTCGTATAGAGTAGATACCAATAAACAAGTTGAGACCATGTTTGTGCCTCTAAACTCTTTCATTTCCGAATAAAATGACTTTTAAATATTCGTTCCGTCCCGTCCCGTCTTTTAGACAAATCGTTCCGTCCCGTCCCGGAAAATCGTCCCGTCCCGTCTTTTAGTAGATCCCTTAATGTAAAATTGTAAACTGAGTATGATTTTGGACAAGAACTTCAATCTACTAGTACACAAGTTTCAACCTAAATATATTAATCAATTGAATTATACAGTGAGTGAGTTACTTGAGTTAACTATCACTCTTTGATTGATTGATTGATTTTATTGGCAATGATAATAACACATATATAATTACAATAGATTGTTGATATACATAATTTAGGAGCAAACACATAGCATTGTACATAGTTTGTTCAGCATTAGATATCCTTTTATTTGTGATGTTGAAAAGGGGTTGTTTTGTGCAACACAACTGAAAATCATATTTAATAAACAGCCTTAAGTTTTCCCACCCCTTCTTGTATTCCGTATGGCTAATCCCTATATAGTATACAAAGTGGTGAAAATAAGGTGTGTAATTTAGGTTTTTTCTGTTTTGTTTGATTCATTATTCCGATCCCAAATTATCTAGTATTCTAAGCCATATAGAAGGTATCGGAATATTGAAATAGTCGGAATTATGAACCCTCATGGAAAAGCGGAATAATGAACCCTCAGAATAATGAACCATCGGAATAATGAACCATCTATACCCGAAGATCCCCAACCTACAAGAGAACAAAAAGTCATGTGCAGTGTGTACTGTATAATACAACAATCAACATGTAAGACAATCTATTCCAACTTTATATCATATGAGTAATATGTAATTTCACGCATGGTCTTATATACATAATGTATGAATGGGGTAAACAAGATAGTGAAGATACATGATGCATAATACCTAAATGTCACATCCTCCGCACAGGTATGATTCCCTGTACTATATAAATGTATGCATAAGCCTTCATGGCTCGAGTTTTAAGCATACTACCATGAAAAGTAAAATCCGTAACCCAGCACATTTATTGTGCACCAGCACTATTCTTTTTTTGGTAAAAATGTCACCCAGCACTTGTATTTGGCCAGCACTTTTATTTGGCACCTGAGAGTACCAAGTTTGGTCCTGATCGGTCGAGAATCGTAGATTTGTATAAATGACAAACATACAGACAGACAAACATACAGACAAACAGACAGAGGTCTTCAAAATATATATGAGATTTGTAATTGAGTTATTTTGATTAATATAATGTCCCAAATGTATAAGTGCAATCGATTATGATAACACACGTTAACAAAATATGCACCTAAATTAAAAAAAATTATTGGACCCTTTTGACCGAACTTGTTAATAATTATTGCTATAACGTTAAATTTACTCATGACGTCATGTGTGTGATGTTATAAATGCTATCCAAAGGGTTAAAAGTATTTGAATTCTAATCAAATACTTTAGGCATGTAATCGCCCCATCCCTGGGCCAAAGGGAGCTTGTTTCAGCTAGTATCCAATGTAAGAATTAATACTCATTTTAATTATAATTGCCATATTGTTTTATATCATTCATCAGAGTACATTTATGTATTTTGCACTCACCCTGACTGAAATTCATTCATTTGTTGCATATTTTCTGTTGAATATAGTAGGAGATGGCCCCATAAAGGATCCAGGTACAGTCTTTCTTTAAGTTATTTTGTGATATGAACACTTCAGTATCAAATGTCATTCCTAAAGAACTGAGCTAGAACATACCCAACAGGTTCTTTCTTGGTGAAAGTCAGATTCCTGGCTGGTTTAGCATGGTTGATTGGTATGGTGGAACCCTGTGGAGAGGAGAGTAACATAAGTTATGAATACAACATGCCTCATCATGGTTGATTGGTATGGTGGAACCCTGTGAAGAGGAGAGTAACATAAGTTATGAATACAACATGCCTCATCATGGCTGATTGATATGGTGGAACCCTGTGGAGAGGAGAGTAACATAAGTTATGAATACAACATGCCTCATCATGGCTGATTGATATGGTGGAACCCTGTGGAGAGGATAGTAACATAAGTTATGAATACAACATGCCTCATCATGGTTGATTGGTATGGTGGAACCATGTGGAGAGGATAGTAACATAAGTTATGAATACAACATGCCTCATCATGGTTGATTGGTATGGTGGAACCCTGTGAAGAGGATAGTAACATAAGTTATGAATACAACATGCCTCATCATGGTTGATTGGTATGGTGGAACCCTGTGAAGAGGATAGTAACATAAGTTATGAATACAACATGCCTCATCATGGTTGATTGGTATGGTGGAACCCTGTGGAGAGGAGAGTAACATTAGTTATGAATACAACATGCCTCATCATGGCTGATTGGTATGGTGGAACCCTGTGAAGAGGATAGTAACATAAGTTATGAATACAACATGCCTCATAATGGTTGATTGGTATGGTGGAACCCTGTGAAGAGGATAGTAACATAAGTTATGAATACAACATGCCTCATAATGGTTGATTGGTATGGTGGAACCCTGTGGAGAGGAGAGTAACATAAGTTATGAATACAACATGCCTCATAATGGTTGATTGGTATGGTGGAACCATGTGGAGAGGATAGTAACATAAGTTATGAATACAACATGCCTCATCATGGTTGATTGGTATGGTGGAACCATGTGGAGAGGATAGTAACATAAGTTATGAATACAACATGCCTCATCATGGTTGATTGGTATGGTGGAACCCTGTGGAGAGGAGAGTAACATAAGTTATGAATACAACATGCCTCATAATGGTTGATTGGTATGGTGGAACCATGTGGAGAGGATAGTAACATAAGTTATGAATACAACATGCCTCATCATGGTTGATTGGTATGGTGGAACCCTGTGGAGAGGAGAGTAACATAAGTTATGAATACAACATGCCTCATAATGGTTGATTGGTATGGTGGAACCATGTGGAGAGGATAGTAACATAAGTTATGAATACAACATGCCTCATCATGGTTGATTGGTATGGTGGAACCCTGTGGAGAGGAGAGTAACATAAGTTATGAATACAACATGCCTCATAATGGTTGATTGGTATGGTGGAACCATGTGGAGAGGATAGTAACATAAGTTATGAATACAACATGCCTCATCATGGTTGATTGGTATGGTGGAACCCTGTGGAGAGGAGAGTAACATAAGTTATGAATACAACATGCCTCATAATGGTTGATTGGTATGGTGGAACCATGTGGAGAGGAGAGTAACATAAGTTATGAATACAACATGCCTCATAATGGTTGATTGGTATGGTGGAACCATGTGGAGAGGAGAGTAACATAAGTTATGAATACAACATGCCTCATAATGGTTGATTGGTATGGTGGAACCATGTGGAGAGGATAGTAACATAAGTTATGAATACAACATGCCTCATCATGGTTGATTGTTATTGCTGAACTCTGTGGAATGATCATTCAACCAAATAAATTATATATCTATTTATCAGACTAATGGAGGCACAGATTCCACAAAGAGTGTTCATTGCTTCAGATGTGCTTGCTTCAATGAACATGAACAAATTCTCATCTCTTAGGCCAAAAAAAAGACCTGTCTAAACAGACTGTCATTCGCATATAAGAGGCTTCTTCAGCTGTAGTGTGGTCGTCAGAGGGTTCGACCCGGAAGAAATTGGTATAGAAGCGGTTTTGGTGTCATTCGACGCGGGAGAATCTCGTGAATAACATATCCAAAATCCGCTAAAATCCGCTTTGGGCAAAATTCAGGATCCAAGATGGCGTCCAACATGGCTGCCATTAGTCAAAAGATACTCTGACTGAGATTAATTCGATAACAGTGAGAACAAATGTTGTCATATGTATACAAATGTATACATTTTTGCAAAGGTAAAATGTTGAGCCACCTGTTTATGGCAAAAATGGAACCCATCGTCCCAGATGGCCGCCAAAATGGTGGCCTAAACTCGAAAATTTGAAGTTTTTGCCTAATATCTTAAAGATCAATTCCTGTTGTTTGATAATGGTTCAGACTGGCGACTTTGATTAGTCATATTCATGTTAATTCATCATTGGAGCAATGAAAGATACCATAAATGGGGTCCCAGACTCATATACACCCTCAAAAATTTGATTTTACAGAACGCGGTATAACATTCCACAAAACTCTCCATTGTGATTACAGTCATATATCAACAAGAAATGGACAGAACTGTACAATGTAAGTTGGGCATACCAATATCTATAAATACTCCAATTCAATGAAACCCAAATTGGCGCTTTGTATCAAAATGGCTGCCCAAATGGCGTCAAAATATGGAAAATGGCGGATATTGATCACAGTGTCATTCAATCCATTATAAGTAGTGGTTGATGAATAAAATTGACTAAATAAATACGAATGAATACCTCTTTATGATGCCATTATGCTAGCTCTATGTAAAAACTTAAAAATCAGTACAAAAAATGGCTGCCAAAATGGCCACCCGATGTGAAAAATACTATTTTCTATCACTTCTGTTTATCACTTGTTGCTCTCTGAACTGGGAAACAATGGGTATATTCTTTCAATGATCGTGTCAACTGATCATTACAGCAATGACATTTCTAATAGATTAGATCATAGTTTACTCCGGTCCTTCACTAATAAGTTATAACGAATGCGGTATGAAATTTAACCAAAATCGACTTTGGGGTTCTGGTCACATTTGATATTTAGGGATGAGCAGATCTTGTCTACAAAATAATTGATCGTTTCTTTTATTTGTGAACATTCCATCTCAAATAGACCAAAAGAAACAATAAATTTTATCTAATATGGCTTCCAAAACGAAAATGGTAGACTCTGCCCAGCTTATCACATAATGGAAGTTGTGAGTGGTGGATGCAGTTGATAGTTGGCTCATATACATGTATGTGGCTCATATACATCAAAACTATTTATTTTCAATCTTTTGGTGGCTTCCCGCGGGTTGACAAAATCTCGACTCATCAGTGCTATAATGTCGTATATCCATTATGACGGGAAATGAGTATTTGATACCATTCGAATCGTGAGAAAAAATCCAATCCGATGGGCCAAACTGTCCTTGCATTGGATGACAAATATTCGCACAAACCAGTGAAGCAAATGTCGTATATCCAGCGATCTTTACAATTATTCGTACTATGAGGTCGTATGTCCAACAGCAGCCAATCGGACGCTTCGGGTTGTCCACGTGACTTCTGTTTTGTGTTTGTGAATTCTAAAATGTGTGCTATATGGCAGTATCTCTAGTGGCGTGATCATTTGGTGATTTAAATTTTGTGATTGTTCCACACATTTCTGTATGATGATGCACATGGGTGAATTTTCATAGTGTAGAATAGGCACTTTTTAGTTCATAGACACATGCGATTGCCACCATATTTAGCTTAATCTGCATTTATTAGCACAACTTCATTACAGCACGGAAACGAATCGTCGCTGGCATACGCAAAATGTCATATCTCCAAACAAGCTATTGCTTTTTAAAAGAAAACGAGGGAATAAACAGAAAACAATATGTGGTTCAATGAACAGCTAATGTCAGTTTTCATTGGGATAAATACAACAATACGTCATGCTTTGTCAACATTAGGAGAAATGTTGTCTAAAAACTTCAACCTTCATTTTCTCGGAAAGTTGAAAATGTGGGTTACATTATAGCACTGATGCGACGAAATATTAACTATTCGGGCTCGGCCATCATTTTCAAGTTTCAAGCTGGAACTAAATGTAGCCAATGGATTCCCCATTTCGACATGTAAGAAAAGTAGTTTTACTCTGATCTCTTCCCAGATATCAACTCTCCAGTAAATGGTGATCTCTTATGTTCTAGAACATACGTGTGCCAAATACATATATGTATGAAGAAACTATTCCCATACATTGTTTACACATCGACTCCGTAAGTATGTGGAGGTTTTCTTGGACAAGCGTGATTTTCAAACCTCGAAACCGTCCGTACAAACAATAAAAGTTAATAGGAAATGACGTTGAATGTAGGTCTATAGTACGTCGTCCGCATGAAATAGTTTCGTGTCATTAATTTGCACATAGTTCGTGCTCTGATGAGCATGGATGAACGCCTTATGTGGCAGTTTGATTGTCTAACATCCGGAAAATAACATGTTCATTGTTCACATTTCTTAGACAAACATGTTGTTAATCACCATCTTCATGTGGCATTTCTATCCAATGACAACCTTGAAATGCCAGTTAATCAAGCTAAATGGGTGATACCTTTACGCCTACGGGTCAGATCCAGCCGTGACGCACATTGTGTCTACATATCATTGATGAAATTCACTAAATGTGTAGAAGATATAGGTGCGTCTATATATGTACTAGAATGTTTCTATCCACATGTATATACCCACAATCGCATGACACGGAATTGTCACATAAAGTGTGAAGGGTATACAATGTAGGTGCGAATTTTCATTTTTCCTCTTGATACTGAAGAAAATAATGTTACTTTGAAACTCTCCAGCTCCGATAACCAACTTGCCCACCAATTAAGTAAACCCCAGATTATTCGCTTTTCCCTCCTGTCCTTTTCACTTTCGCCAGCACTGGAAAACCTATTATAGCCTGATGCTTCCGTACTAGACCACCGATGCCCATATAATTGATGTTCCGAATAGTCGTTATAAGTAGAAATGTTGACACTGTTTTCAAATAATCCAGATTCGTAGCAATTTAATTTATTTTTAATTAATTTCCAGATAGTCCCTCGTAATAAGTGGACATCGTGTTGGTTCCTGCAGTAGATACTGCTTAGTTGGAACATTTCGGGCTGAACTGATTGTGGTAGTAGATTATTGGCAACATGTTTAATAGGTCTGTCATCGTTAGCTCACAACCGAAGTGTTGTTTCGGCTTTCCTCTGAGCAGAACTTAAATTTCGACAATTTTCGGTGGCCATTTTGGTAGCCATCTTAGCATTTTGACTCGTGATTGGCTACTCATACCCACAAAAAAACATTGATTTCAATCAATGATGTGTATTGGTGCCGAATTGGCGTTTTGTCGAATGGGTTTTCGTGAATAACTACATATTTGCCATTTTCATTATTATTGGCGACCATGTTGGACGCCATCTTGAATTCTGTATTTTCCCAAAAGCGGATTTTAGCGGATTTTGGATATGTTATACACGAGATTCTCCCGCGTCGAATGACAACAAAACCGTTTCTTTACCAATTCCTTCTGGGTCTAACCCTCTGACGACCATTCTAAATATCTGCCATTTTCCATATTTTGACAGCCATTTTAAGACAAAGCGCCAATTTGGGTTTCATTCAATTGGAGCAATTATAGATAATGGTATGCCCAACTTACATTGTACAGTTCTGTCCATTTCTTGTTGATATACGACTGGAATCCCAATGGCGATATTTGTGGAATTTTATACCGCGTTATGTAAAATCGAATTTTTGAGGGTGTATATGAGTCTGGGACCCCATTTATGGTATCTTTCATTGCTCCAATGATGAATTAACATGAATATGACTAATCAATGTCGCCAGTCTGAACCATTATCAAACAACAGGAATTGATCTTTAAGATATTAGGCAAAAATTTCAAATTTTCGAGTTTAGGCCACCATTTTGGCAGCCATCTGGGGCGAGGGGTTCCATTTGTTCTATAGATATGTGGCATAATACTTTACCTTCGCAAAAATGTATACATTTGTATTAATATGGCAACATTTGTTCTCATTATGTCGAATTAATCTCAGTCAGAATCTCTTTTGACTAATGGCGGCCATGTTGGACGCCATCTTGGATCCTGGATTTTGCCCAAAGCGGATTTTAGCGGATTTTGGATATGTTGTAGCAGAGATTCTCCCGGGTTGAATGACACCGAGATCGCTTCTATACCAATTTCTTCTGGGTTGACCCCTTTTTTTGCGTACCACGACCACACTACTGTGCCACCGGGTCCACTGCTCTGTAACACTGGACACCAAACGTGTGTTTTAACTGTTTTCGATCTGAGGTGGCAAGTCATGTACCTACTCAATTTAATATTGCCTTTGGAAATGAAAGTGTCAAAGACACTGTAGCTCAACTGGGATAGGGGATACTGTCATACATTACAATCAATGGAGCAATAAGGAATGCAGCAAGTTTAAATGTTGAAGCAAAACAAGAAGTCAATTCGAAGAGCCACATGAACATTGGGATCAATTGGATGAAAAATGTTGCCTGTAGAGTGTTGAAGTATTTAGTTATGCAAAGAGTAAAATCCAAGATGGCTGGTGGCAGCCATGATTTTCATTGAAAATCGTTAAAGTTTGAAAGCTCCAATCTAGAAGTGATCGTAAACATGCCTCTAAATTTTCAAAACATTTCTCCCACAAACGTGGGCTGCAGAATGTGCCGATGGACTCAAATATGAATCCAAAATGTCCACTAGGGGCCATGTTTTTTATTGAATATGGGAGATAGATCAATATCAATTTTGGTGACATTCGGATGAGGGATGTGACAGAGATGGATCTAATCATACAAATATTAAAATCCAAGATGACTGCTGATGGCAATGTTTTTAATGAAATTCAGAAAAATTTGAAGGCTCCCATTTAAAGTCACCAAAAAGATCCATATGAAGTTTGTTGACGATTGGATGAGGGATGTGATATGAATAAAATTGGTTGATGATTGTTTGAGTTGTCGCGCTAACGGATTCGCGCCTGCTCGGATGCCCAGACGCCCGCATGCCTACCGACCTCGCCAATGCAAAAAAAAAAAATGAATGGACAAAACCTGTAGTAAGTCAGAATCCTTTCCCCCGAGCTGTGCTATTAACATACCAAAGAACAACCGAAACAGAAGATCCTTACCAAAGTTACATGAAGAAATATTTTTTCGGATACAAAATTCACATATTTCTAAGTCAAACAAGGGCCGTAACTCTGGTAAAAATTAATGGATGAAACCCATAGTATGTGGATATCCCAACCTGTGCTATCACCTGCTAAAAGACAACAAAATCCAAAAGACATCCACAGCATAATGTTTGTTATAGAAAATTGATGCGTTTTACACTAAGTCCAGCAAAGGGCTATAACTTTGGGAAAAAAAGTGCAGACAAAACCTGCACTATGTGGAGATCCTTTCCACAACATTTGCTTGTCTACCGGCATACTAAAGGACATCCAAATTGGACTATTGATGTGTTGTGAAATGTTTAAGTTTATTTAGATTTTTGATATTATGACCAAACATTATTTTGGTATGTTTTTACCAACTTGTGTGTTAATTTATAGATAGACAACAATAACAATTGTGAATAGTCAGGGGCATTAGAACATTATTGGTAATTGCTATGGCATATATGTATACTAGTAGCACAATGCAATTTTGGTAACAGATTAAATGAGTGTATATGCAAAACAAAGTTCCCTCTACATTTTCTGACAATTACTAGATAAGGGAATATCATCTACTGCTTGTATAAACCAATCTTAAACAGCTGTAACTGTGTCGCCTCTAGTAACTTTTATCAGAATCAACAAGTTTTATTTTTATATATTTTCTCTGTCAACATACAGAACATCATTTCTGGTGCACAAATACGGAAAGTAAATAAACGAATGAAGTCATATAGTGATCTTCCAAATGATCGTAAAAAGTGGTGCTTTACTTGCTCTGGTGATTTAGAGGCTGTGTATGTACGCTGTGGGCATATGTCTGATAAAAACCCAAAATACCATAGTCAAGGAACAAAACTGTTATTTTTATTGTTTATATCCACCTGGTTTCCGTTTCTAATTTTAGTATTACTGTACTCAGATATCCTGCCAATCTCTGGAAAAACCAACTGTCGTAGCATTGAAATGATTGTTCATCAAACAGTGAAGATCCATATTTCAATCTCTGTCATAGTTGGTTGACATCATACCATCTATAAACTATCATACTATTATACTTTGATGCTGTTGTGTCAGCGTCTCATGCCTCCTATTTTCGTTGGGGTAACACTTAATTTCCCATTCGGTGGTTGGAATAAAATCACCTGACGCGCAGTGATGCGGGCCATTTTTTTTCAATGTGGTGATACCGGAGAATCAATCATTATTTTTTGTCCTCAGCAATCTAATTATAAAGTTTTAATCTTAGAAACATACTAACCAGAATTTTGTCACACCATCCAGCGAAGTAGCGGAAAGTATCAGTGGACATTCCAATGTGAGTTTTTAAAGCAAGGGTATACACAGCACCTGAGTCTATGGTTTCAAGAGTAGCCAGTTCTTCTTTATGCTCATCCATAAGGTCTGCTAGTCTGAAAAATAACGAGGCCTGTGTTGAAGAAACTGAAGATCAAGCTGACATTGTACCAGGATTTCTGCTCCCCCGGTAGGTCATCCGTCGAGCGGCCTAGTCCCCACTCATCACAAATCACATCAAAGATGCCAGTGCCATCAAAGGAAACTGCCTACCCACTTGGTTTGCATGGAAGATTTTTATAAAAGAAAACTGGCCTAACAATGCCCAAGGATCAGCCAAAATTACTTCATTTTATTACACTTCTATGCGCGATTTTCATTGAAAACGCTGTTAAGTAAAAATGGTAATGTCACTAGTGAATTATATCATTTCCTGTGATGTCATTGACGTTACGCCGCTTACAGATATAGACTGAATTTTCTATGGTTGATCTTTCTCCATATCTGGACTTTCATGCATTAATTATGTGTGTTTTAATCATATTTGATGAACCAAATTGATGCATAAGTATGTTAAATAGAGTAATCAATTATTTCCGACAATTACGTTCAATAATTCACTCGAGGTGAGAGACGTTTGGGTAAGAAACTCGGGTGCTAACGCGCACTCATTTCTTACCGACGTCTCTCGCCTCTCGTGAAATATATAGAGAGTAGTCAATTGGTTTCAATGATTACATGATATAATTTACGAGGGGAGCCGGGCCTGGTAAAACCTGAGTGAGTGGAGCGAACGAGGGTTTTGCGAATAGGATCGGCTACCCAGGAGAATTATAACACGTAATCATCGAAACCAAGTGATTATTCTGTTTATTACACACTTTCAACCACTAAAAATTGCTAATCCTAAAGAGAAGATGTGACAAAATAAGCCCAGATCTGCTGATTCTCCCACTTTGAACCCCAACGTACAATTGCGCGTGCAGTTACGCGGATGGACACATAATTTAAATAATTGTGACGTAACGATACCGATTGACCTCATTATTTTGATTCACTTTGGTGCGATTCATTTTTTAAATTTCGGAAATTACAGGATATTTTCTGTCATAATTGTGTTTATTCTGACCGAACAAGCATGGCACTTGGAACGGGATATTTTGAAGATTCTGATAGTGTGTGTAAATAATGTTGGTTCATACAGGAAATGTTTGGAAATCGTGCTAAATGTAGAAAACTAAGTTTCGAAGTGACGATATTTCAATCATCGACGTAAACAAACACTCGAAGAGTAACACATCGAAATTTCAGCTCGGAACTGGATAAATTTATTGTTCACATGGAATTTTTCATAGTTCATTTGACTGGAATATGACATCGTCCGGATCATCGGAGTCGATAATCGGTAAGATTCTTCTTCATTTTACCGGTTTTATTAACTGCTTCTGCATCATCGTTGGCAGTTTGTTTCTGTTCAACTTCAACCATGATTGAGCCGTAGAAAGTGAAAATAGTTCCGGCTTAGGGCGGAACTGTCAAAAAGCGCGTGCTCTCACCGGTGACGTAATTCACAGGTGTGACATTATCACTTTTAATTCTCCAAGAAATCCTTATAAATCACGGCTAAATAACGTAATTCTCGGAACCAATTGATTACTCTCTATTTATTTCACTGAGAGACCATATGGGTATCATTCCACACAACCCCTAGCGGAAACCCTGATGTATTGTAATGCACCCAATGAGATGCTTCATTTCAAGTTTACTCAGTCATAAGACATAAACTGATTGACATTACATGACAGATTAATTGACATTACATGACAGATTAAAACATTCCTGTGATCACCCAAATAATCCAAGAGTATGTGTTGCTTCCTTACATTGTTCAGTAATACCCTATAGTTGGTATTCAAATGACGTCACTAAAACACGCCATCTTAATTGGCAGCCTTTACTATTGGCAATCCATTGATGGAAATCACAAAGCACAGTGACAACATTGGTGACACCTGCGTAATACATGGCTGCAAATATCGCGCTGATGATGAAACACAAAGCAAACGAAGCATGCATTCTTTCCCTATCATTTGAAAGCCAGGGCGATGAAACATGCCGATTAACTACAGAAAGATGGGAGTTTGTGGGCCACTAGGGTCAATTGGAAAGATTTCGTACTGACGAAGATGATGAAAATATTTTCTACACATTTTTTGACAGGTAAGTCTCTATTTTAAAATAGTATGTACATATTTTTTTAATAATTCCACAAAAGATTAAATCAGTAAATTGTATAAATAATATTTGTAAGCAGTGAGTTTTGTCAGCCTGTATAGCTGTGTTTACTTATTTAGTAATTTCCCATTTTCGTTGTAAACATGCACCTGTTAACTCGGCAAACAGAAAATCACTGTCACTATTTTGTTCAAAAATAAATTAATGAATCAATTGTTTTCCAAATAATTAGCCATGTAAACTGGAGTTAGTACTAGTATATGTTTTAGAAGGGTGGGTGTTGAAAAAATCTTTAAAAAAAATAAATTAGATTTTTCAGATTTTCCTCCAATGATATTTTTCCACAATGTTATAGAGATATTAAAAAATTTTTTTTATACAATTCTTCATTGTTTTTTTAGGCAAACCTGCATACAGGCATGACACCACCCATCCGGATTGGGCCCCATCCATACTTGGCAGTTGAGACTTGATGTTTTATCACCAAGCAACTCAACCAGCTTAAAACGTTACAAAAGATGTGAGGAACGACCAGTGAAAAAGAGACGTCATTCAGCGGCAGAGGAACTCTTTGACTTATCCAATATTATCGAACCAGATTGTCATGCAGACAATCACGGGGAATCATCAAAGGATGAAAACAAGTTCGGACGTGACCCATTTTCTACAGGCAGTAAATAGTCATTGGGAGCAACTGCCATACCAAATTATTTTTGAATCCGTTCACAAATGTCAAAGTTATAAGGCATTCTTTAGGTCCGCCCACCCGCCCGCCCGCCAACCGTCCCTCGTCAAACCATAAGTTAAGTTTTTGAAAAACTCGACTAATAAAACCAGATAACGATGCAAATTAAGTATATATGTGGATTTAAATTACAATTGATGCAACCATTTCATATTAGCGTGTGCATTATTTACAGTATGTACTTCCGGTATGACGTAACATGTTCGCGGACGGACAGACAAATAAACAGACAGATAAACAGATAAACAGAGATCCGGACCGAAAACATTACTTGCGTTCAGCATGGACTGGCGCAAGTAAAAATGTAACTGAAAACTGTTGTTTACTGGATAAACTATTACCCAGTGACATTGTTCTGGCGGATCGAGGATTTGACATCGAGGATTTGGTTGGATTGAAATGTGCAACAGTAAAGATTCCGAGTTTCACGAAAGGGAAGGTTCAGTTGACAGCATTGGAGGTCGAGTCGACATGGAAAATCGCACATGTACACATACATGTAGAACGAGCTATTGGTTTGGTCAGGAACAAATATTTTATTTTATCCGGCACTCTGCCTATTGACTATCTGTTGAGTGAGGCTGGAGAAATCCCAGTTGTGGACAAGATTGCTAGTGTGTGCTGTTGCCTTGTTATCTCTGTCAATCGGTTGTGCCTTTTGATTAAATGCATTAAGATGATGCTTTTTGTAAAAATCAATGAACTTACAACGTGCGCTGTAGTATTTGTAGCATTTGTTTGACGTACAAAATGGCCACCGGAAGTAACTGCGGGCTGTAATTGTGACGTCATTGAATAGCATGTATAATACTAAGCAAACTCAAAATATAGTCAGCATTAATCCATAGGAACTTGGTCCCCACACACCGCCTATTACCGTAACACAATCGACCCCCCCCTATATAGTTGTTCTCGAAGCGTGAGAACATCCAATTTCTATTTAATAACCCTCCTATTGTCAAGCCCCATTCAAATATTCCCTAATATGTATAAAAACCCCGCCATCGTTTTTCGATTCTCTTACGAAATCATACTTAAACTGGTTCGATCTAGTAAATATTTGACACATCATGCCGTCATACCAAACCTATTTATAAATATTACTCTGTTTACATATGTTTGAATGTATATTTGTCGTAGGGAGTGGAGGTCCAGCTAAGTTTCCAGAACTTGTCCTCCAATCCCTAATAATTATGTATTAATATATCCATTAGACATGACAATAAATATGTTTAAATCAAATAGGAACTTGGTACTCAATATGTTAAGTTATTCAAATACTCACCTATTCATCAATGTGCCTCTGTCTCTAGCATTCATTTTACCCCAATCACCTTCGAAGCAAGCCTGGTAGGAAAGAATATTGGGTGAATTGGGATGAATGGTCTCACAATAGCCTTGGTTACAAAGGTACACAAAGGGCCTCTATGACAAGGCATTATATACTGTTGAACTCAATACATGGTTTTTATCCCATGAGACCAATGAAACAGCGATATTTCACTCAAAAGTTGAGGACTTTAGTAATCTTCTCTACTATATATTTTGAGACTTCCGTATATATATATATTTATACTTTATAGAATCGAAAACGGCTGCACCGATCGAGAGCAAACTTCCCATCTAAGGGTAAAAACCCAATGGGAATCGTCGTCGCGGCGTTTTGGAGAAGCTCCGAGCACCAGTTCTCCACTCCCAGTCACAAAAATGACCGTCCTCGGCACTGTGAGGTTAATCGCGTTGATAGTTAAAGAGCATTCGTATCCGCAGTGTCGTTGATAAAGAGCGTATGGTGTAATGTGATTCTTACGTCTGGGTCCACACGTGAGTGTGACTGTATCCAGACACGAGCGTGTTGTGTGATTCTTACGTACTTAGGGCTTCCTAGGAACGGGGGAGATTTTCATCGGGTCAGTTTTTCCGCCTGAGGTGATCTTCACCTTCAAACGGGTACCCACAAATGATATATGTGTGAGTCCTTTATAGACTCGAACCGATTGAGCTCAAACTTGCTACCCACGGGAAGTTTCATGGACGGTTAAATTGTGACCCGACCTGACCTTGACAATGATCAATTCAAGGTCAAATCGGGTAAAATTGAAAAAAAAAATTTAAATTAAAAAATTCAAAAGGCACAATTAACTCTTTGGAAAACACCAAATTAAATTTAAAAATAACTCATTGAAAAACAAAAAATTCAATTAAAAAAATAAAAAATTGTCATGTTTCTGACGATTGCCGCCAGTGGCGGGCTAACCTGCTAGTCTCATCTCATATATATTTTGAAGACCTCTGTTTGTTTGTCTGTTTGTTTGTCTGTCATTTATACAAATCTACGATTCTCGACCGATCGGGACGAAACTTGGTACGTGTGTGTAGTTTGACCAGGCGGTCGACGTTGTCGTATTGGTGACCCCGTGCGGCGCATGCGCAGACGAGATCTCGGAAACGGGTGGAGCTATCGACTTGAAATTTGCTAGGTGAATGTATCTTGCCCCGGATACAAATTTTATCGGGTCGCTGAGCCCGTGCGACGCCAGCTTCGCGCATGCGCAGACGAGATCTCGGAAACGGGTGGAGCTATCGACTTGAAATTTGGTATGTGAATGTATCTTGCCCCGGATACAAATTTTATCGGGTCGCCGAGCCTGTGCGACGCCAGCTTCGCGCATGCGCAGACGAGATCTCGGAAACGGGTGGAGCTATCGACTTGAAATTTGCTATGTGAATGTATCTTGCCCCGGATACGAATTTTATCGGGTCGCCGAGCCCGTGCGACTCCAGCTTCGAGCATGCGCAGACCAGATCTCGTCGGGCTCATCGGCTAGTCTAATATATATTTTGGGACTTCTGTTTGTTTGTCTGTTAGCTATGGCCGGGAAAACTGCCGGACGGATTGAGCCCAAACTTCCTATCTAAGGGTAAAATCCCAGATGGAGTGTCATCGCACCGCTTCTGAGAACGTCCAGAGCACTCATTCTCCAATCCCCCGCTACCGCAATGGAAATTCATGGGTTAATCGCGCGATAGTTAACTCTTTGATTGCCAGGGGCCGATATTATCGGCCCAAATATCCAGTCGGTAAATTGCCAGGGCCGATATTATCGGCCATAATTGTAACCGTAATTATTTTGATCACAACTGTATGACAATAATAAAAAAGTTTTTCAAGTTTCATAAAATTATTGTTTTAATTGTTTCTAATTAAATTCTGCAGTATATATCTGATTTTTAATCCTTTTTAAGACGTTTGAAAATTAAAATAATGAAATAAGTTTGTAAAAAAAATGTAAGATCCGCAGTCGGAAATCCAAAATGGCCGACAATTTCAGAAAAATATTTTTAGACAATTATTTATATGAAAGATCTGCATTTTACCAATGCATTAACTAATTTAAACATGATAGTATGATAACCTGACATTACAATAAAGATTATGTGTACTTTAGATTGTTTTATTAGTTTTTTTAATAGTCAAAATTGCCGTTTTTGCTGAATGAATCACCTATTTTTCAAGGTAAAAACGTAATTCACTAAAATAAACGGCGTGATCATAAACTCCCACAGGCCCCAGCGTGCCTCAGTGACAGTTTAGACCACATGCATATGTGTCATTTTTGTTATTTTATTTATAGCACAATGATGATAAGCTTGTAGTTAGAGATTTAATTATATATCACAATTTTTGTTTTGTTTTTTGACAGTCAAAATTGCCATTTTCCTCAATTAAAAAACCTAGCTATTTTCGTAGTAAACTGTCGCAACTAAAGTCTAAATTGGCTCCTGCAATGTGTAGCTCCTCACATATGGTCCAGCTATACCAGAACTAGACCCTAATTTATTCTTACAAGTTTTTAAATGAGAAAGACAGTAGAAAGATTTATCAGATCATCATCGTTGGAATACTGTCTCAGAAAACCAATATTGAATATAGCAGGTTGTGGGCCATTTTTCAATTGGATTATTGCAAAAAAATCCTTATTTGGAGTTATTTCCCTTGGATGACAAGGAGTTATGCCCCTTAATTGTCGTGAATATTCTTCGGCAAAATATTCACCTGCAATTCTTTGGCTAATCACCTACATACATGTCCTTGATATTTGAAACATTATTTCATAAGAAGACTATTATTGTATCATACTTTTCCACAATAAAATCAGTTTTCTCCTAAATTCTCCGGCAATTTAGGTGTAAAATTAGCTCGGCAACGAAAGAGTTAAAGAGCGTTCGTATCCGCAGTGTCGTTGATAAAGAGCGTGTATGTGTCCAGACATGAGCGTGTTGTGTCTGTGTACAGACATGAGCGTGTTGTCTGTGTTCGTACTTAGGGGTTCCTGGGAATGGGGGAGATTTTCATCGGGTCAGTTTTTCCGCCCGAGGTGACCTTCACCTTGAAACGGGTACCCACAAATGATCTAATATATATTTTGGGACTTCTGTCTGTTTGTCTGTTAGCTATGGCCGGGAAAACTGCTGGACGGATTACGACGACATTTGATACCTATGGGTGTTTTTTTGTCCGGGGAGTGTTTTGGACGGGTCAAATAGTGACTCCGACCTGACCTTGACCTTCAAAATTGTCAATTCAAGGTCAAAGCCCGGACGAAGTCGGGTCACCTGCTAGTATTCATATATATGCTAAGTAAACAGCACTACAATTACTAGCAGTCAGGTCAGAAATTATCAAATATAATTTGTATAATTCGTACCTCAAATTAAAAAGATGGCACGAGAATATAAGAACTATTTTACATGATGCTGCATTTGTATATCCAGGTAATTCGTCAACACAACCACATTTTACAACTAAAACATAACACGCACTGCAAATTGTCAATTTGGTAGAATACAGACATTAATATAATTTCCCTACTATGAAATTTTTGTCAATTGCTCTCGTCCCAGAACCATTCACTCTTTATAGTTAGGGAGCCCGCATATGTTCCATTTACACTTTTGCGTACAAAAGGTTTGACCCCCTAAAGTTGGTACCAATAATGGAACATTCTGAAAAACCGATTTCTTAAGTTGCGCATTCCTGGGGTTTAGGGGCCGCTGAACCCCAAAAAGTGCCAAAAATCACTTCTATTTACACTTCCGCGTACATCGATGAATTTTGGTTTGATGATACTCCTAAGTGTACTGATTAAGAAAACACAACTTAAGAAAGGGATTTTCAGATAAGAAAGGGGGTCCCATGCTGAACCCCAAAACGTGATTTTTCCCTTTTTTTTACACTTTCGCGTACATCCATAATTTTTGGTCTCAAAGTACTTTGATATATACTAATTATAAAAACACAACTTAAGAAGCAACTTTTCCTGGGGTTTTAAGATAAGAAGGGGGTCATCGGGTCACCCCTCAAAACGTAAAAAATCACTTTTATTTACATGATTGCATTCGTCCAACGTGTGTGTATGTGCGTACACCCCTGGAACGTTGCACTATTACAACCAATACATCCCTAAATCGATACGATCAACTTAAGAAATATATATTCATGTCGTTTTCTGATAAGAACGAGACTTGTTACCCCCCCCCCCCCCCCCCCCCCCCCCCCAAACCACAACACGATCCATTTTCTAGAACTGTAAGTGAGCCAGTTTTATGAAAATTATAGCGCGAAAATCTATTAAAATGTATACAAATGTATATATTTTCGTGAAGCTAAGACATAATGACACTTTTTTGGGCCAAAATTGAAACTCACCATCCAAGATGGCCGCCAAAATGGCCGCCGAATGTTGAAAATATGACATTTTTTCACAAATATCTTCTAGATCAATTCATGCTGTTTGGAACTGGTTGAGTAATGCAACTTTATTTTGTGTTTTTTATATTAACTGATCATTGGAGCAATTAAATATGCATTTATTGGGGTCCTAACCCCTTCCAATCCCTAAAAAAATCGATTTTACAGAACGCAGTACAAACTTTTACAAAAAATCACAATTGGGATTCTAGTCATATTTCAACAAGAAATGAAAAGAACATTGTAATGTAAGTGAGGCATATCATTACCTATGAATATTCCAAATCTCTGGAACCATAAATCTTACCTTGGCTCAAAATGGCTGCGAAAATGGCCGCTAAAATATGGAAAATGGTAAATATTGCCCCAGGGTGTCCTGCAATCGCTTACAAGTTGTGGTTGATGTACACAATTGGCTAATCTCTTTTCTATACATTGCATACTAACATGTCTGATGCACCATGGATCATTTTTACTATTGTCACCACTGACATTTACCAGAAATATTGGACACAAATATCGGCAAGAATTCACTTTTCAGGGTTCGACCATTTGTTCAAGTAAAATGTAACTATCTTTGGATTGAAAGGTGTTTATTGTTTTGGTCTATCTTAAATGTGTCACACTACGGTGTTTATAGACTAAATTGCTCAAGATGGCTTCCAAAATGGCAACCAAATTTGTAAAAAGTTAAAAGTTAACATATCCCGAAATTGTGACTCACTTGGTTATTGTACGTGTTAGTTACAATGTAATTAACTGACAACTACGTTCTATTATGTTTGTCCCAGTTCCGTATGGGGCATGACCAATTCATTTTAAAGTTGCAGTATGGAATTTTGCGGAGAACCATATCATTGAAAGGAAATGGGCAGAACTTTGAGACTGAACTGAGATGAACCATGATATGTGGGTATTCTGGCCCATTATGATAACAATTTATCAACTGGATACAGGGTGGAAGCCAAGATGGTAGCCAGGGAGTTATGATCATAGATGAGGATAATAGGTATACAGGGAGTTATTCTATGGTCATGAATGATGTGTTGGTATATAGGGAGTTCCCTGTTGGTAACGGTGGGACGTATATTTATATATGTTGTGGATGTGTTATCATTGGTGGTGTATGGAGAGTAGGTTTAGTATCATGGATGGTGTGTATGAGTATGGCAAGTATGGAACTTATGAGTGGTCGTATGTGCGGATATTGGTATATCTGGAAGGGCTCACCATTGGTGATGTGCATATGTATACCTGGATTGACTCCATGGTCATGGGTTTGGCGAATAGGTATACATGTAGTGGCTGTATGGTCCACGTTGATGTGAATATGTATACAATGAGTGACTGTATGATCGTGAATGTAGTGAATATGTATACATAGAGTGACTATATGGTCGGGTGTAGGTGTATACCTGGTGTTCATGACTCGTGGCTGTATCGTCATTTGTGGTATGTACGGGTATAACCAAGTATGGCTGTATGATCAGGTGTACTAGTACATGTACGTGTATAAAGTGGGTGACTATGTTGTCATTTGTGTGGTGTTTATGTACATATGGAGTGACTGTGGTAATGGGTGGGTTGTACATGTGTACCTTGGGTGGCTATCGCTTTCCACAATAACTCAAGGATATGTTAATCAACAGAGAGGTCATGTCATATCGTGGAAAGCGATAGCCAACCATTATCACACAGTCATTACATATATACATAAACACCACAGACATAACAATATAGTTACTCACTGTATACATGTACACCTGGCCCATGACCACTGATGACCATACAGCCACGCGTCACAATGCAGGCACACTGGGTATACTCCTAAACATGACCCATAACCATATAGTCACTCCATGTATACCCATTCATCTCACCATTGGCCATAAGGTCATCCCCTGTATACCTATTCTCCAAACGCATGGTCAAATGGACAATCAATATATACATCAACACCACAACAATGACCATAAAGTCAT